>BLKR01000212.1:29343-699627 GCA_011170035.1 Teleogryllus occipitalis | reverse complement strand
GGCGTAGCTTTCGAGTTACGCACTTGGCGATAATTGACCCACAGGACAAAATAAAATGATGTATAATGGGATAAGCCAAGAACCCTGGGCTTAGTTTTAATGATAGAATTCAGCGTCAGGAATAATAGCATTGTTTGCAAACTCGAAAGTCAAAGAATACGCGTTGTTAGGACAATCAATCAACAAGATGTAATATTCCATGCTTGGTGTCATAATGCTGTGCTGATAGACACGGCCCCGAACACATTATATGAAAAAAGTGTAGAGAGGGAATTGACAGCCGTGATCTTTTAGAAGGACGCAAGGATTCATTCTATAGAAAAATATTGAAGCGAACACACGTAAATGGTTGGTGAGGTGCGAACGAATTTTCACTATAGGCTGGGTATTATGTAAATGATAGTGAGGCGGGAGTTTATGACTAGTTTCAGAGTTTGGTGTTGTGTAAATTGCAGTATTAAGTTGTAATTGGAAATTTTATTAATGTAATAGTTGGAATTTCGAAAAAATAGACTTTCGAGGAAATATACAGTAAGGTAGCTCCGAAGATGGAATTTTTCGATAAGTAGCTGTATAGAGTCAGTCGCGAGGAAGTGTTTCATACGAAACACAGATAGAGGAAGTCGCACTGCGTATTAATTTTGTGGGAATATTATGACCTTGTAATAGAAAATCGGTGAGGACATTCTGGAACATTTTAATTTAGACAAGGAAGATTTTCACAATAAGTATTAATTTTTTTTAATTGTGAAACTATTCCAACCCAACTCGTACAATCGATAATTATTGGGGAGATGGCTACAACACATTTTTCCCGGCCTGAGCATCTGCGCAGTCAACTCGCCATCACCCCGCGGCGCATTCCCACGACCTTCGGAGCAGCTTCTGGACGCGCGAGCGGGGGCGAGGGTCTGCGCCCGCCTGCGCCTGGCGCTGCGCCCGCGAGGCAGCCATCTGCGCGTCCAATCGCCCACGCCACGCGCCGCCCGCCCGCGCAGTCAATATTTGCGTTTCTGCGACCGCTGCGCGCCCGCAAATTGATGATGCGCAAGCAACCTCCACCTCGCGAGAAAACATTACTTTCGCGTCTGACAAGGCCTTTTTGTCCTCCTGAGCGCGCTCCAATTGCCGTGTATATCGAATGTGACAAACGGATTCATGTGGAATGCAATCCTATTCACATGGCTCTCACAACAATAGTAATATATAAGGATAGTGCGATATGCAGGGAGCAGTTGCATTGTTATCCACAACTGTAAATCATGCACAGCTATACAGTAAAATTCAAGCCGGAACACAATCAAACCCAATAAATAGATGTCGAATTGACTGGAAATCGAGTACAGCGTAACTTACACACAGAACTTCATCTCACGTCATGGAGAAACAGAAATTTATGAGAGGAACGAATTAACCGATTATCACGGATGAACTAATAATTTACACGAGATATCATTGCCTAACATTACTACAACTGGTAACCAAAAACTAAACATAATCTCCGTACTAAAAATAAGGCATTTGACTGACATTAATGGAGGGAAAAAACAACCTCTAGGGCCATACCAACCACATTCCGAATCGAATGTACGAAGCAATGCATCGCATCAAGTCGATGACTTGCACTTGTATGCTAAGGCCAGCATATGAAGCGAATAGTACCCTCGGAACGCCGCTGACAATATTTTACTGCAACTCGAAACTTCAGATAGACATTACTTCCTTCTGTTATTTTCCTTTCTCGTTCTCCTCTTTTCTGGTCTCCGTTCCCTAGCTTGCACCTGCACGTCCAGACGACTTCGGCTCTTTCTGCTCGCGGCAGTCGCCGCACGTCGCCCGCGTGCAGCGCGTGAGCGTGCGTGGGAGGGGGAGACAAATGCGAAACGTGTGGGCGTCCATAATGGCGAGGCGCATCGCTCATGAAACGTGTCTCCGGCCTCTGCCACGATTTGGCAAAAATGCGATACACGCTGCCATGGCGTTTTACAACGGCGCTACTGCATGCAGAGCATGCATGAGGCTTTTTTTCTTTTTTCTTTTTCATTTTAAAAGAAGGGCAATTAAGTACCGTCGTTCATTTATTTCGTACTATACGGGATTTCCTTCCGTCAGTATCCAATAATAATATACTCGTTATTCGATTATGAAATGCTATAATTCTATTTAATTAGAACGTAAAGAAATAATTGACAACACACTAGAGAGCACAGAAAAAATGATGAGCTATCGTACAAAAACGGAGAAAAAATATGAATTGTTCTGAGAAATTATACAAAAAGCAATGCTCTCTCTAGTCCATAATAAATGTTTCACATCATTAAAATTGCAATTATAATCAAGGAATCCTGAGCAATTAACGCCGCTGAAAGCGACAACCGAAAGAGCACTGCAAGGCGCGCATTCCGCGTCGGGCACTAAGAGCAGCTGCGAGCACACGTTTAATATCCTCCCTCTCAACTGACGCCGCGAAGGTAACGACCGCCATTAGCAGAGCAGCCAGCCCTGGGCTTCGCACTCGCAGTGCCCCGCCCAGCTGTAGTAGCTATGCAGCCAGAGAAAGCAGGCGAGATGGCGACGGGGCGCAAAAGCTTCCTCCACGGCGATTACCGGCCACGCGCTGCTGATGTCGGGTTTCTCTTCAGTCGCGACCTCTCCAATGACTCAACACGCTTCCATGGGAAAAGAATGAACTTACCTTCCCCAATATTAAATTATTCGCTTCCGCAATGCGATTCGCCTTTATATGACGATACCGGTTGCTGAAATGATGCAAGACATGTGGAAATCCTTGTTAACGGAAATAAAAAGAATGTAATTCCTTCATGTCTAGAGATCACGCGGCCTATCACCTAAAAATAATTTGATATATTTTCTATTATTTATTCTGTCAAGTCTATTACTTTGTAACAAGTCAGGCTTATTCAATTCAAAGCAGTTTAATTGATCTTCGCTATTTTGAATGTCAATATTTTAAATCCATTTTTTTAAACTTCTTTAATCAAAGAAAAAAATCCTCAAGATTCCAAGTTCGGAGTGTCTTTCTATCGCAAATTTAGTACATTTCGTCCATAAATAACGCTCGTGGAAGAAAAATTAAAGATGCACGTCTCAATCCGGCTTAATCACTTTAAGGAAAAACCTATCCACAAAGACGATATTGGGTCTCATTCTGTTAACTTTTTTAACTTCCCTGAATCGCGGCGCGGAAGACACCTGGCGAAGCCGTTGGACGCGCGTGGGCGTAGAAGCCGTCTCGCGGCAGGATCGTCAGGCTCACCCAAGGCAGCGGAGCGGCAGCGTCATCCACTGCACTCGACCTTGGGTGCCACCGGAGGTCGAACCCAAACCCCGTAAAACGCAATAATTAAAATATGAAACTTATGAACCCCTCGCATTCTTTAAGGAAGAACCGGTAGTAGGCACCACTTTTAATCACAGCAGCGTTTGTGGATCCTTCATTTCAATAATCAAATGTGTACAATGCACTACCACAAACAACAAATAAAGATAAGAGGAAAATCTCAGATGGTATTTGTGAAAACATTTTCTGAATGTTTATTGGGAACACAATTTCCTTATGGTCATACCAAGCTTATCATTACAAAAGTCAGCATTACGGTTCGAAAATTTACAAATTAACGAAAACAAACAAATCCGAACGGTTAAATGAAAATAGAAGTAGCAATTTTTTATTCTAAAAACACTAGTATTACAATAGTCATTTGTTCGCCTCACTGAACCCCGGAGTGGGGCCGCGACGCATGCTACGCGATGCAGCCTGTGAATGCACACCGATGCGCGATGCCCACGAATATTATTTCCGTGGAACGAGGGCAGTTTCAGCGCTGCCAGCGGCGAGGCTCGTTAACCGGAGCGACGCCCCAGAGAGGCTTTTCAATCCCAACATTACCCACCTCATAGGTCGTTATTGTTTTAGTGCCGGCGGCGAAGCGATGGCGGCGGTGGTAGAACGAAGCGATGCGCGTTGCGGAAGGCCAGACGACGGGGAGCCTGCATCCGACAGACGAGACGAACGGGTGGGCGGAGTGGACGAAGGGCGTCGCCTGGGCGGCCCTGGACGACGCAATACGGAGCGGAAAACGAGCACCGTAAAAGGGCTGGGGAGCCGCCACTTCGCTTCTCTCCGCAGTTTCTTCCCGAATCGGGGAGACAGTGGGGAAGGGGGCTCGGGGAGAGCACCCGGCTGAAAATTTACACTCCATTAGCCGCGAGGAACGTTCCCGGGAATAGATTCAGACGTCCTTTTAAGGACGCCAGGCGGCGGCACGGGGTCGTATTCGCGAAAATCGACACCGAGGGCGGGGCGGGGCGAGAGGAAGGAAAAAAATGAATAGAGAACCTTCGTTACGGCAACGTTCCCGAAATAGGAGACGAAGGTTATCTGCAGGAATCTTCGGGAGATGAAGTTTTACGGTTTGGGACGAAGTCTAAATAAACTTCATACGCAATTACATATATCAGGAAAAACGAACGAACGTGATTCACATCTCTAGTCTTCTACAATCACGTAACTTCTATATTCTCTGTTGACAGCAGTCGTTATTCACACAGAAAGGAAATGGCTTCAACACTGAAAAATCGTTTGTATAATTGAAAACATGATTGGTACAACCATTTAGGATCCTTGCAGGAGTCCCTCAAGGTTCTCCATTATTCCCAACGCTGTTCAACATATTCTCCCACGATATCCCCAGCCTCCCCTTCATCGAAACGGCCCGATATGTAGATGTCACAGGTTTATTCATCCAATCATTCAATCATTCTCATCAAGATGCCTGTTCTTCCCTTCAAGAAGCTTCAAACGAATTCTCCACTTGGGTCTTCTAACTGGCAACTTAGCTTAAACCCAGCTAAATGCATTGCCAAAACCTTCACCCTAAAACGCATTCCACCTGCTTCACCCCTAAACATATCATCTACTCCCCTCAAATGGGCAGATCACTGCACTTCTATCCCCAACCTTGGAGTCCTTCTAGACACCCGTCTAACCAGGAAAGCCCATTTACGTTCACGCTTAAATCTAGCACATTCCTCCCTTCGCCAACTCTATCCTCTTATTAATAGAAAGTCATCCCTTAACGTAAAAACCACTATTCACTTATATAAATCGCTAATCCGCCCTGTAATCACGTACGCAGCACCGATGTGCAGAGGTGCCGCCTCCCCAACAATAAAGCACATCTAAGTCCTTCGCACTGCCGTAAATGCCCCGTGCTACATATCTAATGATCAAATTTACTACGATTTAAAATTCCCTAAAGTCGCCCAGCATATCGGCCGCCTCTTCGAAAGATTCTACAATAAGATTCATAACCTCACCTTCCAGCAGATTTTTTCACTAGAAAAAACTAATCATCCTCATCTAAACCGCATCACGTCCAGATTCCCCAAAGATATATTCCGTCCTCCGTAACTCCTACGCTTTCTCCACATCATATGCGCCGTTATCTCACCCATTCCACAAACCACCGCAATAACTCGCAAGCACCCCAACCTGATTTCCCGTTGAGGAGCCCAGTAGGGTCATCCTCCTCCTTACTTTGTCTGTATATTATTGTATAAATTGTATAATCACACACTTCTGCAAATGGCTCTGTATGCTGCATCAGAAAATTGTTGAATAAAAAAAAGAACGTTCATTTCCCATCTGGTTGTCGATTCCATTTCTTCTCCTGTCGATCATCTTTAAGGCATCGAAATCATTGCCAACTTGCGTTCCTATCCCAAGTATGCTGTGTCGTGTATACTCATGTCAAATAGTCCGAAATAACACATTAAATTTCAACTCGTTACATTAAACAAGTTTCTTTCATTACAATCATTGATGTAGAATAATGGTTCCTAAATATATACAAGAAGCGCATTACAAAACAATTATAATCTCATTGCATTGTGTTGAATATTCTGCATTAAATGTTGAATGTACTGTAGTAATCGAAGCGCCAATCGAAACGGCCAAGTCTTTATACGCTGTAGCGGCAATGATATTGATATTAAGTTACATTAGCAACATTAAAGCACCTTCTCCAGTCTCAACAGACAGGTGGGAACGAATGCACAATCTGCAACACTCAAAGAAGCGTAACGTGCAAGGCCGCTTCTACCCGCGTCGCAGAGGGCCAATGGCGAGAGCGAAAGTGGCAGGGCGTGGGTGGCTGGCAGGCGCCACCGGTCGCCGCGCGTGCTCAGGCAGTTCGCTTCACGGTCGCCGCGCGGCGCTACCGACAGTGACGGGCGGCGGCGGCACTCGGTCCGCTGGCAGATCAACACGCACAACACTCGGCATTCGGAGACTCCGCATTCTAAATGTTAGTACAAAGCCACTCACAAAAAATAAATGACGCCACAATTAGATGTAATTTGAAAAAAATTACATGTTTGGGGATTCGCGAGGTCCGAATTAACTGCCAGATATCTATCAACAAATACGTCGTTCAGATTTTCTGCATATGATTCTGACCACTACAGTCAAGACCTCATTGCGATAACAACTTATGTTAACTTCTAAGAAGGGTATTTTGGTCGCTTCCAGATAGTCACTACATTAAAAAAATTGTTACGTATATGGTTCGCTCACTACATACGAGCGAATAGCTCCCACTACGTGGAAAGGTAGTGCAATAACCAACAAAAACGTCACTGCTATTTTGAAGAGATGAACCCATTTTGTTACACTAGTTTAAAAAACGATCATTACTCTCATACACGTACCTGAGCAAATGTGTCCCTTCCGGAGATGTACAAAAATACTTCAACTTCCAGATTCTTACCTGTAACAAAGGAAAACATTTATTAGTTACAAGTTATATATTGCATCTTTGCTAAAATCAATGCTCAATATAAATAATGACATTTAGAAGCTATACTTTATAGACATTCTAAATAGTGTAGTTCTCTAATGTGACAGAGGAGTCACTAAATTGGAGACTTGCAGGTCAATTGACAAAATATTGAACATATAAGGCATAGGTCAATCGTTATTCACGCATCTACTAAGTCGAATTACTTCATTCTGAAAAGAAAAGTCGTGTTAACAGCAGGTAGTAAAGAGTTCTCAAAGCTTTGAATTTTACAGATTCATAGGGTACCGGATTTTACAATCATTAACGAGGACTGGAGAGATGGCAATGTCATCATTTTATCCATTAATTTATTTGGTTAATTAAGTATGTGACATTGAGTAAGAGGGAGTGACAACTAATAGGGATAGCACTATGAATTACTAATTTCCTGACTTAATTGAAGTGCACTTTATGAACAAACGCAGAGCTGAACACACTATGTAGTTAAGTATTGTTCTGAAAGAAAAATGTTTTAACGTTTTTCTTTTAAAACATCATTCCAATGTGTGGAATATACACTAACGTGTATGCTGCAACTACCTCGCGACACACACACAAAAGCCCGTTTTACCGATTAAACGGTTTCCCCTCTCATGTTCGAGGATACCATTTAACGGCCGCGGCGGCGGCGCTGCAAGGGAAGTCGCAAAGACACGTCAGTGCGGAGCAGCGCAGCCTTCGCGCGAGCGACGGGGGAGGAGGGAGAGGGCGGGGCGCCGGTGGTGCCCCTAGGAATGCAGTTGTACTTGAGGCGACTCACCTGCCGGCGGCGCGCGCGCCCCACCTCAAGTGCTGCACGCGCGACCCCGGCCCCGCGCGCTCCGCATGCAGATGCACCGGCGCAGGGAGCCTGCTCTAGTTATAAGGGCAGTCGCCAAATAATAAAAAATATTACAAAATTGAAAAGATGATCCATTCCCTTCGGGTGGAACTCTTTATTTCATAAATGCAATGCTCATCTCCTTGACACTATTTCAATCTATATTTTAGATTCTCTAATAAGGACTTTTTTTCTCATCCTTTCTTTTAATTATGCAATTCGGTTCTTACAGTATGGATCTATATAAGCCCACCATCAAGGTGAGAATAAAAACAATGCTATTCAAATAAATAATAACCCATAACTGTTGAAAACTCCACAAACAAGAGAAGGTTTACAGACATAGTACAACTCAAAACCAATAACTCCACAGAAAGCAACAAAAGTTTCCTCACCATTCAACTATGTATACTTTTACGCAAATCCTACATAACCTCCTGCTGGCAACCCTAGCTGAGTAATTTAATTAGGTCCTTCGCGGACAAAGTCGACAGAGTCGAGACCACCCTGGGCAAACAAGCTTCAGCTACGTCATCGAATGTTAGCAACAAAACCGATTACGAGTAGCGTGCGAGAGAGATCACTCCAAGGCGATTTACTCGCACGGCCGCAACGTGTACCTGTCAATGAACATGCTGAGCCATCATTGTTCTTGATACGTAAGCATGAGGAAGCCCAACACAAAGGTCTGACCACGCATGTCATGTATGGTATTAACCTCGGCGCTGGGGCTAATAGATCTCCTTGGAGCGGTTCGTTGCCCCTGAACTAATCATCTGGCCTTACTTTTTTAGTGCTGCAGGAGTGAAAGGAAACAAGAACGGAACAACTACCGCATAGCTCGTGGTGCATAGAGAACCACTACACGAACGTATAGTGATTGTAATTAGGACGCAAGCAATGAATCCGTCAAAACACAAGGTCAAAGTCATTGAATCATTTCGCATATACCGGGAATAGATCGAATCCGAGGAAATGGCATGGATTTCATAAAAATATTAAAATAAAAGTTGCAATGCACGAAAATTGTATGTACAAGAGTAGGGAATAAATTTGCTAGAATTATCAATGTATTACATAATATTTGTTGTAGCACGACACGAGAGAAAAAAGTCATCCCCGATTTACATGAACTATCAAATCAATTATTTTCAACAACTGGATGATAGGCGAGAAAATGACTATTATTAGTATGAGAAGCTGTCTACATCGATCATAATATTCCTGTTATTTTCGACATGGAATGAAGACCCGTACGGGAGAATCTTGAATAAAAAAAAGAAAAAAAGAGAAAAAGAGAAAAGAGAAAAAGAGATAAAAAAGGAGAAAAAAAGAGAAAAAAGATAAAACAGTATTCGAAAATATACATGTAAAATTTATAACTGTTAATGGAGCTACGGTTAAAAGAAAGGCAGGGAAACAAAAGAAACTCCCCATAAAACGATCGAGAACTTTGCTAGACCATCACGAATTGTACATGGATTGATCGGGTTTAAGCTTCGATCCCAGGTAATCTACATCACGTGTCGCCATTACTGCCACAGACAGGGAGGGAGGGAGAGAGAAAGAGAAAGGAGAGAAAGAGAGAGAAAAAGGAGAGAAAGAGAAAGAGAGAAAGAGAAAGAAAGAAAGAAAGAAAAAGAGAAAGAAAAAGAGAAAGGGTGAGAGAAGGAGGGTGAGAGAGAGAGGGTGAGAGAGAGGGTGAGAGAGAGGGTGAGAGAGAGGGTGAGAGAGAGAGGGTGAGAGAGAGAGGGTGAGAGAGAGAGGGTGAGAGAGAGGGGGTGAGAGAGAGAGGGAGTGAGAGAGAGGGGGTGAGAGAGAGGGGGGTGCGAAGGGGAAGACGAATTCTCAAGGGTCTGGCAGCAGCAGGAGAGGGAGAGCATGGTCATCGTCAACACGCCCCGCCGCCAGACAACCGCACACAGCCGTGGGCGCTCGCGCGTGTGTGCATGTGGTGGTTGGAGAGGAGGAGCGCGCGCGGGAAATCCCTGCCGCCGTCTCTGCCTGGGGCACAGACGCCGCGTCATAAAAACATTTGCCAGAAATACTCTGCCTGCGCGGCGCCGCGCGGCGCGGCGCGGTTCGCTTGGTTCGCGGGCGCAACTTCGCATTTACGAGGGCAGTTCGCATGCAGAACTCAGGCAACCGTGCCCCGCTCCAGCAATGGTATCTTCGCGACACACGTGTTTCGCATTTCTGGTAAATAAGTTTAGGCTGTCATAAGGATATGGATAACCTTTAAAAAAGGACTGCTCTTGCTTATTAATATAATCTTTCACCAGGTTGTACGTTTCATTTTTGATCAACCTTCATTTGCCATGCCTTCTAGAATCTAAGATGATTTGAACGAGCGGTCAGAGCAGTCTTCAAACAATAATTATGATGAAAACAATAACCTATTCCTAAAAATACTAAATCGAGTAATTGTATTATGTACTTTGTTATTTTAATTACTACATGTATTCATGTGTTATCTCCGAAATCTTTTGTTCATTTCTCTTTTGTGCACATGAATTTGAGGAATACATTTTCTAACATAACTAAAACAAATAGTTCCATTAGTATTTCTGAACAAAGGCAGAAAATATCCATTTGCTCTATTGCATAATGTTAACAGTTGTATAAGTATTTCGGAAACATCATTCCAAAAAACATTTCTTTTCCACTCGCGTATGCTGCTGCTAGCCTCATCACACAGCTTTTCATATTCAATTCGCGAATTTCGCATCGAGGGCCACACGTCAAGAGTGAAAAAATTGCAGCTTTTTACAACTTCTTCTGTATGCTCAGCAAACTATTATTGAGCGATCCATGGGCGTTACGGAATCACCCGCCAAGCCCTTCGCAGTCCAATGTTTCATTCATAGTGCATGAACAGTCATTAGGAAAGAGCATAAAATAGGGAACACACGCACGAAGAAACACGTTCAACATTTTTTCACACGCCTGTTGCGTCACTAACATTTGGGCGGCTTCAGTTCGTGCCAGGTTGTTTGCATATTCTATCAAACGACTTGCTACTTCAAGCAGTGGCACGCTATCAATCGATGGAAATCGGGACGGAATTCGAGATAAGCCATAACGTCTCGATTTGCGTGAGAGTCTGGACGTCGCTCTCATCGCTGAACAGCACATATCACACATTCGTAATCGTGATTTCCGACACGTTTCAAGTTTACACTTCATAAGCGGAGATACGTAGAAGTGCAAAAGATGCAACAATCATAATTAAGAATAGATACGCTGACATTGCCATCGTTTTAATAATTATCTACTTTTCATATATTCATTTACACGATTGAGAAAACACCAGCTGTAATAAAATCCACAATATGCGTTCACAATACCGCGAAATATGGTTATCCTTAATTCTTCATAAAAGAAGATCCAGTCTTTGAAGCAGGGCTTGTAATCTTTCACAAAATGTTTCAAGATTGCTCGAACACGGTTAAGGACATAAACAAAGGCATTGGGAGAAGGCCTAATATTGAATCTAATATGTCATTCTATATAGAAGATATAGTTTAGCAAAACGAAATTAAATTTCATGGTCACAACAGATGAAGACTCGCATTAAGCTATCGCAGCAGTGCTGACCACCGAGAGCTGATCACGCGAGCACGCAGGCGCTGACCCTGGGCGGCTAGTGTGGGCGAGAGGGGGAGGGCGAGGGAACGGCGCCAGGCGCCGGGGCGACGTCTGCAAATCGCCGCCGTCCGTCAAGTGTCAGCGCAGTAGACGTATTTGGCTGGAGGCGAACATCGACTGCTAAAGCGATCGGAATCTGGCGGCCACTCAAAGTCCACTGGGGGAGCAAACTGGCGGGCGCTGGGTGGAGAGGAACGGCGCGGGATGAGGGGAGAAGTCGTGGTGGGATGCGATAGGACCAGCTGTGGCGGTTAGGGATGGAATGGGGGCAGGTTAGCCGCCACAGGAAGAATTGAGTGAGTGTGGGATCGGAAGGATCATGAAGGAGGGAGTAGGGCGTAAAAGAGCAGGGTAGAGAGGATAGGGAGTTTTGGGCGAGGTGGGCGCAGGAACGGACGTGGGCGTGGGCAGGAGTGACGCATGCTCCGTAAATGGAGCGGTGTTCGAGGGCTTCCCGCAACTGTTTGCGTATTCCGCCCGTTTGCAATTACATGGCCCGGGTGTTCAGTAGAGGCATGCAAGGCAGCGCACAAAGGCGAAGCACAAAGACTAACCCGTTGCGCCCATGTCAACAGGCGGGACGCAAAGTATACTGGATCGATCTCAAGGGTTCCAGGCCTTTTGCGGGAAGAACAAACCTGGAATCCATTATTAACAAGGCAGTTAGAAATGACCGCTGGTCTCTACCTTAATATACAACTGAACACAGTTAATGAACACGCGAATGAGCATGTTATGTTAAAGTATATTTAAAGAAAGAAAACCCACGTCAACGAATAATTAGATTCGTGTGCATGGTCCTCAGTAGCTGGCTCACGAACTTGCGCATGCAATGGTTCACAGACGTTTTTATTTTCGTTGCAAATAATCCGCAGCAGCAGTCTTAATCATTTAAACAGTTAACCACATACAACGTTACAAAGAGGCAGATCCCATTGTGAAAAGGAGTTCAAGAATACAGACGGAGCCGTGCGCCGGTAAACCGCGAAACACCCCTCCGCCGGGACGTGGTGGCGCGAGCGCGCGCGAATCGCGCAAGTTCCTTCGCGCAGAAAAACGCCACGTAACCTGGGCGCGGCGCGGGGTTGCGCTGAGCGGTGCCGTGCGGTCGCCCTACATAAGCGCGGGACCTTCGCGGTTCTGGAGCGGAGAACGGCGGGTCCTGTTAGGCGCGGGAACGTCCCGCTCCGCCCGCGCTCCCTGCGACCCCCGCAGGGCGATGGCGTGATGAGGAGATGGGCGAGGAGGAGATGTTGCGAGGGACAAGAGACTACGACGCGGGAATTGGTCGTGGACAGAGATGGAACGGCGAATCATTGATCAAAGATGCGGGTGCAGCTTTGAAACTTCTTGCTCACGGTCACCATATTTTTTAAATAATTTTTCTAATATCGAAATAGGGCTTCAATTGTAAGATGTAATATACCACTTACATACTTCGCAATAAAATTTGTATCATTCAATAAAATAAAAATGACAGGTTACAATGAAGTTAATGGATTTATGTAGGTATTTTTAATTTCTACATAAATGACTTGACTATTCTGTTTGGTGGCATCAGCTTCTGACTTCTCGCCGTATATCTTATTCCTCTCCAAACAATGACAATTTTAACACACATCTCGCGTATTTCCAGAATGTTTATAATTCGTCTAGTCAGTTACTTGGCAACGCTTCTTATTTAATCTGATTTCTGGTGTAAATATACTAATTTTAGAATCGTGAACCAGAAAAATTAACCGAAGCCGAAAACAAAAGTGCATTTCACCTTCTCCGATACTCCAATTCGGAGAGATCGGTACATACTTGTTCGCGAGATAATGTCAAAGTAGTAATCGCACACGGTGACAGGAAACCACTCCTGGTCGCCTTTCCCTGGCCCGGAGCGATATCAAGACAGCGGAGACAGAGGAGGACCTTGCATAAGCAGCCGCCTTTCACCGGAGGTACACTACAAGAGCTATGGAGGGCAATGAATAGACAGGCGACGTTATCTCACCTCAGAGAGCTCCCACAAGTGCACGTCAAGGGAGACAGGCGCCGGGGCTTGGAAAGCGTTGGTTGCCCATTGTGCGGAAATACCACAATGCAACGAACATCGCAGTGCATTCAAGAACAGCCTCAAGAGACTTCAATTTAGTTTCCAAACTACTCCAAGGATGCATACGAAACTCAAAGACGCTCAAATTTTCACATCTTCCACGAAGTTACTAAAAAATTCAGACATCACCGAAAAATTATTAGAAGCTACATAGACAAATTAATACACGATCGAATTAATTTTTGCAACTTTTCATTGTCTTATTCCTGAGAAAATCTGGAAACGGCATTATCCGAGACATATCAAAACTTCAATCGATTTACAAGTAGCGAATATAATCTATCTGCAATATTTAAATGTTTTATTTCAGGCTGAAATCACACCAAGTTACATCAATAAAGAGAGAACTACAAGAGAAAAGAACACAAAATCAAGCGTGAAATTTGAAGACTGACACATAATAAATCAGCTGATTTATTTATACCCTGGCGATTCGGTTCGATCCTCTGGTGCAATGCCACGTAAACGAGGGAGGGTACGGTCGAGGGTCATTACGCGGGGTGTGGGACAATGCAGCGTTGTGTCGTGCTGTGCAGTGCCGCGGGCGCCGTCCGCGCGCATCCGGCGTCGCCACAATGGCGGCGGAAGTGGACGGGGCGGCGGGGACGACGGCACCGCCGGCCGCCATGCGACGCACGTCGCCCGCCCGCCCGCCCACGCAGCCGCACGCGGAATCCCTAAGAGAACACCTCGTCGCCGCTCGCTGACTCGTCAATAACTTCATGCGCCTTCTTAACCGAACGGTTGCTTCTCGGCTTTGTGTCGAGGCGCTGAGCTTTCTTTAACCGATATCGCCATTCTGATCTTCACTTTATTCCTCCGGCTTCATCTTTTCTTCTTTACTTTGCGATACATTGCTATCATCTAATAATTCAGAAGCTACTTACGAGTGCATACATAGCAACTTTTATTACGCTGGTTACGGTATCAGCATCACAAGATACGAGATTTCTATTCAGTTTAAATTTCACTTTTTCACAGAATAATTTCAAACACTCTCAAACAACTATTGCTAACCCTTCACAGTATTTGTTCATAACACTAATGATGTTATATCATCTACGACATCTTCAAGAGTTACGTAGTTAGAAAGCCGCTCCAGCGCCATCTACCCCTTTGTTTCTTTTTTTAGATTCCCACCTCCACTTGCCCTTAGCATTTTTGGGATTTTCATACGTAGGGAGACAAATGCGCCGCGAGTGGCAAAAGCTTCAGCTACTGAGGTGGCGCTCGTGAATTTTTTTACACCCCTACCGACACGTCCATGCTTTTATAAAGCGTAAAGAGTTTAGTCCTCGACATCCTCAAGAGACTATTTCATTTTTGTGTTACTTTCGCTCTCTGCTCGAAAAGCCTTACTGAGGAAGCGTGTTTAGCGTGTCGTCAAGCACGCGCTTGCTTTCCTGCCTTTGAGAGTAACGGAGGGCGTTAAATCAAGGGGAGGGTTTAAAGCAAACGCGCTTTACGAGGATGGCGGGAGCCAATCGAGGACACAGCTGACTTAACGACTGTTTACTCGATGCGAAACAGCGTACGTTCGTTCAGCCTTCCCTCAAAGGCTTCCAAGGGTCCTATGCGAGTAAGGTTCCACCGACCGCAAGGGCTCCGTCTAATTTCGTTGTCCCTGAATTTCCACGACTGTGAATTTTATTCATTGTACAAACTTCTAAACTCTTTGACAAGATTTCTAAATAAATGCAAGCATTATTCTGCAAAAATAACACACATTAATTGTATAACCTTATATTCTAAAACAAATGTTCAAACATAGCACTACAAATGTAATACTAATTATTTTTTAAAAGTCGAATTTCCACTGTCGAATTCGAAAGACGTATTTCCACTATTTTATCCAAGTAGGAATGCAATTTATTTCATACGTAGTATTTTAAATTGGAAATATATTTTTACACGTTAACTCACCGAGTATAAAATGTTTAATTTTGGAGATGAATAAGATAATTTAAGTCTTGCACATTCTGTGAACCATGTAATTTCTGAAGAGAGAAAAGAACCTCCCCTGAAAAAGAATAGACGAATAGAGAGTTTTCGAACAAGTCCAAAAATGCTGAAATTGCCAGCTAAGTTATGGGATCTATTTCTCTATAGTTTTTACTTGTACTTACACCAAGGACCTCCTCAAAAAATTTCGAATCTTCGTCTTCCCAACGCAATTACCATTTGTCAAGGTCCCCAGCATTACGTGTCAATAAAGTATCTAACCATTGACGTTATTTCTCTTCCGGAAAAACGAGAGAGGAGCCCTCTTGCGAAAGCCGATTCCGGGAGCCCAAACATTTCACACGATTGGTTCCGAGGGAGAAAGCACGCCCCAATCACACAGAAAGCGCCGCGCAGGTGCGGCGGCCATGGAGAAGCACGACTGATCACGCGCGTCACCCGCCTGGCGCAACACCCTAAAGCGTGCGTTTCACAACGCCTCCAGCCTCCAACCGGATCCTGCCTCTGCAGCGGCGGACCTCTAGGTGGGGAGAGCGGTATTGACAGCGTATATTTAGGGGACGCCGCGCCGCGTTAGTCCATAAAAACGCTAGGGACCACTATCCACGCCAAGTACTACCTTCGATTAAAAATGGGATGTAGGCCGCAGCCGTTGTCCCTATCTGTCCCTAGACTTGTTTCCTGACGGCGAAAGCGCCTACGAACCTCTTCTGAAAACCTGCACGAACGCTTCAGGTTCACATTTAGCTCTACAGATAATATTCTGACATTCCACACGGATAAAAGGAACATGAGCACAACGAACAAGTTCCCCCGACAGAGTAGCCCGACCATGAGGTTGGTGACAAGAAAGAAAGTTGTCCGTCACTTTCAGTTCGTAGTTTGGTGTGAAATATTTATGAAAGAGCTCGTTCGCTGTACTGTTTATGAATGGACGAGAAACAATTGTTCCGAAGCCAGACATCGGTAGAACAATAAATGAAGCTCACTGACAAGCGTTTTCACATGCAAATGACGTGAATACATAAGGAAAGACTAGCACAAAGATTGTAGGCGTGCGCTACAATTTATGGGAAAGGTGGAGAGAACAGTATCTTGAACAGGCAGATGCAGTTCATACAGACCTTTAATGTATTACAATTATTTGGTTGCTTATAAGCAAGGGGAGGATTTTGATGACATAAAACATCGCCAAAAATGACCAATAAAATGCTCTTAAAATGTCCTAAAGGCAAAGAACAATGACGAACAATGACGTAAAAAATGTTATCAAAAACAGTTCGGATGAACACCTCGAGCTGTTTGATACGTTACTGATGGAATCAACGATTCTTCCATTCGTTCAAGTGAACTCAGCTTTCAAACGTTTAATTTGGACTGTTGTTTACCAGAAAATCTCATAGTTTTTAGTTATACAAAAATCAGCTGAACCGTCAATGCCGCTGACACGTCTCACAGAACCTTAGATTACATATTCATTATGGCTGACATTACAACTTCTGAGAGTTGAAATCGAATAGGCTATCAAGTATAGGTATTCAGGAATTACGTGAAGTACATTTGTTGCATCTCGTAAATATTATTTGGAGCAAATACCAATAAAATGACATTAAAATCGATGAAATCAGCAAAAAGTGCAAAAAATGTTATGTATAAAAGTGAGTCATTTTCTTTTGTCATAATATAAAATGAATTTCTATGTTAAAGAGCATTTTTTTAAGTGAAAAGAAAAAATTACATTTTATTAAAATCCGCACCCTATTTATAACATAATCGGTTTTAATCAATTCAGTCTCTCTTCATTTTAAGCGTAATTTAACATTAAAAAAAGCAATGTCAGGTTCAGCACGTGAATGGTGCCATAGAATAAACGAAAGTGTCAACATCGCTCATGCGGGAAAGTAAGAGCACACAAGCTGACGTTTCGCACGCAAGGATGTGGAAAGGAACGAAGTAGAGTTTGACGTTTAGAATTAAACAGCGTCCCTTTGCGCTCTGCACAAGTCACGTGGCGGCGATGCAACGTGCAAACGACGGGCACTGCACGGCAAATTTTGTTTCTAGGTCGGCGCATTCCCAGTCACGCTCGCAATTAGCGCCTTTGTGGCCCAAGGTTGGCGCTGAGATTCGCTCGGGCGGACGCCCGCCAGCCATCAGCGGAAAGTTGCGCGAGCGACGCCCCCCCCCTCCCCCACCGCCCGCGTCACACGGAGTGACCAGCGTTCCCGCCGAACGAAAACACGCGTGAAGAGACGTACGAAGAATTAATAACAACCCTACCGTTCTCGATATTCAGGCGGGAAGGTTACGGGTAAGAGGAGAGATTGCCGAATTGAGTTCGGGTATGACACTGTTGTGAACTAGATGGCGAAGGAAGTGAAGCAGGACCTGAGCAGGACGCGGAGCCGAAGGAGACCCACAGGGAGTGGTTAGCGTCTAATGCAACCGCGAGTCCTATCTGAATATCTTTCTATCCTTAGCCATTCACCTGTATCATCATTCAGCCCGCATCATCACACCACTATCTTTCATACAGTGGGATCCAAAGACAAGCTTCCTCCGAGATCGCCTGCCCAGACAGGAAATAAAAATTTAAACCTCATCCCTTAATAAGAACAGAAATCACACAAAAAAATCACGATCGATCCGAATGTCTCACATAGTTACAATTACTAATGTCAGTTGAGAGTGTCCAAGCCCGCATAAACCCCTGGTTGTTCTTTCTTACGATGGTGGTATGGATGGCAAAACAAACCTTTACAGTAAGAGTCGTATTTTCATGAAACAATTATTACATACGTCATGAACATCCAGCGAAACATAGTATCAGATCTTTGTACTTGATCGCCATAATGATGGTAGTAAAATAAATAAGAAAATAAATACATAATATAAATGACTTTCTTGGTGGCGAGGCTCAGGCCATTACGCCTCTTCTTCCCACTGACCACTTTCAAGTTTTAAATAAAAGTTCATAATAAAGAGGTCATTCAAAGAAAATACTTACGCAACTCGAGGAAACAGTTTCTATCAAGTATCACAGGAGTGAAAAGTAGGAGGGGGTTGATAGAGTACTCACAGAATTTGTGTAATTATATTCATTAACATTGAGTCAGATGTATTCAAAATTAACCAGAAATATACATAGTTATTACATGTGAAAACCCTTAGAAATTTCGAGATTTTACAAGTACAAATAAGTATCCAAGTGAAATTACCTTTATTTGACTCACCAAGTGGGGAGTAGGATAGGATTGGAAATCGAGCGTTTAATTTAGCGTGATGCTAGAAGTTCTACTAAATGTTATGTTACAATGGTAGTTTGAAGAAGCTAAAATAAAGTGTACGTATTTTTGAATTA
Organism: Teleogryllus occipitalis; assembly: GCA_011170035.1. NCBI lineage: Eukaryota > Metazoa > Arthropoda > Insecta > Orthoptera > Gryllidae > Teleogryllus > Teleogryllus occipitalis. Next base: position 680,872 of record BLKR01000212.1, on the reverse strand, counting down.
CTCCTCACAAAAACTAGAAGAGGAGGGAGTCGTCAGCTTACAAGCAAAAACAAGAAAAAAAGTCAAAGAGTTCAAGATTTGAGAGAAGCTTAATGCATTGAAAAATAATGATTAATTTTTAGGTGTTTATTATTATTATTATTATTATTATTATTATTATTATTAATGTATCAGGTTTTAAAATATTTTTAAAAATTGAAAATGGACATGATAATTTCAGTTTTTTTACAATTTAAAATATTCCTATAACTTGAAAACTTGACCCATCATTTCTCACACGTAAGCCAACTATTTAAACAATGATTCATACTCACCTGTGGCATTAAAAGAAATAACGCCAACTTTCTTCTTCTTAAAATGCGGATCATTTTATCCAAATAAATTTTTGCATCTTATTTGGGGGAATAATCAATTTTCACATTTTGGCTGCCTTTTATTGTTAGACTTTTGAGGAGCGGTGGGGGACGCGATCACTGCTGTCAGGGCCGCCGAAGTAGGGCGCCGACGAGCGCCCTGGCCGGACGAATGAATTGCCACCTCTAATTAGTTCCAATTCGTACATTGCATCGCGGGGCCAGGTGAAGCGTGACTCAGTACAACCTCCAGGTAATCACGTTAAAATATAATGAGCCTGACGAAATAAATTGTTACCTGCAAAATACTTCATCCGTGGTACACATAGATTTCTTTATCATCGTTAAGTATTTTAAACGATAGTTCGTAATTCACTGTCGAGAAAGGTGATAAGGAAACCCAGTATATCGCATGACAACAGTTACAAGAGTACATAATAAATTACAGCAAGAACTGTAATCCACATGCAATCACGGGTGGTAATTTATCATGTAATCCACATGCAATCACGGGTGGTAATTTATCATTAGGTAACTGGCCTTCCGCCTCCGGAATTCTAACACATATTTATGTCATTTTTTAAACAATTTGAAATGCTTCGTTAAGTTGAGTCTTTTCGCTTCTATTGCAACTACCTTCATATCACACATCCTGTGAGGGTCAACTGGCGTGGGAAGAGCGACATGTGACGTCGAGTGCCCAGTACGCAAGTCACCGCGATTGCTGTGCGGTCATCCTTACTAAGCTCTTCTTCACTTATATTTGTCATCCTCAAATTCGTACATCCACCCAATGCTCGACAGAAGACTCCAGGGAAAAATAACAAGCGCTCAGCCCGTTTCAGTCCAGGAGCAATAAATCACTAAAATATTTTCCACGCTGTGGTCCCGCTAATAGGTTTCTCGTACTACTACTTTTTTTGTTAATTACCACGTATTTTCTCAGAATGTTGAAAAAAACTCTGTAGAGTATGTTTTCCAAAAACGTTTCTTACCGCAAGACTCAAATGTCAAGTTTTTTGTGCATCTGAAGAAGTAATGATACGCTACAGGTCTTTAATTGCATCTGCGTAGAAAGCTCAGCATGAAACAGAAGCTAACGACTTGCATTCAACGTTCACGACGAATCTATTAAGAATAACAAAATCAAATTTTAATTTTTTTAATGTTAATATTCTTCGGTGTAACAAAGAACTACGTATGAAAAGATTGTAACTATCGGGTGAGAAATAATACGAAAACCCAAATGTAGAAAACCTGAAGACTGAACACGAAGTCGTGAAATGCAAGTCTGTTCGTGGTAATATTTTATGTCGAAATGTTCCCAGCTAGTCTCGCACAGCGCGACTAGAAAAGTATTGAGAATCTACGACATAACGTCGCGAACGGTTATGGGTGACACATTTTAGCACTTTAAAATCTGCACAAACATTTGCATCAAATACAAAGGAAGGCAATAACAATAACAATGATAATAATTCTGAAGCTGATATTTCTCTGGGAAGATGTTTTCAATTGTGGTTCGGTACAAACAGACTACAACAAAAATGGTGTATATTATATGGTGCTATATATTTTTTTTATTTTTCCTTAGAACCAACATTTCTGAATAAGGAGACAATAAAATTCTCGAAAAGGCGAGCATGTTGACCCCTCCCTAAAAACCTTGTCTAGCTACTAGTTGACTCTCAAATCAGCAACCATATTAACCGCGACGAAAACGATATATCAAAAAGATGGAACGTCTCCCAAAAATCGGGACACAGCTCGCATGTTCACGGAATCACCCACGACGAACAACTTCTACTCGTGAAAGTGCAAGGAAAACGAAAAATGACACTAACGACGCGACTGCCCTCGTCCCGCAACACACGACGAACCGTCGATTATCGTCCCTGCTGGCCGGGGAAGGGGGAGGGGGAGAATGTGGGTCGTTGGCGGCGTGGGCGTGTGCGGCAGGTGGTCAGGGCCGCGCGCGCTGGGGGCTCCCACGAGCGAGGCGCGAAGACAAAGGGCGGCGCACTACGCCACGGGAGTGCGCCTCGTTTCACGCGCGCCGCACTGCCTCAAGGCCTCAGCACCCCGCCCCTCCTCGGGGCTCACGGGCCCGCCCGCACACGCGCCTCCGAAGCGGCCCGCGGCCAGCGCGCGCGCGCGCGATGGGAGTCGCTGAACTCCGCCTCGGCCTTCGCGCCCTCACAGCCAGGGAAATACTACAATGATTGAAAAAAAAGATACTAATGATGCTTAGCAGCACTTCCTTTCACGTGTTATCTGCAATTTTTTATATTTTCGAATATTCACAGATATCACCGGAAACATGACCTGCCCTACTTTTATAAGCGTACTTCGCTTTACTCCAGAAGAAAAAATAATAAAATTTAGGCAGTTTTTGAGAGACTCTTGCCTTCATTTCAGGCAAAAATACGAGATTTTTTTTTTTAAATTGGGCATGTTGTTATTTAAAAATCTAACTTTGAAGAACATATTTTATTTAGAAAAATATCTTCACTTTGCAGCTGTAAGAAAAGTTTTAAACTTTTGCAACTTTCGAAAATTCGTAAGTAGGACCTGCACATTGTTTATTATTCATACTTCGCTCTGAGGGAAAAGAATGAAGAAAAATGTTGAGTCGTTTTTAAGAAAATTTTGAACGTTGTTGAAACTTCATGTAAAGAACGTCCAGAAACGACATATCCGTTCAAATTCCACAGGCCACCACATCAGCTAGATTGTTCGGGGAATATCAATTTTGATGAAAATTCTGCTAGTCGCTACTGTTGATCTCCGATGGACAGTATGAAGCATCTATTTTTCCCTATGAAGGAGCCACAAAACGTGGATTCCGACTACACAACGTGGTAAGGAATGTTATTTTATAGGATAAGAGTTTTCGGTATCAGGGAACTACAGAACGAATTATTCTGTCGAAAAATCGGCGTTTTTCTCAGCAGCATTCTTACTCAACTACATTGTTAGGGGGCTTGAAAGTAAAAAAAAAAAATCATGGAGGTACCCAAGATATCTAATGCATTTCAAATGCACAAAGGCAACAGGAGACACATTCGGAAAAATGTAGTGTGTTTTTAAACACATTAGTGATGTTATTGGCCGAAAACCAAGGAGTTACAATTTAATAAATTAAAATTTATGACAGTGGGATAACAACACATTTTAAGAAAAAAGGTCAAAGAATGTGACAAAATTAGCCGAAAAACAGAGTATCAACCAAACGGCGAAGTCACAAGGACGATTACAACACCTTACCTTACCAAACATGTTACCGAAGGAACATGTGAATCTGAATACAAAAACACTTAATTCATTTAAAGAACAGTATGATCTAAAAGCTGTAATAAAATGGCATTTAATTGCACACAAGTATATACAAATTTATTTTAAAAAACCTCAAGCTCAACAACACAACTGCAGCAAATATATTTCTTTCATATCATAAGCAAATATATTTCTTTCATATCAAAAAGAATTCCATACATTCCAAGTCAAGAATAGTCCACGTATGCATCGCAAAGCTCAGGATGTTGCTCTTCCGAGCGCACTTAAGGTGGAGGCACTCCCTTGGTGCAAAGCGTGCACATGCCCCAGCCTGGTGCGCCCCATCAGCTCGCTCACCCACCCATCCGCCAGCACTCTCGTAGCACGGCGACGTGCATCGGCCATCGCCCACCGACAGGGCGCGGGCGCACGGGTGGGTTGGGCGAAACGCCCCGCGGTGCACCTCGCGCTGCATACAAACGGCGCTTGCGCTCAACCCAGTTGGTGAGAAGGGGGGGCGGAGGAGTTTCACTCTTCATTTTTACGCCTCCCCTTCTCCTCTCCTTGGACTGAATACGTGATTACACCGCAGCCAGCCTGCCCGCCAGCTCGCGCGCCCGCGCCGTCGCTCACAGTGCCGGGCGGCGTCGCTGGTAATAACCCACTTTTTCGAAGCGCTCCTTTTCTTTTCTTTCCTTTTCCGCTCTGCCGTTCGGAAAGGTTTTTCTCCGCGAGGCGGGAAGACGGAGCGGGAGCGCGTGGAAGGAGAAACGTGGAGCACGCGGGCGGCTGGCGGCGCCGTCAATCACCCGTCGACTTTCCTTGTCCATAGGCATGCGCGGCATAGTGTGGCGAGCGTGGTTGACTTCAACCATAAACCCTGCTTCCCATTGCCTTTACAACTCTTGGTAATGTTTTCCCGCAGGAGCGCTACCGACTCGCACATCTGAAGGGCGTTGTCAGAAACGAGTGTTCATCTATTCACACTGTCAAGAACTCTCTTCTTAAAATACTTGCACAAATGAAACTCTTCAGTCATTACAAACTCTTGCTCTTACAATACAACTGATAAGATACTTTGTGAGCTTATCAAAGATTTGCACCAAAGTTTCCAAAAGGGTAACTTCCAGTACTAATTTGAGCCAATACAAACCTTTATAGCTGACCAGCACGCTAGCCATTTCACGCACTTAGGTAATGCAAGCGTTTAAATCTTATATTCCTTATTTCCTAGGTGTACGCACATTGAAAGAAAACTATTCAGACTCCGGCCATGTGAGAGGAGTCTTCGGTTTCGTTAGATTCTCACAAACTCGAGAAAATCGAAAACCCAGTTAAACACTTTCGATTTGGACTGAAAAATACAAGTATTTCATTGCGTTATTCCGTACATTCTTATAATATGCGTGCCGACTTAATTCTCATATTCAGTACCTCACTGTTTACGGCTCAATGGCGTGATGTGTTAGCAAGGCTCTAAGGATGAAGACTTCCGTCATTACATTATTTACGTGTTGCGTTATGGAAAAGCGACTTTTTTGATATTCTAGGTACGTAAAGAACTTTTACTCCGAAGCGTTTATTCATTATGCCATTTATTGTAATATTCGTGAAGACTGTTCTTGTTAAAATATTTAATGGGACAAAATTATACTGGAGAATTTTACTTGTTCTTAACTAGTGTGCAGGTGACATTTTAGAAACCCCTGGTGTGTGTGCTTTTTGTTTTCTTTTTTTCAGCAGCATTTTTGCTGCTGCACGCCACTAGATCGCTCCTAATAACGAAACAATTAAATTTGTTATATTTTAATTTACTTAATTTGAGTGAACAATACGGTGTCTTGTGTGTTTCATAAGCTGATATCACGCGTTTCTTACCATTTACCAGAACATTATAATTTGGAGGAAAGGGAAAAACGAGCATTTTAAAAATGCCTGAGCAAATGTTTAATCCCGAACACCTATCAGTACACGGAAGCCGAACTTGGACAGCGCAATTAAGCAAGTAATTAATCTTTTGTAACTACATTAATGAATTGTCGAGCCTATTAATGCAGCCCGATAAGATAACAAACAAGGACGGGGCGTACCGCACTCGTTTGCTATGCCTGAGAAGTCACAGGTAACAGGCGTTCTGGGCTCTGATGGTCACGTGTTCGGCTCACCATAAACAGGAAGGGAAAACATTAAACACGGTGAGATTACACAACGCGAAATGTACCCGAGACCAAACATTGCAGCATCGAAATGTAAACGTGAGTTGCGCGCGAACGTGGGGTAGAGAAGTCAATGGCCGAAGATGCTCCACGCCTTTTTCAAAGCAATCGTGAAGTCTGTATTACTTTATTTGCCGCACAGACTCTCACAGACTATTCATACCAATACATTTGGTAACTGAAATGCAATGTGAGAACTATCTTCTCTCTGACCATGCTATTAATTTTATTTCAGCCACATGCACTTGCATATGCACGTTCTATTTCGCACCCACAGTTTATGACATGTTCCATGGCATTTGTCTCATTCTGGCTGAAATATCTTCGAATTTAATCACAAAAGGGTCCGAAGCCTAACTCATCGTAAATATTCCAAAGAGTCGTAAAAGAAATGTAGGATAATAAGATTTCGGGTAATTTAAGCATATTTTCGAAATTTTATTTTGTTCTACCAAATTTCAGAATGTGATAAATACTTTTAATTTAACAATTCAAATGCTAAACGATTTTACAGTTGGGGAAGCGGTTTTTCACTAGCAAATCTGTAATCAATTTTAAAATTTTTATGACTTGGATTTTTATTAATTTTCTATTTGATAACTATCACACAGTCTGCGACGAGTTTAAGAAGGCATAGACCGAAATCAATTTCTGACATGAAAATTCCGATACCATTGAATCGTTCACACGCACAATTCCCTTAATAGCATTTCCTCACCTTCTGCGTCGCAGCGTTGTAGGCATGCGACGGTGGTGGCGCGGAGCTAGTGCCGAAGCACGTTATCCCTGGCGACCTTTACGGGAATGTCCCAGACGCGAGTCAGTAAAAAGCCTGTTTAGTCTGCCTCGGCTGCGCGGGGCGCGAGGGGGCGGGCGGCAGCCACCGGTGACGTCAGCGTCGGCCGGCAGGGCTGGGGCGGGGTGCGAGTGGAAGGAAGCCTCTTGACGGCACAGCTCGAGACCGCCCCAGGCAGGACGACTTCGCCCTTCCCCAGGAACGATTGTCACTATGAAGCGTTTCTGGACGAGAAAATGGTTTGAATTGAACCAAAGAGCTCTTCTTTCGGACATTAGAAGTACACAACGAATGAAAAAATGGGCTTTTAAAAATATAAATATAAAATAAATCGAATTCTATGTCATCGAACTTCAAGTAAGTAATACGAGCATTTTATCTACTTTTTTTATAGCATTAATTGTTTTCAAAACAATGTGTCCGCACCATGCACGATACAAGAAAGGGAAACTTTTTTTTCTTTCCCAGCAGGTGAACTACGATACTACATTGTCGTGCTAGACATGCTTAATAACAGGACTTACCAAGAGTTTAAGTGCAGAAACTTCACCGTACGGTAGAGAGTACTAGATCAAATTGGTGGTGGTTTGTCCGTGCGACAGCGCAAGTGTGAGGAAGGAGAGGGGCCGGGGTGAGAGGCAGAGGCGGCCGATGGGCGGAGGCGCACACGAGTGCACGCCTTCGCACCTACGTGCGTGGAATCCGGCAGCGCGACGTGAGAGCGCAGCGAAAGTGGCAGTGGCGGATGGCCCACGGGCGGTAGAAGCGATCGACAGCATCGAAATAGTGTCACTTTGTTAATTTTCATACCCATTTACTTAATACTAGTGTTTAATTGCACAGCTTCGAAGAATCAGCATACACTGTTCCAGAAAAAAACATTTCGTTATTACGATTGCAAAGAACTTGATAACTGCATTCAAACCGGTCGAACAAGTACACAAGCTCCTCTGCCAATCCTCAGATTGGTACAATTCAACAACGATGCGTTCAGTTATCTGTGGCGTCGAATTTACCGCAGTTAGCTTTGCACCTTTTTTGTGTTGGTATTTGATGGCCTCTACGATCGCGTGAAAAGATGACATCGTTTTACGACCTCTAGTTAATAATTCTAAAAGAAAAGTATCAGCGCAAGTTTTCTCGAGCTCACATTTTTCTACACGAGAGAGGAGTAGGGTCTTCAATTATCTTCTCAAAATTACTGTAAAGTCTGGCTCGTATACCGACGGAATCATATACTTTATACGGGTGAGAAATTTGTTTTCAAATCTTTTATTCACAATTAACTCTTTACATTAAGAGCTAAGGGAGCAACCCTAACTAATGTAGAATTCAGAAGTCAAGGAAACGTGCAGAGTGTACTCCCTCCCATGGGCGCCCATAGAAAACTAGGGACCTGGGGCAGTTGATCCACAGGGCCCCTCATTTCAAAACATTCCGTCTTCCCCCACAATTAATGTATAGAATTAATTTCTCTATACATATGAAATAATTTATAGCGTTAAATTTGGATTAGAAACGAATACACTATTTAATTTATTTTGAATGAAAAAAAATGTTGGGACTCCCAATTACGTCCGGGTCTCGGGCAAGTCGTTTCAATTGTTCCCCTTCTGGGTGCCCCTACTCCCTCCCTACACGTTACAGTCTATACTGATTCTTGTCAGAAAATAAATAAATCTAGACTAACGAGAACCGTGAACTAAAAACATACTCGACGTCTTCTTATAAGAATTATTACAAAATCCTTACGGTGCGTTCAGTACGAAGAAATGTTAAATAGTATAACTAATTACTATTAAATAACAGCTAAAATATTCTAACAGACATGCGCGCGACTCAGTTGGACACACACACAAAATGTGAGGAAAACGTAGTGAGGTAGTTATCCGGTCGGTCGTATTCCAAGAAACCCAGCGGTGGCCTAGGACGCACCAGAGGATTTCTGCCTTATTCATGTGTACGCACAAGCACCAACAGCGTCTGGGGCAATATTTGAAGGCGGATTTTGTGGGAGCCCGGGGCAACGCGCGTCAACGACAAACCTCCCCGACGTCCTCCCGAAGGCAAAACGCTTTCAAAAGAAATACGAGACCTCCAGCAAAACAAAGATCGTGAAGCCAAAGCGACGGCGAAGCACAGTGTCATCCTTCCCGGAAACCCGCGCCGGGCTGCTGGCGCAGCTGCCGCGTCGCTGTCGAGGCGCGAGGCTCACGCGATGGATATCATAATTTCGTGGGTTTGCCCACAAAGCTTTCAATCTCGCGCTTAACAAAATTAGCTCCAGCTGTAGTTCACACCTGACAAACATTACATAAACTTCGATAGGCATCACAGCCCGCGTTATATACACAATTATTTCTGATTTTATGTATTACAAATCCTGTTAAACATTGCTTCCTCACTTTACCTTATTACTTTAGCACTTTCAAAGAAAGAAATTCATTTTGCACATTTACCTTATTACTTGGTCTCGAAGAAATTCATTTTGGACGTGTTAACTTTTTACTTTGTTCTGTAGCCATTACATTATAAGATTGGTGTCATATTTACGTATTTAAAAGAAAATTCTCCACCCTTTTACAACTGCTACTCATCGCAAGTATAATGAATCACAATACTAAAATTTTGAGAATCTTATGGTGCGTATGTAGAAAATAATGATACACCGCTCTGAAGTATTTCATTATCTCTCCGTGATCCCCGGAAATGGTGCGGCAACCACGAATAATCGAAAATAGAAAAAGGGCGCAAATCAACATAAAAATGCTTTTAACTTGTTTAAATATTACTAAAATGGATATACATTCAGTTACATTCACGGTAAACAATAATTCTAAGTATTTACAACTTCAGTTTCTTACTTTTTAACAAAAAACCTGTTGTCTTTGTTTTTTCTTGTCGAAATACCTCTCCTTTATTTGTGATTGAGGCTTCTTCGACATGTAATTATTACAAATACTATTGTACAAAAAGGGAAAACAGAGGAGAGAGGTCCGCAGATAATCTGCAAAGGGGAAAAACCAACCGCATGCAATCAGGCGTTTAATCAATTCATTTTTTTTTATTCTCTGGAGCCTTCCTTCACTTTCAAAAGAGTTCACCTTCAACTTTTTAAAGGGGGTTCCTCTTACAATACACCGGAGGCTTAACATACTAGCGCATCCATCGCCTATAAGATCAACCCCGCTAGGCACACACGCACCCTACATCAATACATACTAACAAAGAACACCCGTGCAAAGGCGTGGAGACATGATCAAACTGCCTCCGCCGCGCGGCGCAACAACCGAATCGACTTCCTTCGAAGCTCGGCACGGCTTACGCGGGCTTGCGTCACCGCCCTCAGCCCCGGGCCGGCGCGCGGGGCCTTGGACGCGGCCGTTCCTCGCGAGCGCCCTGCGCGCGGAAAAGGCCCGCGCCGGGAGGCGATCCCGTGACTGCAAGGCGGCGGCGACGGCTGGCCGAGCGGAAGGATACGCCCGTGCACCTGCAGTGCCCACGGGCGCGCCCGTGCCCTCGCCCCCGCCTTCGCGGCCCGCGGCGCACCGCGCCACGCTGATTAGCGCGTCAGAAACCCGTGCGACCACAGCGAAACACGAGGTTATCGCCGGCGCGGCACGGTGTTATGGAAACGGATCTAAACATTACGGTAAATAATTTACCACAAACATACGGTAAATCTGAAAAAACTTTGCAGAAAAAAGCATCTCAATTGCAACTACCCTTCGATTCATACGAACTGACCAGGGATTTCCAAGCATGATAGTCGCATTTCCTAAATAAAATCTTTATTTTTTTTAAATTGGTTATTTAAGGTAGCATCAACATCTAGGTCATTAGCGACCACTATTGGTGTTAACGGTATGGTAACTATGAAGATGAAACGATATAGTGACGATAAGGGGTGAAAGGACGAACACAAATACAACCATGCCCGAGGCGGGACTCGAACCCGAGATCACCACGACACATACTTCCTTAGCGATCTCGGCCACTGGGCCAACAAAATCTCTATTTTTGTATCGAGTCAGCCAATTAAATAAAATTCTAGAACGATAATGAATGTCAAGAACAGATAAATATTGAAAATAATAGAGCAAACTGTCATTCTTGAATACATATTTGATATCGACGTATTTGCGACTACAACACTACAATACGGAAACACATTCAAAACATTGTTTACATTAGCAGTCAAACAATCTAGAAAGCCCAGTTAGATCTCCAAATACAAGCGAGGGCTCAGAATAATCCAACAAGCCTCACAAACGAACTTCATTAGAAAATCGACAAGTGAAAGCAGTCGGCGCATTTTACGGTTTGCGCATTTCACTCCGCGTTTTACGTCCCACGGCCTGACAGCTGGATTTACAGGGAATGTTAACCTGCCCCCTAGTGGCTGCTACCACGGAGGAATGTGGAAGCTGTCTCTTCGACCGCTCACCCGCGCTGAGCGATAGCCGTTCGACTGCGACGTTCTGGCACGAAAATTTACGGTCAGCTATTTCACGGAAGACATTTTTCTAGTGGGTTTCTACCTTTCGAAGAAGTAATTTTCTTCCTTACCAATGCACTCAATCCACACAATCTTGTGTTGGTGATATCAAAGCAAATGCCACTGCTGAAGAAATTTTCTAGTTTACCAGACCTGTCAATCATTTCATTTTCTCCCACACATTTCACTAACAGCACATTTGTTTGTTTGTGTTTTGTATTTTTTATTTTTTTATTTTTCGAAGACAAATTTGACTATGATTTGTTTATCCCAGAGTGCTATGATATTCTAATGATTCTAATCATTACATAAATCATGAAGTACAAGAGGATTTTATCTCTTGAATTAAATCCGAAAAGTCTTTCAGAAGGTTTCCTCTTTGAATGTCGGCCAATTGAGTCGTTCTTCCGTGTCACATCACCTTAAACCCTTGGATGACAGTAGAAAGCAGATCCCACACAACGGCTCCAACAACCGTATAACACGGGCGCAGTGCCGAATCCCGCTATAAAGGCAAGGTCACGTCAGCGTAGGTCAACGAAACTTTCATTGCCGGCACACCTGACCTCCCTTCGCGTGGAAATACGAGGAGAAAACGAAACCACAATGGGCGCTTTCCACATGCCCGAAGGACTTGTAGCCAGCCATTGTCCGGGGGCGGCCGCCGGCGGCGCCTCGCTCCAGGTCGTTGGTGCCGCAGCTGACGATACTTCTCGCAGAGACACGGATACGGCCGAAAAACCCTGCGTCCACCCGCACAGACAGAAGTCTCTGGCGACTCGCGAGAACAATGGATCTGAGGTAAACTACTCACTTCCTTCCATTTCCCTGCGGGATAAACGGAGGTAAGACGCGTAAAAATGCATCGCCTGTGATATCGTGGTCCAACAAAGGACGGAAATACGTCTTAAAACTAAGGCTACAAGCATTACATGGTCCACTGTGAATGATTCCGCGATTCGCGAACCCGGCGGCCTACAGCGCTGCTTCCGGTTAGCCTAGACCCATTTCCGGGATGCCCGATAGCTCGATAACAGGACGTCATATCCTGTGATTTTGCACGCCTTATACCCACCACCACCACCACCGACCAGCACGCAATGTGCACACTGCGTTTTCTAAGAAAATGAAATAATAATATAATAATCACTCTAACTTCAGCATTCAGAATCTACGATATTTTTCACCTCCCAAACACATTAAAATAAGTAGTTTGGCCATTATTTCAGTATTAGAGACCTCTTTACACACACAACACTTCAGTAAACACCAAGGCATTATCTTGAGCCTAAGGATTGTGTTTAAAATTGTTTTACAGTAAAATATTAACATGCTCGAAAGGAAAGAAGTGAGGTCTTGAGGAAGTGAGACTCACTATCACGAAAAAGAATAAGTATTCTGCTACATTCATGGTTCGACAAAAAAATTTACATAATCTTTAATACCAATTTTACCACTTATTAATGCTTCCAACTTTGTCAGCACAGCTATTCAAAAGTAGTCATAAGACCTCAGAAAGTGAAAGCACATTTTTGACACGAGACTGAAGGACAAACAATTCCTCGAGAATTGATAGGTTAGTAGTGACATATATGAATATTCTGACGTGTTCATATTTCCCCTTCGTGACGTCGCAACCACGCACCAAATCAACTTCAAGACGGCAGGGGGGCTGATGCCGCTGGGATATGATGGAAGCAAAAAGCGATGGAAGGGTTTACTTAAGTTTCTGAGAGGTTGCGAAGCGAACCACGCAAGAGAGGCAGCCGGGCGACAGCGAAGGGGCGGGGTGGGTTAGGGAGAAGGAAATGACTGTGAACGTGGTGAGGGAGTCGATTCTCATCCGGCTGGGCCGCAGCACAGGTGTTGCAACAGCAGCGTTGCGCCAGGTGGGCTCTTGGCGACGACGACGACGACAATTACTGCGTATGCGGACGAGGCGGTGGTAGGTGGAGGTGGAGACCGAGTTGAATGTGGAAATGGAAGTATGAGTAGGCGTGGTCGTATCGCAAGTGACGCCCCGTGCAGGAAGGAGGATGTGGCCGCATTTCATTTCGTACAAGTCGGTAGGAGCAACGCGCGAAATTCGCTCTGGTTTTGCTTAATATGTTAAGGGGTTCTAAGCGTCCTCAAACTATAAAGTCCCTCAAAATTGAATTGCGCCAAATGAATACGAAAATAAACCAAAATGTTGGAAATTTGCAAAATGTATGTAAATACATGCTTATATTGTGTGTTAAAAGGTGAATGAAATTTGGTTTGAAAATTAATGGGGCCCCTATCTAACAGGTCTTTCGAAGAACATGCTTAGTCTGCTTATACATTAATCCACCTTCTTTCATTCATACCTCATACTTATTCTAAGAAAAGTTAGAAATAAATCAGAAATTGACCAATATATATCCAATTCATGTAGTGTTTGCCCAGTTTTTGCATTTGTTTTTCATTTTTAAAAGCTATAGGAGAAACGAGATAAGAACGTCAACGAGAATTTTACAGAAATCAACATATCAATAAGAAACTGGTACTTACCCATATATCGACAAAAACATTCCAAGAAAGGTTTTATAAAATAATTAGGAAATTAAGTTTATATATTGGAAATTCTAAGGCTGAGTTTTCGTCATTGGATGGAAATTATGTCCTGAAGAGTTTAGCCGTGTTCAACAATCTAATCCTGATATCTATATATATAAAAGAAAGTCGTGTTAGTTACACTATTTATAACTCAAGAACGGCTGTACCGATTTGGCTGAAAATTGGTGAGCAGGAAGCTTAGAGCCAGGAGACGGACATAGGATACTGTTTATCCCGTTCGACAGCGTTCCTGCGTGAGAACGCACGTTTTTGCACATTTTCGCACGTTTTCGCGTGATTTCGCATGTTAGCGGTCATTGTTGCCTGTTGTAACCCATTGTTGTAACGCCGCACTGATAACAGAAGGCGATAATGATAGCCGCCTTCGTTCGCCGTTATATCTATATATAGTCGTGTTAGTTACACTATTTATAACTCAAGAACGGCTGTACCGATTTGGTGAGCAGGAAGCGTAGAGCCAGGAGACGGACATAGGATACTGTTTATCCCGTTCGACAGCGTTCCTGTGTGAGAACGCACGTTTTTGCACGTACGCAGTGCAACAAGGATAGTACAGTTTCTCACAGTGAGTGCGACGCGAGAAAAAGATGGGACCGGCAGTTAAGGCGGAACAGAGTTCGCCGGGTCAGCTAGTATCTATATATATAAAAGAAAGTCGTGTTAGTTACACTATTTATAACTCAAGAACGGCTGTACCGATTTGGCTGAAAATTGATGAGCAGGAAGCTTAGAGCCAGGAGACGGACATAGGATACTGTTTGTCCCGTTCGACAGCGTTCCTGTGTGAGAATGCACGTTTTTGCACGTTTTCGCACGTTTTCGCGTGATTTCGCATGTTAGCGGTCATTGTTGCCTGTTGTAACCTGCGACTGATAATAAAACAAAAAATGTCGTGAATCACAAGGTACTTAACTGAAGAGTGCAACCTATGCACCAAAATACAAGAATAATAATGAATGATTAATCTACTTAATTTTTTTATTTGTATTTTCTAATAAACAATTTAACTTAATAAATTCCAAAATCTGCTTATTTATTGCGTTTAACAGCCGGTCCCTATGATTACAGTTTGTATTTCTCTCTTAAACAAAAATCAATTTAAAAAACGCTCTGCTACGTAATAGATTTTTTAATTATCTATTTAATATCAGAGCGTTTTTTAAAAATTCTTCTTTGTTTGAGAGAAAAACACAAATCTGCAATTGCTTTATTATCACGAGTGCAACAAGGATAGTACAGTTTCTCACAGTGAGTGCGACGCGAGAAAAAGATGTGACCGGCTGTTAAGGCGGAACAGAGTTCGCCGGGTCAGCTAGTATATATATATATATATATATATATATATATATATATATATATATATATATATATATATATATATGAAGTTCTCTTTTATACGTTTATAACCAAATGAGACGAATACGCGAACAATATATTCATTTCATGGAGTTAACAAATCCTTGTTACAAAATCTTAATTTACATTTAATAACTTTCCTCTCAGTGACGTATCGCAACACGCAATCCTCGCGTGAGCTTTGTCCACATTACCGCAAATCGAGTGTCATTCGTCTTGTCATATTCTGGAGGAAAAGAGTCCCTCTGAACGCCAGGAACCAATTTTTATCTTATTTTCTCACTTTTTGACATCCATGAAGGCAACGTGGCTAAAGCCTGAAAATTTGTTTTCATCATCATCATCATCATCATCATCTCTGCAATGTTTAGTAGAGACTCCTGTTCCGTCTTCAGCATGCCATCTCAATCTTGGACGGCCAAAATCCCTTTCTTTTCTTGTAAGAAAAATATATCTGTAATTCTGGTGAATGTCGTGAAAGAGGCCTATCTTCTATTTCCACAATGTTCACACTTGAGAGAAAAAATTGGGAAAAAAAAAGTTTGTTGTTGCACAATATTTTGTGACAACTATTTTACGGGACAGAATACCAGAGTACACAAAAAAGGAGGTCAAAAAAGGACACGGCAGGACAAGAAGAAATGTGACTTATAGGGAAGTAGGCCTGAATTTTAATTTCAACACTACATGGCAGGTCTTCTACAGGCGGGGCTGAACGGTAACCTTCGTAGATTGCAGTTCGGGCTCGGCGCGAGACGGAAAGTGAAGAGGTGAGCGGGAGGTGACTGGCCAGACGCGGAGCAGGACGGAGAAATACGGGAGAGGAGCGGAGAACAGAGGCAAGAATCGGCGAGGGGCAGGGCGACGCGGCGGGGCGGGGCGGGGCGGGGCTCGGCGCAGTGCAAGCGGACGGGCGTTGAGTCACGTGCGGAAAGGGAAAACGCCTCTTCCTAATCACGCGCGCCGCGGTAGCAGCGCGCAGGTAGCCTATTACGCGCGAAAACACGAGGTGCGAACCGAATTACCCGCGGGAAGCAGCGGCGGCCGGGAAATGACGGGGCAGCGCACCGCAGGACGGCCGCTTATTGCAGGGCGGAGGCGACGCCGGCGACGCGGACGCATTCCGAATGCAGACCCCGCGCGACGGGGCCGAAGGAGCAATGTAATGGCCAGGTGTTTTTTCTTCTTTTTTTTCCACAGCGATATCTTATACAAAAAAGTTTCTCGGAGAAACAGAAAGTGCCGTAATACCTAACGAGCACACTATATGTATATTACTATTCATCTATACAATTTGTTTGAGAGAACGTTCCTTAACCGGAAGCTGACCTTTTAAGCTCCCATTATCATCTGGAAATGTAACAATACACACTGTACCCTGGGAAACAGTTTGAAGTCGATTCCTGCACGAACAATAACTGAAGAAAATATGTGCCATTCTAGTAGAATTCAATGGAAAGTATTCAGTTGAACTTCGTAGGATAAATAGTTAACACAATAGTTCACCAGCTTAACGAAAACTTAAGGGCAGCACACCTGTTTTGTAGAAAATTTGCAAGTAACTTCCCAAATAAATTAAAATACTTCGTTGCCTAAATGCTTTCACATCGTACCGAATACTAATAAAACTACAATAAGAAAATTTAAAGGAAAAAAGTTATATTGCACCCTTCCAATATTTTTATCCTAACATCCTAGTTACATGTTGCAGCAAACTGGACAAATGACGCGAGCCAACATGACCCATGTCTCCAAGACTGCTTCACCCGCTTCCACGAACAAGATACACGACACACGTTCCCAGACACAGACGAATCCGGTTCGCGACGAGCAGGAATTCTACATTTGAAACTAATTTAGAACGATGAGAATTCTGCAACCATTAGCTGAAATTTTCTTTTGGAGACATAGACAAAAATAGTTGTAAAGCACGTCTTTATTTTTTTAATGTCTATAAACCGTTAGCGCAGACCGGAAGCAAGGTATTTAATTGTTGGTTCTCCCACGCGACTCTAAGGAGTTACATGACATGCAAGTTGGCAGATTCACAGTATTGTGTAACTCAGGTACTGAATGTGAAATCTCAAATTTAAAACAGAACGAAAGAATCTAACGGGAATTTTCTACAGATTCTGGAAATATTCTGATAGTTCCTTGTTATAGGAAAAAACACGCATCGATT
Source organism: Teleogryllus occipitalis (assembly GCA_011170035.1). Classification (NCBI taxonomy): domain Eukaryota; kingdom Metazoa; phylum Arthropoda; class Insecta; order Orthoptera; family Gryllidae; genus Teleogryllus; species Teleogryllus occipitalis. The sequence goes on along the minus strand of BLKR01000212.1, from coordinate 663,597 downwards.
GACGGTAAAGAAGGGGCTCGTCTATTTAATTTGTTTACGTCCTGACTAAAGAGCATGCGCACAGCTTCACCCGACACACAATCACGCACACAAACAACACTTACACACCAATACACACACACACACACACACACACACACACACACACACACCACATTCACGCGTAGCACCCACGTGAGTTTCTCCAGCCTCCACTTCCACTCTCAAGAGCAAACACGAGCATCCCCCTCCCCGTCCGGCCCTTGCCCTGGCCCTGGCCCGGTCGCTCCGCGGCCGGACGCGCGCACGGCCGCGTTGGGCCGGCGCTGTATATGGGCGGCCCCAGCCTAAGCTAATACCCTCTCCTCCTCCGGTTTATCTCGGCGCGGCGCGGCCGCCGAAGCGGCGCGCGCGGGCCTTATTTGGCGGAAGTGCGCATTCCGGGCCCGCAGGTCGGGCCAACTCAGCCCGGGGGCGTGGGGGCGGAGGTTGAGAGGCGGCGGACAGCGCGTGAGCGTGGGCGAGGGAAAAGGGACGAGGTAACTGACACTCGGGCGGAGATTGTTGATTCGGGCCATCCAATATAATGATCGTGAAAGTACTAGAAAAGTTACATACAATACTAATGATGAAAGGGGGAGGTGCATTGAGAGTCTGTTGAAATCACGTGGCATTTTATGGTGAAGTACATTATCATGAACGCTCATTATAAAAATTATCACATTATCAATATGTGAGGGGAAGACAAGAATGGGTCTTGAATGTTTTAATAAAGAAAATGACAAAATATGAAGTTAAGAACTAAGAGAGACAAAGTGGTGAAACGAAGAAGCAATGCCAAAGATGTGGATGTTAGTACTTAAACGCAAAAAATAGTTCATGATAACAGTCAAGTTGGTAAAGACGATTAAAGGAGGCTCGTAACATTAAAGTCAACATACTTAAATCGCTGTAAATAACAGATTGATTTGAGTACTGCGCCACGCAAGGTCGACATAGTCCGAACCGCGCACAAAAAGCAGGCACAATGTACATAAAAGACCAGCCCAGGCGAGGAACGTTAGTTATTAGACAGTCGGCAACTAGCGGATGCGAATAGACCGGAGGCTGTGGCAGCGGGCGCGGAAGGGGCCCTCAGCGACCGCCCCCGCGCAGAAGAAAGCCGCCGCCGCCGCCGGGGCCCAGGTGTGCGAGCGACGGGAGGCGTGGGTGGAGGCGCGGAGGATCCGGGCGGCGCTGAATGGGCCGAGGCGGCGCGGCGGGTGGGGCGCCCGCCGAACTTCCACAAGACCTCGCGGCCCCGCGCCGTGTGCGCCGACCCGCGCGCCCTTTCACCCACAGGGAAGGAGGACGCACCGCAGGCGAGGTGCTCCACGAATAGCTCATGTGCAAGCCTCTAGGGTCGCGCACGGGTCCCCTTGCGTTTATTACGTTCTTTACTCGCCAAGGGTGGCGCTGACAGAGACAAATTATGTTCGTTTTCGGTTTCAGAGACGCGTACGTCTACAAAATAGGACAAAGTGAACCCCAATGAACAGAGCTGCCGAGAGCCTTCGCACATCACCTTTATGACTAGGAAATCTACTAATTTAATTTAAAATATTGTATAGAACTGTCCCTCCATTTTCAGAAGACACCGGTTTGTCCTCAAAGACTGTACGCCAGCCTCTATCTGTGAAATCTCTAAGAAGGAAACCGACCTCATGACCGTGAGCAAAAGATGTGATACTGAGAAATTAGAAATATGTGGAGTTGATTGTTTAACTACCGAGGAGGGTTTTCCTTCCCGCCATAATTACATGATGACGCCTCGTCAACTCGTGCGTGCACAATTGATTTAAAAATACTCAACGCATCGCACGGCCTGTTACTGTGGAAAGTTACGAGGGACGCAGAGACTACCACAATAGAATAATAAACTCTCGACATTAATTTCTCGTCGTCTGCGCAATGAACAAACAGGTTTAACTAGGCTGCGTCTGAGGCGCTCGGTCAAAGGTCACTTAGAAGCGCATTCTTCTTGACACACCCGCGCCTTCGCCTGGCACCGCTGATCGCTTTCCCCGCAGATCCTCGCGACAGACGTTCTCCTTGGGCTTCTTACCCATGCCCTCGATGCAAGGTTGGGCCGCAGGGGGGTGTCTTTCTAGAATACATGCCCACCGTTACTTGATATGCTTAACCCAAATGCACAGGTGCACACGGGAATTCTCTATTATATTATGCGCCCGAAACAATATGACTCCATTTAACGTGTGGCAATATACCAATCACTGGTATATGTTAACTGCCAGTTGTTTAGTCAGAGACAATTAAAAAACCCATATTTAGATACACATACAGCGATTCGGGCGTCGGTAAAGTTAACAGGAACTTACAGTTTCCTTGCGTAAGTTACTTAAGCAATACCTGCACTTAGAACTGAAGTAAAACCCCGCTGGTTCATCAGAAAATCATGAACTTAATTAATTTTTTCTGCTAAGAATGAAAAGTTTTCACAATTTGAAGTTTGTTCATAATGATCACTAACGGCACAAACTTATGAGAGATGTGCGCACCTTACCTTAATGTTCTGCGGTGGAATATGAGTTTTCATTTACGTACCTCAGTGGCACACCAGAAAGCTTTACAAGCTGCAGAAAACTTGGGAATGAGATATCCGTATGCTTACCTGGAACAAAGGAAAGGCACATTAGGCACAAATAGCATGATATGGATAGTTTAGAACTAGAAAATCAGTACGCATTGCTTGGAGAACACTGCACTCTGGAAACCAATAACTATCTGCAAACAATTTGTGTAAATATGTACAATAAAACAGGGAGATGTATTCAGCATAAGGGAATTTTCTGCAGCAATTGAGATACAGAAGTCGAGATTGCTGTCGATTGTTGTAAGCTACCCTGAGCTAAAAGTCCCGAATATGGAGAAACTTCTATCGTGGTTCGATCGATCTCATGCGAGTGATTTCTTCTATCCAAAAGAAAGGCGTTGATACCCACATTCCTCTAAATACTGATCTGCATTCCTTGTGAAGAAACTGGAGGTCAAAATTATCCCGAAACATATCCTGTCTACACTTGCACAGTCTTGTTTCCAGATAAACAATACGGATGTTAGTATACTCCACACCAGTGTTAACGATTTCTGCGAACAGGTACCCTTCCCGATGAATGAAACAACAACCACCAGCCTCCTCACCCAGCACGCGTCCAGCATCTCCGTCACGACGCATGACGGAGAGGAAGGGAGGCGCTGACAATCGCAAGGGCGTCGCATATGCCCTTGACCCAGCGGACGCGCCAGCGACAACGCAACGCATCGCATGTCGCGCGCCAGAGAGCGAGGAAGACGAATAGAGGGAAAAGGAGGCAGGAGAGGGACGCGGGCGGCAGTGCAGTTTCCACATTGCTCGTAGATAACGCCTCCGGCGGCGGAGAGGAGTTTTTTGCTGCCGAGACGGCGGGAAAAAGACCGCGACGCGGCGCACAGAATGACAGAAAAACGAGAGAGCAAACTGTCACAGTGTTACTATGTAATATGGTTTCAAGAGACATCCCTAGATTTCTAAAACAGCCAAATTTAAACAACACTAAATTCGAAATGACCGACCCAAAGCAGCCACGCAGATAGAGGGTATGAACATAACAAAAATTAATCATCACTTACACATCAAATTAATTATCACATACCCAATAATTAAAACGAATAAACGGTACTCATTTAATATCGATTTCGAATAGATCTAACAATATTTTAATTGAAAAAATATGTTTAGTTATTGCTTCTTCAGTCAGTCTACAAATACCAAGTTCAAACTTTCTTCTTATAATAAACAGTATTAATTTTCTAATACAACTTTGTAATTCAGAAATCACAATTGCGTAAAATATTTCAATTCGAAAGATTTCTTTACAAACCCCCAAAATTAAAATATCCGTTTCAAATTCAAGGGGCAGCAACATCAGCCAGATCGGTCACGGAAAATCAATTTTGTAGCAAATCGGCTGAACAGTTCAGCCGCTAGCGTTGTTCACAGACGGACGGACAGATGTTTTGCCGTCTATCGATTTTTCGTTATCAAGGACTCAGAAAACATGGATTCTGACAAAACCACGTGTTAGAGGATTTTTTTCTCTCTAAATTTAGCAACTGCATATACACACTTTTTCGTTACCAGGGCCCGGCAATAATAGTTTTTTTCTGCTGAAAATTCGCCGTTTTTTTCGCGCAGCATTACATAACTTTCTCTCTACTGCGTAGCGAGGAAGTAAAAACTGTTTTCAACTCGTCATACAATTCTGAAGTTCAGATATTTCAACTTCTCTATTTCACCAACAGGTTTGCCCTATGAATGAAAAAGTTCGAGCGCGTCAAGTGACTGATGTTTTCTCGTCGTACCCCCTCCGTCGCAACTTCCCTCACTGTGCGGCGTGACGACGTTGCGCCCGTCGCGCCTCCGCCGCCGACGGCGACGTGCTCTTCCGCGCCGCGCGGGCAAAAACGCCTTGTTTACGGCCGCCGCAGCATCCGACCGCGGTCCGCGCGCACTGCCAACTCTTGCCGTATTTGGCACAAAACAAGACGTTTCTGAAAGCGGCGCGGAGCAGCGGTTCTCGATTACAAATTATGTTAAGCTCTGACTCGTCTGAATCGCTCGCGTCTGTTCAACGGCGGGAGGAGGAATCCCGAGATTAATGGGGGAAGCGTGTATACTTCATCGGCGATGTTTACAAATTGAAGAAAGAAATACGAGCAGAATGGCTTCAGCAAATGGCCTCTAAGAGCTATGGTAAATTAGCAAACATCAAGCTAAGAAAGTAATTTTAGTTAATGAAACATTATTCCTAATTATACCAAGCATTTATTAAGTTGCACATAAATGTGAATTGCAAAGTAATTTTACTATGAAACCTCTCATTAAAATTGCCAGCTCCATCCACGAAGAGGTTTTAAATATCTTCAGTGTGTCAGAGAGGGAAGTTCGCTTTTCTGTTTACAACGTAAAGGAACTTTCAGTAAGAGATGTTGGCGCCACTGGGCAGCGATCCTCTGAACCTCACATCCGTTTTGGCGCCCTCTTCGACCCCTTTTAAGGAGAGCGATGTTTACAGGAGCGTTGTCCTGCGTCGCTAAAAAGCTAGCGTATTTCTCCTCCACAGGAACTTCACTCAGCCCAGATAACCAACTTAGAGACCCTTTGCGCTTCCATTCATTTGCTCTCCTCGTCTCCCGAGGCTCCTCCGAGATTGGATAACGCAATCGCAGAAGCAGGTGCAGTAAATTGGAAGCTCTTCCCCGTTTCCATAAAAGCTGGTTGGCGCGAGATGTCAACGAACTTTACTAGAGAAATTAATGGCGGAGATTATAAAGAAAACTTCGCATCCGCTGAAGGGAGTCGTGAAGCACGCTGGTTTAACTCCTGCAAGAACAAATGAAGAGAAACGACTGTTTATGCCTCCATCCAAAAGGAAGTTCAAAGAGATCGCGAGAAGAGACACGGAGAGTTGGAGAAGAGAGTCCAGGATGAGACACGGTTGTTTTAAAGAAAGACAAGGAAGATCAAGGAAGCGACTTTAAAGGTACTAATCGAATGATCCGAAAATGTGAACTTTCCATCGAAGCATCGTGGTTATAAACAACGGAAACAGAGCAAACCGAAGATAGAGAAAAGTAGTAGCAAACTTTGAAATAAAGAAGCAAAATACACAAAACTTTAGAAGAAAGTTTAAAGTAATGTCCGAGCAAATTGATAAATACAAACACAAAAAATAACAGGAATGAAAGTAAACAAGGGGACCAGACGAAAAAAATCAGGATACGAATTCGAAAATGAAATAAGATGCGATGAAAAAACAGAGAACCAGTCAGCAAACAGTAACAAGAGGGTGTCAGAAGCGCGCACCAGGGGCGGTGGGCGGATGCTGCGGCAGGACGGGCGGCGGCGGCGTCACAGGGAGAGAACGCGGAAACGAGGTACGGGGCCGGAAATGGGAAACCTCTCGTCGCGGGGGACAGCTATTTTGCCTCCCCCGCAGGAAAGCGTTTGTCTTGGCCATTTTTGCGGAGCGCCGCGCCACCTCCGGCGGGAGCCGCGCTCCACCGCACGCCCAATCCCCCGGAAAACCTCTTCCCCTCCCGCGCCGACGCTCGCTGGACGGCGCACGGGAAATTGTGTTCGCGTGACGCACGCAGATTTAGTGACAAGAACAAACGCAATCTAAATGTGATCTGCGGATCCCATATTTTGACATCCTTCTCGAGTATCAATTTCACGACTACAAGATCTCAATTATCTGCGAGCTTCTACTCGTTACACCGTGAATCTCTCTCGTCGTTCTGATTACTTCATTCAGAAAGATGATGTGAGATTACCCATGATTTTACTTGCACGGAAGGTATTCCTTGTTTGTCATCTCTTCATAGTTACCGACATAGATCAAACTCGATTTACTTGGAATGTACTCACACAAGCAACATAGCATTCTATTTTTTACAAGTATTGGTGAGTATTGGTGAACAATCCTGTGAGTTATATAATTTTCAATTTGGCTCTTGGGCGAACTGTTTAAACCACATCGCAAAAATTATCAGGTTATCAGTTGGAGTACTTTTGAAAGCGCCTTGAAACATGTTTTTATTGATTCCAAAAAGTTTAGTGTCAGCCGTTACGAAGTTGAATCAATAGAACGCGCCAATGCAGTGTCACATCTAGGGTTTTCCTCCGACACCCGCGCGGCCGTTAACAGGGGCGAACGACCACAGTCATGCGGCGCAGCGCAGAGCAGCGCGGATGAAGCAAGGGGCTGGGTCTTTTTACGTGGGCGCGCCCGAAGCCCGTAGCGACCGATCGGCCACGCTCCGTTCACGGGTCGATCCGTGAGGCATGCGCGCTGCGCGGCCGACCGCACGGCCGTTGATCCGGGCGCATCCGGCAGCGCTGACCCTAGCTCTCTTCACCCGTCACTGCAACTACTATTACAAAATGGCATAAATAGAAATTGTAATAAGCAATAATTTATTCACACCTTGTAATGCAAATTTTCAGTGAATAAACTACTTGTGTTTCTCACGAAACATGCAGGTTCAATAGGCACCCGACGGACTAGTCCTTTCCGATCACCGTACAGCACTTTTCCCGACAATGCCTATCGTGATATTGGTTGACAATATAATATTAAGAAACAGAGCAATATCAATAAATACCGTGAATAATGTGCATCTGCAAAGTTACAATCGATTAAGGTCACGTACACAACTATTGTTGATTAGTGCTGACTGATCAAATGATCTTTATTCTTCTATCGCTTTTCATACCTCTCTGACGCTTGTCCCTTGTATCCTTATATATTTTCCTTCCTCTCATTGGCTATTAAACCCAAATGGTCTATTAGATTCATCTCGACATTAAGATATTTTTGGAAATCTTGTCATTTTAGAAGTTTCCATTAAACACAAACCTTCAAAGACCCTTTATTCTCCAGAGCACACTTCACTAATTCACTGCCTCTGCCAACTATTTTTATGATCGACCAACACCTCCAAACCACTTCGCATGCACAGCCGCGACCGCGTTGTCTCCGCTCGCGCCTGTGGCCAGCGCATCCGCGGCCGCTGGGGCGGGGGAGGGGAGGGGAGGCGTGGCCGCGCGGGGCCCTTCGTTTCCATATAATTCGAGGGCGCAGAGCGCTATCGCCGCGCGCCGCGCCGCATATTAAGCGCAGGTGGACCCGCCCCACCCGCACGGAGGGGGGTGGTGCCCAGGCAGACGGCCGCGAAAGGCACCCTGGGCGCGCGCACTGGCCATGCAAAGGAGGAGCTCCCCGGTGGACGGACAGTCAGGGCATCCTCGCGCGTCGGAGAAATGTCGTTAGCAAGCGAGCGTCAGCAAGCGAGCGTCAGCAAGCGACCATACAGTGGAGAGAGCCTAAAGAAGAAGACTCCAGAATATTTCTTCTATGATCGGAGTAACGCACAGAGAACGAAGCACAACTCAGCGGTGAAAAATTCAAGCTTCTCACGATACACAAAACAGAATTCTGTATTATCTCTACCTATTGCTAGTTTCATAATACATATTTATTTTTCTTACCGAGTTGGCATATTTTTACACTGATAAATCGAATGGCTACAAACCTTTCATTTACTTCACAGCTTAGAAGAGTCAAGCTTTTTTTGCATTGATCGCTGGCATTCATCTCAGGAAGATTCCATCGCATCGAAGATGCGAAAAGAAACAATTGATACATTGATGAAACATTTACGAGAAAGAATAACGTTGCGAAAGGAGACAAATAATAATGTTATATATATAAAGTAATTAATAAAGAACTTTAGTACAATAATTTGTTTTCATAATTTGGCGTCCAATTTCAAAAGATACATTACTCTTTTTTCTCTAGAAGGCTCTAAGTACTGACAGATCCTACTTGGAGCTTCTTGAAGAAGAATGGAGGTGAATACTAAGAATAATTTACTCTCATCATGAGAATGAACTTCTATTACAAGCCCAGGAGAAACTAGAACAGAGCATGACGCCTTGCACAGATTTTCCATTTAAAGAAACCCTTGTTCGCAGTTGATGAAGAATCTAGACATCACGCGTGTGTGCCTAATGAATTCCCTGGAAGTGTAAGGTAATTTGTAGCGCTTCCAACGCAAAAGGAAAAGTTAAGAAGGCTAACTAGCTCCTTGGTCACGCACTCGCTGGGGTCCTAAACCACGCCTGAACACCCTTCTAGGCGAGACATAGTCGTCGCCTCCACATGAATCTCTGCCTCCCGCCCGCGCGGGCGAATTCCGTCACTCCTAAAGAATGCTGCCCGGCGCACGCCGCGCGCCTACAAAATGTGACCCTTTAACTTTCGGACAGTCTCCAAGTCTGACGTAATAGTAAATCAAGGGTCCTCGTTAGCTGCAATCACATAAAATGTGTATAATTGAACAGATATTTCGTAATACGATGTCAAAATATAAAATGAATCACGGCGATTGAGATCTCAGATATCCCTGGGACTCGTTTGTATATACCCATGTCTCCTGGATGCTGATTGATTTTTTAACACGTCGTTCGAATCTGTGTTTGACTTGATTTTTGCAAAACCAGACAATTATAAATGATTGCACTGATATCAGAAGCAAAATACTCGTATATAAATACTTCGAGGTATACTTTTAAAAATGTATTCAAAAATGAAAACACTCTCCTGAATACAAACTTCTTCTGATTCTATATGATCCTTCCAATTTCGTAGAAACAATACCAGCCATTTTCGTCCCCTTTATACACAAACACAAATCGCAATATGCGCACCTGTAAATAGGCTAGCAAATCCAAAAAGGTCGAGGTGCACGAGCGCCCAATTGCTGTCCGTGCCCCTCCCCACCTCTGGTGGATCAGGTGGTCGTCGCCAAGACGTCGCGACCCGCTTGGCAGGCGCGCTGGCGCCCAGATACGGCGGCGCCGGCGCCGATTACTAATTGGGCGCTCGCTCGTTAGGGCACCTAAGCGACGCCAGGTGACGCAACCGACGCCGGCCGGAATGTTGTGAAGGGCTCAAGTGCCAAGTACAAGCACGGAAGGAGACTGCGATCAAAATACGGTCCGTTTACACACCTGAGAGAAGTACCCGAAATAACGATGGACAATAATACCATGGTTAAATGCAATAATATTATATTTACGCATTAATATATTAGCCACGTTGCCTTGAATAATTGATTTCTTAAAAAAAGGCAATGCTTCAATGTCAGAGAGCACTAAGCAAGTGTAGTATTTCGCGTAGATCAAATAACGTAGAAAATAAAACTGAAATATTTTTAGTACAATATATTCAACAGGAACAGAAAAACGTTAAAGAAATATATTTAAATTATAAGTTTTTCTCCACTAATTTGAAATATACAATAAGAGGTAATAATTATACCTTGTCACTAATGAAATGGAAATGCCATTTACATTATAATATTACACACTGTATACAGATGTATGAACATCAAGACGGTATCTATTATAATTAGATATGTTTTGTTCATCAAATGGACACGGGCAGAGGGCAAAGCACAAAAGCACAGGGACATGAAGAGATGCAAGTGCACGCGAAACAGCGAGCGGGCGAGCGAGGCACGTGGCGAGCGCACCCATCCTAGCGGAAGGAAGAGCGTCGACAGGACGGGTGGTGCCGCATTCGCATCCAGCGCATACGAAGCTCCACCGCGCGGGCAAAGAGAGGAGGGCGACGACGAGGGTGAGGACAAGGGCAAGGGCGCGGTCGCGGCGGCCGCTCGCGCTTTCGTTACCTGCGCACGCGCATGCCAATTACACACACACACACACATCGCCCCGCCCCCTCGGCGCCGCTCGTTCACAGCTTATCGCGGCATCTCCCCCGTCGCCTCCCCCTGCCACCTCCCGCTCCCTCCGCGCACGTCCGGTCGTCGCCACAAAGGCGACCCACGCACTCGGCACACGCATGCACGCACCGCCGCACGCAAATCCAGCCGCGCCGTTCCGCCCCGCCCCCGCACGCGTTAATGCGCTTACGCGGCCCGTGGCCCCCAAGGCTTTGCTTCTGCGGCGGATGTGCGGCCGAGGGCAGGGGAGCCATCATTACCGAGAGGATGGCAGCGGAGACTCGACACTAGTTAAGGAGTCTCCCACTGGGAGTTGCATGATTTGTTTACTTGCTCCTGACACGCAATGGACGGAGGCATGGCCGAAAGATGGTCATACCACAAACGACAGCTAACAAAGAAAATTGGCAGGGTAAATTTTGTTTCAACATTGCCGTTAGAAGTTGCGGCATTTTCTGTCCGTAATTCTACAAGATCCATTAACAAAATTTGTAACATTTCTGAAAAACCAAACTCAATGTGGAATTCATTGAAGGAAAAAACGAACAGATTAACTGATGATCAATTATGACATCAGTGATGGCCTCTGACGACACAACAAAAACGCAGGGAGAGGTAATATGAAATTTATTTCATAATTTGTTTTCGTACATTGTAAACGACAACCATCGTCAAACCATACCCGTACGCAAAGGATCACTTTGCGAGTTCAACGCTCAACTGAGAACAGCCCATCAACTGCCCTCCCCCTCTAATGTGTTTACGGGAAGCAAGTTAGAGGGAGGTCGGTCACAGAGTTCGCACCCCCGAGCGGCCCAGCTCCCCTTCCACTTTTACCTCTCCCATCCCTTGGCCTTCGCCGCCGGCAAGAGAAGTCCGAGGACACCACGCCTTGCGCCGGGGGCCTCGTTACGAGTTGGGCGGTGGCAAAATTAGGCACATAACTTCCCACTAGCGCTCCGCCGCTGGCGACGCGACGCACAATGGGTCGAAATGGCACAAAAACAGGTGGCTAAGTTTCTCTGATTTTCAAACATGCATCTCGAACATCAATACTTGCTTTTGAAACGTGGAAAACTGAAAGACGAATCAATGGAAATTTACGAGTAGCAAATGCACCACAAAGAATTAATCGTTTCTGTCACAACATTCCAGAAGTTGTTTAGGGCTCTAGCTGACAACAGCATTAGATGAAAAAATACAATGTTATGAGCACTGAGGAATAATCTCGCATTTTCGTACTGTGATGCAGCAAATCATGAAGTCCCGGATGGGAAAAAGAACAAATGTATTTGTTGATGTCAATAATCAGACTTCAGCTTCGATATAATTTAAGGATCAACTGAAAAACCCCTGCGCTGTATAGATAATTCGTCTCTGCTTGTTAAAGGGAAATTCTTTATTGTAACACTACTTCCTGTGCTTCAAGGCAATACCTTGAAACGAATGAATGATTTTGATGGGTAGGCCATTATGAAGATATATGAACATACATAGAGCAACACAGTGGAGCAATGGTAGAATGAGACGCAGGAAAAATGGACACGAGATAAATGGAAAAAAGAAAAAAATGGAACGCAGGATATACGAGAAAGCATATTGCAAACATACTCTGTCTACCGGGATTTGAATCCACGTCTCAGCTGTGGAAGCAGTCTTCCGTTACATCACACGTTACGGAAAAAGGTAATCCTTTTTGGTCCATCTTTCAGGAGAGGCGTAATGAACATTTTATAATACATTAGGTTAAGCACCCTTCAGATGTGGTTAACGATTTGAATTTAATTGATTTCCTCAACTTTCAGAGAAGTTAGGTTTCCAAAAAGTTGAACTTTTGGTTGTGGCTGGATTTACATTTTTTCTACCACGCGGGTCTTTTGACCCACCCCGCCTAGTGTGCACCGCCGCCGCCGCCGCCACGCACCCGGTAATTACGGAGAGTGACAGGGGACATCGGAAACTTCCACAGCGTCCCGTTGTTTGCACGCGACGGCGGGGAAGGAAGGAGTGCAGGCCGGAGTACGACTGAACAGGGGGGTGAGCGGGTGGTCTATGCCCTCGGGGACAGGAGGGGATACAGTTGTCTCAGCCACAAAGCAGTTATTTAGAATGCGGCGACGCGGGGGAGCAGATTTCCAAGAAACATCCGGAGGAATTTCCAGCTCGGGGGAGGGCTCTCCATTATCACACGACGTCGTCTCCCTCCAACAGAGATCTGATTCATTCCCGCCAAAGCCTAGTAATTCCGTTATGTATGCAAGGCTTCTGTTTTGCAGAGTGCTTCACAGAGATTAGTTGTGAACAAAAAGGAGGAGGATCAACAGAGGATAAATGCGTTTTCCAAGTGACTTACCAAGCAGCTTAAAATATCTATTCGACTTCTTCGAAAATGAGCATCTTGAGCGCTCTGTTTCTGTTCTCATACTGCTATGAAACAAAATAATGAAACTGCTAGTGCCCTCCCTTCTAATGTAAATGTACCTGATGATATGTGATATACATTACTCTGATTTGGAGCGACACTTTTTTTACTCTAGAAATAAAAAGTTTTCAACTTTTTAATTCCAGAAAAATAATTATTTATTTCCATTGACAATTAACACAAGAAAATCCACTTTATTGACAAGATCAGAGAAAATTCAAAAATTCTTTTATCTAATGATCCATCTCTTGAGAAGGTAAAAATAAAGTCGAGCTCATGATAAAAATAAAGCCGAGCTACAATTTGTATTAAATGTCATTAACACAACTAATGTACAAATCGATGATTTATTTAAATGACATTTCGAGTAGCATCTCGGAAATCTTGTACATGAAAAAATAATTCTTGATATTTTCGAGAATGCATTAAAACGTTGGAGTTAATGGTACTTTGGCAAACACCATGTACCTCACAAAACATGAAAAAGTAACATAAGCCATCACTAGCTGATCAAGGATCACTTCTGGATTTTTATTTTTCCTTTTAATGTGAATACGACTCAACAAGAAGTGTATAGAAAACCACGAAGTTCGTAGTAGCTGAATTGAATGGCCACTTAAATACTATCGCAACAAAAACCCGCCATGATACCATTGAAGACACAAGCCTGGAAAATGACATGTAGTCGGCGGTTGAATATGGCGGCAGGAATATGCAGCAGTAGCGACCCCAGTGTCTGGTATGTCAGCTTGACGTTTTTATACTGGAAAAGACGGCACCGTTCTGGTAGAGGGACCTTACGAAAAATTGTCATGACACACTCTGAACCACCCCACACAAACTTCCCATCTTGTAACTTGTAGATTAATTTATGATTCATAATCAAGCATAAACAGCGTTTATTTTGTATCTTAATTATGTTTTCAGATGCTGTTTTATTTTTGTATAATTTTAACGGGAGAATGTGACCCTATGGCTATGACACTGCGTCGAAAAGACAGCGTTTCACAAATTATATCCGAAATGAAATGTACATAAACTGACGAATCACGAGTTTTTGCGGTGACTGCCAGTGGCTAGCTTCTAGCTAGACTTCGCCGTGGCGCAGTCCGGGGACACTAGACGTAGTGGCGAGGGAACTTCAGGAGCTCGGGACTGGTTGTAAGCGGCCACCGCACGAAGGTGGTTAATGGCCCGTGCGTGCGACACTCCCTGCTCCCGCCACCTACGTCCTGTCGCGGAGCAACGAACTGGCGACCGCGAGCGGCAACCGACGCAGAACTGGGTTCCTGTTTTATGCCCGTTGTACACGGTGATATTTTCTGTGAAATTTTATAAAACGTAAATTTTACAAAATCTAGCTTTCACTCGGTAAAATTCGGAGTTTAATATAAAAAAAAAAAAGTATTAAGTAAAAAATTTCCTATTTTCATCTAATAATTTTACGCAGCAACCAACAACCTCGATAGGAACGCAAGTATTGTTAGAACAGCGAACTTCAAACTACCACAAAATGCACCAGATGAGACGTGGGTTATGTTAGTTTCCACCAAATAAGATATAATAAACGAGCAACAAAATCACAAGAGAGACTGGATGCCAGTGGTTGAGGGAAGTGCGCTCCCACATGCATATCAGAATATATTGTCAACGAGTCTTTGTATTTCAATCGAAATTCAAGCTAGAGGGCGAAACAGTAATGTTAATACACAGTGTTCCCCACAAATGGAGGGCCAAATAATTTTACGACAAATTGACCGTGAACAATAGGCATGTCAAAAACAAATTTTTACTTATGCATTTCATATTACTCCAATTTCGTAATTTATTCTACAAGTATTGTTGTATTATTGTACAATTCAATGAAAACGACTGTTAGTACATAAAGCAACCACCTGAAATCTATGCCCATTGATGACAGAACGCTCTGTCTATCTGTACAGACACGACAAAGCCTAAGATATTTTCAAATCATAAATTCGTATGTACTTAATAAACGAACTTCACGTTTCCACTGAGATTTTTTTCGTTCAAAGCGAGACCCCCATCGTATTAGTAAAATGTCATTCCTGTATTCTAAAAGAATAAGTATGATGTTTTACTCCCATCGTTTTCAAGGCAGAATTGCAAATCACACAATGTCATATACATGCCACGAATAACAAATATGCGATAGCTACTGTTGATGTAGAAAGTTATTGAAGATACGTGTATCTTGGTGTTTTATTGTATTTTTTATTTTATTTTTGGAGAAAGTGCTGTTAATCGAAGTAGTTATTATGAAAATACACAATCTTTTCAATGGTGTACATTATTAAGTGCTGCTACAACACTCAGTTTTTAAAATATACTCTGGAGGTCAGTGGCGGATCCAGGGGGAGGCATGGCCCCCTCCAAAAAGCCTAGAGTTTCGTTTGTTACCTTCTTTTATTTGGCAAATTGATATAAATATTTGTTAGAATTATGTAATTATTTAAAAATAATATTGTGTATTATCATGCTTACACTACAAAAATAATATACAATATAATAACAAATGTTTATTATTGAACAAAAATCTTCGATGGTCCCCTCCAAAATAACCGTTTGGATCCGACCCTCCTGAAGATCTGCTCGAGTATTAAAACTACCTCTAAGAACCATTCATTAGCTTGAAAGCGACCATGGTTGCCTCTCCGAGCATGCCACTCGGAGGTAGCGCCGGCGGCACAGTCTACAGACTATGTCCTCCTCCCCCCCCCCGCTCCATCCACTTTTCTCTGCCACACACCGAAAGGGCGGCCCCGCGTACAAGCGCGGAGGTGCGGTCGGCGGCGAAGCCTCATTTGTTAGTAAACGTTACTTCGTACGCCAACCCTTCGTAAATCGGGCGACGCCTGGTACACGGAAGATCGCGTGGCCGGGCGAGGTCCCACTTCCGGAGGTCGCGCCGGAGCCTTCCGCGTCGCCTGCGCGGGCTTCGTGCGGCGTCGGCGCGTCTGGCCCAGGAAGCACGCGGCCTTCGGGGAACGGCGAGGCGGCGAGGCGGCGAGGCGGCGCCGCGGCGAGGCGCGCGGACGGGGCTTTCCGGGAACGGGCGAGCGACCTGGCGGCGATTAGGTGCGGCGCCGTGAGATCCATGAACGCACTGACGCACTGAACCCATTACATCCATAGATCGCGCAATAGTGAAGATTATAAATGAATTATTATTCATGAATAAGCGACAAATGATTAGTGAGTAGAAAAGTGGTAGCGTTACACGAATGTTGATACCAATCGTCAACAAACTACTTGCACTCAAAAACCGTGATCATGCGTAGGAGTAAACGCCGAAGTGAACACAACCAAATATAAACGGTTTTTAAAGGAGGATGACAAACCGATATTCTACTCTTAATTAACGAGTACCGAAGTACTGGAAGTACATGTTGGACGAGTCAACCAAAGGCTCAATTCTGGAAAAATTGTTCCAATTTGTATTCTTTCTTTCAGCATTTAGATAAATCAACTTTCCTTAAATTGTATTTTTCGAAAACTGTTTGACCCGTTAATTAACACAGGCTGCGAATAGCTTTCATTTATTGACATTTATTACGATAAAAGTTGACTGGTAATGCAGTCATGTCGTTACCATCAACGCAACATGCTACAACGTTGCAGTCCGTTTACAGTGCCGCTCACTAAACACATAAGAGGCCACGAAGAGAAGAAGAGCGCTGCGATTGCAGACGCGACCCCGGGAGCCCCGCGCGGGAGTCGCGCCGTTCACACGGTCTTCGAGCGACCGCAGACTCACGCCGCCCCTCACAGCTGCGTCCGGTAGACGCACGAGCGACCGGGAGAGCGAGTGCCAGTTGCGTCGCTCAGAAGATCAAGGAGACCATAGCGCTCAATTTTAAAATTAAGAAAATAAAGAAGGAGGTCAAATTTTAGGAAACTGTATCCATGTCTGTAAATCATTCTCTATCACACGTACGTATCCAAGGCCCTCCAAATAGAGAGATACGCTGGCCACGTAATACGGAACATTGAAGACGATGGTCTGTGGAATCCGCATGTTGCATCCGCCGCAACCATTACTATCGTTTTCTACACCGCAACTTCGACCCTTTGGAACGAAAAGATTCCAACCGACAAATCGAAGAAAATGATTTGTTAGTTTGATAAGGCGTTATATCGTTTCTGCTACAAGTAGAACATACTATCAATTTGTGGTAAATAGCTACTGCAAAAACCACTGCCGCAAAGGGGAAGACCTCCAAATACGCGGAGATTTGATACTTTGACATCACTTTACCCGAAACGACTGAAATGTTAGTTCGAACCTGGTCTGCTCTGTTCTGCCCGGATCGACATCCTGCCTCCTACAGATGAACACAACCTTCAAATGGTTAACGTTGCCCCCATTTACCAACAACATTTAATTATTTTGCATTTTATACGTTCTTGATTTTTGTTAATCCTCTTTTCAAAGCATCAAAGGGCGCCAAGATCGTCCACGCACCAGCTATGCCACCGAGCGCAGCAAACGGCGCGCGTGACAGCACTCGCGCAAAAAGAAAAAGAAGCACGCTCGTAAACATGCGTGCGCTATCGCACGCGTGAAAACGACGCGACGCGCATCGCAATGGCTCTTTGTGGCCGCGCTTGCGCAACCGACGGCGCGGCGGCCTCTCGTCCCGAATTACGAACCGGGGAGCGGAAACTCGCGCTCACGACGCCGACCGACGTGTATCTCTGATTAGTCGAGCGTGAAATTAAGCTCCCTAGCACTCTCATCGCGAAAATTGTTTAATCAACTTATCGCACGCTTTGCTGCACCCGTTTCTTGAATCCCGCGGCCTGGGGACGACAGACTGATGCAACAAGCACTCGTGAAGTAACTAGCGATAAATCTGTGTCAATAAGCGGGAAGAAGACTGGGAAACGTTTAATGATGTGTGGCCTCCACAAAAGTTTGTAGGCTAACAAAACTTAGACGCATTATCAAAGACATCAGCGCAAAGAGAGCAAGGCCGCCTTAACATCGTGTTGAAAGGAACACTAGCGTGTGTAAATTTTGATAAGGAAAATTATTTAACAAACAAAAATACGAAATAAAAATAAACCCGCTTATCTATGCAACTATAATTTACTACTTGGAAGCATAAGACTTAGCAGCGAGCATTAGCATCGTACTATTCTGTTATGAAAATAATGATAACTATCGCAAGTAGTGATTTCCTGAGACTAGTTTCACCAAGCCATCATTCAAATCAATTTGGCCTCCCAAACTTAAGCGAACTCTATGAATATGAAAAAAAGCAAAAAACAAGCCCGTAAATAAAAGATACATCAGAGTTCGAACCGATTGCATTCTCAAACACTCGGATTGGCGGCTTTCCAAGTAAGCCACTGGTAAGCGAATGAATAAAGCGATTAGCTTATGCCACCCGTGATCTGTGTTAACCAGTAAATATAGGTCTTCGGGGACCGTCATTCTTTATTTCAGTCCCGACGGCAAGCTTTAAATACGACTGACCGTAATAAGATGAACTACGCAGTCAGATTAGGAATGTTTTAGTGCGGGTTGGAAATAACATAAGCTACTTGACACGACGGAGGCAAGGAGAAAACAACAACAACAACAACAACAAGCGACGGATTTATATACGGCAATAGGGAGAACGAAAATATGAAAAGCACTACACTGCAAACTGCAGTGCTGATCTAAATATGGCTAAAATGAGAAATGAAATTCAGCAGAATTTTGGGTGTAATGATATCGGAAATAAATCAAAGGGAGAAAAAGTGAAATGAATCTGAACCAGTAATTGGTGAAATCACGTTGTGAAAGGGAAGAACCTCTTATCAGACGGATAATAAAACAGGAGACGGGTATGATTTGATAAAAAATAATTACGGAAGGTGGTGGTGGGTGAAAGGGGCGGAGTCAAACAAAAAAAGGGAGGTGAAGTGCTGCAAAGGTCAAGAAAAGGCAAAGATGTGAATCGCCCAACGGGCAGCGCGGAAGGCCAAAGCAAGTGGAGACGGTCAGAGAGGAGTGTGCTTCTGAAGGCGGCGAGTGGGCGGGCAGCGTTAGGCTGAGAAGACGCAGATAGGATGAGGCGAAGCTGGGCGAGAGAAGGTCAAGTAGCCTTCGAAAATAGCAGCTTTTAACGCTCGCGAGCGCGCCTTCTGGGAATACGATGCGCGCCGCGCCGTCACGTGGTCGCTCAGAAGCAGCTGCGTCCGAGTTATGCGTTTGCTGACGGGGCACGCCGCGCCGCCGACGCCTGATGTAGCAGCCAGACAGGGCGCCGCCGCCGTTTGGGAAGAGGAAGCTGTAGGCGGCTTCATCTGAGGTAGTAAACACTGAAGCCGAATGCTCAAAACGAGTACGAAACTGTCGAATACACGAAACACGCCGTCTTACTGCAGAAAGCATTGCGATGACACATGACTGCATAAATATTATCAATGCTGAAAGCTGACGATCAATGCTGATACCAAACAACTGCCTTAACTGCATTGGTAATTATTATATACGAAACCATTGAGCAATTGGATATACAGCATCTATTCTGCGGCTTCGCCTTGAACTTCGATTCATAATAGAAGTTCTTTTACATTTCATAACAATCTATCAAACAGTCACGCGCAACAAGAAGCCAACAAACAAAAGCGAACTGACGGTCTTTCTTCCAACGAACAAATATAAAATCGCACACTCACTACGTTGAATAACTTAACGAATTCGTTAGCAGTAAAAATCAATAGAAGTGGTCATTTCGTCTGATTAGCTTCCTTATTCGATCCCGCCGAGTGCTAGTTCACCTTCGTCATATACACACTTCCGCCATGGGAGCCGTACCACAAAATACACGCTGATGAAAGGCGGGATAGAAACGATGGCGCGGCGCCGCAGCCCAAGTCAACGAACGGTTTCGAAGCACCGCACGCGGAACCTCTTTAGGCATGCTAATTTAATAGCCTCCTTAATACCGGCATCAGGCGGATAGTCACGAAGGCCCTCCTGATATCCTCCGGCCCACCCACTCACCCACTGCAAGAACCTCTCCTCCGCTCTCCGCGGGGGCGGGCGCGGCGGGAGGCTGGGCGCGAAGAGCACGCTGCTACAGAACGAAGGAAAAGCCAGAAAGAATTAAAACACCATTAAAAAGAAATGAAATTAACAGCAGTCAGAGAAATGAATTAACGACAAAGATGAGTACTGAGGGGCAATGTTGCTCTTGAAGAAAAGGTTGAAAATCTTGAAAGCCGGAACAGCAAACACAAAAGAAGCAAAGTTCGAACAATGAGGAGGAGAGGGTAAAAAGCGAAAAGGAAGTGAAAGACGAGGAGAATAAGAACGAAGTTGGGGAAGAGTAGAATGACGAGAGTAATATGGAGCGAAAAGCAAAGAAAGGGGGCGGAGAAGACGAGAACGGTAAAGAATGCTAGGCAAAAACGTATGGTAGTCAGTGCCAACGTATCGAGAATACGAGAGAAGCATCATAGAGGGAAGAGGCTGCTGCAGCTGAGCTGTCGGGTGAGGTCATGCACACGCGCCACGCGCAGCCTGTGATTACGCGAGGAAAAGAACTTCGCCAAGCGCTTCGCGATGGTAAGGCCCGCGTGACGCGACCATTCTCACATTCTCAGGAAGGGAGCTGCATGGGCAACAACGGTGACGTTCTATCGAGAAACACTGACTTCCTCAAAAAAGATAAGAATTAAGTTATTTTGATTTCGGATAAATCTATGATGCAGACTTTTGTATTAGGGCATTGCATATCACTTCTAAAATGATACCAGTCTCTTGCCTCTTCTAGCCTTTCGAACCGCACATTCCTTCAATATCCTCTCGTAAACGTCACTCTAGAACCCGCAGCGAGCCATACATCCTCACTTAATCCCACTCTTCCAATTAACAGCCCAGCCAAGCTCCAGGTGTGAACCATAGGTCAACTGGGAAAATGGGTATCTAGCTCGAATAGATCATTTGTTTCTCAAGGAGATGACACTGGGAAGTCTTTCCTCCGGCGAATGTCGATCAGGGTAGAGTGGACCCCCTGCGGAGGGCCGGTGCTGGTCGCGTCGCCACCGGAGCGACCGGGCGCGCGGAGCGATGGGTCTGCGGGCGGACGTGCGCCGCGTGGGGATTGCGCGGCAGCGCGCACTGAGCCGGGAGGGTGCTCGGGGAGGGAACCCACGGTTACTCGCCCGCGCGGGCGCGGCGCGAACCCTCGCACGTGACGCGAATCCTCGCCAGCGAGCCCGCACTGCAGGTGGAGGAGGACGCCGCGGGACAATGCGGGCGATGGATGCAGGGTCGCTGCGGAACGTTCCAAATCCCTTCAGGCAAACGACAAAAAAGGGACTTTGGAAATAAATATATTTGGGAAACGCACCTGGAATAGTTGATAAGTGCTTCAGGCAGTAACAAGATAAGCCACACCAGTTCCTCCCTCTATTCGCAAATTTTTATAACTCTATTTCGGAAGAAGTCTTCGCTGTTCTAAGCCCTCTAAAAGTAAACCATTAATGTATAAACAAAAATTATTCTGTCAAATTCTACTTTTTAATTTTCTACAATTTATTCACTTGCGAAGAGATAAAATTAACATCTGATGCGCCCTCATTAAGTTTAAAATTCTACATTTTCAGAAGAATAAAGAAATTTTAAAAAGGAGAAAAAACAAGCAAAAAAACATTAATGTAAATTTTATTTAAATATGCAATTTATGTTTGCACTACAATTTTAGCGTCAGTAATTACTTAATACCGTTAAGCAAATAGTTTAATATTCTTAGCATAAATTTAATACTGAAACTTATTACAAGTACTACAATTCGTAGTTCTTTAGCGTCCTTTTATTTTCCAGTAAGTGTAATACGTATTACCAAGATACAAGTACAAAGAACGTAGTTTGGAATTCTAACGAAAAAAACAACAACAAAAAGCCTTGACAGATTGTTACTTGAGCGCTTTCGCTCTGGTACAGCAAGAGTAGAGCAGAGCGCAAAATGACAGGGCTACTTTCTCGACAACATTCCTTCCTTCTACAACGAATCGATTACCCACGCTCCCTCGGGAAAGCTGGAGCATTTTTGTAAATATTTACACACACAAGATTTCGTAGCGCAATGAGGCGATGTTGTTCCAACATCTCAGTACACACAGTGTACAGCAACACCCTTTTATAAACGGTTAGTAATGTATACTGCTCTTCCACCAGGAAGCTTCGAAAAATACCTTCCACAGCGCATGTAGTTGCGAAGTATACAGTGACTTTGTTGCATTAGTGTATATTATTGACTTTTGTGAATAACTCCAGAATCGTTACAGTAATAATAAACATTCCGCGACAAAAATATTTAATGAACATTCCCGCAGATAAAATAAATTTAATAGAATATTAACTACTTTAAACTTTCTCGTCTCAATTATCTGATAAATTAAACGTTAGTAATTCGAATGAATCGACGTCAATTATTCATTTAATTGAAATACAGGCAGTATATACTAAAAGAATAGAAAGAACTAAAAGCATTGTAATGAAAGGACCTAATACATCGCAGTCACCATCAGCTAAGCCACTATACGAAATACATCCATTTCTCCAAGAATCGACAGACTAAGACCTCTTCTTGCACAAGTCCTGCGGTAATTGCGCCAATTCGCTCAAGCGCATTGTCACTAACATGTCTCTTGGAACGTCGCGCGCCTCTCCGCCGTGGATCTCGTCCAGTGCGACAGGGGGCCTTTGCGGGAGAAGCGGCCGTTGGGGCTGACGGCGGCGCGGCGCGGCGCGGCGCGGCGCACCACCGCCGTACGTGCGCGGCGATAACGACGCTAACGAGTGCAAGACGGCGGAGCGAGGCCTCTCCGAGGGGCACGAGCCCCGCCGCGCCGGCGCCCCGCGCCGCGCACTTGATTGAATTGTAAATTGAAAAGCTTTAATTGCGAAACGGGAGCAACAAAAGCGTTCGCCTCACCCTGCACGGCCGCCGTCGCCGCCGCCGCAGAGCGAATATCGCGAACGCCGTCACAGCCACAACCGTTGCCACCCGGGAAGCACAGGACAAAAGCCACCCTCCTTCGTAGCCTCCGCCCAAAGCTACTGCCGTCACAACCTCCACCATGTCCATCACCACCACTACAGCCTTCGCTGAAAGGGACAAATTCAAAAGGAATTATCCGAAGACTCATTTACTCATAAATCGTGGATCACTAAATTACCTAACAGGTTTTATTCTTCTCTCTTTACTTGTTCAGTTTCTATAATTTATAAACTTGGCTAAACTGCTAATCCTTCTCCTCAAATAAAATCCCCTATTTCACAAGATGTACGTCATACTGCATATTTTTTATCCTGAATTTAAACCATAAACAAGTTCAGTTGAGATAAACGGTATGAATTTTTACAACGAATTAGATGATCACTCCATCATTTTTACTTTTTTTAAAATATTTGTGATGAATTGTAATTTTATGTTTATATTGTTTATGAAAGAGTAATTATGGGCGATTGTAATATTTACGTAATGTGTGGCTGTATTCATGTGATTATTCACCTAAATACAATCCTTGAAAGTCAATACAATGTCGAACAAAAAAAAAATTTTTTTAATTGCCGCCTCGACCACGTCCATTACCATTACCGACGATGCATCCATTGTTGACACCATCGCTACCACCGCAAATGCTAATTCAATTTCAATGTGAATGTCGCCGTCAGAACAAAAGTCGTCCCACTGCAGAATGGTACATAGAGCTTCAGAGCCGTGGCAACGGCGTCGGCGCGAGACAAGACCTCCATCAGATACGCGGAAACTGGCATCGGAAAACTGTTCACGTCGAAGCGTGGCCTAATTGCTACACGATGGAAAAAGACTGCGGAGGCGGAGGTGAAAAGAAAAGACAAAGAGGACAGCCTCGTGTTACGAAAGCAGCGAAGAGGTTTAATGGGGAGAAGGGCAGATTTGGCGATAGTTTAAAGCTGGGGCATCGTTTCGTGTGACCGTGACACTAGGCCTTGACATCTACGAACGCGGTACGAAGAGGGCCAGGACGAGAAGAGGGAATGGAGTAAAAAATGTTGAGATGGGGCAAGCAGCGAGTAGATGAAAAGGGTCTAAGTCTTCTCACGGTGTAAATGTGCGGTGCATAAATAGAAAGAAGTTATTTGCATGAATGTGTCCTTTTTGACATTAGGCTAATTAGAAATACTGATCGCGATTTCTAATATTTACATATACGGACGAAACCTTCTAACTGAACAGGCGAAATGGGATGGAGTTAAGTAAATGGAAACAGAAGACATGAGACATCATATGGAATCAGTAGGAATTTTTTTAACCTCTCGAAGCTAACGAAAAGAACAATTACAGTACTGGTCCAAACCGATCACAAACTGGAAAAGAAGTCAAACGTGTTTTTTTGTTAAGATGGTTAGGATTAGTAAGCCCGTCTGCAATATGATGAATTTAATGCTTAACGCTTTAAACTCTGAGAAAAACATCTGAAGAATACGTTTATTAAGATCGAAAAGGGAAGGTTTAAGAATGATAAACACCAACTGGCCACTAAAGTCGGTTCATTTATTTGTATTTAGCGGGATTCACACTCGTGTTTTTTTCTTTACATTTTTGAGATAAATGACTGGGGAGAATACTTATATAATTATAACAACGCGGAGAAAATAAAACGCCGAGGAAGCCGATTTCTGGCTTCGCCTGTAATTTCTGTTCCCACAAGTTAATGTTCGGAACTCGTTCGCGGTAGCTCGTGTTGCGGCGGAGCGAGCGCTGTCCGCGCCCCGCCCGACACGGGATCGCCGCGCCAATCTCTCTCCTCTCCTCCGCAGCCACAGCCGTCTCCGTCGCCGCAGTCGCAGCCAACCTGTTCAGTTCCGCCACGGAGCACATCCTGGCTGACGTCAGCGGCTGTTGCGTCAGGGAGGGCGGCGGCGGCGACGGCGGCGGGCGACGGGCTGCAGCTCGCGGTGAATGCCAGCGCGCCCGACACTCCGCGCCCCGTGCGCCGTGCCCGCTGTGGGAACCGCCCCGCGCTGCCACGCCCCCACCTCGCGCTTCGGCACGGCGTCTCCCGTTACCGCCCGCTCCGGTCACGCGATCGGTGCCAGGGCCCCACACTCGATCTCTATGTCTCTCTCTCCCTCTCTTTGGATCTTGAGTTTGAGTCCAGCACGCAGATCACTCGAAGGACGCTTTTTGCCAATGTAGTCTCCACTCGTTGAACAGACCCACTTCCATGATTTGTTTTTCAACTTTTCTTTTCAATCCGTGTGTTATGAAACTCGTAGCAACGCAAAAAAACGCACCTTGCTAGTGAAGGCAGTGAGACAATCCCACACGTCATCTGCGTCTCCAGCTAAGTGGAGCTGAGTTGATTAGAGCCGCCACCGCCGGGCCTCGTCTCGCCCATCGCGCTTGGGTGAAGCCTCCTGATTACCCTAATGACCGCCTCGGGATTACGTAAATTGTGTACTCATCCTTTTCCAGCGGACATAATGACAATAGGGCTCCGCTTCGAGAAGGCCCTTGCATCCACATATCAACGTCCCAAGAACCGTAATTCGCGATCGTTCTTTTGTGCTCCTGCATCGCTTATTGATGAAGTACCTGCGGCATTATTTACTCATCAGCTGGAATGAACCGGGTCTGTGCAAAATAGCCATTCAGGCACAAGCCGTAATTTTCCCAGGTTGGGAATTATTAAACGTCCGATGTTTTGACATTTCGATATTTTATCGTTAATTGTCATATTGAGAGTAAAAACGAGAGTATTACTTTCAGTACGGATAACAATTCATATAATCATATTTGAAATTCATATTGGGGGATATTCAATAGTAGACAGATAAGAGCTGGGTGGTATATGCCTCCCACCATCAATCAAATCCGAGTTTTGCAAACTACGAAAGCTTAAAACGTTTTTTTAGTTGACATTGTCTCTATCTTCCACTGTTATTTATGTTCAGATGTCGCTAAATCTACAGTTTAAGTGATTCAATATTGAAGTCGATCCTATATTTTTAATACATTTTTTATAAAAGCATATATTCGCATCATTCATTCACTAGTTTACAGTTGTCTCCCACGAAATTCAGAAACTTTTTCGAGTCGTGAGCTCCAATACTTGCCCTATAGGGACCTCCAGATTGTGTTATGTTACTGGTGCGTTGAGAATGTACGCAATCAAAAACACAAAAATACCCAAGCATATATTTTGATTGAAAAACATTGAGCTGACTTTTCTTTCTCTTGTACAATCAATACCTTATAATTTCATAATGTCGTATAAACAAAATATTTAAAACAAACACGCCCCGATCATTAATTGCACACATACTCTGAATTCCCTCCTTTTATTCACGTTCAAACAGGCACAAGTTACTGTAGTACTTTATTCTCGTGCAAAATATAAAGTTTTTAGTTCGTATACTCTTCTTTTCGTGTTTCTCGGCATTCTTCAATGACAAGAAAGCGATTTCAAATAGTCTCACCAGTGTTGAAGTCTAGCTTCCACAGTCTCTCTGCTTCCCCGGATCACATGAATCCATTCTAACATTTCCCAATATTTTCACCTTTTAAAAAAATGATAATAGTCTAAATGAATACTTTTAATATCTACTACCGTTTAATAATTCTAACAATTAGTATTTATTCTCTTGACACGAATGTTATTTTTAAAGCTGCGAATTTACGAGACCCTAAACGACCGACCGTTCACCTTCTCAATTTTATTATCTCTCCCATAGTTATTCTTTCTTTTTTTGTGTTTCTAAATATGTGGGAAAAAAACATTGCTGTGCCTTTCTATTAGATCCCATAATATTCCAATTCGTCCCATTCTCCATTCTGTACATCTATTTGATCCTTAATCTGCCATAGCGTTCCATGAATCTGGTCACTCCCGAACATCTTCAACCACCCACGTATGTCCAATTTTATGCCCCTAATCAGTTACTCGAAAAGTCTCCAATTCTCACAACGCATCTTTTACGATTTTATCTTTCTTTCTAGAGTAGTTTGGTGGACAAAAGTCTATAATCGAATTGAACTGTCCCATCAATATCACAACAGTCGTCTGATTGTGTCCCCTCAACACGTGTTCAATCCCAGCTTCGCGTTTGGCGGCTGCCCGTCCACCCACTCTCCACGCAGCCCGTGTCGCCATCGCCGCCGCAGGGCCTGCCGTGCCACCGCGCCGCAGCCGGCGCTCCGCGTCCGCGCTCAGCTGCCGCCGCCAATTAGGGCCCTCGAAAAACTCACCCGTCAAGTGGACGCGCCGCGTTTTTTGGACCTCCTCCCCCTGCCTCGGCCCCTCTGCCACGCCGTCCTCGCGCCTCGGCGCCCCTCCCCCCTTCGCCACCGCGGCTTCTCTGGCAAATTGGTTTCTGTATTCCGAGAAACAAGGCGGACGGAGTCGCGGCACAACGAATCCATCTTGTACTCAGCAAGGACACTGGCAACGATCGGCATACGACTATCACATCGACAAACGCATGTGTGTACACTGTTAAGGAAAAGGAGCAATACTTGTCCCTAAAAAACGACCCTACAGATAATCCTCAAAATACATTTTTAACATTTCATCATATGGAATGCATTGGGCGGCGAGACGACACTATAATTATTCGATCTTTTCATTCTTTATATGTAATTTTATTCAGTTTAATATTAAATTGAATTTGAATTAATGAACAATAATTAAGAACCTCACAATTTCAAAAACCCAGAGACGGAAGATCAACGGGACTTTAAATAATTCTTGGCAACAAATACCAATGATCCGTAAGTCGACAATATTAATACTAATACATATCTGCGAAAGAACCACCATAAACTAACCTGTCCATCTCACGTCGTATAACAAGTCTCCCCATGATCGTTTCGAGTAACGGAACAGCGCTTTTGCAAACCAATACACGGCCTTCTCTGGCACCGTCATTCAGCGACCTGTGAGAGGCCAACCCGCGCAGAGGCCGCGTGATCGAGTCCCGACTGGCACGGGGCGGCGCGGGGTCGGTGCAGTCGCGGGCGCTAACGACACCCTCGTGCACTTTCGCTGCGCCGCCGGCGGCGATGGGGAGCCGCTTATCGCTGCCGGGGTCGGGGCGCCGCCCGCAACGCCCCGCGCGCGCCAGCCGAAAGGTCGCTCAGGCGGCGCGGCGCGGCGCACCGAGGGCAGGGCGCCAACTCAATTGGCGCGGCGGCGGCGACTACATTCACATTCATTATGCAATTTTATTCTTGTTGCTAGGTATTTTTTTTTTATCGAGTCACAGTTAAATTATATATGGTTCAATCATTTCGCAACATTTTAAGAAATAAACCACTTATTTAAACTGGTATCACTGATTTAAATAGCAATCATGGAGTTTTCTGAACACGAGTTTACGTATAATTCGCAAACTTCCTATTTCTCACGATGTTCATGTACGTTTACATTCTAATTCATTCTAAACAGCTTTTGAAATTCACCAATAGATCAAGCAAGCTCGGAACTCGTTTCCTAATGAGTATGAAATTCACCTTAGTGAAGACGAAATAGTAACTTAAACTTCACGAACAAGTGAAATACGTTACCATTCTGTACATCAACGTAATTTCCTATTATTCCTATTGATTAAAAGTAGTGAAGCTCCACAACCCCACCTATGACTTTACCTTATTAATCCGGATCAATACCGCGAAGACCGTGGTGCCCTTCCAACCCTCGCCGCTCACTTCCCGTGATTGGCGACAGATCCAGTCTTTCACCCTCCCATCCTCGAAATCCCTGCGCCCCCACGGCTCTCGTGTTACCGAAAAAACGAGATTATCGGATTACTCCGCATCTCGATGGGCCCGAGCGATTTCCAAGAAAACCCGAATCGGCGCCAAGTTTTTGTGTCCGAGCCTCCGTCCGCGTCCCCAAAACTCGGTCTCGCCGCCCTCGCCGTCCCCGGCGCATGTGAGTTCCCTCCTCTATTATCGTTGGCTCCCCAGAGGAGGGGAGCCGTGGCCAGAGGGGGAGGGGGCGTTGCCAGGGCGCCATTGTGGACGCGGTGCAGGGCGCAGACAAAAAACGACAGGAACCGCGGGGCGGCGCGGGCGCGAGACCTGTCACAAGGGGAGGGGAAGGGAGACGACCGCGGTGACGCCGAGCTGGAAGCCCGCACCTGCCAGCGCGTGAATCACCGCCGTGCGGCGTGCGGAGATATCGGGTTGCCCGGGTTTCCTAGGAGACATTGCGGCAGAACATTATGTGAGCGAGCATAGGACAAGCATCGTTAAGTCTCTTAATGCAGCTCGGGATGCGTTTCGTCAATGACGTATCTGGTGAACCAATGGTTGTTTTCTTTTCAATTCTGAAACGGATACGATTTTTTCATAATTTCAAATCAACTCTTTCTTCAACCGGACGTTTTCAACAAGTAATTTTATTAGTCAGTTACTATTACAATAAAGACAATAAATCAAGCCTTTCTACACGTTATTTACTATGTCGTCTAGCAAAGAATATCCTACACAACTCTATTAGAGTATTATTTAAATTATTTAAGTAGATAATGCTCATTTTTTAAGGATGTAAAGAAAGTCTGACAAATACTATTCAATGTTCAAACCGATTCTAAAAACTGAGCTCCAGCGAAAGGGCTTTAACCTGCTCACCCCGTATCGAATCATCCTGAAAACTTCCCACGAAGCAAGACAGAGATCGGATCCTGAACTTAACGCAACCCGGGTTGATCTGCTCCGACCGCAATCTCAGGTGCTCTCTGCGAAAGGAAAGGGCGTGAACTTTGGGGCCTCCTTCCCCCCAACGCGCAAAACCAGTCAGGCTCCTCCCGCGGTTGCTCTTCCCCGGCTATCATCGGCCGTGTTGCATCCAGTTCAACGGCGGGGTCGCCGCACCAGTGGGAGGGCGGAGGCTGGAACGCAATCGCGCGCCCATCCCTTTCCGCCATCGCCCGCCGTCGTCTTCGTCGGGGCTGATCTTAAATGGAGAGAAGCAGCTTTCTTCATAAAGGGCACGCGGTGGGATTCGATCACGATTCCCGCGCGGGCGGGCGAGCAGGCAGGCGAGCGGGCGGGCGGGCGGGCGGGCGGGCGGGCGGGCGGGCGGGCGGGAGCGCGGTGCGCCGATCGCGGCGGTCCTGAAAGGGCAGCGCCGGTATCGAGTCGCAGCCATCTGGGCGGTTCTCGCGCCGCACAATGTGCCAAACTGAACAATTTAACTTTACGTCAATGTGTAACGATTTTCGCATTTTTTAATAAAATTATTTATTACATTCAACATATGTTAACAATGTGAAAAATGTTCGAGCGTCCTTGTAATATCACTACTACTATTCACGGTCTAAGACAGACAGTAAATGATTTGATCCCCTTTTCTCATGCAACGCTTCAACAAAGTTCCTGTAAATTTTCTTCCGTAGATTTCTATTTGACTTTACATCATCGTCCCAAATGATGATGACAAATAATTGCAGTATAAATTTACACTAATTATCGCATACTAATTATTCATCAAAAATAATTTGCATCAGTGTGTCTCGAAAACCCGCACATGTAAGGAAGCAGTTTCGCACAGATTTTTATTGTGTGAATGAGAGAGAATTTCGTGTTCTAAATGTTGACGTGATGTACATAATTAATTTTTTGAATGATTTAAAACTCTTAATAATTAAAGAGTTATTAAGTGTACATTATTTACAGTTGCGTTTACAAAAATATTGAATAAAAGCATTTGCAATAATATATTGATTTACCTGATGAAACAACACAAAAAAGTGTTTTGTTTGCTTCGTACGATGCGCGTTTTTTGACCGCTTTTGGCCCCAGTGCCTCGACTCCCCACCGCGGCAGCAGCGGGGAATGAGCGTGAATTGCCAAAGACGGCGCTCTCCGCAGACACGCTTGCCTCACCCGCCGCTCAAGTTGCTCGCGATATGCTAATCGATTATTCAACGGGCAATCCGCGCGACTTGCGCGTCTTCGCTCCGCCTCCGCCGCCGCGCTTTGGCATTGACTGGGCGTCGTTCGCCGTGCACGTCACAATGGGTGCCACACAGACGTTCGTACGCCATGGAATATCCGCCTTTGGAGGAGAGAGTTACACTCCACTCGTCGAACACGTCATTTGGATTTTCAGCAAATGGCGTAAGCTTTTATCGCGGAATCAAATGCAGAATCAAATGCCAAGGACTGGAGTCACATTTCCATGATATTCGAGGCCGTGCATTTGCTAAGATATACATTTTTACCCACTTCACTCTCGTTTTTAAATATATTTTAACAATCACTATACTGACATTCACAAAAGTGATATCATATCGACGTGAAGTACCGAACGGAGAACATAATTCTAGGAAACATGGATGCATTCACACCGTTATGGGGTACCTAAAAAATACATAGAAATGATACGAACTCAGATTGAACTGCCATTTACGTCAATTTTCTCTTCCCTTGCATATATTTTTAAAATATCTGCTGAAAATTTAAGAGTCGATAATGATGAATGACGATAAAATCATTACGGTATTGTGTGGAAATATACATTACAAAGAAGTAGAGGCTCCGTGATTGATTACAGCTCCCTTTTAATCGATACAACTTTCTAGAAATTATTAAATTCTCTCGTAATGAAAAGAAATTACAGTTACAGTTCGTTGAACACTGTTCAATTAACAACATGTATTAATGAAAGTAAGAAGACTCGTAGACCTTGGATTGCTTCTTTCACATCACTCCAATACAAGACGCAGCAGACCATGTCCCAACGTGTCCCACGCGACGCAGAGCAGCGGTCGCAGCGGTGAAAGTTGACTGCGGCGAGGATCCGCGTTCGAGGCCCCGCGCGCGCCAGCGGCCGCCGCCCCTCGCGCAACACTTGTCGGCCACGCGGCGCGGCGCGATCGCAATCGATAGGCGAGGCGAGGCGGCGCGGCGCGGGAGGATGTGAAAGCCATCTCGGCAGAGGCATCAACGCCTCCCTCCCTCTCCTTTTTTCTCTCATTCGTCCCTTTTGCTTCCTCGACGTGTTGCAACGCGCGAGGGTTCCCGCCAACGAAAGGGACCCGGCAGCGGCACCGCGGCGCCTCCATGCGGCACATAAAATCCAACGATTACATTGTTTCTCGGCGACGGCGGAGGTGGCGCGGCGGCGGGGGCGGAGGGGCGGGGCGGGGCGGGGCGGGGCGGGACGGGGCGCAGGCGGCCCGAAATTTCCGAGGCGTTACCTCATCAGCGGGGGCCTGTCCCGCGCGCTGTGCACCCAGCATCAGTCTTCTCTCTCGGCGTCGGCGCACGCGCGCACAATGAAAAGAAAATTCTCGCCTTGCTCTTACGACTCTCCAGCCGGGCGAAAACGGAAGAACAATGGCCACGCACTACATCACAAAGAAGGCGCCGACGCAATCGTTATGGAGACCTAGACGTGGAGGGCCTAGAACTGTAAGAATTGACGACAGAAGAGATGAAATGACTAGTAGAATTGAAATCATTTTAACCCTTTGACTACCAACGTTTTATATTTTCTCTTTTTTCCCCACTCTTAATACCATGAGGGATAATGAAGTTGCACGGAAAATTCAACGTAACATTATCAACATTTGATCGCTGAAAGCATTTTACACACAATACAATATAAATATACATGAAATATAAGCATAATCAAACAGAGTACATTTCCATTATGAAATAATAAATTGGACACTCTGGTGCACAGTGTTGTATTGCATAAAATAACAACGGCGAACCTGTGAATACATGCCTAGTCTTTACGCATGCTACTAGAACGGCAGAGCGAAGACATGAAACCTGCAGCTGAATCATCCCCACCAAGCTTCTTGACGTGTTCGAGCAACGACGTCGCAGCCTCTGGTCATTGTAGTGACGCTGCCTAGCAACGGCTTCAGCAGCTACGACCGTAACCGCGGTGACACTCTGAGTACCGCGCGTCCGCAGAAAGGAAAGGTGATGGTGTCACGAGCGGCGGTGAGAAAGGCAGGGAGGCGGGGGTTGGGCGCTGAAGAGAGGCAGTTGCGCAAGGTATTGTTCCGCGGCGCGGCGAGCGCGTGGAACAAGGAAGCGCGTTGTACTTGAGGACCGGATGGGAGCGGAGGCGTCGGGGTAACAGCGGAAGGAAGAGCCGCCTGCTTGGCTACAGTTACCTGAACGTCAGTACAGTGCTGAACTACAACGGAACACACTTTCTCGCATTATGTGTTTTTCAATTTTCGAAAATCCAGAGAGCTGAATGAAAATGACACCTGCGCCATTTTTAAGCGTTCTTTGTTCTACTTGATTTCATTAAAAAATGTGGATTCATTTTTGAGAAAATTCTCAGGCTCCATGTAAAGTAGCCCCAAAATCAAAATATTGATTTCAAACCCGCACGGTCTTTTAAGTAC
This sequence comes from Teleogryllus occipitalis, assembly GCA_011170035.1. Taxonomy (NCBI): domain Eukaryota; kingdom Metazoa; phylum Arthropoda; class Insecta; order Orthoptera; family Gryllidae; genus Teleogryllus; species Teleogryllus occipitalis. The sequence goes on along the minus strand of BLKR01000212.1, from coordinate 630,448 downwards.
GGCCAGATCGATCGGAGAATATCAGTTTTGGAGAAAAGCTTCTCCACTTTTTGAAATCAGGGCCTCAGAATATTTGTTTTTCAGGCCAAAAATCGCCACTTTTTGCTGTAGCATTACAATACTTTCTCTTTACTACATATGTGAGTACGTAGAAGATATACAGTCACAGACATTCACATTTATTTTTCTTGTTTCAACATACTAAGTACTGAACTGTTACTTGTTACACATAGATGCTAAGAGTTATGAAGGGTTTTGATGTACATTCACTATTTATCCACATATTTTTCTTTTCTTTGCCTGCGAAGCAATAAAAGCGCGTTTGGAAGCAGAGGCGATATCGCCGGTTAACCGCACAAAGGAGAAGTCGAAAGGCAAGAAAGGGCCCCGGAGGGCTTCTTCGAAAACAGCTTCTTCCAAACATGCGAGTCCGGACGCGCCGCTCTCCTTCCCCACTACCTCAGAGGAAGTTACCGCCACACACGCACCCTGCACGAACAGAGGCCAACAAAAATGTGAGCCTCGCACCCGATAAAGCGAAGCTGCATTCCTCGTTCAGCCAGACACTGCTTTCGTGAGCGCTACGCGTCAGATTGATTACAACGTTCGGAAAACTGTGCGGTGTTGCTGATGTATACGATGAGTAGTTCACATTCGCAACTTCATGTATATATTCTCTCTCATATTTTGGGTACCTGCGATGTAGATCAGTTTCGCACATTTTCAATGCCGTTAATATTCCCACAACAGAGAGTAACAGTAAACAATCAATGTACCCACTTCATGCGACCACTACTGCAATGAGGACACATTACGTCACGAACATTTCTAACATGAAGTACAAATGGCGGCGATCGGCAAAAGATCGAAATCCACAAGCAAGAAAACTGCAAAGATATCGAGCGACGAGAATCTGTGGAAGGACGGAACGCCCCATGTGAGAGGACTGACGGGGTGGGGGTGGCAGCGATGAAGCCCAGGTGGGGCGCCTCCGCGCGCAGTTCTCCGCTTTCAGGGGTTCGTTAGCGGGGGACGCCGCCGCCGCCGCCACAATGGCCGCGGGTCGGAGCTGGGGCGCCCCCCAAGCCAACAAAAACTGCGCCACAGCTCCCTCCCCCACGGCAGGTACCCCTCGCTCGACCCGACAGGTACCCATCCCCCCTGCACTCATAGAGCAGGGACGGCACACATGGACACTCACCTACTACCCCCTGCGCAACGCTGCCCATTTTCTTATATTTTGCGATTCTCTTTGCTGGAAACTATTTCACCGCACATCTATTATGTGAGTGTATCCATCGTAACATATTATATGTACTAATAATATTCTTAAAAACCTCTACAGGATTCGGCAATAAAGATTTTTGAAGTACTGTTGAAATACAAGAACCGTCTTTTCGAAATAGTTTCTTTCCTTTTTGTATTTTATTTTCCTTCCAAAATGGAAAAGAAGTAGAAACGACAATGTTATTGGAAGATTTCAAAAATTTGGGAACTGTCTTCAATCGTATCGTAAAGAAAATATTTCATACATTTAGAAGAACTGCAAGTGCGCGCACACAGAGTCCTTCCTTGCCACAAACTTCACAAGAACCTGGTTTTCAGTAAGAAAGGAATAAGAAGAGATACAAACGGTAAACAGCTGGAGTCACACCACACAGCATGACGTGCGTTCTTTGCAGAGACAAACTGTCTTGTTTTTACTCTCCACCAAACGTAGTTTCCAACGATGATTTTTTTTGTTAAAGATCAGATCGATGTGATCCTTTTTTGTTCACCGAGAATAGACGCTGATGTTAGTCATCAAATCTACCAATAATGCAAATCTCACGAGTAATATGTTCATTAGAGATCAAGATAGTAAATTTAATACTTTACAAGAGCTGCATCCTACCTGCTACCAATCAACTACCTGCTGTTTCTCCAACTCTTACTTTTTCCTCTCAAACACATACGAACAGAGCACAAATTCACTTTCTATGTAAACCATTCCCATTCGCCCTCAACAGTACTCGACCTTCACTTCCTTTGAACAAGACCTCTAGTCAGCAAAGAGGAATCCGTTTGATAAACCCATTTCATTTCAACCGCATATTTAAACACTGGCATTATCAAACTGGTCTCTTACACCTGAGGCGGAGGCGGATTGGGGGAGGGGATGTGTGGGGTGGGTGAGGTGGCGCTGGACCAGAGGGAATGTGGTTCCACGGAGTAAGGCGATAAGGGTCGGGATAAGATAGAGGGCGGGACGGGGCGGGGCAAGTTGGGACGGGGTTGAGCGGTGTGGGTCGAATGGGGGGGGGGGGGCGGAACCCGGGCGGAACACGCGCGAAGCAGGCGCGTGGACCGGCTGCATGCATTTGCTTACTAACTGGCGGCGATTACTCGCGCCGGGCGTAGAGCGATTATCGTATGCAGACAAGGAGCATTAGAGCGCGTGAGGCGTCGCGTCGGACGAGCACTCTCCGCGCCTCCGCCAGCGCCCACGGACCCGTGCGCGCACGCCCTCCCCTGCTCACAAACGGGCGCTCCGGTTCCGCTTCCGTTTCACACACTTCACGACTGCTGCGTGCTTGGCAAATAGGACAATTTTTAGTTCGGCAATCACAGAAACGTTTAGCATAATTTTCAAATTTGAACAATTTTATTCTTTCCCATACGTCTAATGTAATGTTTCGAATTTGACATTAACTATATTCTCAGCTCATATTCACTAATTTTTGTTGTAACGACTTCCAAGAGTCTTTAATGCACAAATACGGAGCGTTGTACTGCACTGTACTATACTAGAAGCATTGTTCTGCGCGATAATGCCTGTTCTTGCGTGCCAGGGAGGTTGACTTTGACACCATCATGGCCTTTGAAATATCATGATACGCCCTGTATTCACTGAACATATATAGACCCATTTTTAGATTTAATGTAACGTGAAACTGGTTCACGGCATAAAATAATATATTACCAATTTGTTTTCATGGTTACAGCGTTGTCTGTAAAGACAATAAATCAAAGGCGACAACTCAAGGCTATTCATCCGTCCGCGCGGACTTTAATAGCCGAAAGCTTGACCAATGCGCAAAATATAGACTGGAGATTCGCCCCGCCGTGTCCCGCAACGCGAATGCAATCTGCGCCGGGTGTCAAGCTAGGCCGCAGCGGAGCAGGGCGGGGGGGGGGAGTTAAATCGTTAGGCTATGCACGAGGAAAGGAGGTGAAGAGAGAGGTAAGTTGGGAGGTTACTTGTGGGGTTAGTCGTGACGGTGCAGGGAGGGAGCGGAATTTTGGGGGGCGGGACTAAGCAGGCCGGGCGGGACGGAACGGGACGGAAATGGAACGGGCGGGACGGGACGGAAATGGAACGGGTGGGAGGGGACGGGACGGAACGGAACGGGCGGGACAGAACGGACGGGACGCGATGGAACGGGCGGGACGGAGAATTCGAGTAATACCGCGCCGTATGGGCGGTTTATGGATAGTGAAGTATTAGTGGAACGGGGTGAAACGGTGCTGCCAGAGGGATCGGGAGAGGTGTGAGGGCGAATGCGAGGCGGGAAAGAGCGGGGTGATAAGTAGGTAGCGTGCCCGCAAGCGCCTCATCGTTGATTCCGTACAGCTGCACCCAATCGCGTCCCTCGCTATCACGCGAGGGCGGTGAGAAACACTAATGGCTGCTGCGTTTGTACCCAGGGCGACGAACGAATTACATGGAATCCCCCTTGCCAACTAAATCGACTTTGATCGTTTCCCTTCTCTCCCCCTTCCTCAGACTCCAGAGCTCTTTGCCTTCGCTGGCTCGGAAAACGGAGATGAAAAGGACAGGAAGAGGAAAGCGGCAAAAACCTGCGGTGAAGACTCCGTATTCGATGAGAGAAGCAAAACGGATAATTTGATTTGTGGAGTTTGCCATCTCGACTAAACTAGAGTTTAGTTAGCACCTTAACAAGACTTCAGGAATCTCTTTTCCCAGGTTTTTCAATTTGAACACGAACGCATAAAATTATGTCAATAATTTTGCGAATGAAATCTTCGATCATATCCAAAAATCCACTTCCAGGTGATTTATATTTCTATTCAACAAAGATTGATATTACAAACTCGCGATAACATTCCTCAATATATATTAACTTTCAAAAGTCACTAACAGTCGTCCTCGCAGGAAACAACGAATCGTATACATTGAGAAAAATGCTTGTAGGGCAGCTAACAGATTCCTGTACGCTGCTTAGAATGAGATAATGCAAACGACCCAAACAAATATTTAGTATGCTGTAGCATCATGGTCACTTATTCATAACTGCACGCACAATTAATTTATTCACTAATCAGTCTAATCTAATATTTCCCCCTTTTCATATAAATCACGTCTTAACTATACTAACGTTATTGTTAGTTTTACTTTTTTACTGTGCATATTTATAGTTATATACAGTATGTTTCTTATATTGTAGAATGCTCAATTGTTTGTCAACTCAAAAGCTCTGAAAGTATCTCAACAATCGAATATGAAAATCAATATTTTTCTTAATGAAATGCATATAATATTTGAACTGACATATGGTAACATTGTGTATATCTCAAATGATGAAAAATTGTCCCCCAAAGCCCCATTCGAACATTTTCAACAATTCCCTTTAATTTCGGAATTCACACTCTCATAACTTTACAATGCGAACGCAAATAATAATCTGTGCCCTAGCCAAATATCACGATCGCACGTCAGAAACGTGAATTTTCACCCCCGCCCCTAAGTCCCGACCGAGTGTGACAGGAGCCGGCAGCCGGGGCCCGTTGGTGCCAGACAATGCCCGGTCTGCCGCTCCATCCAGTAGCCGCCTTCGCGCGTCTAATAAGCGCACGGCATTACATGCCATAAACTTCCCACTGCTCCCGACTCTGGACTTAAAAGCTTTGTTGGGGACGCTGGCAATCAATCGGGGCGTGAATAAAAACAGCAATACGGCTAGACGGACGAGTGTTAAGGGGAAAGGCGTCAGGACAGCGGGGGGAGTAAAGCATACATTTTGATGGGGGAAGGAAAGGAAGTTGCAAGAAAGGACGCAAAGAGGAGAACGAACTGACAAGGCGATGTAGTTTAACGGCCGAAAACAAAAAAAATATTTCATGATTCGAACATTGTTAGCCATGATTTTCGTTGAAATATCGAAAGGGAATCATTAATACCTGTTTTGCTCTCAGAGAAACTAAATTCATATACTATTTCAAGCACTATAAAATAGTTTGCGACGTACAATTTGTGCACGGATAAGTGCTCTATAACATTAAGAGTCAAACATTACTTTAAACTACCAGTCACAACTTATAATTATTCAGAATTTATTCTTATACCGACGTAGCAAGCATGAGTTGCCATCTACAAAGAAGTGCCCCGAAGATTACCAATGGAATGAAATGACGCCATATGGTCGAGCTCACGCACAACCTCCCACAAATGAACGAAAAATTCGGAACTGATGTTACAAAAACGAGAAGTCAAAAGAACACAAAACACACAAATTGAAAAACTGTCATTTAGATTAACACGAATTGGAAGCAGAATCACAAGTTGACGGCTAGCTGTCTGAACAAGACACGAGAAGCATTCCCGGAAACTTTCAAAACTATTTTACAAACGATACAAATTCAGATGACTAAATACAGAAGAGTATGAATAGGGAAAGAGGAAAGCCCGAGCTGTCGCGACACATATTTTTAAGCAAAGTTTGGCCCTTTCCACCGTTCTTTCGAACAATACTTCATTTGCTAACTTTTCCTAATATGAAACGTTCCTACCTACAGTTCTCTAAAGTCATTCTTGATGAAACGAAGTCGTAGATTTATTAAAGCTTCCAGTTAGTGATGGCAAATTTTATCGAAACATCAATACATCGAGGTATCTATACATCGCTAAAGGGTTTTCGATATCGAAGACATCGACGTTTTAAATATAGACTAGTAAACTTGCTATTTTCCAATCCAATTTTAATTACAGTTTGTACATGGGATATATTTTATTGACTGGTTGATTGAAGCAGCATGTTAGTAGTGTGTTAATAAACATTATCGAAAGTAAAGAAGAAAATTAAAATTAAAGAATAATTTGTTTCGCTATTTTACTTTTTATTGACTTCCATTCATATTAAATGTTAAATAGTGTTTGTAGTTTGCCAGTTACACGCTACGAAACTTCTAGAAAGGTGCTCCTGGCAAACTTTCTTACATTCCCACGAAAATAATATTTTCCACTAAGAAAACAGTATTTTAATTATGGAAGTCCGTTGTACTGCATTAAAGTTGGCATTTCATAATTTTAAAAACATTTTCCAGTCTTAAATAATACTTTAGGAGGAGAATAGTAATATCTTGGAAAGATGTTGCCACCATGATTATTGTAGATAGAAACTTTTTCTTTTACAAAATACGAACATGTGCCGATAGAACCAATTACACTGTCCAAAAGTCAAAGATAAAACTAAATTGACATCTCAGATTCATGTAGCCGATAAAAATACTTTTGACATATCCAACCAAGTCGATAACTCATTTTTCCATAAAAGTGAAGTTAGAACCCTTTCATTTTAAGGTCTTTCAAACATTCATAATAACAAACACTATCAAATATAAATTCTTGACTTACCTATCCGATAACTGGAATTAGCAGTTAAATTTAATGAAGTTCTTCTCAATGAATCGTGTGTTATGTGTAGCACTCGCGCTCGCGCACAACATGAACTAACGAAACTATGAGAAACACAGTATTGCCAGATAAACTCCAGTACTTCGTCTCTCTAAAAGCGCTGTAAAACTACTAAATAACAAAAACACACTCAATTTGGTGATAAATGTTGAACAATTATAAGTTTATTCGTACATATAAAACATATATTTTATTTACAAATATATGGTGGAAGACGTGCCAGTTTGGTAAGCAATGGTCGGTCACACATCACACTTTACTGTTGGGCTTCCCTAGATTGAGTGGAGCGAGTCTATTCACGACCTGTCAAAACGTCTGAGGGCCATAGAGAGTTGGTGCACCCTTGAACGTTAAAGCACTATGGATCTTCCGCGCATGCGCAATTGAAGTTTCGCATTACTTTAGTGCATCTGCGCATGCGCAGAATATCGATAGTGCTGCCCGTTATGGCGTGCACAAACTCTCTCATTTCTTACACTAATATCGATTCAGACAACGACACGCCTACCGATAACATACACTCATAACGCGAGCAGTTCCCAAACTTTTTCAGATTGCACAGGCGAAATGCGCAGCGTGGTAAAGAGCAAATATCGCTTTATTGCGACGCATCGATATTGCTTTATTAAAAATAAAAATTAAAAAATTAAAAAAAATCGATGTTTTGACAGCAAAATATCGATGTGAAGAAAACATCGAAAGCAAAATAATGTTTCTGGTGGAAAACGCCGATGTTTTTTTGCCATCCCTACTTCCATGCAAACTATTTTTAATAAACAAAATTTCTCATTAATATTTAACTGTCATTTGACAATATTTTTGAAAAGTTAACAGGCTATCAATATATAAACTATTGTTTCCGAAGAATATACTGTGCCAGAAGCTTGTTGAATGAAGCCAGCACATTGCGTACTCGCCATATTAGCTTCCGACATTTAATATCCGTCTCCATGGAACCTAAGAGCATAGAACAACTATTAGGATGAAAGAGACGTTAGAAACACATTTTGACAATAACAACACGTCAAGAACTTACGACCACACCATTTATTCCGCAGTGGAACGTCGAGTTATCAGTAAAAATCCCTAACGAAATCATCGGGACACGAACCTACGACCTTTCGTTTACCAGTCCCGCGCCCTACCGACTTCGCTACAATTATACCAGCACCCTCAATAGAGAAATAATGGTGTGTAATCCATTTCGCTTATTCATTTCGAAATGCATTACGTCAGAAATATCATTATGAACGACGTAACACTACTTTCACTACGCAAGAAAGATGTCTGCTGAAAGCCGCCTGCTATCGATGGGGTCGGAGCATTACGCATCTATTGCCGCTAGCGGTACGGTGATCCGTCGCGACGATTTCGCGCAAACTGTAGGACGTATCGTAATCATCTTTGCAAAATGACGGACCTAGTGTGTAATAGCCGGCAATTTGCAAGCCCCGCCAGAGACAGAGGACGCACTTACGACCGGTTCGACACAGGCATGTCGAGTCATTAGTCAGGCAGAGAGGCAAGGAGGGAGAGTAGTCGAATTGCGTTGAAACGCACTGACGAAAGATTCAACGCTTATCAGATCCGGCTCACAAATTTAAACATTCTAAATACGATTGAGATTAGTAGTTAGATTAGATCGGCTGAAAATCTGCTTAAGGAATTTTTGGTGTATTAAAAACTTGTCATAGTACTGAATACGTGTGATCAATTTTCCAACTACCGGAGCGTCAAATGGAGCACTCAATACTAGTCCCGATCTCTAGGAATGTTATGAGGACGAATAATGAACAGAAAGACAAGACCACTTTCGAAAACAAATAATACAACACACTCGTCATCATAACTCTTTCGGAGCAGAGCCTTAAATGTGTGCTGCCTTGCCGCTTTGATGCTTTTCATACAGAATTGTTCATTTATGCTGAATTTGTGAGTCGGTTCCATCGGCTTCTGGAGGGGGGATTAAAGCCGTATGAGCACCACACACACACACATATACACAGACATACACATATACACAGACATACACATACACACACACATACACACATACACATACATACATACACACAGACCTTCCGGGTGCGCTAATGTTGGGCATGAATGTTATAAGCAAGAAAAATGAAGTGGAAGAAATAAATGTTTGAACAGAATTAAGAGAACATAATAGGAGGGAGGACGAAAGAAGGAAAAATATATGAAAGAAACCGGAAGATGAAATACCACAAAAGGAAGGAAAGGGTACGGGAGAGAGAGAGGAGTTGATACCAAGTACACAGGCGGTAGGGCGAACGCGAACGAGGTCGCCAGCGACGCTGCAGCTCCGGGGGCTCCGCAGCGCCGCAGCGGGCGCACGCACGTCCCGTTGCGTTGCGTTGCGTTTCTCCTGGCGCGCCGTCGCAATCGTGCCGCCCGCCCGCAAAACAAGGGGTTTCGCCAGCTTTTACGACGGGCGCGCGGAGGAGTTCCCGTTAGCCCGTCCGCTCGCTCCCATCGAAGAGGGCGTCCGCGGTCCCGCCAGCAGCGTCCCCTAGGTCGCAGCGCCCGCTGCGTCTGCACGTGCCCTAGGACGGCAGTTGCCGTTAGAGTTCGCTGCAAGCAAATCCTGGCACTGTGGGCCGGCGAGTAACATCTGCTAGGCAACCACAACACACTACACCCCGTATGGAAACTTAGTATGTGGACTGCGTTGATCAGCATCAGCGCTTAAAATATCAGTAAAATAATTACAGCCGCAAAAGAAACAACAATTTCTGAGAAAAAACAACAACACTGCAATGCCACCGCTGTCAGAATGATGGAAATACAAGCATTCGTGCCAAAGGTATTTTTAACAGACTATAAAGGAATACATAATATCGCCCAGAATGAAACTTTCAAGTTTAAAATAGGCAAAACGTCAATTTAAACCTGTCATACCCTTAAGCCCCCTGTCATACTCTTGAGCATAGAGTAGATAACCTTTTCGGAGAAACTACAATAAATTCAAAATAAGTAAAAAACAAAACAAAAATATGAATAAGCAATAGAATTTTGAATTTGAAGATTTCTTTTACCAACCTAAGATTGAAATCTTATACTAATACATTTAAAGGAAAATAACAGTGTCCTACATTAAAAACAAGTTTACATTTCTAAACATTTCTCTTACGATAAAAATAACTAATGACATACACGAAACTGACGAATGACTACGTACATTTCATTCGGGTAAACAAAAAAGTGTAATTGCCCAGAAACCTCCGACAAAGTGGTGGCAGGGAAAGGACAACGTGGGTGGATGTAAGGTTAGGAAGGGACAGAGCCGAGGTGACGCCGGGCACTCAAGAGCCAGCCGTGCGTCGCGTGTTTGCGCGAAGCGGTCCACGTTCCACGCCAAGGTCCGGCGTCCCTGCCTCCTTGAGTCAGCGGAAGGGACAAATCGACTTATAATGTGCCGCCAGACTCTGCGACTTATGGGCAAATAAACAAGCAAAATAACTGCACGCGCACCGGGCAGCTTTGGACAAGTAATTCTACTTCCTTAAAAAAAAGTGCGAAAGACACCTAATGGTGTTTCTACAATTTTTCTGTAAAGACAAGTTAATAATTTAAAGAAAAGAAATGCAAGGTTGACAGGAAAGATACCGTTATAGTTAAAACAAAAACATGGTATGAATATAATAGCTGAAGTACTGTTTCGGAAAAATGTCATTTCTCCTTGTGGCATAAACCATTTCTATTTCATTATATTGCATATAAGGTACATTTTTCATACTCTTCAAAAGAAAGTAATAGGTTTAGGTAACAGACCATTGTAATACGATCAAGTTACCGTATCAGAAATTATTCTAAAATTCAGTCGTTAAATTTTGATAGGTCGCTAATTGTCATCATAGCGTTCACAATAAAAACCACTTTGCTATTGACAAAGTACGATAATTCTACAAAACCGTAATAATCTAGTTGAGGAAAGTAATGTAGTCTTTTGAAATCAGTGCGCATCTTTCATAATGTTCCAGGCTGTGACTGACATTATAACAACGCTGGTTTTATGAAAGCAACTGATTACTGCAATATTGTTAAATGTCAAAGCGAAGGGCGATTTAAGCACGGCAACAAAGAAGTCATCGGCAGCCACCCGTCGAATGTTGGCAGGCTTCGCGGCGGCCCTGGCGCGGCGCAAAGAGCAAGGCACCACGCTTCGCTCCGATCCGCTCCGCTCCGCGCCGCGCCGCCAGGCGGATGTGTAACGAGCGGTTGCGCAACCGGCGCCGGCGGTCACTCGGGTTGGAAAAGCCAATTACAACTCGCAGCACCTGACAACAGCGACGGCGGCGGCAGCGAAGGCGGTGGCGAGGGGCCGGAAGCGGGGACGGGAGCGGGGCGAGGCAGAGGCAACAATGGCAGTGATGACGATGACGATGGTAGTAACCGCGGAGACAGCTAAGGTAACAATGGTGTTAAGAGTATATTGGTGGGGGTGCCAAAAGCAACTGCTGTGGTGTAGAGATTGCTGTGGAAACGCCGCCGCCGCGCCGTTGGGGACAGTACCATCGCCGCAACGTACAAGTGAACAATTGTGAAAGAAACTTTGATTTTACCAAAACTAACACTGTGCTAGAATGTAGTGAATTGTAGATGAAATGTATGCGCTCAATGGACACACTTTTACCAATCTTATAACTTTCCATGGAGCTTTTTACATCAATAGCCCTGTTCATGCATCAGCTGTTCAGCGATCACAGTACCAGTGACAGAAGACTGACAAGAATCAAAAAATTACGCAATGGCAGGTATCCTTCAGAGGCCGTATTGGTGACCATGGTAATAGAGATGGCAGTTGCTGCAATGCAGCGACAGTGACGGTGATTGCGAGAGTACAGGGTTCTGAATGCAAGTAATCAACGCCGCCTCCATCGTTGTCTCGCCTGCGGGCTGGCGCCCTCCACTTACCTTCTGGGATTTCTCGCTGGATCATCGTCGTCGCCGGACCCGCCCGCGCCCGAGTCCTGTAACCACAAACAAGACCTCCGTGAGTCATCGCACATCGCAGTTTCGCATGTGGATTACAAGACTGCATTAAGCCAGTCAACACCGTCCCAGAGCTGTCTTGTACAGAGTTTTGACCCTAATGAATTACCATTAGAACATCAAATCTGCATCAGGAACATCGTGATTTGCAAGACTACATTCATGCACCTCCATAATTTCAAAAGCTTAATGAAGGAAAAGTTTCTATGGTTGGGGAGAAATTATGCGGATTGCCAACAAGCAGTGTCACTTGTAAACTGCTTACACACACACACACACACACACACACACACACACACACACACACACACACACACACACACGCACACACACAATAATAAAAGAAGGTTGAGATTCGTTATCAATTAACCGCCATGACGTAGAAAAAGTAGAAAGTTTCTTAGTGTGAAAAGTGAGAAGAGTATGAAATTTCCGGAAACTCAAAAATATTCAATATAACGTTTTAAATCTGGTAAAACCCCGAGAACATTGAAATAACTATAACAGATTCCGTTGTCTTTTGAACAACGAAATTTGACCGTATAGCATAAGGAATTAAATATAAGAGTTCGTTCCATTTTCCCTATCCCAAATTATGTGGTGCCGCCTTTCAGATGCAGAAGAAAATTCTCAGAGAGAAATTATGGTCGAGTTAATGTCGACAGGGTCCGCAAACAGAGTACTAAATTTATTTTAGATCTTTGTTGGGGTTCGGTTCAGTTTTATTTCTCTTTGATATCTCTAGAGACACTGCAAACATATCTGAACGTTTTCGGCGCAAACATTTGTTATTTTATGATTATGCACATTGGCTCCAAAGGGAGCTCACGAAAGTCCCTTTGCACGTTAATAAAGCGGCGAGGTTGAGTACATTTATGCCTTCGTATGAATCATCTATCACAGAGACTGCAAAGGCAATCTAGGTAAACTCAACCCCATGATGAAACTTACGCTTAAATCTATAAAATACTCTCCAGGGTTTGGTTGTAAACGAAAACAAACACATTTTGGTACTATCGAATACAACCTCTTCCTTGATCACTGTACAATAATGTATCCGTATTCTTGTTTTGCATAATTATTTAGCAATTCTTTATAACAATTTTTTGAACAAATATATTAGGAAGGAGTGCATAAAAATCTTTCTAAAAGGCATCTATGAAATAATTATTTACACCTATTCAATTAACGTTTATAGAAAACCAACGATTGTATCAGTTCATCGCGAGAAAGAACTACTGTATCACACTGAGTTTGCAAATATTAGTATCCCTCTTACAGCTATATTTTTCCCCACATCTGCAACACCCACATATCGAAAGGATGTGGAGAGAGTCAACGTGGCACTCGCAGATTTCACGCACACTAATGTCCAAGCAGGAGAGATTACCATCATCGCACAAAAAGACAGCGTAGAAGCGTACAAATGTGCTTTTATTCTAAAAACCTATACGCGCAGAAGGCAGTCAGTGCCGTTCCGTCGGAGGACCAAACTGCATGTACCCTCATTTCCACATCCAGACATCTCATCGACCCTTCCTTTCTCGCTGTCCTCAGATACTAGGGGAAGAGAAGGGTCGTGAGAACATCGCCGTCAGCAGCCGGCTCCATCAACGCTCCGAACTTTCCCCGCCCGGTAAGCTATTACCGAGGAGCCACACCAGCACCGTAGACGCCCGCCGGTGCTAGCAGAACTTGGCAGCGTCGCCGCACGTGGCGCTGGCGTCGCGACGCTCGCGAGAGCGCACGTTTGGGTGGCGGACGCGCGCAGTGACACTTTCGCTCGTTATCCGAGAGAGAGGGAGAGCACACGCACTCACGGGTGGAGGGAGGGGGAGAGCAGCAGCGAAGAGGAAGGGGAAAGGGAGCGAGTGAGAGCGCCAGAGGTAGATAAGGGGAACCGCAACCATTGCCATATAAGGCAAAAGGCTGGTGCGCGGCGGTGCGGCGGAGGCGGCGGAGACTGCTTTAGGCGCCGGCGCCGCGGGCAGGCCAGCAGCGGCTGCTCTCCACCGACTCCAGATACGAGAGCCCCGCTCATCTTCGGCGTCTCCCAGTGATAGTTCGAGTCCCAAGAGGCGTCTCTTGCGTCAGAGCGTTTTCCAAGTAATCAATAGCGCACTTCGGATTCTTTGCTATGCTTCCTGAGCGAGATGTTTCTGTCCACTTTAAATATTCACAAAAGGCCTCTTAGCTTAGGAAAATGAATATTTCTATTTCACGCGAGATTACAATGTTTCGTGTTAAATAGGCGGGTGCTTGCATTTATAGTACGAGAACTCTTATATTTATTCATCTCATTCTCTCTAATATGTTGTTGTATATATGTGTACGTTTCAAAACAACATATTTTATAGAATCCTAGGATTTTATTTTCTATTTTCTTGAAATAGTTTCCCGCAAATACAGATGTTTCATACACTTACAATACTTCGTTGATCCCACAATATGACAAATGTCTCAAATCGGTTGGAGACTATATCAAAAATAGTGTAAGATCAGGGGAAATTTACTTTCTGGATGCGCCGAGAACGAAATGAAGAAAAAACCACAAAAAACTGAAACTCTGAAATCGGACCTTGTACTCTCCACCCGCCCGCTTGCTGCCCTGCGAAGCCCGTGCGGTGCAGGTCGGCGACTAGGCCAGTTGCGGCGGTGCGGCGGGGAGGCGGCAGCAGCGGAACCGGAGGCCTTGACCGCGCCAGGAGCCCCGTTTCGACACCTGGCGAGCCCACATCCGGTCCCTGCCACCGACGCAGCCCCGCCCAACACCCGGGTACCTACGGCTGGCAACTCTCATAACATGACAACGCCGTTCTGGTTAATACAGGTTTTCCGATGCATTTTGCTGGGCACCTGACCGTGTCACACGGAAATTTGATATGAAAACCATAATAAAGCAAAGACAATGACAAAATCTTTGAACAGTTTTACGAATTTTCAATTCATTCCTATATTCAATATTGCGAAAGACCTTGTAATTTTCCAGCTAGTATACAAAACGAACTAAACATAATTTAGTCAAGAAAGTTCCCAGAAGCATTTCCAATTTATTACAGACATTTGCTTCAGTAACATTAATTCGTCACAGCACGAATTGAATATCAAACATACCAGCACTCAATGCACTCCCCACATCAATACTGTGGGGCTCAGAGAAAGGAAGGTTTCTGGCTTGCATAATATGAAAGGGAATGGATCGTCAAAAGCTTTCACACCTTAGAATGTTAGGCAGAGAACATCTCATTCGCCAAGCTCTTTTTTCCAACAGAACACGCTATAATAAGAGTAATGAGAAATCGAACGAGATTTGAAGATGATATACACGCTGTTATCAATGCATGAAAGATAACACAATGGCGATAACATTCACCGCAGAGAAGCATGAAGGGGCTCCTTGTTCCCTTCCACGATTATCTTTTCCGAGAAAAGGGAAAGAAAACCATTCCAGCTTGCTGTCCCTGGTTAGAGGAAGATGGAACTTGCACTTAAATTAAAAATGTTTTCGTCCAGATGAACTTAAATTATTTGTTGTTTTCTCCAGCAAGAGTGACATATACCTAAAATTTCCAAGGATGCAATGGCTGAGTTGCTTCTTAACCCATTCCCTCGTACAAGTAATTAAATTTCAGAGGAACAACTGAAAATCTTTGAAATTACACTCTATGATACGAGTGAAAATTTCATTATTTTTCATATTATGATTTTATACCGGAGGAAGAAGGGTGTGAATTTATTCGGATAATGCTTCTGATAATTTGTTCCACAACTAGCATTTTATATTCGCAATATCTGTATGGGAAATTTAAATAGGTAAGACGAACAAGCTGGTATACGTTGTTTGCGAATGTGGTCTGATAGTCGAAGTCACAAGTATACGAACGCACATTATCTATTTTTTTAAACTCCTGTAAATAAAATAATATAGTTTGATTTTTTTTCACATGATGTTACCCGAATTAACTTTTTACGATCTCTAAAAACGAAACGTAACCAAGAAATACTTCAGAATTGAAATTGGACAGTGTTCCATTTAATTATGCATCAAACGGCAATCCCAGTGACTTCCTTCCCACCTTGCCTTGCTGCGCGAATCCCCGCACGTCGCAACAGGCGGTATAACGAGCACCCGAGGCGCTCGGAACGCAAATGCACCTCGCGAGGGAGCGTATTGTTCCGCGCGCCGCCGAGCAAAGGTCGCGCGAGAGGTGCGCGGGTCAGGCGGACGCCCAGGTCGAGGGAAGGGTGCTACGAGTCAGCCGCCGGCGCGGCGCGGCGCGACCCCGCGTTGCATCACACCGCGCTCACTCCACGCCTCATTCAGCGGGCCAAGGGAGACGAAAGCCTTTCCCGTAGACGCCTTGCCCTCGGGGAACAGGTGTTCCACTGGCCTGCGCAAAAGGGGATCCAGGGAGGCCGTGGTCACCTAAATATTTTGAACGGGGCCCCTAAGTCATATATAGCATTTTATTTCCTTAAATGCGTTGAATCACTGAATTACCCCTTTGGCGCTGGAAATCTGGGAAATTGCTTTTCGGCATTACGGAAAGAGGTTCTCCACGTCACCTGGCAACCCTGTTAATAAATAAATTCCTGAAGGTAGCCGGTACCTTGTGGTAATCCATAATGTGAGTTAGGAAAGAATCAACAACAACAATCACAGTTATAATATTTATTACAACATATCCAAAGTTAACTTTCGTGAAACATTTTTGCCATCTTCAGTGGATCTATAACATGGAGAAGGAAAACTGAGAAAATAACAAAGTTTGGAGCAAAAAGAAATATAACAAAAATACGAGATAAAAATGACAAAATGAAATTAATAAATAAAAATTACTTAAATTATTTATTTATTAATATCGAATAACACAGTGTGTGTCTCGACTGGTGGACGGGCGGTGGTCTAACCGTGACGGAACCCTTCCCTCCCCCCACACACACAGATGCACACACACGCAGTAACTGAAATACTATACACGGAAATTAAGTTTCACTCAATTTTCTTTAATATCTCATGAGTGCAAGCATGGCTGTTTGCTATTTCTATGCACATCATCTCCATTAACTGATGTAACTCAGCTGACTAGCCAGCAGAGAGAATTTGAAAAATAAATAAATAAATATAGAAAAAACGCTTTTTATATACATCTCTATTGAAACGTGGTAGATGATTTGCTGAAAGTTATCAATGTCATCTTAATGAACGGAATAGTGAAGACAGTATGGACGGTACAGTGACAACTGTTATTAATATTTCGATGATACAGTAAACTGGGACCCCTTGGGAACCCTTGCATTGTTGTGTAGGGGACAAAGCTTTGTTACGGGGCAATCATACCACAAGAAACCTCCTCACATACGAGGTCTGAGGACAAGCCAACAGAGCATCATGAGTACAAGCGATGCACATATTGGCGAAGAGAGCCTGGGACGGCGACACGCATTCATCGCGCACAACGCGCCGCCGACATACGTCGAGGAGTGCAGGGGGCCCTTGGGCGCGGCGCGGCGCGGCGCGGCGGAGCCACACGGTGTTCCGCCTTTCCCCATTCGAAACGGAGACAATCCCTAAATAAGTAGCACGAGAAGGGGAATTTAACGCCACCGAATTAAAAGATGGAAGGGGGATAAAAAATTTCGCTTTCTAAAATACGACACTCGGGGGGGGGGGGATTCTTCCGTTTCCCGGTTATGGAAAGGTGGGTGGAAATTTAGGCTCTCAAGGAGCGTTAACTACTATGGGCATTTGTCCCGCAAGTGTAGTGTATGGGAAAAAGAGATAAAGGGAGGGAGGATAAAAGAAGAGAGGAGGGATCAAGGATGAAGGGAAGATTGTATGCGGTCCGCGGCGTGCTATATAGGGTTGCGCCTATTTTCCTAAATGTGATTCATTGGCTCGATTACTTGACTCGGAAAGACGTTCGACGTTCAGAATGAGCAACCGATGCTTTCAGTGGTTCAAAACCGCTTCTCTACTTCATTTTACTGAATAGCGCACGCTGATCCCGCAATTATTTGGCAGAACATGCATCCAAACGCAATTGGTCGGAGGGCCGAGTGCCGCGGCGCGCGTCGGCCGCGCTGCGTGGGAGGTCTGCGTTCCCGCGTCCCACTTGGCGTGCGCCCGCGCCGCGCCACGCCGCGCCGCGCCGTCGCCGAGGCCCCGCGAGGCGAGACGCGAGAGCCCGAGGTCAGGAACGTACGCAAACGCGCCAACATCGTCGCCCCTCTCCTCCTCCTCCACCGTCGCCGTCGCCGCCGTTAATTGCTGCTTCCTTATTGCCCCTCATCGGCGGCGGCAGCGGCGCCTCTCGTCGCCAAGAAGGCTCCTCCTCTGCCAGCGACGCGACACCCGCCACGAGGGCCCTTGCCCTCTTCGCTCGCTCGCGCGCCCTTTGTTCTTCGGTTTGCCCGAGGCGTCATAAAAAAAAAACACAAGGTGTGAAGATAAGCGAGAAACTTCCATTCGTGAATATGTCTGGTTGTATTCCCGCATTGAACAACGCTCTTTGAATTTTATTTGTCCCTGTTAAAAAATGTGTGTAAGTAGCTGAAGTACCCGACATTTCCCAGATATTTATTAACAATCTAGAAACGAAAAGGAATGAATTCATGGTGTATCCCCGCCCTACCCAGCTCTCACCCTCCCCTGATCCGTCCTATCCATCCAGTCCACGAATATCTCCTCACTCGAGACCGGAAAAATCTATAGTATGAAACGTCAATATATGTACATGAATATGTAAAATCAGTTATAAAATGTAATATTAAAAATATTATGAAACACATTTACAGAATACGAAATTACATTTATAAAAATTTTCGTAAACAAAATTTTAAAATAATACAAAGGTTTAAAAAATTATTTGGAGAACATAACTTGATACACACCTTGCACCATTCAATTTTCCCGTCAGTATTAAAAACTTTATCCATTGCTATCCAGGCCTGTACTTGAGCAGCAAGACTAGACGCAATAGAAGCCATCGTACAAACTACGACCAGAAAATAATCGTTGCAGCGTGCAGTATCCTAATTTAAGTGTTACACGTGGGCGATCGCCAAACGCAACAATATTTTCGGAAGACATTTAGTTTGAAAAACGTGAGGTCCACTAAGATTAGTGATAGAAGCAATGTATCAAATAAGATAGGCATATGAAAAGGAAAGCATAATTATAGATTTATATAACAAAATACCTCGATCAATTCGCAATATAGGATTTGTGTTAATGGTGTAACGAAAGCATAAAGAATGTAATAGAACGTTCATAAGGTCTCACGAATTTCAAACGTGTCAGTCGGTCATATCGGAGCCTTTTACCAGTAAGCACTCCGCGCAAGACGGCTCAGGATCGACTCCGCCATTACGTCACTCACGGAATTCACTAATCCTCAAGCACGAGGGCAGGCATCCAATCTTCCCTTCCTACCGGCACCGCGTTACATGCAAGTAATTGCGGGTCATAGCGGTAGCTACTTTGATCCCCCCCCCCCCAGCAACTTCAACGACCTACGGCACAGACAGTCAATAAGCCCGCCCCCGCTATCCCTTCCGTCCCGTACGTCGCTCGGCTGCCCGCCCAGCACCCACCGTCATCACGTATGCAAAGCGCATTCCAGAGGGCGGGAACGCGCGCGCTCCGCAGCCGAACGCCGCGTGGTAATTATTAAGATTTTCGTATTAGAGGGGGGTTTAGTTTAACGTCTTATCCCGAAGTCTAATGCACGGAAGAGGAACGGAAAGATAATAATCGCTTCTTAAATTGCCCCGCGCTGCCTTTCCAAAACGTGCCCTGAGCGGGACGAGCGGTGTACGTTTGATGCAACCTAGTCTTTCTGCAGCAATTATCATATTTAATAAAGCGTCCTCATGTGTATGTTAGATGAACAGAAGAGAAGTACGACAGAGGGGAGAATTAGGATCGCAGCAGAGAATGATGGAGAGACGAGAAATTGCGATGAAATCGAGCACACGCTCAAGCTGTAAGAATAAAATTAAAAATAAAATGTACACAAAACAGTATGGTGGTTCCATTTCCATAACAAGATCGGGAAAGTCCATATTGATGACGCGGCGTATGGGTCAGCATAATAACATATTTAAACAAAAGCGAGCAGTATAGAAAAAATCTATACAAAGAGTCCATCATAAAGGAAAAACACGACCGTGTACATTACCATGAGGAAGAGGAAGAACTGATAAAACCCGCATAAACACCTATCACTGTATAAACGCCGGATGATGACAATCGCAAGCAAGGTTTCACGGAGGTCTGTTTTAAGTCGTTAAATTTGTTCTTCTGACTTCGGCGCCTGACAAGCTCTGTCATGAAATCCAAAACAGTTCCTATAAAAAATCCTGACTTCCTTAGATTTTTATCCGTCTCATTTTTTCTTCGCTACTGAAGGCCCTCTAAATCTCCTCGGGCCAGCCAGAGACAGTGCACTGCCAGGCGCGAGAGCGGGCCGGTGACGCTGGGTGTTGGAGGGGGGGGGGAGGGCGACGGGTGTGTAGTGACGCCGCGCCTGCCGCGCGAGTGGCATGCACCGCGGTGCAGCGCGCAGGCGATCGTAAAGAGCGGCGTCGTGCGGGCGCAGGGGCGGGCGCTGCGCCGGCCCAGGCGTCATTGTATGCAAATGGCGATCGGCGCGGGGCGGCGCGGCGCCGCCGCCGCCGGGGCAGATCCGGCGTCGACGCGGAAGACCACAGCGCACCTCGCCCGGGACCCCGCCCCGCTCGGTCGCCGCTCTCCTCGACCGCGGAGCAGAGGTTTAGGAAGAACGAAAAACGGAATAAATACTGTAACTTATTCGATTACTGTTTTTTTATTTATGGATTCCACAAAACAAGGTTTGAAGCTTTAAATAAAATTAAGTTAACAGCTGATGGAGTTCGATATTGTTCGACATCTTTACTAATTTAGAAATTTAACACTAACCTGAGACAATAGGAGAAACAGCATCCACAACACTTAAAAAATGAATTAATTTTCAAGTTACAAATTTTGGACTTTCGTTTTCGATCGCAATGGCCCTCAGCGAAGTTTACTTTAAATTCTGTACATATTAACGTTCTATACGAATCCAGTGTGTCTTAATACGAATAACTTTTTTAATTCGAAGTCAGCGATTCTTGTTCGTTTCTCTTTCGTTCTGAACCACTGTGCGTTTCCACAATGGAGCGGTGATGTATCCTCCAGATCTACTAGCTTAATCTATCAACACTACATTCCAATAGCAGGTCGGAAAAATTACACAGAACACAACCACAACACCGAGAAAGTATGCAATAAACTATCGATAATCGCAGTGCACACTTAATCACTGTTAGCTTGGAGCGTATGTAAAGTGGAAAGTTATAAAGTGCTAGTTTATACAACGCGGTACAAGAACAAAACCGTCCTCACGCGACGGCAAAAGTAACTCACGGAGATCGCCATTCCCTTCTCGTCTGAAATATGGCAGGAACGGTTTATCGAAAGGGAATCCGACCAAACACAAAGAAGCCATTTGAAAATCAGCGCGTCGTGCTCCTCAACATGAGCTGGATGAAGAAAAATAAGTGGACACGCCGGAAGACGAAACTACCTTTCTTATGACAGCCTACATGGCGCACACTGGTCGAAGTGCACTCAAACACGCAAAACGACGTAAACGAAGTGTAGTAGGCAAATATCGTAAGTGCGGTATTATATTTGCAGTTATTAGACGAATATATTTTTTTTACATTTACAGACAATTTTCAAAAAATTACATACTCTTTTCAAGGCTTAGAGAACAGTTTCATTCAGCGCTTTCTGCATAGCGTAATCCGAATGTTATTCGAGACAAATTTTACATTTACGTAAATAATGGATTGTACTACTTTCAGGAAATGCCTTGTGTATTCCTCCCAAAATATAACACATTCAATATGACAAAATGACGGAGTTCCTCTTGGTCCATTTCGGACCAGCGCGCAACCTTAGCATTTGCCTCGCCGACGTGTCGCGACGGCGGCGGCCTCTCGTCATGGCACGTCGTCATAGCCGTCGGGCCGAATCGCCGAGACGAGCGGTCGACAAGAGGCCCGGCCGCGGTCGCAGTCGCGCTCCGCTGCGCCGCGCGCATGCGACAGGTGTCGCGCCCAAGACCCGGTTCTCCCCCGCCTCCGCGCGAGCAGGCCCCCCGCAGTAAATCCGCGCCGCCGAAAAAGTGGCGGGGCGACTTTCGGCGGTCCTGGACTCGGGGCCCGGGCCGGGGCCGCGGCGCGGAGGGCGGTTGGCAGAGCGCTGGACGTGCTGCGCGGTTTCCGGTCGTAAATCCTGCCGCCCGCGTGTTCGACTGAGAGGGTTTCTTGCAATCGCTCACGTCTAGCCAGTTCACAGAGTCTGACTTTTCAATGGACCCTCCGAGTCGATTTTATCTCAACAGTACACATTCACTGAACTAAAAGAACGGTTTTTCTTTCATACATTTGCAACGGTAACGAGTGCAAAACGCCTCGGACATCGGAGGTGATGTGTGCATTAACTGGTATATTTATGGTATTTATTTTAGAAACTGTAAATGACAGTTGCACTTAATCGTTTGCAATTGCCTCGAAATAAAAATATCGATATCACTTACTAATTTTCGGGATAATTGCATCACTTAGCATATTAAAGAGCCATCGCCAAGAACCTCCTCTTAGTGTTAGATTTGAGTTTCTATTAGCACGCTTTCAATATCACTTATACAGAACGGCCATCACGTCATGATGATACACTTTGAAACAGTCACATTAATAAGGTTTTATAAAACTAAAACTCAGCCATCGACCTAATTCTCATTTCTAATTTCTTGCAATTTGTGTCAAGAAAAAAAGTTGCTGAGAGCCCACGGAATCTCCGGGTCGAACCGGGCCACCCTCGCCGACCGGTTCGCCCTCGGTCGACCTCTGTTGTCAGGTAAGCGGCACGAGCAGTCCAGTTTTCTTGCTCTTCAAACTCACTTTTCCGCTGGTTGCCTGCTCTGAATCATGCTTTTCACTGGCAAACTTTTTTATTTTATTTTATTTTGTGCTCGAAAGAGTTTGCAAGAGGCTGCTACGATGCTCTGTAGTAAAAGAGCTCGATTCCATACTACGGCAGCAAATCTTTTTGAACGGCCAAGAAAGAACAAGAGAAAGCCGACACGTAAGGTCAAACGCTCTTTTCGTTACAGCCAGGATTCGCGGTCGTTGGCTTGCACTCCAAGCGAGAGTTAAAACGAAGAGAGCGTAGCAGCCGTAGAACAAAAACAACAGAGGTCACTAAACTCCTCACAGCCATGGCGAACATCTCACAAGGAAACACGTAACATATCGTAATAGAGCTGAAAGCGAAAAGTAGTTTCCTTGACACTGTACGTCCAATCGATTCAGAACAAGAATTTCCCGGAGCATTCGTTGCAGAACTGTGAACATTGGAAGTTCTGTAACATTTTTTCACAAAACAAGCAAAAACTCTTTATTTAAGTGCACGTACGTGCAAGAACATCGTCATTGAATGGAGTATTTCTAATACAAAATCATAAGAAACATATATACTATACCAAGCACGGAAATTACACAAAACTGTCAGCATTTAATAATTTAGTGCTGAAACCAATATTCTGCTGGGTATCACATAACAATAAAACGTATTATTGCCATGCATCTGCGAGTTTCCCAAACAACCAACGCATCGAAAATCTGTTACACGCAACAAAACTTCATGTTGCACATACGAATAGATCCGAATTACGTGAGAAATAAAGAAAGGATGTGCTACCTCAAGGCTTCTAATTTCTACATGCACAGGAGGTGCCCTAGCTATTCATTCTAATGACGCATGGAGACCATACGTTCCCGTCCGATGAAACAATGACTGCATCTCGTCCTCCCTACGCTTGTGGTCGTGAAGCACGAATCCAGCGAATAGCGCCAACGCGCGCCGCTAGGCAGCCCCCTCGTGCCGGCGTTTCCCACGCAGCCAGCCGAGGCGACGCGACGCGCCGCGCCGGGCAGTGTGTTGCGATCGACGGGCCGATGTGGAGCGCGGCCTCCGTCGCCACGCGCGTAAATCACCGGGACGCGGTCCGGAGCCGGCTCTGCCGCTCGGGGGACGCGCGTGTACGATCTCCTGCAACTGCCCCTCGCCCGTCGCCGGGAGCGCTGGCATGACAAAGACGTACCCGCCGCGCAGCCGACACTTGTTTGACGAGCGGCTCTGCCTTCAGCCGCTTACAGCACGGTGGACCTGTATGTCAACGCAGCAAGGCACAAACGTCCTCGTTTTGACACGTGTTGCACTGCCAACCGCCTAGTTCTATTCTACAGCTAGCATATCTTCATGTAATGGGATGATTTCAGTATTACATGTCTATATACCTATACCTTTGATTACATTTCCATTGAAAAAGAATATCTAATTAAATGATTAGGGGGACAATTTGGCTTGCTTACCTCTTGAGACGAAAAAAGTTTGTTTCACATCAGGATTGCTGAAGCACGACCTGACAAATGTAGATCAAATAAAAGAACATCAACGACATTTCGAAATTTGACTTTTGTTAGGAACATTTCAACAAGAAAATACGATTTTTCGAAAATTTCCAGAAATGTCTGTAATCATCTCTCAACTTTTTTTGAGACATTTGTGCATCAGAAGTTAATCGGTAACGAGAAAAATAAGCATGTATTCATCAATAACAAATGTTAGTGTAGTTCCTTCAGCTACTAGCTCGACTCGCAGAGCTACTGGCTGGCGAGGCAGCCCTCATCTGTCAGCGCGTGCGGACGGCGGTAGGCAGGCGCGCCCCGCCCAAGAGCCGCGCGACGGGCGTCGAACGTGGGAGAGGCGAGGGGCGCGGCGTCCCAGACGCGCTCCACCGACGCGACGAAGGACAGGGCGTTGCACACAAGCGACACTCTCACCAAGATCCCTCTCGCACGCCAACGCCACTCATACAGTGAGGCACTAGGAAACTAAGGAATTATTTTTCAACACTTCAATTCAATAATATAACAAGCATGAATCATTTTTAAATCATTCTGTCGTACAAAAATACTGATGTAAGCATGCTTCAGGAGAAATATAATTTGCCTCAAAGCCTGTATTACAATTGGGTACTGAGTAGTATTAAGAATGGTTACAGGAGCAGAAAGACTTCTACTGGGAAGAAATCGTATGTACTATGAAGAGTGATACAACAGGATAAAACTTCATTAATAGTAATGACAAGTTAAAAGAATCATGAGGTGCAGAGAATATAGGGGCCTCTGGGAAAACTGCAATGACGCACTCATATACTTCATGGAGGAGAAATAGAACTACCACTTAAGTTACTTGCAAACAAAACGAAAGAAGACTACATACGTTGGTAAATCCGACGTTCAAAGCTAAAAGAACCCGAGATAATTATGAATGAACGAAAGAAATCGAAAAACGCTCCACAAGAATGACGCAGGGGGCGGATATGAAGCGAAGAAAGCCATTTTCCCTGCACGGAAGCGAGGTGGGCCATCGCGGCGGTGGCGGCATCAAGTCGCTGCGAGGCAGCAATCAGCGCCGCGGGACGTTGCAGGGCTAAGGCTATTCACGCGGCCCGGGGCGAATGAACGCGTTACACACAGCGCTGGGAGTGCCCTGGCGCCGCTGCCGCCTGTTGTTGCCTCGTCACAGCGGCACAAAAGGCCCGGCTGTGGTGGGGAAGGCGGGGGCGGGAGGGGGCGGGGTCGAGGCCCTCCTCTTCTATATTTGTCGCCGGCATGCAGGCAGAAGCGGAGCGCTGCCCCCGATCCGTGGCGCCCGGGGCGGACGCGCGCCCTCTGCATGCGGGAGCCCCGTGACCGAGTGACACGTTGCGACGGCCCGCGCGCTCTCGCCAGCTGGCCCGCCAGGACCGGGAAGCTCTCGCGATAAGGCGGCGCGCGGATTTGGCGTTTTTCTACTGGATTCGCAACTTTTAAAACCAGGTGCGATTACAGCTTTGGGGAACACAAATTCCTCCTCGCGCTTTCTGATGCCAGGTCGCAGCACTACGGAATTAATCCCCGGCATCCTTTTGGACTACTTTCAATGCCACCCCTTTTCAAATCCATCCTCATTTACGCCTCATGTACTAAGTAGAGCATAAGAATAATAATTACAAACTTTATTCATTTAAGTACTTTAACATTTCCATTTCCTGCTTGTACGCCTCGGGCTAGTTGCTCACCATCACTTCATAAAAAGCTGATCGTTAATGACCTCCCAGAATCAACGCTACCTCGGCACAATCGACTGACCAAAAAGTTCGGACGTGAAAGCCCACTGCAACAAGAAACAGCAATCGCACTTAGCACCTCGTGCTGCTATTTGATGAACGCTCGACCTCAAAATACCAGGTGTAAAGCCCTCCCCCACTCGAGGGGTTGGCGCGGCGACGGACAGCTCTTTAGAATGCGCGGCCGCATGACAAGGCGGCGTTGTGAGAGGCGCTGACAGCTCCCTCTCCCGCTGGGCCCCGCCCCCCACCGACGGCCGTCACCACCCGCGAGAAAGGCAAAGGGGTCACCGGGCGATCCGATGCAGACGACTGGACGACGCGAGTACAAAGTGCTGCCGAACAGACCAGCGCGAATGAACGGGAGGTCGAAAACAAGACCAGGAACAAAAAAGTAGCCGGACAAACCCGAGGCCTCCCCTCCTCATCGGTTCCGGAACGTAAAAGGTTTACAAGAGACGTTTCGAAATCCAAATCCCCACCCTTAAACAACGCTTCGAGCTCGGAGCCTCGGACGTGACTACTTTCTTTAAGGGGGATTTCGGTCCCACTGAAAAGGGTTCCGTACGGCACGTAATGTCCGTGTCTAATGAACGGCGCTTCGTCAGCGTCTGGGCCGTGTTTTGCGCCACGGCAGGATATTCACAGCCCAGCAGGGGGGCGCTCTCTGCCTCAGAAGTCGGTTGTTCGTACCCATTCCCTTTTCTTCTGTCGAAGGCGAAGACAGATTTTCAAAAGTAGAGCAGTTAGTTGCCAGTAATAGAATTTCTTGTGCGATCCGAAACTTAATGTCATGGTAGGAGGAGTGTGGCGATTGGTGAATTATGATTTGAAAATTAACTTAAGTTATACACTTTGTACGATTATATACGTTACTATAGTAGACATTCTTCGTCCTCAAAAAAGGCAGAAACATTATTTATTCTCGCAATGCGTGAAGATATTTATATTCCTCCTCGACATCGAACTTCGATGTTCACACAATGCAAGAGGGGGAGGGACGTGGAGCATTAGAGAAATTGGAAGAAAATAAGATAGGGTTGAATACAAAAGGTTAATGGATAGTGCAGCTATACCTTTCTCCGTAACCAGCGTATTAAAACCCGACGGGTTTAATCTTCCAAAAGAAACGAATTTATTCCAAGTTGGATCAGAATTGTTGTTTTTCAATTACTGATATTCCTCCAAAATCAACAATCAAGGTCAAACAAGTTGAATCTGGTGCAAGAAGCAATTTCATTCCTCTCCAGCCCCATCAGCTAGAAAACACGCGCGGCGAGCGGAATATCGAAAAGCACGCTGGGAATAGCTCGACCTAATGAACCGCGGCCGTATTTGGGTCAGCGGCGGAGAGAAAAAGTCGCCTGGCGAGTGCAGGGGCGCGCGGGGGCCCGCACAGCACGCCACCCGGCCTGCACCGCCCATCCGAAGGAACGCGTTCGGTCGCCGCGACAAGCATCGCAGGCCGCGGCATTTCCGAAGTTCTCGAAAGGCGCGGCGGCGCGCCCCGTCGTTCGGAGAAAAACCTGTCCTCGTGTGCGGGCAGGAAACACGCCGCCATTCATCTCCCGCATCGGTAAACAGCGAGGAAGACTTCGCCGTACTACGCGGACGACGCTTGTAGTCGCGAGGCGGCGGCGGGGGCGGCGGCGGGGGCGCGAAACAAGGGCAGAATGAGAAGCAGGAGGAGCAACAAGAGGAGCGGAGGGAGGGGGCATGTGGGACGCCGCGTTGCTAAGGTGGCGACGCAAAGAGAGAGAGAGAGAGAAGGCAAAGACCCATTGAGATAGTAGCACCCCCTCTCTGGCTAATGCATTATGCAGTAAGTAAACATTCCGGCGCGCGCCCGCGCACTGGGCCGACGGAGCGCGGAGACAATGGCAGTGGAGGCCACGCACGGAGGCGGCCCTGGTGGGGGAGGGCTCGAAACAGACCAACTGTCACGAGTAGGAAGTGACGGGCGCGATGGACGGGAAAGATCAGAAAACAGCACCACCGGCCCATTAAGGAACGACTAGGAAAGAAACAAGACAGCCTACTTATTGAGACTTACTTCAATTCTAATTCGGTTATCTATACCTAACCCTCAGCACGGTCCTTCACTAGGTACTTGCCGAAACACTCGCTGTCTCTGTCGTACGGCTAGAACGTGAGAAATGACTGATTTATTTACTCTCAGAAACGGGGCAACCGATGAACACTCTAGAAACGGAAAGGTAATGAACTGGAAAGATTTATGATCATCGGGACAGTATTCTCAAGAAACAGACGGACAAGAAAGGATCGAGATGGATCGATAAAGTACTTTTAAGAGAAGGTTGAAAAACGGGGTATGAAAGGAAGTAAATTATGAAGTGGAAAATAAAATTGAATATCCAAAGGAAGCTTGGAGATATACAGATAGTGCCAGAAAAACAAGGCTGCGCAAGCACACCAGGAAAGAGACGCTTCTGGCAGCCGATAAGAGCGCGGCGCAAGCAGCGCCTCCATCGACCGGATGATGAACGAAGAACTTTGCGACTTCCGGCGGCTGTCCGGCGGTCAAGACCGCCGCTGCATCTGATCCATCCCGTCCCGCTTTTTACCCCCTTTCCTTTTTTTTCTCCTCCCCAGCTTATTTGCGTATCGGGCATGTGGCGGTCCATCGCCTGGCGAACAAGCGCGGCCTGTAGGACGCTTCCTGGTACGTCGAACTTTTCAACGACACGTCCACTCCCGCCGACCGCCATGACCTACTCCGGGGCGTTCACACAGCAACATTTGTGCAAAACGAGGAAGACGAACGAACAAGAGAAACCGAGCAAAGAAACAAAAACCTCCCGACTCAGCCACTAGTAGCGTCGACCGCAACATGCAACACAGAACGCATCTGTTGCATCTTCCCTAAGGATGACAAATCGCCCAAAGCGGAAGCACTGCGAGACGGAATCTAAAGCTCGATGAAGGGATGACGTGCGGCGCTAAGCACAGTTTAAAACCCCAGTCGGCGCTGCCGCCCCATTAATAATCTATCAAGTGCGTTCATCGCCTGACGCGAGGTTTAGCTGGCGGGAGACTCGCGGCGCCGCCAACTATCGCGTATACGCCTCTCCTCCACCCTGTTTTTACTTGCCTGAATATCTAAATACAAACTTGTGCTAATAGAGAATTATGTTATGACAGGAACACGAATTGATTGACGTAACAGAAAGACGCAACACTACAAACTATTCATACACTATCCATAAACTAAATTATCATATTCAAGATATTCACTTACATATAATCGTAATTTCTTTCACGAACATACGAATAAGAACATAAAAATTAATGGCTTACATTCATATCACATTTTATGTTCTTTGTTCCATTCATCACGCATTGTATCCTACTCCAATGTCGGTACATAGAGAACTACACATGAAGTGGTTTTGGTGTATGAAAAGCCAGCAAATTCTTCAGGAAGAAGTGGGGCTAAACGGTTGTGATCCCATCATCTCTATTCTGGGTAGCATGACGAGGTGCGCAGGACTTCTCGACCAGTTCCCTTGCCCGCTGCGGAGCCTAACGACTGCTAAGGAAAGTTCAGTTTTGCGATTCACTCAATTAGACAGTCGTTTCAGCCCCATGTCTATGCACCTCGTTGAACATGCGCTTTCAGTGTATTCGGGATGTAAAGATTGACTGGTGGGAAATTAAAATATCACATTTTACTAATATCTACCGAGAAAATATTTTGAGCGATTATACCTCTTTTAAGTTACAGTATTTTCTGAATACTATCTTTACTCATTCTCATTTTCAATTTTGTCCCCCTACTTCTGGTAACCGCACTCACAAACTTAAATCTTAGGTATTACGATAGATCTATCAAACGTATCCAAAATAATACCTCGAGATACCGCCATTTCTTTTCTGTCAGTTCCACCAACAAAAGAGCAATGACCGGCATCATTGGCATCTGCGCAAGGGACAGGCGCAAGGACACAAGGGCGAAAGAGAGTACAAGTAAAGACAGCTGCCGCAACCACTCCGCATGGTCGCCCTTACCTCGCGTGGCAGAGATTGAGGATCGCGCCACGAGCACAACAGGCGGCGTTTACATCCCGAGCTCACGGATGAGGCCCCGCCCACCCGACAGCTTACGAATGCTGGAGCAGGTCAGCCTCGCCCAGACCGGTAGAGCATCGTGCTGGCTGCTGTTGCACTGAACACTGCGAAGCGCTTGACATTTAATCGCAGACATCGTCCATCATTACACTACATAAGAAACGACTCTCAAAGGGTAAATAAAACAACCCCTCACCCCAAGCGAGTGCCTGAGCAACACAGATTAATATTTCTAATATTATGCGAAATGCTTCTTCAACCTGCAAACACAGGGGAAAACGAAATTGATAGGGATACATAGCTTCACAGCTAAAAGCTTTTTGTTTTGTATTCGAAACCAATTTATTCTTTCGATAAATCCAGACCTTCGACTAAGCATACATCACTCAAATTTTCCTCGTCATTTTGAATCTTCGAAGTTCCAGCGCTTTCCTAATAAAGCTCGTTCTGACTGCTCTCTTTTATTCAATTCCTTTGATACACTAACAAGACGCTGCCACTGCATACTTTCTAAGTTTATGAATCGCTCATTACGCTGCAGTTCAGCTTCGTTCCAAGAAGGCGTCTGGGGAATGTTGGAGCGTATCTCCGAATATAAAGCAGAGCGAGTGACAGGGTCAACACACCCACCGGGTGGTGCAAGAAGGCCTGCAGCAGCGGTGGCTCGCAGAAGTGCACTCACGCACGCCCGCGCGATGCTCCAGGCGGCGCGCGGCGAGTGCTATCGCGCGAGTGCGTTCGCGGTTCGCTGCGGCCGCGCCGGGTTCAACGGCCGTGCTACCGAGTGGTCTTGGTAGCGACCGCGGCCGCCGCCGCCACTGCCGCCTTCGCTCCGTCTTGGCCGGACGCGGTGGACAATAGCCTCAAGGAACGCCGCCGGGCTCTAATTGGACGACGACCGGCGAGGGAAGGCGGAGGCGGCGGCGACTCCCTTTTCGCCACAGCTGTGTCTCCTCCGCGTCGGCAGAGCACGCTACGCTCAGACAGCTGCCGCTGAAGCAGGCTCGTCGGCGGATGACACTTGTCGCATTGGCGATGGTAATCACCCTTGTCTACATCAGCAACGAGGGTAGCGGCTGATCTGCTACGTCCAGATACAGTTAAACAGAAGCAACCTGTTCCCACCCACACATTCAAGAGGTCGTGACACAACAGAGAATCAATGCCTAACGCCGAAAATATCAAACTCTCGTAGCTGGTTATCTGCTCTTCCCGAATGAAGACACCAAACAGAGTTCCTTATGCGTTATCACAGGCTCGTTCAACACCAATTGAATCCACGCTTCAACGATTATCTCAGCTGGATATATTTCGTGGCCTGAAATACAATCTTTGATGACGTAGGCGGTACCGCCGCTGGATTCTAAAGAGCACTAAAATAAGTTAAGCAGACTGGTTTAACCAGAAGTACAATTCACACTTGTTCAAAAGTTAAGCATTTTAGCAAGAAATGTGCCGTTTCAATTAACACGGTGGATGCCTGCGGCAGTTGAACCGGGTGACCTACCAATGTAGCACTACGTCATTCAGCGGAAATGCACAAGTGGTGCAGTGAGAACCTCTGCGGAGATGAGCCGGCGCGTCGGAACATCCGCAGGGCGCGGCATCGCGAGGGGCGGCGCGGCGACTTCCGTTCCCACGCGAGCGCACCGCGCCGCGCCGCGCCGCGCCGGTGCGCTCGCTCAGAGAGGGAGAAGCCGGCGACATCTGGAAGAGCGCGCCCACCCATCCACCCGCGCCGGGCCGGGCCGGGATGCCTTCCTCCTCGCATCTTCCGTTCGCTTGCGCGCCACATGGGCCACGCGGCAGCAGGTTGCCGCGGAAGGACGCGTACGACTTCCGACCTGTCAAGGACGAACCTCAGGAGGCGGCGCCGCCTCTGGCCCGTCATAAACGAAAGATACTTAAACGTTAAAATTAAACAAAAATAAACAAACGACGCGATGCACATGTGTGATGACGGGGGTCTTCGAGATAAAAGAAACAAATAAAAGAGCCCGCAAAATACAAAACACGAAGAAAAACACGAGAATGAAGGAATGAAGATTAAAAGGGAGGCGAATATATGTATGTATTCGGCATTTGGGGGTCGATTCTTGGAGTTTGCCGACCAACTAACGGTATCCCCCATGCCTGGGACTGGTAAAACTCCCAAGTTTGGAGAGAGGGAGGATTAAGAGACACACCTCATTAGCAAACTCCACCTGCCTCAGGTATTCTTCGTCACACAGCTACGAGTGTATTTTAAAGGAAAGCTGCAACTATACTTTGGCTTAAACAGGGAATAGAAGGGAAGTGAATATGGACTCGTAATACTAGCCAGTGGCTGGTGCTACGTTTCCACGAGTTCCGACACACGACACATTGCAAACGAAAGGGACATGTTATAACAAGACATATCCTACATTTGAATTCACCAGACAGTGCAGAAGGAAAACGAAGAAGATGCACTCAAGAGTCGAGGAACTGAGGGGGGACTGAAACAGCCAGCCGCTAAAAAGCAATTTGGGCGCGGCGCCGGAGCCGAGGCGTCGCGTCGCCAGGGCGAGGAGGGAAAGAGCAGTCAGAAACGCACGCAGCGCCGGCAGGAAGCGCGAGGGGGGCAGGAAGCGAGAGCGCCCGCTCCATTAGACGGCCTCGCAGCCTCCGCGCTTCGCCCCCGCGGGCAACTCGAGCGTGCGACCGCGCCGCCAGCCACCGCGAGGGCCCGCGGGATTTACGAGCGGCCAACCCCCGAGCCGAGACGGCGGCGAAGGGCGCCGGGAAAAAAAGCCACTCGTCTCCTAGGAGACGACGATGCCTCGCGCAACACACGCGCCCCGCTTTATGACTTTCTATCTCTCCGCCACGCGACGCGACGGACGTAAAAAATAGAAACGGAATCGAATTGGATGTTGCATCGACGTCTGGGCGCGATCGTAAAGCTGTCGCTCCGGGAAAATGTCAAATATGAAGCTGCATGAAAGTGTCTTCATGAAAGAAACAAATTAAACCACGTGTGAAATATACGACATAATTGAGGCCTATTACGAATACCAGTAGAACGTAAATTAAGAAACCCAATCCCTACGTTTACTGTGCTAACGACTACTTTAAACTGTTCTCAAAACCAGAAGAGCGCTCTTTCAGAAACTGGGAAACCACGAGATTACCCAGAAGAGCGAAGCAAGACAGCTCCTAGGGTTACAACATCCTGTTGCTATCTGAGTGCGAGGGCGGTGGCGGTGGTGGTAGCAGAGATGGGGGAGAGAGCGCTGCCTCTGCTGGGCGCGTGCGCCTCCGGGTATCGCTTTCGAGCACGCGGCCAGCGGGCGCCCTTTTACTTTCTGCCATCACACCGCGTGAAAATACGAGCATTCCCTGGTCCAATGGCGATGGAGACCAGTTCTGTTTACTAAACAAGCCTTAACTTAGCAAGATGAACCCGATTCATTAAATTCACTTAACTAATTAATTCTTTATGTTTTTTCGTCTATTAATATTTAGAGGCGTTTGTTTGATGTACTCATCACGGCGGTTCGGCATTTGTTCACGAAACATTGCGAATTTGAGTTTAAGAATCTTAGCGATGATACTACCTTTCCAAATTACGAGAATGATAATCGTCAACAATAATTTTGAGCATATAAGGAAACGTGCATTACTTCTTTTCATTTCACGGAGGAACTGAAGTCTCGCCATTTCCTGTCCGTCCAGCAGTCGCGCGTGGGGGCAGCAATGGCCACCAGAGAAGCCCTGGCGAGACCAACAGGCAACGGCGCTTTCCACGCGCGCACTCTAGCGATCACTTTTATGGAGCTCTTCCGGGCGGCGACGGCGGGCATGGCACAGCGACTGCCGGACTGGTCCTCTGTTGCATGCAGTTTCGTTCCCACCGGGCACCACGCACGTTCAACGTTTTCAAATACTAATAACTGCAAGCCCAGTTTACACTCCACGATATCTCATCCAGGTATTCAAGTTCTAACATCAACTGTGTGTTTTGTGTTCTTTACTTTCCTAAGCAATTCGTTTCATTCTCAAACTTTTTTTAATTTTCATTGAGAAAAAAGTCCCCTCGAATATTGATTCTCGTTCGATTGACAAATTGTTTTTTCAATGATTTGTAAACATATCAATGTATCAATATTTCATATTGAAGGTCTACGCCAAACGTAAAAGAGGATCTATAGGTTTAGTAAACATGATTGTCTGAATCAAGGATTACATTAACAACCACTTTGTAATTAGAAACAAATAAAACAATGAAGTAAGAACTTTGCTTTTTCGACATCAACTTCCACAATGAAGTCGACCGCAGGATATATTTTCGACAGACAAAACGAACCGTCACAGTCAGGCGTGGGAAAGTCGCTCAGTCGATCACGGGAAATGAACGCAGACGTCACGGGAATAATGGACGTTCACGGCGTGACGGGAGAGACAGATCAATCAATGGATGGAACGCCCCCGCACGCTTGGTTTCCCTACGAGCCTCGTCTGAAGGCGCAAGGCAATCAGAACTTACGACGCGAAAGATATAAATGGCGCAAAAGATATAAATGACGCAATAGATACAAACAAAAACCAAAATCAGAACTTCGCAACCTGTGAAGATATTCATTTTTAAAATAATTAACATACATTTTACGTTGGATTCATAATTATATAACTTTGAAACGTTTCCTGCATGAAGCACAATGTAATATACTCCTGAACGGCTACATGTACGAGTAAATAATATGTTTAAACGATATCATTTTACTAGTTACTCATTTATCAGTTCTGTTGATCGTGAGACATACTGTGATAGGCCAAGAACCCCGGGTTTAATTTGAATGGGAAAATCGGCATTAAGCGTTAGTGATAATGAGATTGTATGTAGGCTCGGGAATCAAAGAATATACGTTGTTAGGGCAACCAATAAAAAAAGTAGTATTCCATGCTTGATGTCATAGAGCTGTTCATTTGGGGAGTCACGGCGCTGGAGATATTACATGCGAAGTGTGAGTAGGGCATTGAAAACCGTGATTTTGTAAGAAGGTGGAAATGATCACACTCTAAAACGCTACCGAATTGAACACATCGAAAGCAATCGGTGAGGTGCGAATATTTTTTTCAGCATAAGCTGGGGTATTATTTAACTGATAGTGATGTGAGTAACTTGTGATTAGTTTTGATACCTTGGCATTGTGCAGAGTAAGACGTCGAAGTTATTATTCACATTCAATTTTAATGGTAATTTTTGTTATTGTAATTTGGAGCTTGAATTCAAAGAGAATTTCGAAGTTTCGATGAGAATTATGTTACGATAGCTCTGTAGATGGGAGGAATTTTCAATCAGTTAGCTGAAGGTAGACAGTCGCGCGTAGGTGTTTCATCCGAAGCACAGCTAAGGGAAGTCGCGACATTAAATTAATGGAATTTATTAAAAGCTATAAAGTACCAAATAGTTGAGGATATTCCAGAAATATTTTAAAATTATTCTAATGACAGTCAAGAACGCGATAATAGGGACATCGAGGACATTCCACGTCAACATTCAGCCGAATCCCGAATTCAGCCTAACCAGAGAAGATCTGAGATGTCATTGCAGTTGGCTTACGAACTTTATTCAAAGGCGTACGGGACCTTAATGTTTGTACAGAGAAGAAAGTTGATCATTTCATTAATGAACTCATTAGAATTTGTCAAAATGTCAGAATAAAAGTTAAATTTTATTGTTTTGAGAAAATGCTGATAATGCATATTATTTGCCATCAGTCAGATAATTGGTTTCAATCAATAGCACTTCCAGGAATTGTGATTCTGTATAGAATTACACGTCCACGTGCAACAGGTAAGGAGTAAAATGTCGTACGTCGAAACCCATGATTAAAATTGAAAGTGATATTAATAAAATATTTAACTTTGAGAGAAATTATGATCATAGCAGAGCAACGGAAGAAATAATAATATTGATAACAGCAGATCACCTTCATAATATTGTATAAAAGTGTTGTAAATGGTATCCATATTTCGTAATATTAAATATCGTAAAAGAGACGGGGTATTTCACAATACGGATACACATACGCACTGAACGCTAGCCAGGAAACCCCCGAAGAGTTGTAAAACTCTAAGGGCGTTGCTTGCCATGCCAAAACGCCGCCCACGCTCCTTCCTCCCGTTCCGAAGACTCCTGGAGCCGCGCCCGGGAGCGCCTATCGGCCGGTCCCCGCAGCGCCGTCGCGGGGCTCCGCATGTGTTTCGCGCTTTATCTGTCTCCGCGGCGCAGCGCGGCACGGAGCGCCCCGCAACGCGCGGGGGCTGCTCGGCACGGAACAGGCCGCGCGCAGCGGGCAAGCAGGCGGCCGATAAGCGCAAAGCTTAAACGCCGGCGGCGCTTTGGTGCACGTGAGAGCAAAAGCGAACACACATTGCACGCATTAAATGCACACGAGCGGTGTGTGTATACGGTCGCTGCCATGAAAAAAGTGAAAAGTGCTCGAACAACTTACGACTTTTAAAGCAATTACTACGGGGTAACGATACATGAATTTTTATGTTAAACAGACGGAATTCAAACGTTGCACGAACGGCGGAGATTAGAGATTGGTAGCGATGTTGACGTACAGATTAAGAAAACTTTACATAATAGCAATCAAAGAGAAGTTAGGAGTGGGTATTGTTCTGAAAGATATGGTCTTGAAAAGTCTTCGAAATAAAAACGAACATTTGGAAAAGGAAAATAACCAAGAGGTTCACGTTGTATTATTTTGTGACAGGCATCCGTGAAATGAATTGTACAGCACCCGAATTAAATATCTTATCCGGAAATACTTTTGAAACATGCATAGATATTGCATTTAACATTTTATCGTAAATGGGATTTCCCTAAATAAATTAATATTTAAAGGATGAAGAGAGTAAACACTTGTAGTGGTTGGCATCAAAGATCTGCCGAAACTTTCGAAACAAAGAAATCGCGAGTTTATTGGAACGGTAAAACTGAAGTAGAACGAAAAAAAACCTGTGCAATAGAATGTTAAGCGAAAAAGAACACGGGTCGTTTAGAAATATATAATAAGAACGAAGGAATACATATTGGTAATAATGTTTTACTACGCATTCTCTCAAAACTCATAAAAAAGCTCAATAATCGGACATATTCTACTCTTCTTTAGAAACACTTCATTCGGCAATGTCCAAACGCTCATACTCCGTATCGAGACCACGCCGATTCCACTCCAGCGCCTGTTCTGAGAGTCGGTGCGCGTCGGCAGGCGTCCCGCCGCATTCTCCGTCGAAATCATTGCGGCACAAAGCAACGCAGCCCGTTCGTCACGCTCCGAAAACCGCCCCGCGATGATGCAGGTGCGCGGCTTACGGGGCATCCGCCCGGCACCCAGCGCTTGCACAAAGGACGTTGCGACTCCACCTCCACCCCGCTTCTCGAACGCACAAATGATGTGGTTCCGAACGCCGGGAATTTGAGGTATTTAGAGCAACCGAGAGGTTTAAGAAAAATAGGAACCACTTAATAAAAAGTATGCTAATAAATACTAAACCAAAGGATTGAAATGTCTAAATGTCACCCATATACGACCACGTGGAACTGATACATATATATATATATATATATATATATATATATATATATATATATATATATATATATATAAGAATTGCTAATTTTGAAACTATTTTTTGAAAAAATCTATTAACTCAAGTATTCATTAACCAACAAAATAAAAATTTTGGGTACCATGCGTGTTCCAAAATTCGAAACTAACACGTCAAACTATCGGCATCTCTCAACCATATCAGCTTGTTTTCAGGTTTTTTCGCCCGTCTATTTCCACACTATCCAACTCATTTCAGTAAAGCAGCAAGCGATCATGGCCGGACGCCAGCCAAACAAAAACTGTCCGCACTTCTTAATTGGTGACGAACGACCACCGCAGCACATTATGACGATGGCCGCAAACTCGTTATATTCGAGCGCATTGGAGACACCTTCGGGGAGGGCGACTCCATCTAAAAAGGCCATCAAGAAACGATCGCTGGAAGACGAAAAAGTGGAGACAACATTTATTAGTCGGAGAAAGAATGCTTAACTCGATACAAAAAACAACTAAACCCCACTCACGTTCGCAGATCTTCGTTCATGGAGGGCAGCATTTAATCAGAATATCCATGTGACTCAAGAACCAAGTTCCGCACCT
This sequence comes from Teleogryllus occipitalis, assembly GCA_011170035.1. NCBI lineage: Eukaryota > Metazoa > Arthropoda > Insecta > Orthoptera > Gryllidae > Teleogryllus > Teleogryllus occipitalis. The sequence goes on along the minus strand of BLKR01000212.1, from coordinate 592,211 downwards.
AAACAACATACGACACGCAGAAGCCATGGACCTATTTGCCAACAATAACAAAGCTGCTACCCGTCGCGGGACGCTCTTAATCCATTTAGCTCCGCGACAGCCGACGCCGACCACGATGACGCCAACTTCTAAGCCCCTTCCTGCCGCATGCGCACCACCACCCTTTGAATGTTGCCAAACTACTCTCTCACACTGCGCTGAATGAAGAGGCCGGTTCCAGAGAACCCTCAATGACATACAAAGTTTCCAGTTTTATATAAATATGCAACAAAAAAACAAACAAGTAAGCAGAGAGTCAAAGAGTCTTGCAATGTACTCTTCTTTTAAACTTACTTCTGCTACAATATTTACTTTTGAATTAAGGAAAGTGTTAGTGCTAGTTCTCTCCTCAATACTTCTACACCACCTCAACTCTCGTCTTTTCCAACATTTTTCACCTATAGACCGGTTCCTTTGCGAGAAAACGAACATTGATTGGTTAAACGCATTGCCGTATACATACCAACACAAAATTAACAGTCTCTACTACTGTCCGTAAATTTAATTAATTTCCAGACCGGTCAATGTAGGTATTAATCACACTATGCAAAACCAGTGCATTTTGTACGTGCCGATTTGCGCCCAGAGGGAATTGTCCAAGAGTTTCCTCCTCCTCCTCCTTCCTGCAATTCATTGCTCAATTCAATAACCGCCTCCGTATTTCTCGCTTCGCCTGCCGCAGCGCGGAGGCGGAGTTATAGAATTCACTTTCCCGAAAGTTGAACGCCCCGTGGGATTTGCTCGACCGCCCGGGGAGAAGCTACGTTTTGTGACTCAACATATTCTGCAATATTGCAATTCCACGGAGAGCGGCGGCGGCGCACAGTAGTCACAAAGGACGCGCGAACTTACATCGGCGCTTTGAGCGCTGAGCTTATCTTCTGCGATTCGAAGTACACGGTCCATACGACGAAACACCAATGTAACATGTACATGTAAAGAAAAATGCAGCAGTATAAACTGAATATGTTGTTGATTATGTTCATGGTTTTTGCCTTGCTTTCAATTTTCTTTTATTTCTTCCATACGAATAACGCAGGACATCGCAAAGATTCCCTTCATATCGCAGAGTTCTCCAGTTTCATAAAGAATGGTTCTTCCTTCCGTTACGGATTCGAAGTCAACTATACACAAGTCGCGTGTTTCAAAAACCATTTATAATTTTGTTTCCTCATTTAAAGTTACTACTTTACGTTCGAAAGTTTTGCCATTCCATCAAACTACTCCAATAAAATTTTAAAAGAATTCTCCTTTCCCTTGTTTAATGTTAATATTTTCGGTGCTGCAGAGCAGAGTACAGGGTTAGAGAGTGTTATCCCATTTATGAACACCGAGCTTCAATTCTATTCACTCCCACCCAATACACGGTCCTGTGATTGGGCACCAACCGCACGATGCCAACTTCTTCTTCGCCAATTCCCGCGAGCGTGATTTATCCTGCGTCAAAACGGCCGGCTGTGGCCGTCGAACAATGCCAGACACTGCCGGGCGACTGTATATTAACGGCGAAATTTTCCGCTTCGGGGCACCGGTGGCGGCGGGAAACTCGTCGGAGCGTGTACGCGCGGGGTGAAGCGGGGTGGGACGGGGCGACGCGACGCTGCGGCTGTAAGGAGCTGCGGGATTTTCTGAAAAACGGCTACAAATTTTTGTCTTTAAACGTTTGGTAGAGACAGTGCTACATGTACTCTATGAGATGACATAAATGTCACGTTGGTCTATTCTTTTGTTTTTTCAAAAATTACAAAAATTAATTATTTTGACAAGTTTCTCACATCGATATTTGCATTAGCTGCAGTTTGTTGACATTATCGCTTTTACGAGTAAATGTGCTTTAAATGATGTCATATAAAGTTTCTCATTTCATCAAAATTCCGCATTTTCAGAAACGCTCAAATGCAATTTTCTCAAAAATGGCTCTATTTTTTTTCTTGAAACTTTTCGTACGGATAGTGCAAATTGCACTGTTTAAGATGACATAAAAGTCATTTTGCAGCATTATTTTCTTTTTCAAATATTACAAAAATGTTTTGTAGCACTACTAGTTTCGATTGCTGCGCTGTAGTTAAAAGAATAAATTTTGTTTATCATTTCCCGGTCTTTAAATCACAAACACTTTACATACACTTTGAACATGGCTGCAACAGTTGTGCATTTATTTTAGTGCTTGTTATAAATTTGAAATGAAAATTGTTCTGTTTAACAGGTTCGCTTTTTTCTCAATGTACATTTGGGATCAAATATTACGCTTTAGTTACAATATATCTTACATTATAATAAAAAAATACAATATTCAGTGTACGCTGGTTAGGACGAACTCGTTTAACACGAATATCGCCGAAAAACGAACAAAATTTCGGTCTCGGTAAGGTAATACGGACATTTATAATACTTGGATAACGATACACGAACTCCGATAATTTCGGTCCCTGGAAATTCGTGTTAATGAGGGTTTACTATACAATATAATAAACAGTTTTAATCAACTTAATTCGAATATTGTAAAGCGTAGTTTTGGGTTTCTAACACGCTTTGTTTTCTCTAGAACTGCCGGATCACAGTTTTCTACAAAAAAGAGACCTGCACCAGGAACGTCTTAAACCTCCTTCACACTATCGAAGAACAAAATTTAATAAAAAACGATGGAGCCTTTTTTGAAAATTTTGAAAATGACCCAGGGGCTTCACGTAAATTACCCCCCAAAATTAAAATATCGATTTCAAATTCAAGGGGCCGCGACATGAGACAAAATGATGGAGAATATCAATTTCGGAGAAAATCGGGTGAACGGTTTAGCCGCTAGCGTTCTTCACAGACGGACGGTCAGATGGACAGATAGACATGCAAACAGATGGACGGGTGGACATAGGGGTTTTGCCGTCATTCGATTTTTCGGTATCAAGGACCCACAAAACATGGATTCTGGCTACACCACGTGGTAGAGGATTTTTTCTAAATTTAGCAACTGCATTTATCCACTTTTTCGTTACCAGTGCCCTGTAATACGTTTTTCTTCCGAAAATTCGCGTTTTTATCGCCCAGCATTACATCACTCTCTCTCTATTGGAAAGGTGTAGGAAGAGAGTAAATTTTTTTTATCGCCCTCTTCCCCGAAGCAACTCTTAAGACAATGTTTCCGGGTATTTACATGAAGATTTTGATGGAGGATTCTGCGTTTTAATTGTCACATTTTCTATGCGTTTTCATTAGCTGTTTCTACAGCACTGGACCAAGAAAGCGGTTATTTAAAATTAAAAACATCCACTGAAGAAAGCACTCTGTTCCGTCGCACCTTCGAGCCCCGACTCGTCCGCCTGGGACTTCTGCCGCCCTCGTCACCTACACATCCCATGTTCGGCGTCGCAGCGCTGATTTATGTCTCCGCGCGGTGCTGCGTCATATGGGCGGCCTTCGCCCAGCCCGCGGCGGCCGCCCGCCGGCCGTTCCAGCCAGGCAGCCGGCTGGCGCTTCTCGCCAAATGGGGCGCACGCGGCCCCGTGACCGATTCTAATGGGCTCGAGCGGGCGCGGGGGCGGGGGCGGGGGTGAGGGGCGGCTGCGCGCGGGGCTTCGCCGCAAGGTCAAGGGTCGCCCGCCGCTTTGACTTATTCGTCCGCCAAATTGGGAGAACAAGCGGTCGCGCGAACAAGAGGTCGGGTCGCCCGCGGGGCGAAGCGGTCGCGAGTCGCTGGCTTGGACCGCGGGCGATAGCGGTTCCTTCATGAGGGCGAAGCACTGGACAGAATTTTGAGACCCTAGTTTCTTCAGCCGCCTTCACCACACATTTCGATTACCAAAATCAAAATTAAATTGACAGCGTATAAAATCCACAAGCTGTTCCTTGACAACGAATTACTGCGACGTAACGTTCAATTCTCTATGTATTCCCGTTACAGAAAAGCGCCAGTTGATTCCGAGCAATATAACACTACACAAATTAATCACACTAGCAGTGACTTTATTGCCGAAAGAGAGAAACAAATTGTTGATCTTCGATACACGAAGAGAGATAGGTTGTGTAATGAAATGAGAACACGCGTGTTCAATAAAAGCAGAGAACATTATTTGCAGAAAGAAAATGAATCAGGAAGAGAACGCAGTTCATCTTCGTGAGTAAATCAGAAACAGTATCGTTACTTCGCAGCGTTTCCGGTGACTGCGTACAATTTACTGAGATTAATTTTACTGGGACAACTAAAACAATCAACAATAATATACAAACAAGGAAGTGGTGTGCATTCAATGACTGCGATAACACGCTGCAACGCTCGGAAACGTAATGCAGTACCATTATGTTCATGTCCGCCGCCCTGTCCCACGAAGAACAATGTCGACAGCTACATTAGCTTTCTCGCAGATTCTGCGGTCACCCGCAAACAAAGCACGGCCACGAGGTAGTAGGTAACTTCATGGAAAAGACTGGCAGCTGTGGAGGTCGCAGTAATTATCGGTATTCCGCACCTAAGCGGTGCTGCCATTCCCGAGTGCATAATTCACGCATAATTAACGCGCGTGCGTCGAGGAGTAATTACCGATGCGTTCCGACTGGGGCGGCGCGCGGCATGCAAATGACACGCGTCGCATTTGCCGACGCAGGTGCGAAATTGCGCAGCGGATCTGAGCGTCAGGCAGCCGCGACAACGTCAACAACTGTGGCTAAACTTTATCACTTACAACTGACTGTATGGAGGTTGCAGGGAAGAAAATGAGAGAGAAAAACATTTATGGTGTACAATGGCGTTCAATAACTAAGCAAACGCAACACAAAAAGCGCGTTTTTAATTGTTAAGAGTTAAAATGAAAATATAGAGACTTTCTTTCATTCTCACAAAAAATAACGAAAGAATTATGGTAAGGGAATACCGTATGAAAATGGAGAGAAGGAGAAGGTGGGTCTGGGCAAGCAGTGAATGTTAGAAAAATTGCGGACGCAGGAGGGAAACAGGACGCAAGAGACTGTGGATGTAGTATGGATACGAATGAACGTCCCAGAAGGGCAAATATTTTTCCTTTCATTTTTATTTCCTACATATTTTGTTCCATTGTGAGCCCCCTATAGCCATCAATATCACGTATATATTTTTTTCTTTAATAATAACAATAACAACAGCAAATAATAATAATAATAATAATAATAATAATAATAATAATAATAATAATATACACCCTACTGTGACTACATTTTACATATTGTGAATGTGTCACGAGACAATCTATTTAAACAGTCGACAATTCAAATTCGTGAGAGTCTATTGAGCCGAGCACAGCTCGCGAGGCCAGCGCTGCCAGCGGCCACAGCAGGAACTACGGTCCAACGATTGCTGCGGCAGGCGCTGCCGCTTCTACCGCCGGGTCATGAACTGAGAGCGGGCGCCAACGGACGCAACGTAACCGTCACCCACAACCTTGGCACTGCGGTGCCATGTCCAGAGTCACGCTCATGTTTCATTGCATAAGATGGCCTTACAGAAAATTACCAACGCGAAGCATGGGCAAAAATCATTTGAGATAGTGCACATGTGATGTCTATTGATTAGCTGCTTAAAACTTACTTGTTATCGTCCATTACTGCACACTCCGAGCACTATCTTGTTAAATAGTGAGTAAGCTATGCATCTGGTACAAAGAGAAAGCCAATATCACCGTCTGCGTGGCGCATATATGTACCACATTGATCTCAGACGAGATAGGATAAGAAAACACCGTTCACTTACACATACTGGAAAACGGCCATAATATACATTCCCTTCTCGCAACCGCTCATAATTTGAAACTGTACAAGAGTACAGTGGAGAAGAGCCAGCGGCGACCACGCAGCGTTCGATTGCTTGGGTGAAACTCGTCGGTGGCGCAGTAAGGAAAGCAAAATTTTTTCGAGGAAGTGTCTAACGAGGCGCGCCTGCCGAGGGGGGCAATTGGTGGTCGTCTGGAAGCTGCTGCGACGGACGCCGCTGTCACGCACGCGACCCGCCACGCCGCGCCGCGCCCCGGGCGAACTTTCCTCACTCCGCACACCACACTCGCTCGCCAACCAGGGCACATTTTTCAGGACATATACACAGCACATATTTAACGTAGGAACACTTTCGTGAGTAAAGTTTTTCAGGAGTGGTCGCTTCTGAAGCAGGTTTCAGGACCACCTCGGGTGGCACAAGTGTTCTTGCACGACTCAATAATCCTCAATATAAAGTTAGAATCAACATACTTTGGAGACCAGGGTCAAAAGAAACAATATATTGGTTGTCCTGTTCATTCGAGTACCTAAAGAATTTATTAGCTTCTGCTTCTCATACACTTTATTTCTTCTGACCACGGTATATTAAAACAATTCCTTGAATAAGAACTTTATTGGTGCGCTTTAGCAGCGTAGTTCTGTTGTGGCAGAAATTCATCTTAATACTTTTCCTGCTGATCTTGGTAACAACTTCGATATAGATGCAACCCCACATAAATGAAAGGCTTGTCATTCTTCATTCAATAATTCTGCTGCTGTTCCCGAACGACATTCTACCTTTGCACATTTCGGCGTTAGTTTTTCATGACAGCATTTAGGGCGTGCATTAAATATTTAACGAGTAACTTCCTACTTTTGCAGCCGTTGGCGCGCCTGTCGGTTGAGAGGTGAGAAGAGCGAGGGCGAGGGCGAGGGCGAGGGCGAGGGCGGGCGGAGAAAGCGGGGCCGCGGTGGCGTCGGCGCGTCTGTGCCGGTCAGCCCCCGGCGCAGGGGTGATCGGCATCCTGTCCCCGCCCCCAACCGCCCACTCGCTTTCCTCCGCCCACGTGATCTACGGCCTGGATCCAGGTCGCACTCGGCGGGTCAGACGTACTCTCCGGATTCGAAGTCCGGCCACCTGGCTTGTGCAGTGGTGGCCGTTCGGACCTGCTTCAGGCGTTGCGAGGTCGGCGATGAATAATAGCTGGCCATATTGCTCCAATTCCGGCTGATTCTCTTATAATTTACCTAATATGCAATGGCTATAGTGAGAATCAGAGGTATCCACACAACGACACCCATGCATTCACTAATCATTGTAGCTACTAATAGACAAATTTTTACATGATTTCTTCTAAAAAAATATTTACATACAGAAAAACGAGTATTTTGTTCTGAGAACAATTTGTGATCCGTAAGGTACTACATAATTTCGGTTTGAAATCGGTATCAACGATAAAAACTTACACTGCTCGTTAAAAACTAAAAGAAAATCGATTTCAAAAGATGAGACCAGAAGTGCTAAGTTAACAAACAGGATTTCAAATACAACATTCTGAATCCCGAGCTACTTTCCTAGTGAATCACTCCACGAACCAACCTATCGGAACAAAGCGGCTACCTGGCTTCGCCAACACGGAAGATATGCTGGCCCTCTTCGTCGAAAAACGGGTCTTCCTGAGGAGTCCGAGCTATTTGGACCGGTGGCGCGGCGCGGCGAGCGAATGACTCACCCACAACGCAAACACAGCCGGAGCTCGCAAGGGCAAGAGATCGAACGGGGCGGGGCGCCGAGCGATTCGCACTCTACCGGCCGGCGAAATGCGACTGTCCATGCAGTGAAAGTGCTCATAGAGGTATTCCTTTTCGAATGTGAGGGATCACTAAAAAGAAGGAAGCTTCCAGTGACGAATTTTAAAAAATAGAACAACTATGTATTTTAAACACGTTTCGATCAGTAAATCGTTTCGCACTGCAATACCGCAATGTAATTCCGATGAGACAGTTTTACATCGATTATTGAAGAGAGTAGGAAAATAACTAATTTGTAATCTAATTACATTACAATTAATTACATCTAATTAAATACGTATAAAAGTTTCTTAATTTTTTCACGCTATGTTCTTTACTCAGAGATTCCATACAAAATATTAATTTCCACGTTATTGCTACGTTTTTAAGTTTCCATCCGAACACTTCTTTTGAGAAGTTTCTTAAATCTCGGTATTTGCGCCTCGCAGCATCACATCCTTTTCATGCATTTCCAAGGCCACAACTTTCTGAGCGTTTCCTTTCAGTACCGTCAACCGGCTCAAAGAGGATTTCGCTACCGCGCGAGCAATTCTCATCTAGGGCACACTAGAGCGTGTTTCTCGAGTGGGCGGGTTGCTGTGTCATCACCTCTGTTCTTCGTTTAAAATGCAAATCCACGAGGGAACGGGGAGGGGCGGGGTCGCGGGCGGGCGCAAGCGGGCGCCCGGCAGGCGGTCCCCCCCAGGAAAGGCGCAGAAGGCGGCAGCCAGGAAACCAGCACGCGGGCGGCCTCCACGCCCTGCCGAATTAGCAGTCCGACACTTCGGAGCACCACGCCAACGCGTTATGTCGCTGACGCGTCTCGCCCGAAAGGAAAGGATCACGTGCATTAATAATTGCAATAGTACTTGAAAGGTTAAATTATTTCTTCGAAGAATTCCAAAATTATTTTACACGTTTTCACTAGTCGATGCAATCTTCAAATTGCCGACAGTTCTTTCCTTGCATTTCAAACTTAAAGGAAAAAAACAACAACAATGTTTATTTTTAAGTATTAACAATGTACGCGTTTTAACAATGTACGCTGTCAGTAAATATCGATCAGCAACTGCTCTTACATACACGCGCCGTCATACGTACTAGATGACGAAATTTGCACAGTAAAGCCATCTCTAAAACAACAGGACAGAGAGGCGGGGTCGGTTGGGCGAGTGAATGGTGGCGGGGGTGGAGAGTGGAATGGGGCAGCGGAGTGGAGCGGCCGCACCCCGCTGCGCCGCGAGCGCCTCCCTCGCCCGCAATTACTCGACGCAGATGTCGTCCCCGCCCGCGCCCCCATCGCCTTCCCCGCGCGGGGCACCGTGAAAGGGAACTGATTAGCGCGTCTCGCCTAATAAGACCGCGGTGGCAGGCCGAAGAGCACAGTGAGAACAAGAGCGACCGAAAGTGCTGTTTCAGCGCGCGCAGATGTGAAAAACGACGACTTACGTAAGTATGCTACGTTCGCTACCAAGAAAATCTTACTTGCGGTATGTATTAATACATTATTAGAAAAACTACAAATTTCGGATTGGCACTGTGAAAATTGTACGAAAAATCACAATCGAAGACGCAAATTATTGCGAAATGATCAACTGCCAGTATGCCACAAGGGTTTACTGAACTAAAACTTTCCAAAATGTTCGATTTCAAACGACAGTATGAAAGAAACCCCTAAATAAAATGAATTGGGCAATAGTATCAACGTATTTATTAAGAAAAATATTTCCGATTAATATCCATCGCATGCGAAGTGTACGTGTTACACTCAGAGATTCAGATCTCACTGCGAGGAATTCAAATTCTGTCTTACAAGTTAGAGGAAAGAGCCGCGTTGACGTAAACCGGGGAGAATAGCGAAATTTTCATCCACAAGAATTGAAACAATTTTAACAAAAGCGACGAAATGCCTTCCGCGTCGTTCACGAGAACGTTCCCAGTAGATAGGCAGCGACTGGCTTTTACCGAATGACAAGCGTCGCATTCACGACAGAGCGGCGGGGACACATTCTCACTCTCGGGAGGCAACGGCACAATTCAGCGAAAACAGGCGTGTTCTTGCACAATTCACGCACAAAAAGAGCGCGCTTTTATCGAGCTAAGGCTGCAAAGTCGAGTGCTTTCTAAGCGGAAGCGGCGCGGCCCAGGCGGTAGGTAGTCGCTTTGTGGATTCGCTCGAGACATGTCGCCGCCGCCGCCGCGGTAGCAGATTTCCCGAGATTGGCCTCCGGCGCCTCGTCATCTGATTGCTTGCGCAACAGCTAACGAACCCGCCGCGCAGGTACGCGCGCAAGCCGACGCCACGTGATAGTCGTGTTCCGCTGCGGTTCTTTCCTCAGAAGTTCTATGTTCGGGGGAAGAAGTCCAAGATGACATGAAATACATTAATAGATTCTGATACAATATGCACAGGGTGTGATAAGAAAGAGACAAAATAAATGACGAAACAAAATCTCAGTTCGACATTTCAATATCGGCATCTCCAATTCTGATAGTCTAAATGCGTTTTCGAGTCAAGATCAATCATATCATGTAAAATTTTTCCACGTCAACGAAGCCAACAAGAGCGAGAAAACAATTCTTAGATAATACAAACTTAAAATAAACATTAGGGGACAAGGCATAGTTATCGCAAAATGAGATGTCTCAGTTTTGCTCAGAAAACATGAAAAAGTGTACTTCTGCGTCGTATTCTAGCATTTTTTGGCAAATAATTAATATTCAGTATTTGTCTGCATTCTCTACTACCTTTATACAACCATGAATCTGTTCACTACCCGTATGTGCGCCCAAAGCACACCCACAACTTCCCAGGCTTACAGCGCATCACGGCGCGTTATGCGAAGTCCCCCCCCTTCGTCATTTCACTTCCACATCTCCCTGCCACCACATGCCTCCCCGGCTGCCACGAGCGCGTGCCGATATCTATCGATGAGCGCGCGACCGGACGTCCGGTCAGCCGCGTTATCGATGCGCGGGCGCTGAGAAAGCGCGTTGGCGGGCGGATAAGGCAGCCACTAACTCGACGACGAGCGTCGGGTAATTAGTCCTCTGATTTTGGAGCGCGTCGAGGCACGCGCGTCGAAGGCACCCTCCCCCCTCTGCCACGAGCAGTTTCACCGCGCAGGCATTTCCGGCGGCGGATGCAACCCACCCACTTAATGAGAGCGACGGACGCACTCTTACTGCGGGCATTTACGCAGCGATCGCCAGGGGGCATCGGAGCCTCTGAGGTATTCCCTTCGCCTGTGGTGAGTGGGCAGTTTCAGTGACACCACCCTCTCGTTACAATACGTATGGTATTTCCTAAGAACGGGTAAAAGTGATGCATGGAACTTGGTTTTGCCTCTATTATTTCATACACAAAATTCAATAATACAGTAATTAAAATATCCACCTCTTGAAATCCTGAAAATAAATTCATATAATGTTTGAAAAAGTTCAAAATACCATCTGAATCAACTGTGCCTTGTCAAACTTCACGGCTTCATGGTTTAGACGCTGAGAAACGTTTCTAGTCAGCCGAGTATACACACAAATGTTGTTTGTTTAACAAATTGGTTCGGAGAACCAAAACATTACAGTGGAATATTGGAAAGAACAATTTTGCGTAATTGCGTTCCATCCATCTCCTCACTCTTTCTAGGACCACAAAACTTCCGTTAACTCACAGCAAAAGCAAGTGAGAAGAAAGCCAGTTGTCAGCTAACAAAAAACAAACTGCGGAACTCATTCTTGGGATACATGCAGTCCATCATGTCCACGACCGCCACAAAAGGAGCGGAACCCCGAGCATGGATTGAATCCCTTTGACGTGGTAGGTACTTGTAACATGTCCATCTTTCACTTACTAGAGACCGTTATATACAGTGAAACAGTAGTGATTCAATTCAAACACTGCGAAACTGGGCATCGGAGATATACAACCCCTTCTCGCACAACTATCAACATGCCACTTCGCCATGAAAGCACATGTCGCGAATTTTAAGTTCCCAAAGGGTGAATGACGAGACAAGAGACGGCAAACACGTAAATCCTACTTCTCTTCCCCCGCCCCGTGTTCAAAGTCCTCCCGCACCGTTCGATGGATGTCGTGTCCACTTCACCCTCCGCCTCAACGCCTCCCATTCACGACGCGAAAGAGCTCGTCGCATTCCTCACGCAAATTTACCGTTGCGAAACTGCGAAATCATGAACACCTAGCGAGCGCGACACGGAGCGCGGGGCGGGGGCAGGGGCGGCGCAGACGAGAAGAACGCGCGGGGCACACGCGATACGTACAATTACGCCCCGCGCGGCGAGACAATAGCTAGCGGCAGCGGCGGTGGCAGTGGTGGCCGGGCGCGCGGGGAGCGGAGTCGCGCGCCGGAGAAGCGCTGACGCACCACGCGGCCGCGAGGGACGGCCCAACGGGAGATGACGGGGGCGAACCGCTCCCTAAGGGTGTGCCTCGAGCAAAAGCGTTTCTCCTGGAGGACGAGGGAGGAGCCGATTCTCCTCTAGTTCGCCACGAAAAAAGTCCTTACAATTCGTGAAGGACGACGCATGACTTGCAGGGAGGAAAAAAAATAAAGGTAGAATTTCAAACAGTGGCTAAAAGCGCGTATTATCAATCTTTTATTTCCTGCAAAGTTACAATACATTTTGCTTTTTATTTGAAGTGTTCGTAGAATTTAGCCCAATGCCAGCGGGTTTACTATTCACTATTCTGTACGTCTACAGTTAGTGCACTCTTTGAAAGCACCCACAACTGGGCAGAGGGTTGCCATTCCTACTCTAGGCATGGGAATGGCAACCTGCGCATTCCCTTCCGTGTTGGGCCATGACGTAGTCTGGCAGCCACGCGGGCGCAACGGCGTCAAAGGACGACCGTCCTCCCACTGTAATTGACGGAGGAGAACTCGCGCAGGGACTCGATTAGACTTTCCACGATTTCTGAGAATCAGTACCATTTGAGCTACGTCACTCGGGTGCACAAGCGACAATTACGATTACAACGTACTTGTTTTGTATAAAAATGCGCCCGTGTTTAATTATATTTTATGATTATTTTCAATTAATTTCAATATCTAAAATTGATAGTTCCACAACTCTGAACAAAATAAAACAAAAACAACAATTTTCTTCAATCCGAGTATCGTTAGCACAGGCAAATAAATGATTCGAAAAATTAATAGTTTTTGACACTATAATCCACCTCTGCCTCGCCGGTTGCCAAACATTCTCTTTTCCCTTCCTTTTCTATCTCCCCGAACAACTAATAACGCACCCTGGCACCGGTCCCGGCGTCGTTTTCTTTGTGTGACGAAGTCGTTTCCTCCACCACCCTATCCTCCTTCGCTTTTTTTGCTCTCCTCTCCACGCGCGACGGCAACGATAACACCCGAGGGCCTGCAAAATCCACAATCCACGCGTTCTCCTCAACAATCTGCGGCGCGGGCGGAACGCCGCACAAAGAGCCTATGTTTTATTCACGGAGCGAGAAATTTTAATGTCGCGCGTAATACGCAGCGCAACTTTTCTCGTTATTCTCCCGCGAGCTGATAGAGCCGCCCTGGCGGGTTCGTTACCAGTGTCGTTACGGTGAATGAAATGAGAGAGAGAGAGAGAGAGAGAGAGAGAGAGAGAGAGAGAGAGAGAGGGGGGGGGGAGGCAGGGGAGGACAGGCTGGGAGAGAAGACTGAAGGCACAGTGAGTAAAAAGGAGAAAGGGAGTGAAAGAGGGGGAGAGCGAGAGGGAGAGCGAGAGGGAGAGAGAGGGGAGAGGAGGGAGAGGGGAGAGAGAGCAGAAGCCATGGAAGAAAAAGAGATGAGAGAAGATAAAGAGCGGGAATCGAAGCAAATTACAATCACATGCAACTTACATTCACAATGCATTTTAAGCATGTACGCTGATAACCCGACATGGAGATTTAATATTATCAACAATTTTGTAGGAATGATCCCTTATAACGAAAACAGCAAACAATATTGCACTGATAAAAAACGTTTAGGGCTGTGAACAGCTTTCATTCAATCTCATTCGTGGGGCCTCGTAACACGATGAGCCTTCTGCCCCAAGAGCAACGTGCAATTTGCAAACGAAGTCCCGTGATGGGAAACGACTATTAACGGGCAAATAAGGTAGACGTTCTAATTCAATCAGATACGCATGTTGATCCAGCCTTCAAATGAGTTTTAAACGAGAACCAGGATTCGTAAGCACACCTAATAATGACGGGACGCCGCGGCGTCCACGTGAAGCTCCACACACACACGATGGCGGCGATCCGGAGATAGCGAGCGAGCGAGCGAGCGAGCGAGCGAGCGAGCGAGCGAGCAGGCGTCGACAGCCGCGGGAGCGAACTGCGTCGTAAAATGCAACGATCCCGAGCGCCCTCACTCGACACAGCGCTGTGACTGAGATCACGCGCCCAAAATGACCGAGCCCGCGACCCAGATTGGCGCGCTATCGCCGCAATCTTTTGACACGCGTATCAGCACTATTTACAACCAACATCGGCAAGCTGTTGGAAATCTTATCGGTGACATTTGCGAATAGCGTGTTCGTATGGGGGTGCGACATTATGGAGCGCTATCGTCAACCAAGGAATAAGCGCATGCAGTTACTGAATGTTTGGATTAAGCGTGGAGGGTAGCCTGAAACAAAAATCTGAAAGGTAAGAAAGAAATAGCGTATATGAAGAGTATTCATACTTGCTAATTATCTACATTTATTGCAGCCTAAAGTATATAGATAACGATCAGTTCAGGTTTCCTGTTAAAAATATCTAGATGAAGATAAACTTACTTTTCTCACGAAATCAAAACATGGCAAGGCTGACGTGAATTCTTTCACAAGAAAATGTTATCACTTATGACTCTTAGATTATTTATGCTATTTTCACACTTCCAGTGGCTAACTGCTAAAGACACTTTTCGAAACTAATATCGCTCAGCAGCATTTTCTGTCATCTCCTGTATCTTCATACAAGCTAGGTGGAAATAAAATAAGCACCATACGTCAATATCATATCTTTCTAACGTAACTAGGAGATAAATATGTCGCAATTCCTTGAACTAATGATCCTTCAGGATAATAACCTAATGGTCAGGAAGTCACAGCAAATCAACTGCAAACGGGTCTGCAGTCATTGTAATTATTTCTAACACCTCAAAATACAGTATTATATTATTTCAAAATACATTGTGGCTGTTATAAAAATTATAATAAGAACAATTTTCAGCCGTCGTAGCAATAAAAGTAATAGTGACATAAGGAAATACTGCCAGGACTAGTTCCCGTATTCAAAATAGAAAACCGGCCATTTCTGGATAAAAATAAAAGGAAACATATTTAGAGCAATGATGGTAATAGAGTGCGGTCCTAGGGTATATCAAAGGGAAATTCAATGTCCCGAGTACGAACAACTAGCAGTACCGACGAAAAGCAAGGCGCACCAAACAACGCGATCGGCTGAAGCCAGTCGCCTCTCGGTCCGTCTGTCCCTCTCTCCACACCGCCTGCACTCGCCCCGCCCCGCTCCGCGCTAGCCGGCCGGTCGCCGGGCTCCATCAACTTCTTGCGCTTGCGCCTTGTTTTTCGTGTCCGCCCGTCCGAGCGGACAGCCGCTCGGCGTCGCCGCCGCTCCATCGCCCCGGCCGCGTGTGCGACCGCGCGCCAATGAGGTTAACACGCCCGCGCCGCGCGCGCAGCTTCCGCGTTACTGCGCCGCCGCCGGCGCTCTCCGCCCCCGACGCCCGGCGGGCGCAATTCCGTCAGGGGCGGGGGCCACGGAGCCATCTTCGTGCGTCATGTAATTTCAGTGCTTCATTCGAGTTCTCTGAGACGAAGTTCCTTGATTGCAAATTAACATGTCACATCGAATGTGTATGTAAAACCTTACAAAATAAATAGTATCTTATTTGCATTCACCCCGTTTTTCAGATGTTTCGAAAATTCAAGCTTGAGCCGCAGAATGATTACAAGTCTATTCCTATGATCTCCAGAAAATTTTATTCTACGATACATCGCATAAAATAGTACAATTAGTGGCTTCAAATTACACGTTTCTTAAAAATATTTGAATTTTAATCGACAATGGAACATTCTATTCGTTATTTGGGTGGATCTTCTAAATCTCCATCCGCGGATTCGCCTCTGATTTAGCATGTTTCATGTACATAAGTTCATGATTTGTGACACGGATTAAATCAAGTTTTCACCATGTTCCAACGTTTTCAGAAAAACAAGAACGCATTACAACGACTTCTCATTATTTTCATCTACTTGAACAAAGCTGCCACATTTTAACGCAGCAAAACTAATTAATATGACAATATCAAAGAACTAAAATTCGTATCATTACTAAGTCACTCAACTATGGTAAATTCACTTTTTTTACAGTATACGATAAGCTCCAAGACCGAAAACGCTCACGGAACAAAACAAAACAAAAAAAGACCAAAACGGCAATGTAGCTCGTTCAAAACAACCACAAAACGAATGTTCGAGTTGTGGCCGTCTTAATACATTGTGTAGTTTTACACCAATATGATAAATTTCTAAAAGAAAACAATACGCAAGAACGAAGCTTATCGCGACTTACTCTTATCACTGCGGCTGGCTCACAAACTCCATCAATTACACCCATCCACGGACCAACCGCACTAAATTCCTTCATTCGTGTCATTAGAATTCGCCACAGTCAATTTCTTTCCTCAGTACATTGAACTATGCGTCATTTAAATAACTTGTACCGTTCTCTGGAACCTGTTTCACTGTATTGAAAACTCAATGAGGCCAACACCGAACACCGTGTTTTTCTTATACGTCCCTACAACCGCTTGCCCTTTTTCCTTCGTGGAACATCGTTAACAGAAATAGATTCGCACATTGAAATTCGTATGCGTACTTACTCAAATCATAGGTACAAAACTAGGATTGTGATTGACATCAACTGGTACACAGGGCAGCATACTTACCTGAAACAAAGAATAGAAACACATTATTTTCTGTCTAACATAAGCAAAACATTAAAAGACATTACTGCATCCTACAACACCAATATTGAAAAGTGAAGACAAGAAAATATTATCATAAATATTTTGATTTACGTAAACCATCTGTAGTGTGCAAATTAAATGTCATACGATTATTTTGCCGGATTATGTGTGAAAGATTGGGAAGGACAGAAAATAAGCTGAAACTACTCATCTCTAGGGACAAAATATAAATGAACACTTTTCATAATCATTTGGATGACTGTATTACTCCATTCGTAAAATTAAAACCAATAGTGTTTAACTACACATATAAAATGACTCAATCATGGCGGTGTATCTCAAAAAAATCATCGCTTTTTCCTGTCCAATTTTTCTTACCGCCCCTTTCTACTGACCAATATTCCTCGCTTCGTGAGTCGGAGATTTATCGACATTTCCAAAGCACTCGTGGTATTACCTATGATGCGTATGCATACAAATCGTCCCTTTCAGTACATTTGTCAGGTTCTACTGGATTCTTCTGAGCAATAGCAAGCAGTAAGAGACCTACTTAATTCGAGTGTACCTGAACCCAAACTGGCTAACGGTATAGGGCAGGGGCGCGTATTCTCAAGTCCGCAGGGGGCTGCGTCTGTCACCCATGACACGTGCGCGGCCGCAGGCAGCCGCGGGCGAAGCGCAGCGAGGCGAGGTGGAGGGCAGATTAGGCGTTTGTGGGGCACGACGACGCGACGGCGCGGGGCCACGACAGTCGAGGCGTCGTTAAAGTGACATTACCGCTCGCTTCGCCCGCAAGGCTTGACCGCTCCCACAGCCGAAGACGCCTCTCGTCTTGTTGCCCTCGAGGAGCGGTTCCCGGCGCCATCACACGCTCTGAGCACTGCATTCCCTCACATCTGGGACGTATGTAAGTGTAGTTGAGTTGAATTAAATATAATGCGTGTGGATAACGGTTCTGAATATTCACTTGCCTAGTACCCTGGTAATTTTCAAGATTATTTTTGAAGGATGTTTGAGTTGAACCAACATAAATTACCTTCCGGAGAGTAAGATATTTACCATCAATTTGGAAATCGCTTCGTAAAAACGCATTTAGAGCAAATAGCAAGTCGCATATTTCCATGTACATAGCTCAAAGCTACAAATACATACTGTTCTCATAAAAAGTTACAGCTGTAACTTTTGTTAAGTGCCAATGTACGTTAGCTAACTGCCAATCGCTTCCCATAAAGTGTTCCGCCTCCCTTTGCGTCGCCCCTTTTTGCCTCGCCTGTTTCTCGCTGCCATCCCTTTCGGGCTCGATTGCTTCGGAATGAAGGCATAAATGGTGCGCGTATTAGGAACGATGGCCGCTTAATCGGCCATCCATCACGATCGCCGCCGGCCGAGGGCAGAGGGCGCGCGGCTCCAATGAACCGAGACCCAAGTGCGCGGCGTATGCGCTCGGCCAAGTACCGAGACACGGAGTAGAAAGGAAGAAATTTAAAAACATTTTGATGAAGGCAGAATTGACCTCCATCGTACTGATTACACAAACTAGTTATCGGAATATTCGAAGCAATCTAGACATGCCGAGAGCGCCGATGTAATATGAATATATTAGATTACTGTTTCATTATATCTTAAGAGAGGAGAAGTAAAAATGGAATGAAAGTACAGAGATATAATCAGTACTTACGAAATTAAGAATGTTACTTTAATTGAAAACCATTACAATTAAATAAACAAGATAAACGTAAACATATTATTTAAGAATATTACCTGTTATTTATTAAAACATAAATCATTTTTACATTACAATAGTATCTTGAAACAAGAAACGTTACTACCTGCTATTCACACAAAACCAGAAAAATATATAATTCCAATTTTTTAGAAGCATTTTCTAATAAAATACCCAACAAACAAAGGAGATCACAAAACGGTGCAGTAAAAAGAAAAATAATTAGGGTAAAATGCTCTCTGAAATCTCACTGAAGACACGCCCGCATCCCGCGAGGCATAATAGCAGCCGAAGAGAGCCCGAGCGCAGAGATAAAGAACGCAAACCCGCGCAGGAACGTGGAAAGAAGAAAGACCCGAGAACAACGGCCTGGAGCGAAGCGCCCACGCTCCGCGCTCGCAAATAAGAATATAAAGGATTCCTCCTCCACCTCCTGCTCGCGGAGGCCTCTGGGCAGATTGGGCGCCGCCCCCGCTCCGGCCCGCGGGCGAGTATCGACCGAGCGGCGCGCCGGCTAGAGAGTGGAATCGTGCACGCTGCGCGGCGCTGCGAGCGGCGCTGGGAGCGGCGCCTCGAGGCGGAGGGACGGGTGCGGCGCCGCGCCGCGCCTCGCCGCCCACGCTCCAACCTCCACCACAAGCCCCGCAGCAGCTCCAGGGCATTTGCTCAACGCTTCCAATGAGCCTGAATTATTCAGAGCGGTAATGGCACGTCAAACATGGGATTTATGAAGTGAAAATCATTTCACTGCTAGAAATAATGGCATGGGAATCTTACACTTTTGATTTCAGGCGTAATTTTGCGTAGAACACTATACACTAATATGAAAATCATTCTTTACTTGATCACGAAATAATGTTTGTAGGTTTACGAGATTTTGTCGTTCACTTTCTGGGCAAAATCATCCTTGTTACAGAGTGGCGAGTTTGTAATAATTCAAAATCGTTAATGATTAACCTCGAAAAGTGGGATGCCTTCGAGAAACGAAATACACGTAAAATTGAATTAACAGGTTTGCATTACACTACATTTACAATCAATTTAAACTGACGAAACATCAAATACGAACAACACAATAATACACAAATCACAATACAAGTATTGTTTCACAGCCATGCCAATTGCTAAACGTAAACGAAGAATCCTGAAAATTCCTCAATTCACAGTCTAAATTCGTGCCATTACCCAGAGTTCACGAAGGGTCAGTTCAATGAGGCGCCACGGGACGTGACGCGCATGTCGAGAACAATTTCCGCCCGGCGTCTCGCAAACTCCGCGCGACAACTGTGGCCTCCGCGCTCGTTCACAGCGCCCACGGCGGCGGAGGCGACGGCGGGTTCGAACTGCGGGTGGCAGTAGTGCGAGATCGTCAACACGACAGTCTTCACTTATAAACCGCAGTATAAACTTAGCAAATTGAGGGCAGACAATTAGCTCTTTGCTCATATTCTATTCTATTATTATTACTCAAGCAAGAGACAAGCTGCAACAAATTGCTACATTAATGTGATCAATCCAGAGGGAATGACCTGACTCTTACTAAGGTTAACACTAATTTCACAATATATAAGTAATGCCAAAACACTCTTGTAAAGCGCTAATCCAATGTGTAAGACGACTTTGTTAAAAAAAATAGATGATCAATGATACATTAAGAAAGTCATGGTGCCAAACAGGGAAGTTGTTAGATAAAATTTGCGTAGTCTTAGAAAGGAAGAGATGAAATTACGAACGTCAGTAATTGAAGCCTGAAGATCATATCGCAACCTTCATATTTTTAGTACTTGTGTATTTACTTTCAACAGGACTTTGTATAGTGATAAGTTGCTCCGCGAAGCCACACTTCATTCGAGATGCCGCATTCTAGTGAAAGCGTGTAGTCCATTGCCGCGGCGGCGGCTTGGTTGCGTCAGGAGGCTGTGAGTCACGGAGCAACGAAGAAGAGCAACGTGCAGCGCTCGCGGCCGCTCGGGGCGCACGATACCTATCTCACAGGTCGAAGAGAATGGAGTTCACGGAGCAAATGGAATTGCTTCATTGCTCCCAATGCGGTACGCCTCTCAGAGTAAAAGAAATAACTTCAGAAATGATGATTAAGTGCTAACCAGCTTCGATAGCTGAAGAGCCTTTAGCTAGAAGGCCAGCTCCCAAACAGATAATAGGTAATATGAACTGCTTGTGGCGTATGATAATGCTTTTTGACTTACAAACTTAATTCATTATTTCCAGCAAAGAATCGTAACCTCTAAACACACGAGAAATTATTTTGAGGTAATCTCCTGAATTCGACGTAATCGAAAGTTGCTTTTTATCCGAGCATTTTACGTGAGATCCACCATGAAAACTACCACATAAATAATTTTCCATATCCTACTAGTAAGAATAAATATTTGACTCGAGGTAAAGATGGCGGAGCCACTTTTGATGAACACGGTTTCTCTTATCATTAATTATCGTAACTATCCACAAAACGAAGCACCGAAAACCAACACGAGCGAAGTGGTTTATAGAGGGCAACACGCAACAGCCGGGAGGAGGCGCGTGTGCGGTGAGCTAACATTTCATACTTTCACTGCCTTCATAACTCTCGCGGGTGAAGAATCGGAGGCGAAAACAAAACGAGAGAGAGTCCGGCGCGGCGGCTGGACCGCAACAGGAAGGGATGCGTACCATTGTTCGAGGCTAACATGACTGGTCTCAGCGGAGTGAGAAGCACGCGAACCCTGGGAACATCCAGGAGGCTAAATAGCAATTCCACGCAGACACTATTTGTCTTGTTAAGCAATGGCAGTTTAAAAGAAAACATTCTTTGGCGTTATTTGTATTTCACTTTCAGGTTTGAATTTCACAAGATTTTTGCTAACACGTGAAAGCTTGTACATTTCAATGCATAACATACTACTTTAAATTAATATTTCCAAATATATGACAAGTTCTTGGAGGCATCTTAGAAGTGATCAAGGGGCGAATTTATAGTTGTCATTTAAGGAATAAGGTAAACCTTAAGTAATGTGTGATTGCTGTAACAAACATCACAGGCTGTAACAAACAAAGTAGATCTTTTTTAGCAGCACACACACACACACACCGTTGCCGAGATTTGAACGAGCAATTTTCAGTATCCTACTCGTGTTTGATTCCGACTGCGCCACCAGGTAACTTGACAATATCTGCTGAAATCACTTGTTCGGCCAGCGATTCGTGCAATTTGTCTAGGATTTTTTATCCAAAACGCGTGGCCATTGAGAACTATGAAGACATACATGAACTCGATTGAAGAATGCCCGTATAGTTTCTCATTTCCCAACAGTTCTCGTCCCCTTGTGAGAAAAGAGTAGTAGTTGATCTGAGAAAACTCACGTCAACATCGTTCTTCATACTGAAACTTCTTGACAGAATTGCTTCTAGGTTAATAACTCCCATCTACATTTAATTTTTCATCCAATTTCTCTGATATATTGAGCAAATGCGGAGATTGCCTATTGTTCTGCATCTGGACATTAATGTTGCTTCACTATGCCAACGTTTTGTTGAGCTCTTCTTTTGCTAGTTGTGGTAGAAGTTGAGCCAAGAGTTCGGGTTGCTATTTTGTTAATAGCACTAGAAAGAAAAATCTGTAGTGCGTTTACAGGTGGAAAAAAGTTTTCTATAACTCGGGAGCGAAAATTTATGGTTTCTAATGTTGCTAACCTGGCTTTGTTTGTACTATTATCCATCATCCAACTAGGTATAGTAAATTTGTTGGAAAGATATTTCGGAGCTCAAGAAAACGTGCGCAAACTATACTTCTCTCTCATACATCTCGTATAGATTTTACTATTTTTGACGGAAATACATCAAATGAAATTATCACGACAATGAGGTACTGATGATACTCCTTGTTCACGGTCCACATACGTGGTGAACTCGGAATACACAGCGGTCGCGCTCTCAAATGCTTGGCGCAAGCGACGGTCGCGGTGCGCCGCTCCGCTCCAACTGTCACCGGGCTCGCAGCTCTTCGGTGGCAGCCACGCGCGGCGTCTCAGCGGTCGCTCGGGGGACGGAGCATTCATTGTTCGGGGGCCAAGTGGCCAAAACAGGCGGTGCGGCGCGGCGCGCTCCTAGCCTACTTGCTCGCTCGCGGCCGGGCCTCTGTATCTCGCGACGCGACGCGGACAATGGCTGAAGGAGGCGGAGCAGGCGCCGAGCGAGGAGGAACCCGTGGGGCGCGGAGGCACGACTCGCCTTGGTCCAGCGGCGACCTCTGTGGCGCCGCAGACGGACAGCGGCCCCTATCTTCAACGGACCTATAACGAGTTCATTCAGTCGATGTAACGGAATAATGACGTCTCCGATAAGGCCATTGAGCTTTAAAGAAGAACTGCGGTGATTCGAACTGCCTGTCTTGCTTTCTTTTCTCCGAAAATTAATTTTTACCGGTTATAACAGTGCTGCTTAACAACTACTGTAAAACTCGATTTTAATCATTCATGCAGAATAATTATGAAATGAATCGGCATCTGCGTAATGAAGTATAAGTCTAATAAACAAAGCAATCCGAATGAGCTCCGTGGAGCAAAGAAAAGAAGTTTAACTTACAATGCGAACTGACGTGATACGAGGATATATCTTAAACAATGCAATCGCATCTTACAAAAGTCATATTCTATTTGGCATATCCTCATTGTGTAAGTGTACTGAATGCACAATGAAGAATTCCAGAGTAAAGGGATATTTATGAGAAGAAACGTCAAAACATCGGAAATGAATGTTTCGCATTATGTTTCACACAGAGATTTATCTCCATTTATCTGTTGAGTAAATTATACTCCAGGCGAAAAATACATGACTAAATGGGAAATTATTAAATAAATATCACTTCAGCAGTAACTAATATTAGAATCAAGAAAGCTTTGACGGTACGAACGAACCGGAGGAAAACGAAAAATAAAGAATGCAGGACGAATAGAAATAAAGCAGTACTACGTACTCGATTCAGTCGTCCACATGCACAGACTGAAAATATCAGTGGTATGATCAATCAGCGTTCTCAACTTGCAAGCAGTGTTTACGTCCCACACGCGTCGCGAGTGCGGGGGCGCCCCCTGGGGTTGCCACGAGGCACGCGGACCGGCGCGTGGCGTGATGGCGCGGAGCGACGCGGCGCGGCGCGCCTCGCGACTAATGAGGTGGCGCGATAAGCTAAGTCGCCTGTCATGACACTCCAGGCCGGGTGGTGGAGGTGCCCGTGTCACCCGCGTTTCGATAAACCGGGAACGAACAAAAGCAGATTGGGCCGGTCGGTCTGTCGGACGGTCAAAATGCAACGTCCGCGTTGCAACACTATCGGCTCCTGAAACTTCGCCCACAATCGTCAAAGAAAACTCTTTTTGACTCGCATGCTGCCATTAATACACAACACGAAACTTAAGTAAATATGTGATGCAACAGATGGATAGTACTTAAAGAGCTGTAAGCGAAACTTTGTGTTATCATGTTTGCTTCAGTACAAAGATGTTCAGCACATCGTGGCAACCCCGGGGAGTAGTTTCATGATAAAAATGTTTTTAATACAGCGTGCCCGAAACGCGGTTTCCCGTCCTTGTTTTCCATATGCGAAACAGCTAATTTTTTCACCGTGTGCGAAATAACTGTAACGATTTGCAATTGATCTTCGTCTTGACGTCTATGTTTATTATTTACAATGTTATGACACTGACTGGAATCCATTTACTTCTGTACAAGTATTAGAAGAAATATTTTCTACTCCTTTTGAACTTGATGTGGAAATTGATAAAATTTCCCAGTCTATATCCATAAACCCCTTAAGCATTTTTCCTTTCAATTTAATAATTGTTCGGTTAATTTTCTTGTTAACGATAATTCTGAAAAGTAGAAACATATAATATGTAGGCCATTTACAACAAGTCAGAGTGAATGTTATTGCGATAAAACGCAAACCAACAGATCACAAATAAGGCGGCAAACTTGAAATATCATATATTTGTGGTTAGATTACTTCTAGTTTTACAGTTATATGCCGAACATACGGAAAGCATTATGAATATTATTATTCTAACCACTAATATAATTTAAACGAAAATATAATATAGAAATAAGATCTGGTACAAACAACACATCGATTTATTACAACATGGTGACTCCTAGTTCGGCGAGCGTCCACCAAGAGCGTTGAAACCGTAGGTTCAGCCACTTTTATTCGAGTTCGTTGGAATGATCCCAATAGCGTCTAATGACATTTCACTTTCCCCGATTACCGGACTGGAGGAGACTACGACAGTAACTGACGTATGGGCACATGCCGGTTACCTAATTACTATGTAGAATGAATCACTATGTAAAAGTTAAAAGCCATTTGATTTTACTAAACCTCTGAAATATCATATTTCATACAGAAACTATTTCGTCTGAAGCAAAAGCTCTTCGTTATTATTTTTCTTTTCACATTTTTGTGAAGACTCTTACACGAACATTAATCCTACTATTCAGTTTCCCCCACAGAGTTGCCCCTTAAATCACATTAGTCCCCGTTACACATTGTCTACCCTCCAAACCAACGTTCCTGCACGTTCTAGGTCCCAACGTTCCCATAAATAACGATTAGCGTCTCGGCAATGGATGCAGCTAGACTCCTTGTTTAATTTTTCCGATTCCTCCACACCAGTCCCTCTCTCGGAGAAGCATTACACGAAACAAAAATGCGTCCCTACGGATTGTACTACAAGGGATTCGGCAAAAAGGTTCGCTCTGAAAGAACTTCCCTTAGATATATCTACAGCGGAAAGTAGTGAATATAAAAGAAAGTCTGGGCTAAATTTGAAAACATACACCTCACAGCATATAAAAGAAAATTAAGATCGAAACTCCGAAACAAATATTACCTTGTTTAAAATTCAATGAATGTCATAATTACTAAAATTATAAAATTTCATCAGAAAAAATATTATTTAAAAAAACATCACATGACTGGCATTCGAAAGCAGTCTGACTTGGAATGTTGGGGTTAAAACACACCGACTACCAGACATGCAAATAAACAATGACTTTATACTAATTAATTTTATTCTCCAAACTCACTTTGTGTGGTGAGTAATATTAGCTTACATTATTAATTATAATGTAATTTATTAAGCAAAATTATATCTACAATATAATAAGTTTTAAATGTAACGAAAATCTTATGAGTTGTATAAAAAAGAGTTAATGAAGGCACTACAAAAAGTTTTGCGGTATAAAAATTTCGAACAATCATATTAATATGTGACTAAATGAAGCTGGGAATGTTTTACAATTTTGGGTATGGGTTTGGGTTTTGCGCGTTTTCTTATCACACAGTAACAATTTTTAATTCGGGAAGTTAATACTAAGTCAAGTACAGAAGAACTAATAACACGATTTCAATGAGTAACTCAACATTAATTTTAATCGAACATCGAAAAACACTAATTTTTGCTGAAAATTGTACGCAAAACCATACCGTATAGTCGAGGTTTAAGCGCACAAACAAGTTTCGGCCGAGCTCCGGTAGGTTCGACGCCCTGCAAAAATCTCGCTAGAGATGCGTCGTGAAGCTTTGCGAAACCCCGCGGAGATGTACCGCCGATAGCGGGCGGGCGCCTCGGAGCCGGAAGGCGCCGTCCGCGTCCCGGGGCCGGTGGCCGGCGGCCGACGGCCGACAGGGAAGGCGCGCGCGGCCGGAATGCGGCGCAAACTGACCGCACACCCGTGCAACGTAATTCAGTGCGCATTTCCGCTGGGCAGCGGACAGCGCGTTTCGTCACACGCTGCTGAGCGTTATTATCCAACAAGACGGTTCACGCACCGAACAAAAATACAACAACAAAAAAAGTTGCTTGTAACTAACAAGGGACTTTTCGACAGGTGCAGGTCGAAAGCTGGCCTAATATGTTTTCAATAAAAAAATATTCAATACCTGCAGCAGTTGTACGGCCCCTTGCAAGCCAAGTTAGTTCGCATACGACAAGCGGTACGCGTCAAGACAGAACCCCAGACTTGCATGTCAATTGTTTCTAATCGCTTCAAATACCGTTGTAACTGCGACAGAATCGCCAAACTGGAGATTCGAAACACAAAGATCAAGAGGCAACTAAACGCTTCGTTTAAGCAATACGTATCATATCCGGTAAATATTTGCACTGTTTTTGACCACATAAAATGTTGCCCAAATAACACAATGTCACGTCGAAAGTAATGATTAATATTTGTGACGAATTCTACTTTATATTCTCTCTTAGAAAAACAACGCAGGAATCAAATAACATTCAACAGCAAGCAACTTGCGAGAGGAATTTGAGGGTAGAAATGTTGACTACATTTACAAACATCTAACATTTATGACTTTATTAATCAATTCCAGACCGGACAGTGTGACATCTCCTTTAAGTGATTTTCTTCAGTGTGTACTGGCAATGAGTAGGCCAAGTACTTGTTTATAAATTCGGTGACTCAGCAGAGATGAATAAATATTACGCCGAAATCGACCAAAACATCAATGTTAAAGGACATTTTAATTCCGAATTAGATACGAATTATTGACCCACAACGCATTCCTACAATAATTATAAATGATAAACAAAACGAAGTAAACAAACGGAATTCGACAGAAAATGAAAGTGAAGAGTAGAAAGAGAGATTCGCATATCAAAAACAAGTATTGTATAACATACGTTGAGCTCCAGACAATTGAATAAGAGTTTCAACCTCATACTTGTCCATATAAATTGAAGCACAAAGAAATCGTAATTTCATTCTCCAGCAGAATATGGTCCTCCTGGCAATTGGAAGTCTCTTTTGCCATCCACCTCCGGTTCTTCCAAACGCTATACAAGTACAAAAGAATGGTTGTAAACACAGCTGTCTATATTGCCGAAGGAAAAGTAGCAGCGTAGTGTTATCGTTGGGTGGAACGCCGCCGCCTGCACAATGCATGTGAGAAAGTAAAACGGTAGCCGAGCGAGGGGGATTCGGCGTGTAAATGGCGGGGAGGAAGACCGAGTGCGGAGCGGTGGCAGCGAAGCGGAGCGGAGTGGAGCGCGGCGAGCGAGGTGGTCGGGAACTGCGCTGGAAGTCAGCGGAAGAACGTCCGTCGCGTAGCGTCTCGTCTCAGCCTCGAGCGCTTCGCCTTGGCGCGGGATGAGTCCCTAACGACTTCCGGCTGCCCGCCGGCCGCGTCGAGACACCGCATTCTGCACTGCAGACTCACGACGGCTGCGGTGGCGCTCCCAGGCGCCTATCGTCTTGAGGTAGACGCACTCGCGAGTTTACGCGTCGGAGTTCGGGGCTTACAAATACGATATAATATCATTTATGCGAGTTTACGGTAAACGCGAGTCGGAAGTCGGAACTTACAAATACGCTAAAATAGTTTACGCGTGTACAGGATGTCAATGGTCAAGAACAGAAGACGCAGTTGCAACAATCCAAGTCTGGTACTGTGAACTTTCACCAGTACACTTGTGTAGTGATCAGCATATACTATTATTTGTTCAGCAATTGCTCAACCAGAATACATGAAACAGTGTCCTGTACCGTAATTATTATTATTACTTTTTTTTAATTTAGAAGAAGTAACTTCTAGGTAAAGACACAAAATCAAATTAATAACAAATTGGCAATGCGATTATGAAGCATACTTTTAGAAAGAACTGTATTTGTAGCATTAGGCTATTAGTTTGTTAGCATATTCAATTAGATTTCCTGGCATAACGTTATGTTTTCCTAACGTTTCAGTAAAATACACAAGGATGGCTCTTCTGCAGTGAATTTCGCATTCCACACCCGTTCTCCTTACAGGGAGCAAAGGTAATTAAATCCGAACGACTCCATCACGGGAAGGAAATTAAAATGAGAATGAAGGTTGTTATTAGTGGATTTACGAAGTGTGGCCACACAAAGCTATTACTCCCTGTGTTTATTACTTTAGTAATAAACTATCTATGTAATAATCTACAACCAAAAATAACAACACGAGTAGATGTAATGATGAAGATTAGGAACACGCTCCTAAAACCAAGTCAAATTGAAGCGCAAATCACCCCGTTTATAGACTTCATTAATTGAGATCTATAACTTAAATTAATTAAAGATAGATATAATCACCAACAATTTCTTTGGCAAATAAGCATGTGCACCACAATCAACACTATCTACAAAAAGATCCAATTTTCAAATACTACCACCAACTACATACCGACATACCAACAACAAATACTATATTACAGTGAAGAGAGTTCGGATGATAATATTCGGAAAATGGGAAATCATTTTCACTTTATTTAAGAAGGTTCTGAAGAGTAAAATACTGTACATCTGAAGGATGGATGGATGAAAGATTATCTTCAATTCGTTGACTTGAAGACAGTGATTGCCTGGATTAAATTGAAGGCAGGGGACATTTCGAGTTCAGGTCAGTAGAAAGTGTGATAAGACAATATCGAATACAAGTATCAATTATAACTAACATTTCACAGAAACTAATTTTAATCGCATATCCCATGTATTCATATTAAATTCATCCGAAAACTGGAAATCCAACAAAAATTTAAGTAATGAACGCACTGCAGGAGAGTTTTTTTTTCTTCGTACTTTTCCATGAAATGACATTCTAGTGGACACGAGAACCATCGTCACCCGCAGCTCGTTATCTCAATGTAATTAAAAGCCGAGAGAAACATACGTAACAATTTAAACGTAACAGAATTTAAGTAAACCTGAGGGTGCCGTGAAACCGTCTTTGGTGCAGACAAGCTCCATCAAGCACAGCAACTGAACGCACAGCGACAGACTAAGTGCACTTGTCGGCCGCTTCAAATGCCCCTCGCACGGGCGAGCCGGTTCGCGCAGCGGCCGAAGCGCAATCCACGAGACGATGACGCCGTTTCCAGGCTCCGCGCGTCGCGATACGTCGCGTTTCCTCGCGGAAGACGCCTCGTTGACCCACACACCGCTAGACCGCTGAACCTGACGTTCCAGGTCGATACAGACGTGACAGTACTGTTAACGCTGGAGATTCCAGTTTCTATTCGAAAGGCACAAGTTAAAAAAAAATATCACAATTCATGTCATCATGAAATAATGAATGGGGAGAATGGTGAATTGTTATGTCGAAATGAAGAAACATGAACTATCACTTTTTTGTGGCTTAATATATACCATTACCTTTAAAAGGTACTCAGAGGCATCGTCCTCGTTCTGTGGGAGGAGACGTTACTGCACTTTGCTTAAATTCTCCATTCCATAATAATGGAAACTATAAATGCCTAAGAAAATATATAATATACACGGGACTCATTAAAAGAAAACTGAACACCACACACTAATGATAAGAAATTATCAAAGAAGAGAGAAAAGGGCGAAAAGGAGACCGGAAACACATCGCACCGGCGAGTTCGCGAGAAGCTGCAAGGGTAAGAATCGGCGGATAAGCTACTAGGCTTGTCTGTGAGACCAGACAACGGGAACCGAGACTGGGAAAGAGCCCTCGACGCCGCGCGGGTGGATGCCGAGAGGCACGTGGTGCACGCCGGCCGAAAGCACTTCCCCAATGAGAGTTCCTTGCGTTTCCGAAGGCAGCCACTGCTCGTCGTGACGGCGTTTGGGAGCCCGAATTCTTCCCCAGTCATCATGCTTAGCTTTTTGCGATCCAACGTCGAAGCCATTTCATTAAGAAACACGTCGAGACCATATAAGAACATATGTCATTTCCAAACCAAGTCAAGAAACGCATTTCCATTACAAGATTACCAAGTTAGTCACAGCAGCTTGTATTGTCAGATACATGACTTTTCATTCCCACAATAATAACAAAAAAGATCAAGTTTAATCTTATGGATGATAAAGTCATTCTACGGAGATGGGTAAACAAAAATACTGAGAAAATCAACGCTTCTTTTTCCAATTTCAATTCCGGGCGCTCTCGCCGGGTTCACTCCTCAAATTATTTTCACGTTAATTCTATGAATTCTCGACAACACGCGAAGCGAAATGACAGAATTAAAAAGATGTTCTTTCTAAGAAATCATATTGCTAATCATCAGAAGGTGCTTGTGAGGTAATTTATCACCGCAGCCCTTGAGACGTCGATAGGTGCGTGCTTGGAAAGTCGACCTTTCTAAAACCAACAGTTTCTACACATTCCATCCACGAGAGGGTCGTCCGGCGCGGGAGGAGCAGGAATGCGAAGAGCGTGCGCGTGCGGCTGCCGCGCTGACCTTTTCGGGAGTGGGTAAACACACACACGAGCACGCACGCAGCAAGAGGGAGACGGATGTGAACGCACTGACAGAACACAAGATTCATTCTTACTATTCGACTCCTAATTGTCAACAAACAAAATTGTGTAATGTCCGTCAAAAAGTTGTCGAATAACAATTCATAATTAATTCATATGCGGCGTGTAAGAAAATAGGGAACCGTTATAACGTATCTTTCTATCAATGGAAAAAGCGTAGAGGAAGATCAATGCTTACACTGAGGAGAATTAAAATAGAGATGACAAATGTATAAAACACTAGCTATATGAAAGGAGTAAGTAGTCTTTTAAAGACTGACAACACAAGAAACGCGAAATGAAAGTTATTTTTAATAAAACAAGCAGATTCCAATATAAGCGGTGTAAAGAGAAATGAGTTCATCTGTCAATACTGCACGCCACTCGTACAGAGGAAATCACAAGACAGAAGCGGGGAGCACACGCATGACCAGAGGTCGACCGGGTCCACTCCGCTCCTTGAGCAAACCGACGCGACGACGCACAGATATGGACATATTTAGCGTGGTAGCCCGCGTCCCCCGGAGAGCGCACACATTCGTCGCGACGCGACGTGGCCCGTCTCCGCCGTCCAGCTCCCTTGTTGGGCGTTCCAGTGAATAACAGCTCTCGGGGGCCGAGTAAACACGCGCGCATAAAGGCGCGTTATGATCGGAAGGAGCCGCGCAGGTGACCGCATGAATAATTCCCCTCTTCTGCGCTGGAAGAGAGGCAAATATTGGTGAAGGCCCCGCGCCGTCCTCGCTCTCTGATGCGGCTCAAGGCTGGAGGCTGCGCACTTTTCACCGAAGAACGAATGCACTCCGAGCATGCACGCGAAAAGCGGAGGCACTCCCAGGAATGGGGAGGAGGGGAGGGATTAGGGAAATTCCCAAAGCTTTTCCAAAAATTAAGGAATGCAATGTTCCAGAAAACAAGTTTTTAATGAACGAATGTTTAATACGAGGATAATGACAAGTTTGTTGAATACTGACAAAAGCGAAACCGACAGTAAACGTCAGGAAGTTCTGGTTATTCTATTTTACTTATAGACAATCGAAAAACTTGCTGTATTACTAGGGATGCATTTAAATAGCACATATTAAAATGTTAATTTCAAATACGCATGTCTTGTATTAAATACGTACAATTTTACAATAAATCATCAAATGGATCTCCCTCAAATACGCACAGCTAAAATTATTTAATGAATATTTGGTTATGGTGTGGTCGAATTCGTGACACACGAAGCTGGACTGAAATGCAGTTCATGAAGGTAAGCCGAAATACATATCAAAACGCAAACAATTTTATTACATTTCTCCTCGACTACCGCCCTATGTGTCATCAGCATTTGGTCTACTTCAGAAGGCAGCCAGTGGTCGGGCTATGACAGTTGATAACCGAGCCCTCTTGTAGATAACGCACTGCACGCTATCGTTATCCTGACGTAGCTCCACGTCCCAAGGTTCCTAATCAATCTGACTCACGGTTTACGGTTTCCCGTTTCCCTAGGAGTTGCTCTCCCACTGAGCAAGAATCCACGTCTGGCGTGAGGTAACCCAAGATTCCTCTTAGTTCCTATCTTTAAACACAGGACAATGGAAAGACAAAAATAATCAGCTTCGACGGGAACAGAAATATTTGTATACTCAAAAAAACCAACAATTCTTTTTTAGAACTATCTGTTATCGTTACTCGGAACTACCTAGATTACAAGGAAAACATTGCCTTCAGAATCTTCGATATTAACGATGCCCAATTGCATACACACAGAAACGTCATCAGAATTTAAGAGCTTTTTTATGGAGTGGCGTCCGCGAAAAAATAAAAAAAAATATTCAAAACTGAAATGAAAATACACGTCATTCAAACAAAAACATCACATCCCTTACTAATATGGAATGTAAGCAATTCGCACTCGCGCAGAGAACACACTCGGAAAAGGACCTTCTAATTCCAATATTTGCATCAAAAACATTTTCCTCGTGTTATTCTCTCTAATCTCTCCAGCATCGACATCCACAAAATCTGCGCGGCGGCGTCGCGATCGAAGCCGATTTACATAATCCCGCGGAATCCGATGGCCATGTGTGACGGGCCCGGTCACGTGGTGGTCTCCGGCGCGCGGTGCGGCTTTGGACGGCCTCCAAGGGCGGGGCGCTGGGCCGGGCCGCAAGGTCGCGCTCCCCCGCCCCCTTGTTTACGTAACGCACACCGCGAGTCTTCCCTAATTGAAGGCTGACGCCCCCGACGCGATGCTTCTGGGCCGCCCAGATCGGGCGCCGGCTGGGCGCCGCCTTGGGCGCAAGGAAGAGGTAGTTGACGATCAAATGGACTGTTAATAAACGTCTGCCCCAGAATTAGAAACGTGATGTATTTAGAACATGTGACATCACATGCAATGAACGATCGCATTTATGTCTTAATACTGCATTCTCTCGCAATGGATATTTTCTATGGCCTCTCCGAGAGTCTACCAGGAACCCGAACGGCCACGCATTTTCCCCATAATAAATTACAGAGCGGACAGAAATGGGAACAGCCGATGATCTTGCACTTGACCTAGGTAGCGTGTTGACAATGAGAAGGAAGAACTGGTGTCGGCTAGCGTGTGCATTAGCTCGCAAATCCTTCGTGTGTACCATTTAGCATGCTTTTGTTCCTTTGCTTCTCTTTTTTGTTGTTCGTTCCCAATGAACTCTCTCATATATTTTTCCTGCGTACATAAAAATTGTTGCTTTCTCACAAGAAATGTACTTTCAATATTATTCATGGGTTACATAATTTTATTCATTTACTCCACTCATTCTTATGAATGACAAACCGAACAGGTTGAGAATTTCGGAGCGTCGCCCAACAATAAATGCGATTACTTTCACAACCACCATGACACTGCGCAACGCTCGATGCCATCAGCCAAGAGATCCTCCTTTCTGAGCCAGGAAGACTGACAACAGCTCATCCCTCCCGATCCTCGCTTACGAAAGGGAATTCCAACTCGTTTGCTTCGCCGAAGCGTGATTTCAAACTTCCGATGCACTTACAAGTATGCGTTTCGATCCAGAATCCTAGTGTTTGCAACACCATTTCTTTTTAGTTCCTTCGTATTTATAACAAAAAAATTGTTTCAGATATTCCCGTAGCAGTACCACATAAAGTAAAATGTATTATATTTTCTGATACTATTTAAATCATTTTACTGGATTACAAAAACATGATTAAAATAAATGTAATAAGAGGATATACTAGATATATCAAGTTTCCTTAAACTACTCACATCAAAATGATCGTGCCTTCCGTTCAAACTTTAACATTAACCATTCTGAGAACTGAAGATTTCAGATATTTTCTTGTAAACGCAAATTACGACCTTCCTACAACACATACTAATCTTCTTTCTCATTTGCCATACTAGCCTTCACATACTGTTTAAAAAATCGCACGGGGGAACGTCCTGGATATTACCCACCGAGTAGAGTAATCAGGAAAAGAGATATACAAATATGTACGTGCAACTGTCTTTTTCTCCAGAACTTCGTGATTCACAATTCCATGAAAAACGCCTTAGCCTAGAATACTGTAAGCAAACCGTTCTCAGAAAATATGATCGTCACAAAATATCTATTTTCCCATTCAAAAAACAATTTCATTCAGGAACTGGAAGTCTCCCTACCTTTCTATATATATTCTACATTATACACAATTATAAAACAGCAATTATCAATTAATGCAAGGAAACTATACACATACACGTATGCTCAGGTGTGTTGTGACGACAATATAATAATAGCATAAAATGCGTAACGAATACATTTTAGTTCAATATTTCAAATTCAACTTTTTAAATATATATGGATATTTTCATATTACTGAACTTTTAGTTTTACTGTAGTTCTAAGACGCTAATTAATTTGTGAATACATTCTGTTTAAGACGCTAACATACGAAAGAATAACAGCACACAAGACACTGTGATGACTGACATTTGCTGTGGCACTGGGTTGTCACACTGAACACTGCAACATACACGAGATCTGCGCGGGGAAGGCCGTCTGGCCGGTCGCGTCAGTGAGATGAGACGGAGCGGAGCGGGGCAGAGCAGAGCAGAGCAGAGCAGAGCGAGACGGAGCGGGGCGTGGCGGGGCGGAGCGGAGCGGGGTTCGCCGTGTCCGGCCGATTTGTTCCGCTCGAAAGCCGTCGAGGGCGGGGGCGGCGGAGCACTGACCTTCCCCGCGGGGGGCCGCGGCGGGCGGGAGGTCTCCGGCGCGCGTGGCTCCCAAGGTTCGCGAGCGGCTGACGGCTGAGAAATGGCTCTCGCCAGCGGAAGACGGTCCGCGATCTCCCTTTCAACGGGGGGACTGGCTTCGGTCTACCCCGGCACGCGGGAGGTCCATGGACACTCGCAGTGCTTTAGTATTTTATGGTTTTGTCATCGGAAAATAAACTTGAAATTCACGTATCCCTCCTTTTCGGTTTACAATAGATAAACTTCAAGGCAACTACTGTAGAAATACAACTCTGGTAAAAAAAAGTGAATGTTTTAAGAAATAATTTCTTGAGACGTTTTACTTTTTCGAAATTGCGCTATTTTCATGAAATGATTGAATTTTTGCATCTTATTTTAAGAAAACCTATCAAAAATATGAAGAACTTATTAATATATAATTATTACTCTAGGATTTAAGAGCAAACGTTTACAGCGCTCAGCGAAGTTTTTATACAATCACGACAAGAATGCAGTCTTCGCTTTTGTGAGAACCAAATATGGAAAATTCAATGTTTAGTATTGATTAAATTGACATTTTGACAAAAATGCCTTACGTTTCAGTCGGTATCTCTAATGAACAATGTCGACGTTCATTACTGTTTCGCTCTGCTACCCAAAAGCACTAATATTATACACATATCACGTAAGAGGAAAATCTCTGATAAATATTTCAATTTATTTAATCATTATTAGGCGTCACATAGAAAACCAAACAAATGGTTATCTCAAGCTGCCGACTAACGCAAAATGATAGTTCGAAATCTTACTGGAACTATGTAATTCCTTTAATTAAAACAAAATCAAAAGTATAAAACGAGGGTACACGTACATGTTTGGCCATTCTCTCGTTAACGCCACACCCATCAACTTACTGCAATCACGACTAGTAAGAATAATATTGCTCCACTCACTTAGCGGCAGTGCATTTCATTGGTCGGAGAAACAGCGTTCCACAAACACGAGCGATACGCTCTTCCTGATGCTCTTTGCCCCAGGAGCTAATAGCGTTTGCACAGGCGACAACGGACACTGTAGCGAGAGAGTAGCAGCTACAGACCAACGTCCTAGTCATGCACGTTCGCTTTGCAACAACGGCCAGCCTGACCGTTGAACCTACGGCCGCGGGTTCTATCGTTGTGTTTATTCACTGCAGGAGCGCAGCACGACAACGCTACTCAAATAGAGAAAAAGTATACTGAAGAACAAAAAAGGAATAAATAGTTAGTCCCCCCTCCTCGCAAATTCAAACAAGCACGTGGTTAGAGAGTAGATTTTCACTCCTTTTAAAAATTGTAAAAACAATAATTTTCATTGTTATAATTATTATGAGCTTGAAAATGTCAAGCACGGAAGATAAATATTTACTTTACTAATTGGAGGAATTTTCGAAACTTTTTAAGATTTATTTCATACTGCTTACCAGTTTCCCTGAGGGGAGTTTCATTCCACTTTTGATCCCATATTTTCATTAAGACTACTTTCAGATTTGCTTAAGAAAAAATGCCAGCGAAATAAATATAATCCACTAAAACTTCTGGAAGACTACAAGATCACACAATCCACTCATGGTTTTTCGAACACCTGATATTCCTCTAAGTCCAGACTCTCAAGTAGTTCTTATGATAAGCGTAAGATAGCATATGTGGTATCGCAATGAAGTATAGCTACCTG
Organism: Teleogryllus occipitalis; assembly: GCA_011170035.1. Classification (NCBI taxonomy): domain Eukaryota; kingdom Metazoa; phylum Arthropoda; class Insecta; order Orthoptera; family Gryllidae; genus Teleogryllus; species Teleogryllus occipitalis. The sequence goes on along the minus strand of BLKR01000212.1, from coordinate 555,750 downwards.
TGAATAAGATTAGCATTAATCGGTCAACGTTTCTTTCAGTTACGTAGAGTGAGAGTGGCAACGACAGTGAGGATAATAACTCCACTTCAGCTATGAGACCACATCTGAAGTGCTGGTTATTTGGAAAGACAACTTTTAAAACGTTGAACTGGAGTTAACTTTCTAAGAACAAGACATAACCATTTTTAAAACCCATTACACTGCAAGTGCTTAAAACATGTGTTCATGAGGAACCAAGTTAAAGAACTTTTGTACAACCTGTGCTATGTAATGCAAGAGCTGACATGGTTCTGAAGGGGACTTGAGTGTATATTTGGCATCATTCCAAGGCATCAAACTGGAAACGTTCAAAAAATCAAAAATTGAAACAGAAATATTTTATTAACCAAAACTTAATATTATTTGAAACAGTTTAATGCATATCATCATAGTGAACCACACGAAGTGTAATCGTATCGTATCTTCCGGGTTCACAAATATCTTATCCAAAAGTAGAGGCTGAGGGAGCACATTTCAAATTGTCCATGCATTTTCCTCACTTATTAGACTATGGCACAACCTAATTGGTGCGATCGGAATCAGTGAAGAACTAACAAGCACACGCCAGGCGCGAATACAGGTGTGGGCTCAGATAAGTGACAGCGATAAGCGCTTGGTGGCGTGTATCACATGGGAGCACAGAATGTTGGCTTCAGCGCGCAGTGGCTTTATGGAGCATCAGCGAAGCAGTCGCCACCCAGCATACACTATATCAATAATTAGAATTGCTTCCATAAATTACCCCTATTATTTGATGGATTAAAGGCGTAATGAACACGGTATATATTCCGTTTACTCGAATAGTAAAAGATATTTCGTATTTATTTCTCTCTTCATTTGCACATTTAAAGGCAAAACCAATAATATAATTTCTAGACAGTAATGCAAGATGGATAGTAAAAGTGAGATAAAAATATTAGGAAGCTTTCAAACCGACTCAAGGGTCCATAAAACGTTGATGTACTTACGCATTTCTGAAATGTATTTAGCCGACTCCAAAGCCCTAGTCATTCCATATTCAAGATACAACATAGTCCTTCCCTCCGCTTCACATAAAATGTGAATTGATATTTGCATCTCTCCCAGCTGCGTTCAAAAATGTATCTGGAACCCAAAGTCTAGATGCAACGAAATAGGCAAATGTTCTTTATTTACATACTTTCTTATACTTAATTACATTTTCGTTGCACATGTCACCACATCCAATGAAATACAAAACACCCATGCAATTTATTCGAATCGTTCAAATCGTCAAATAAAAACACACCAAACATTAAATTTATTATCGGATTCGGAAGCATAAACGCGACGCTTAATAAACAAAGAAGCGCTTGCACCCATTTAAATTATCGCCAAGCCACTAAACCCGGGCAATGGCGCCGTCGTCAACCACATGCAATAACGACCGGCGCGGGAGCAGATAGGCGGCGCCCGAAAACAGCGGGGAGGAAGCCCTTTGCGGCCGACCACTAGCGGTGTGGCGCACAGTGGACACAGCACACCCAAAACGACACAGCAAATCGTACTTTGGCATTTTGAAATAAGCAATTCAACCGCAAGATTTTTTCTTTACGTTGTGTAACAAGGTGAAACAGAAGTGGCTAAACGAATGTATCAGTTCAACCTTTTTACAAAATTTACATGGTTCAACAATTTTCGTGCAGAAGGATGACCGGAACAAGCCATCACTTTCAGCAATATTTCCTTTGTGTACTGGGACTCAAGCACATTACAAAAGTTTCAAATGAAGTCATAATATTTCTTTTAATACAATTTCAAGATCTGCAAGCAAGAACTTGAAGTTAAAAATCAAACGCTCTTGTAACATCATCACGGCTAGGATTCGTATTTGTTAGTTAAAATGAAACTTTTTTCATTTGTTTACGAATTAGGGATTTTGAAAAGATTCGAAACCCATCGGGTTATCCGTATCTGCATTTCCAGGTATACTAACTTTTATTTCCATATTTAAGGAAAACGTACATTTCTTTAAATATCTGAACCGTTTACTTGCAATAGGCTCCGCATTATAGTATTTCAGGAGCAGTTTCACTTCTGAATATTTATTAGAGAAACCATAATAATTTCTTTACGCAGAATTATAAACCACTGTTTTGTAAATGACCAATAATCAGAAATTGATTTAGGAACTTACTCACAGCCCACAATAGTGTTCAATATATTTTAGTACCTACATCATTAAATCTCGTTGAGTAACTAATATTAAAATTGTATTCTTTGATCGCTCTATTTATGTAACTTGAACATTTGATTTTGTCATTTTTCTATTTGAATGTTTGTATTAAATTAGTCTACATTTTATTACACATTTTGAACATTTCTATTCCACATATATGTGCATATTTAGGTCCGTACAAATACTATTACACTAATTGCATACAAATCCCAGCCTTGATAATTACAATAGAGAGCTCCTATTCATAAATCGCATATCATATTTCACCTTCCCGAAAATTGTAATCCTGTTGTCACGTTTGACCTCTCTGTGCTTGACCCCTATTTTTGTTTCGCTGTGCGCGCGGCTTTCCTGCCATTCGGGGCCATTGCGTGGCGCGGGGGTGGCGGCAGGCGGCATGAGCGGGTCGCTAGGGGCCCTAAACGTCACGCGCCAGCGGCGTTTCATCCCCTCCCGCTCCTCTCCCCCGCGAGCTGCGACAGCCGCGAGCGATTTACGGCGGGGGCGCGCAAATTTACTGCCGCCGCTTACGCGCGCCCGCACGCACACGCGTGCGCGCCCGCTGACAGGCGCACGCGTGCATGCGTGGTGAGGAGTCGCCGCCGCCGCCGCCGCCGGCCGAAATTGAAGCGCAAACCGCTGAGCTCGTGGAAACGAACTGCGGTCAGCGTCCCCTCTTTCCCCCGTTCCATTCGCTAAACTCGTCCATAGCATCGCGCCAGCACAACGCGGCGTAAAAGCTTGGCTGTGCGAAGTTCTCGCAGTTACGGGTTGCGGGTGTGGAGGCACGATTACGAACATAAAAGGAATGTTCTCGAATAAATGCGTTCTAAATTTTTCATATTTCGTAAATAATTCGTTTCATAATTCATAAATGCGTTCATCATTTTATCAACTTAATTACAGAGTAATTTTAACACGACCACTCAAGAAGTTTCAATACTAAAACTGCGTTAAAATATCCGTCCTCAAGCATAAAAACAATTGCCCGGATATTTTCGATTCTAATAAACTTTAATCGGTGGGCACAGTCTGGTTTCACAAAATGCTCCTGTAACTACGACACACGCAACTATAGGTGGTTAAGCTCGCAGTATAGTACAGACAAATGGAAAAGATACCTGTCTCGCTGAAATCGCAGCTCCGAAGCAAAGCAGAATGAGCTTTCGCTGCTCTTGTTTCGTTTTCGTCTCTGCCGCCCTTACAGCGTTGCTCCTCAACTACTTAAACAAACGAAATTAACACGCATTATTGGGAGCATCATAACCGGAGAAACGGATTGCACTAGTTTCATAACCGCATTCATTCTAAAATATGCTTTCGAAAGCGAATATGACTCGCCAGACAGCTTCCAAATATATTAACAAACTTGTTAATACAATATATTCAGAATTTCACTACCAGCTATCGGTTCACACAAGAATTCGACAACGATTTCAGAATGCAAAGAATAGAACGTCAAAATTATGATATCCACCACGGAAATGGTTCGTAGTTCATAATGAATTCCGCATTATATCTACACATTTGAAGTGTGAAAATTTGAACTTTTCTCTCAACACAGAATTTAACGACCTGCCCAAGAAGAAAACAGGGCACAACGCCGGCGTTGACGCGCCAGACACCGTGTTCACGTTAGGGCGCGAGTGGAGGCACGCGGGGGCGACTCGTGACGTCGGAAAAGAAATGAGGAAGCGTCGGAAGCCGCGGGCGGCGCCGAAAGAGACGACGGCGCGGCAAGGGCCACAATGCCCACCAAATGTAAATTTATGGCCTCGCCGAGCGATATGGCTGCCAGACGCGAGGCCCCACGCCGCTGCACCGCCAGGGTGCTTCTATTAGAACGGAGCGGCTCGTGAGAGTTCAACGCCCTCGGGTGCCTGCAGGGACGTCGTGATGGCTAAGGGCAATAGGAGGTACTGTGGATGCGGGCAAATGCTTATAATTCGGAGATGCTTTTTGGCGATTTCGAGACGCTGGTGCTATAGAGTTGACCACGGTTTAGCAGGCGAGTACATATTCTGTTTAAACAGTGAAATCTGTTTTCAAATTTTCAACACCGTTCATCAAACTGAGGCGTTATATCAATTTTATAACCATACAAACTCAGGAGCACAAAATATTTCTGGAAGGAAATTACGAATCTATGGCCCTATTCTGCAAAGAAATGCTCAAAATTACTGCCGTGACAATTAAGAAACGATGAGATGTTCGTAGCCATAACTGACTTTCTTAGGAACCAAAACCTCGAAAGAAGCATCGACTTCAACCCAGTACCAAGAATCCATGAACTATTTTTCAACCATCCCTTCCAAGACGCGACTGAGGCACAGGCTCCTCGAAACGAACTCATCATCCGTAGGTGCAACGCCGTGTGAATATTCTAAAACTAGCCCACACGTGCACGCTCTTGATGGGGATCCAACGGCGCGGCACACGCCCCAGCGGCAGAACACAAGGAAGCACTCTGCGGCCCGTCTGAGGCGCGTGAGCTGCAGCGCTGAGCACGCGGCGATAAGACAGCGGAGAGCGGCGCGGCGCACCCGCCCACTCGGAAACGGTGCGTCCAGAATGCTCGCCGCTGCCCTACAGTGCTGACGCAGCTCAGGGGGACGAGCGAAAGCAACTCAGAAGAAATTAAGTAACGCCGGATAGATGCATTCTCCCCCACAATCCATTCCCTCCTCAATGCAAAGATAACTTTAGACGAATCTCTAAACATGTGTTACCTTGCAGGAAAGTAACACACTGATAGAGACTGAAGACAATTGAACGGGCTCGTCTCGCGAGTCTAAGACTTTCGCGGTCGCATTCCATTAATCTATGCTGCCTGTCAAACACTGCCTCCTAGGCAATATCGATGAATACCGACCGTCAAACTTGGCTCTTCATGCCTCATGAGATAGCTTTGCATCTTATACAACTGTGTCGTGAAGCGCGCCGTCATCTAGCAACCAAACATTCCTATCCGCGGCGGCCACATTGCCTTTGAGATTTTTTTAGGAAAAGCAAGGGTAGATTTGCAGTTTGTAAGACGATTCGTTCACGCGCGCTCTGTCGATTCCGAGAATGAATCACTAGCAATGAGAACGACGCATAATCCCGCGGAAAATGACTCTTCCCTCCGCAGTTCCAAGTTCAAGTTTAAGACGAGGCTCGGGACCTTTGGACCCCGCGTTAACATAAAACATCCTTGAGTCTGTCCAAAGCATAATTACCGCTTTTTTTCGAATTCGACTAAAATCATTTGGCGAGTATATTTTCCCAATGTTTTCCAGGAAAACCTCCATTTTCGTACCTCCTGTTTGCCCCACAAGTTTATGTGGGGCAAATGTATACTGGTGCGTTAACTAATCATACGCATACGCGTCCGTGCGCGTAAACAAATCGTATCACAAACTGCATTTTAGTAATAAGAAACTTTCCCGCAGCTGGTTAGAGTCATTTTCAACCTGTTTGCACACGAAGTCTCCGGTTGTTTTGTTTTGAATGGAGGGGAGACTTGAAGACCGACTCAGGCGTCACAAGCAACAGTTACGCTGATGGGGTCGCTTCCATCCAGGCATCGAGGTTCGCCTGAGGCGAGATTAAGAAAACCAGTATTTATAGATGCCTCTGCCGCGCGCGGCCCGAAATACTCCGGCGGCAGCACCACGTTTCGGTGCCACGTGGCCATTATCGCGGCGAACCACACGTGGGCCTTTCAGGATAACCAGACACCCCGGAGAACAAGTGCAGAGAGCTGACTGAGCAATTCTGGATGGCGCTTCGTCAAAGTGAAAGTGAAATGGATGGCTAAATATACACAGGGATAATCTATTTCTTGAGTGCACTTCCAGGATCACTGACAGCGCCGATTTTGTTATCAACTTAATTCTTCTGTTTTACGGTAAGTTAAGACGAAGTTTTCAAAGATAATGTTATGTTCTACTTCACTGAAACTAGATCTGAAAAAAATGCAAGCCCGAAGTATTTCAAACATCAACTTTCACAAATCTTGGCAAAGCGAATGAATAGAGTAGAATTTTTTTTTCTTCTCAAAAAACCACAAGTGTTTAAATACTTTCAAAGAATCTTATTCTTAGATTATAATCTCGAAATGAACAGTTATCACAGTAATAAAATCACTTACCCTGCACAAATACAGAAAGTGACTTAGCTTTGCAATTTCTGACTGCGCATGTTCGGTCATCATAACATCACAAACCCGCAAGCAGGATGTTGTCGAAGAACAGTTGGCGTCGTAAAGTAAACCTGTGGTCAACGTCCTGGGATCTCAACATCTGTTGACGAACTCTCTCCAGCACAAGTGTGTTCAAAGCAAATTTATAGATGTCGAACAACCACTGCAGATTTATTCCTAGTGACAAAAGTTTATTACGACAATTTTTTACAAAATCGATATTGAGATAAAATAATTGCAGTCAGCTGCTAATTGCAATTGCTATTAAAATGATAAAACAGATTCTGATAATGACCAATGATTTTACAGCAGATTAATTTTTAGATACTTTCGAGGTAACATGCTCTCACTATAATTTTTAACTTTTTGTTTGCTGCCGAATTTTAATTTACTCCACTCATTTATCCAAAGGCTGTATAAAGCACCTTGCAATGAACAAGCAACTCAAATATTTCCTGACAGGAATAAGCAGTCACAAAAAAATGAGGTGATACCCCAAACAGGTAATTGCAAGTCACTGCCAAATTTCGTTTTCGTACGTCTCCAGAACATAAGGAAGTACACACGGGATCGTTCGACGGGATGACTGGTCGAACTTCGATACCAAATAACGGTCCCTCCTCGAGGCCTATCAAGCACAACTTCATTACGTTAACTTAAGTAATTTTACCTCTATTAATATCGAAAGTTCGTAATGCATGGAAGTAATACTCAGTGTCGTAGTTTGCAACTCTCTGAGTATGTTTGCGAATACAAAACCTTTGGAATGGAGGAGGGGGCATTAAGGATCAAGCCAGATTTGTAGAAGTAGAAAGGAGAGAAATTTATGTGGACAAAAAACATAGTAGAATGCAGGTAGAAAACAGAATACAAGAAATATTTGCTAGAAATATATTATCTTTCGCAATCTCCTAAATATGGCGAGTCTGAAGAGCTACACTGATTCCGCTTGCGAACTATAGAAACCTAGTACATCTGTGGCTGGATCCGGCCATCGAGCCTAGTGTTGGAGAAACTTTCATCATCAGGACACACGAGAACTTCTGCGAATTCGGCGGCTGTCTTAGAAGCAAATACGGAGGGCGTGTCGGGCTAGGAGCCACATAACGCCTAAATGCTTCCAGGCGGTGCGGGTGGGCGTCAAGACAAAGCGCGGGCTGAGGCGCCGTTAAGAGGGGGCATGCTCGGGGCGGTGCGGAGCGGGGCGGGGCGGGGCGGGGCGGGGCGGGGCGGGGCGGGGCGGGGCGGGGCGGGGCGGGGCGGGGCGAAGCCGCAGGGAGCGCACGCAGATGCTGCCACCGCGCCGACGGATGCTTCTCGCGCCGGAGGGGCCATGCGCAGCCCAAATTGTGATGAGGGGGCTGAGCAGAAACGTAACACCATCTCTCTCTCTCTTCAAAGGATTCAAGTCAATCCGGGAGTGTAATAATGGGTTTCATCTTCCGAAGATGACATTAAAACTAAAATGAAATATTTGATTCACTATTTATAAGAATAAAGTAGTCGAGAATGCTATCGTTACTAATCACAATTCCTCGAAATACCAATTGTACATTACATCGCACCATACGGCTTGAAGTTACAACACGAATACGTCCTTGTATTTACACAATTAAACATGAAGCTGCTGTCCATCGTTATAATTCACAAATATCCATCCAGCCAACCAACACTTTGAAAACCTTTGAATCCTACAGAAGTTCGAAGGTGCAAGAGATTCTGGAAAACCTAACTATATTCTGTCTCAGGGAAAGGTGTCCACTACAAAAGGGTTCAATTACGCACTTTTTCCGCCACGTCAAACGTTGATCCATCTCCAATGTAAAAAAAAAACACCCTCACAATTTCCCTCACATCCATCTCCAATGTAAAAAAAACAACACCCTCACAATTTCCTATCTAAAAAAAGAGGTTGGTTTAATGCCTGTCCATCCAGAAGCAGATATCCTTCCACCATGTCTAGGAGATGAGGGCCACTAAGCGCCGTGCACATATTAAGGAGCTATACCCCGCTACCCTATCCTGCGCCGGCCGTCGGGCAATAAGTTGTTTCCGAGCAACAGCTGGTGCCTGCGTGAGGTCGAAGCGCCACAAAAAAGTTCCCGGCGCCCCTGCCCGAACCCTCTGCCCCTCCTCCTCCCGTATTACCAACTCCTCCATCGTTCTCTCCCCTGTCTTCTCCGCAACCACTAGAGGCGGGATTCAAAAGAAAAAAACCAACAAAGAAAGGGGAGAAATATTTAAAAAACAAAAAGGGTACAAATAAATAAAAATGTGTTACATGTTTGTTTCATAACTTCATTATAGTGGTATCTAATCTCAATCTTCAAGACACTGACAGACGCACACACCACGGATTTTATAATTTCTTCGACCTTATAAAAGAAATCGGTTCACGTGGCTCGATTGTTTACTTAATACGTCACTAGACGTAAGTTTGATGTGTAATTTTACTGTAATGCAATTCTTGATTTTTTTAAATCTCAAAACAATATGATACCAAAGAGCAAAACAGAACTTGGGAAATTTGAAGAACTAATACAAAATAATCTACATTTCCCACCAGCCACGAAACTGAATGTGGCCGATGCAAGAAAGAAGTGCCATCTATGTGGGAAATACAGCACAAACACCTTTCGAAGAACACGAAATTTTCTTCCGTTTTAGTAACGAGTAATTAATTCAGTCGAAACTGAACGACTACGGTGACTTCTGTACACATAAAAATGAATCCCAAATAATTTTTCAAAAAACAGTAATCTTCAATATTTACTCTTTTCAACTCAAGGCTGAATATCCTCTCCCCTAGGGACCACAGCCTCGGTCTCCTCTGAGATGCGCGCTCTTTCCCTGTCCGCGGCACGGCTCCAGCCAGCGCGCGGCCGCCTCCCGGTCTTTGCTCCCCACCTGCCGCTGCGGTCGCGTCTGCGGCTGGCCGGCCGGCGGACGGGCGGGCGGACGGGCGGGCGGGCCGGCCGACGGGCTGGCTGGCGAGCTGGCCAGCGAGCTTTACGATCTCGCCTATCTCCCAACACGCGTTCCCGTCCCCGCATCCGCCTATTTACGAGGCTTTTACGGACTGATAGACGAGTTTTATGCTGTGATGGATACACCATAAAGGCCCGGCGTTGCACTCCGTTACGGCCGTTTCTCCAGGTGACACGAGAAGGCTAGAACGTGCGTTGGGAGACGGTGAAGCGTTAGACACACGCTTAACAGAAGGAGGCCACGTTCGACGATGTGTTTACGTGTGCACGTTCTCGGAAGGTCACGTCAGGTTATTTGATCGAAGTAGTGAATGAAATTCACAATCTTGGACCCAGAGCATATCACATTCATTAGAATCACGGTGGCAGGAAACTGACAAAGAAAGTGGTACTCGGGTAATATATTAGTATTTTCCTAACAACCGAAGAAAAACAATATGTTCACATTATTATTAACAGCAAAACTTCCATTAGTTTCTTTATTCGAATAGTTTTTTCTGTTGCTTTCCGACTTGTCCGACGCGCCGGCAAACAACGGACGGCTTTATTCCAAAAACAGGTTTTAGATACCGAGAGTAATCATGATCTATCCATGTCTTCGTGTATTAATTAAACCAAGACATGAAGGGCAGCGGGCGTGCACTGCGGTGGGCGGTTGCAAGTCCCCGGTTGCCGGGTTGGGCTCTCACCGGGGCTCTGAGCCCGGGGCCGGGCCGCAGGCATGAATGGCTTATTTACACGGTCCACTGCGCAGCCCCGGGCCGTCCGCCGTCTTTGTCCGCGCGCGGCGCGGCGTCGGCAGCTGCAGAGGCAGCCAAGGCAGAGGCGCGCACGCCGTCCTGCTGGGCATGCTGCGGGGCACGATAGCCCAGGAACATTCACGGCAATGCACGGTGATCCTCCATACATCGAACACTCGAAATGCAACGGTAGTAGTACAAGTACTCTCCAAATCAGTTTTCGTTTTCGCGAGCATTAAACATTCTAATGACCAATCAATTGCAAACCCATTGTACTAAAACTTGTAAAAAATATTGGAAAGTATGCTCCTCCCAGTCAAGATATTAAAGCTCACGCGAAGCGTCAGAATTTGTATAAATTTTTAAAAATTTCAAAGTTTGTATAAATTTGATTTAAAAATCATATTTCTTCCAATATAACTTTCCAACATTTAATTTAATGTGAACATTATGATGATTATACAGCTTCAATCAAGACTGTGTATGGTTTTAATAGAATAAGACAGTAACGGAGTATAAAAACAGAATAGGCGTCTGAAATTATTTCAGCAAAAATCAAACACCCGTCACATCAATTACAAAGCCAACTACGACTCTTATTGCACTGCCACGAGATATTGCTCATTTTAACACTAGCAGTCACCTCAAAAGCCTCCGGAGCCCCCCATCAGCCCGGGCATTGTCATGCTGAGCGTAAAACGCTTCCCGTCACTCGGGACGCCCACCGAGGCGAGACGATGGCCCGCCCGGCTGCCCGAAAGTGTGGGTCAAATGCCACGCGAATGGACTCCAAAACATATTAATCATCCGATATGAAAGGAAACGTCCGAAGCTTCAAGGTTTTATGGAGCGTTCGAGTCGTCGGCGGCGCGGCGTCATAAAAACCCAGATGGACAACCGGCGCTCTGAATAGCACATCGGATGATGACGATCCAGCGGAGCTATTCATCTCTGCGTCGGCGATACACATCTTCATCCGCTTGGGGGCTCGTGAAAAGTCTGACGCTGGGCGGGAGCAGGAGGAGAGGGAGAGGAGGGTGAAGGACATGGAAATGAGAGTAGGGGTGTCGAGAGATTAGGCAGCCACACACGGTGCAACGGACGCGCTGTCCCACGTCCACCTACCTAATTAGCTTTCCATCTCTCGGAGGATCAACGGGTCACCCGCCCCAACTCTCTCCTCCGCTTGCGCAACACGAGAATTTTCAACGTCGTCTGGGAGGCTATGTCTGGGCAACCTCAAGTGACTCATGCACTTAAAGCGCTCTACGTAGTGATCTATATTACTACTTTCGAATTCGCGCAGAAATTGAAAGAAAACTACGCAGCCTCCGGACATGAGAGAGGTGTCTGGTACCTTTAGATACCTAGGAACTCGGGAAATATCCAAAAACCGTTTTAATATCGACTAGAAAATACAAATGTATGATTGTGTTAGTCCGTCTATTCTTATACTGGGCGTACCGTCTGAATTCTCATACTCAGTGTGCCAAGGCTTACGACACAGCTGATGACCTGCGACATCAAGACTACAATATCACTCACACGCTATTCACGTGTTGCGTTACAGAACAGACATTTTTGATATTCTTGTTTTGTAAAGAACTGTTATATTGTACATGAACTAACCCTGCTGTTGCAGTTTTATAGCAGCGTGCGTGCCATCTTTTGAGAAACCTTTGGATTTGATTTTGCCAACAAGCAACAAAAACTATGAGTGACATATGGGAGAGAAGTATAAAGAAGTAAAACCATTTTATGTGGTTTTGTTTAGCAGCATTTTTGCTGTTGGAGACCACAAGTCTTTCAGTTACGTTCCAAAATCGTTAATAAGTTTGGGAGTATGCCTCTTGAGTATTGAATAATTTCGATGTTTATAAGGATGTGCCGCAGAATTCCAAAGACAAGGAAACCGATTCGGTCAATTACATTAGTAGTACGTGCAAAACGTGTGCAAACGTAAAAGACAAATTTTGGAGGATAATTACGTCTCAAGAAATTCTGTGCGTGACAAACACTACGTCTCTACAAGAAGAATGACACGAAAACCGCGTGCTTTCAGATCCGCACGAAGGTTGTCGCAAAACCTGGCATTAACACAGAAACTACAAAAATGATCAGAAAGAAACCAGCCGCCATTATCGTTAGTAGAAGACCTCCGCGAAGTAAGAAATGCGAGATCAAATTTCTCTTTAACGACAGCACAGTCCTTCAAAAACAACGGAACTGAAACAACGCAAACCTGAGGACATCGCTGGCTATTCTCATGTTGAAGGACGCGTCCGGAAACCGCGCGTTGCATTCGCATCCTTGCACTCGACCGTCAGAGAGCAAGCGAGACACACGAGAAGAGGCACCGCGCACACGGAGTAGTCATCTAAGCTTACTATCGCTGACCAGAAATAGTGATCCGAGATCGATTACAAAACATCGTTAGCAAACATTGATGTTCAAAATTAAATCATTCAATGTTAAAACATCGACCAAAAACGATGTTTTTCAACATTAAAGTTTACTAAACAAGGTTGAAAACATAACGTTAAATTCGTTCAAAATTTAATTTGACTGTGTCCTTGTTTATGAATTCACCAAATAAGGGTACGAGAAGAAGGGAGACATCCTACGCTCACAGTGTATTTGTTGAAAACGTGTCAATAGGCGAAATGAATATGAAAGGGGAAGTACAAGGACATGGATGACATCCCGGGCGAGAGTGTGTGGTCGATGAAGGCAGTACAAAACGCGTTCCTTTGGTCCCAACGTATTTAGTAACAGTGTAACCATCAGTTATATTTCATATTTTAACTTTTACAGTATTGCGATCATGGGAATTTTTCTTTTAGAAACAAATCGGAAAAGAAAAACGTCGATGTAAAAAAAAAAACAACCACCAGTTAAAGAAACATCGGCGTTAATACATCGATGTTTAAAAAAATCGACGTTTCTACAAAAACATCCGAGTTTCGAAAACATCGACATCGATGTCGCATCAGAAAACATCGAGAAGTCCAATGCGAGCTACGGATTGTAATCGCCCATAAATTTGTAGTTGTGTTAGTAATTTGTTTTATTGGCTTTTGTGTGCTTTCTTACACAATACGTAAACGTAAATTTTATCTGCCGAGGCTGCCTGTCGAAAAGCTCGAAGTTTACGTTTTTGAGGCGGCATTCGGTGCAATCGCCTCCCTCCTCTGTGAAGGCAGAGACTTCGCGCACGAACTCCACGTACAACCGTTGATGACACTACAGCTCACGGAAACAAAACATCTAACATAAAAGTTTTAAAATTGTAGATCAGGAGAATACAGCGTCGTATGCAGATTTTTTCCATATTCTTCTTTCTCGCATTGCCATTTCTAGCTACTCGAGCCATCTGGGCTGCTCGCCGTCGTCCCGCTTCGTAGCATCGCCGCTCCACAGCTCAGTACAATCAGAGCGCGCCGCTCCGCTGAGAATACGCGAGAGCGGTTTTGCGCAATGCGCAGGCGGGAGTATTCCCACCGAACAATAGCAACGGGCGACGCGCGGGCGACCCGCGTGCTCGCTGCCGTCAGCGACACACGGCGGGGGAGGACGGCACGGCACAGCGGCGAAGGTGGGAGACGAGTGAGGTCGAGCACCGGCTTTGTGTGCGGACAATACGGGCGGCACAAAGAACGTCAACAAGCGGCGTCTGGGTCGGTGGGGGCTCTGACGGCCGGTAATGCGCTGGTGATATGCTGCTGCTCCCGGGCAATATTATTGCCACTACTCATAACGTTTTCTCCCGTTCGTCACAGAAAGTGAAGTTTAGTAAGCCACTTAAATGGTATAAAAATAGTATTCACTGTCCGTAAAAACTTTATTGTGCCATAATTAGTTCCTTTCAAAGGGATCTTGGGTAAAAGAGGATCTTGCTACAAAAATGATAAAAAAATTCCGACGGAAATTTCTAACAATTATGATAGCTGACAAGAAGTATTTTTATTCAGAATATCATTAATAAATGGGTACACGTTTATGATTCACATAACGTACTCGATTTTCTCACCAAACTCCACGCCATAATGTGTAAAAAAGCTTGCTTAACGCATCAAGTAAACTTTCTCAAGCGAGACATGGCGAGAGTTCACCGGCTTGCGTAAAAAACATGTAAAAGTCGGTTCCTTACTGCCAGCCCAAACCAACGACCCCATTCCCTTAGTTCCATTTTCAAACATCATATCGAGAATTCGCACACGCAAGGTCTCGCACACAGACGCGAACTGTAACAGCAGTTACACAACACTTGATGCAGTATGATCGACATTTCTTCTCCGCAAAAAGCCACAGCATGCAAATCCCCACCGATCAATTGCTCTATAATCGGGGATCCCACGCGCGTTCCACTTGCGCGCGAATCAATCGGGAGCCGGCGCATGCGACACAGTTCGCCCGCCCGGCGACCTCCCACGCGGCCGTAAAGCGCGCTCCGCGGGGGACGCGCGTAGGCAGGGGAAACGGATTATACACGGCGATAAAGACGGTAATTTCCCAAGCCTACTTACGATGTTTACACAAGCCGCGACAAGTTTCCGAATCACCTTCGGCGGCGGTGGCGGGCGGGCGATACGTCAGAATTAAATTCCCCGCGTAGCTCGGAGGCCTGTGATTACGGGAGAAAGTCCTCTCGACAACGAAGCAGGTGGCTACTGGGGCGGGGCGCGTAGGTAGCGCGGCTGGCGTGAACGGCGGCGCTCGCCCAAGTCGCCGCGCGGACGAATGGGCGTGAGACAACCCGTAGGCGACTTTTAGAGCTACTCTTATATTATTAATTTATTGTAAAATATGCGAACGGATGGGTTGGACGACGCCAAGCACCCATCATTTAGAGAAGTTAATAAACACAGGATTCCGTCGGTAAAAGTGTATTGGAGTGTTTCATGGTCATTAGAACGTTCGCGATGGGCGTTAATGTTTTAAAAGAAAATATTACAATTGAAGTTTCTCTGGTTGTAAAGATCTCACGAATATATTGTGTTGCAAGTAACCAGTGGACATATTCTTGTTGGATTACGGTACATTAATTCTTGCTTTATTTCTTTTTTATATTATTTATAGTTATTTATTTGTTTATTTCTTAGGATATTTCTTGAAGAATTGAAATATCCCGAGTTTTAAAAGTGGACTGTAAAAAGTAACGTTAATGCACTACAGAGCTGGTACGTGAAGTTAACATTTCTTCTAACATACACAGAAGGTGAATCATTTCTCAAGTCTCAGACATGACTCCTCATAAGCTGACGCCTGGGGGGGTTCACTAGCGTCACTCCTGGTGCTGGAGACGGAGCAGCCCTTCACTCACTGGGCTCTTCCCCAGGTGCGCCCCCGGGAGGGGGACCAGGCGTTTACGAGAGCGCCACACGGAGCACTCGCAGGCCCCGCTGCCGCAGGGCCCTCGAAGCCTTTAGGTCACCGCCGGCGACGCACCTCTGCGAACCCGACGGCTGCGAGCGCCTACCTTCTCCTGCATCGACTACCAGTTCCCCGCGCACGAGACCCACGCGGGTTACACGTGAAACAAATCCACGTTCTTACAACGGTAACCCGAACTTCATTCTTGGACGTTCAAACTTTCCACGCAGGATTGACTACAATAACGAAATCTTATACGTCAAAACTACCTAAAATTTAGTCTCGTCTTTTCTAATTGTAGTTTACATGCATAGTTCAAAATGAATTAGAACGAGGTTAGATTGATCTAGAAGAATATTAGGCATTTTAGTATCAGAATTCTAAGTTCTGTTATGCAATTGCACAAGTAGGCCATTACATACATACAAATTATCATGAACAAAGGATTCGAATGCCTAACTTTTAAGTATTGATTTTATGCCCAATGAACATCTATGCATGGCACTTTCTCTGCAGCAAACTTTGCCACTGCCAAAGATATTTGTTTTGATTTAACTTTTCAGTATTCCCGACCAACAGGAAGTAAACTCTTTTCTTAAGTGATAAAAAATACGAAAGCTGATTTTCTGTTCCAAGTGGAACTGAAACTTCTAGAAGCAGAACTTCCGTTAGCAACGGAGGCACAAAAAAACTGCAGCGCGTCCTCAAAATCATTCCTAATAAAAACACGAGAAAACCTTCGCAGTTATTGGACCATCACTGACGCGCTCTACCACCAACCCCATTGTGTCTCCGGAGGGAGCAACAGCGTCGTTCGCGGCGACCTTCCCCACCAGCGTCGTGACGGACGTGACCTAAAGCAACACACCAGAAGCGTTCCACACTTCGGAGGCCTGCGCTAGCATGCAGCGTAAATCCGCGGCCGTGCAGTGCTAAAATAAGAGAAAAAGCGGCGCGGGAGAGAATAATGCAGACGCGAGGAATCGCTTCGCGGAACTTCAAGTGCAAACTGCGGCGGCGGCGACGACGAAAGAAGCGTGGGCAGTTGGCGCCGCACGCGACTGCAACCAGCGCAACGCACGGCGCCGGCGCGGCGCTGGCACGGGCGCAATGTGACGGCAGTGACGTGCAGGAAGTATACCACGCTCTTGTACCACCCGCTGTAACACGCGGTGTTAAGAGCGATAGATTTGCATGACCTTCTGAGAATGTTTTATAAAAGCTGAAAATGCTTCTTTTGGTCACTTGATGTCATCTTATGGTCTTTTTACAGAGATCGTACACCAGTTCTTGTCTTTATTTGCACCTATTTGTACATAAGCTCACTTTAAGCTTGCTACGTAATTACGAATTAAAACTCCCAACTTACAGTAAAATGAATGAAATGTTCAAAATACGTAATTACACGACTTGCAAAACTATTAACTTCCTATTTTCCTCTTTAAAAAATCTTTGAAATATCATTATGCAGCCAGTAACTAAGAGAACCATTATTAACCGAGGACGGGGGGGGGGCACCATGTCGCGAAAGTAATCAGCAATATCAACAATTTTTGAGCTTGCGAAAATGCTGTTACTACAATAAATGTAGCCTTACTTCATTGTTTTATCGAGTTGAATGACCGGGAGATAATTGCCTCAAAATTTTACATACGTCCTGGACAGAAGGGCATTTGTGCCCATGATGGGCGTGTCGTGTCGGCAACAATTGGGGTTCGGCCACACGCGTGCGCGGGGCAACGACTTGGGCGGCCGCTCGTTGCGGGGCGACCTCCGGAGCCGCTTCGCACGAGACAATTGCTGCGCGCAGAGTGGCCACGCCCTCGGCGGCGCCGGCGCGACAGCGCGCGAGTGGGCAGCGGCGCCAGCGGACCCTTCGTGCGCGTGCGGAAACGCTCTCGCGAGCCCCGCCAGCA
Organism: Teleogryllus occipitalis; assembly: GCA_011170035.1. NCBI lineage: Eukaryota > Metazoa > Arthropoda > Insecta > Orthoptera > Gryllidae > Teleogryllus > Teleogryllus occipitalis. The sequence continues at coordinate 538,315 of BLKR01000212.1, read as the reverse complement.
CAAGCAACGAGGCGGCTACGGTCGAGATCTAGACGAACATCACTTCAGCAACAGGGAAAATGCGCCCAATACAAGCATAAGATTCGACTTCGATCTACGTAGAATACGTAAGGCAGGCCGTGGCATGAAATTGGGACATTCGCATGTTATCGTAATGAAATGCGCTATTGGTCATTTTTGGAAACACGTGCTTACAAAGCAATTTGTCATTGTTTCGTCAATGCTTATGTAAGTTCGAATTGTCCAGAATTATCTCTGTTTAATTAGTAGCACAATTTAGAAATTTTATTCCAAAATTTTAATATTCCAAATTCTTTACAAAAACATTCTCACTCCTTTTATTATCATATAAACAAACTGAAAACATCACAACAATCATCCGACTAAACCACCTTACATTCTTCCGGATTCCCTCTATAACCATTACAAGTGGGGGCTTAAACAAAAATTCTACTTCAGTAGTGATAATTAATAATCTTCGCAGTATTTTCTGTGTCAACCTCAGAAGCCCGGAGGGCTCTTCTGAAACAGCGAGGGCCCTCGAGCGACGCCGACGCGCTCCTGGGAGGGACGCGAACGCACCGACAACGCGGCGGGCCCGCAGCCACCGGGCGGGCGGGCGGGCGGGCCGCCTAAATTTAGCGGCGGCTCGTGCCGTGCCAGGTCGAGCACGGGAGGGCGGGGCGCGGGTCGGCCGCGTCGCCCGCCATAATTGGAGAGCGCCCTTGGACGCGCGGGCGCAAGCACCCGCGGGAGAGGCGGACGCCGCCGGCGGCGAAGACTGCTGCGGGCGGACTAGTCGTTGAGGCAATTGCTTCAACTTATAGCAGCACACACATCTAGTTATTTGTTTTTAACAAGAGGATGGTATTTCTATTCTAAGATGTGGGCGAGGTAAACATTTTATGACATTAGCTTCCGACAATATGTGTCAAATGATATTGGTATGGGTGTTACTGTATAAAATAATATTGAAAATGCCTTAAGACACTAAAAAACCTAAAATATCAGCAAATCTTTTTTTGAAAATTTCAAAAATTATTTCACAATTAATGAAGATTTGGGTACTGTGAATACATACAAGTGTTGGAATTCGGATGTAAAACTTTTGGAACACTTAAAAGAAAAATTGTAGTGAATTCTGGTGGGGTTTGAACAAAATGTGTATCATTAAAGTCGACGCATAAAGAAATAGGTAAGAACTAACAGTTTTGAAATTTACCACGAATACAACACTAACCGTCTTACAATTTTACTTTCATTAATGTAAGTATAAATGTATGTTCGTTTATGTTTTTATAATGTATGATTTTATACTCACATACAAAAAGGTTCTATATTCTTTTCAGAATTCCCAGCATACTCACCTGTAACAAAACAAGAAATATTAATTAATAATAAAACAATACCAAACAACATTACTTAATTTACTTATATTTACATGAAGTATTAAGCAACATTACCAAGAACCCGATATTCGAAAAAATTAAATTTTGGTAATAAAATACATTGCATCAAATTTTCATTAACGACATGCCACAATGTAAACGAAAGCAGTGAAGTATAGTTTCTAATAGCAAGTATTTTTCTTATTAAACAATGAGAGAATCTTCCATTAGCTTCTTGAACCCGACCTATTCAACAAAACTCTCCGGGAACGATGATATGGAATTCCAAAACAATTTTAGTTCAGAACACGGAATACCACAAGAAATATCAAACAAAACATACATTCCGCCGTTCTTGCCTGCCACCACAACTTTGACACAGCGCATTCGCCCGTCTGTCAATAACCATAACTTTAGCAATGGAGCCATCGAGGAGGAAAGCTATGGCCGCCCGTCATCCCTGTGCCGGCGCGCAGGCGTGTCTCCGGCCACGTGGACGTGAGGCGAATGCCTGGGCCAGCGCCATCATTCATCCCAGCCCGCCGCCCCGTCCGCCCTCCCCTTCGGGAGCGGCGCGACGTCGTAACGCGACAGACGAAAACGCGGGGCCCACGCCCGCGTGATAACGAGCTCATCGAAAACCAGAGCCACGCTGCACCGCGCCAGCTCGCGGCGCAGCTACGGGGAATCCCCCGGAAGGTCTCGGGAGGAGAAGCAGAGCTGCAGGTGGTACGGAGATCCGAAAAAAACACATGACGTGAAATAAAAAAGAGGAAGTTGGAAAGAAAGGAATAGAAAGAAAACAAAAATATTGTCAGAAAATAGAAAATACAAATGTTCTAATGATAAATTTTAAAAAGACAACAATGGACGAAGTACAAGAAATGGCAGTACTCGGATAGCAGAAAATAGATGTATTCTAATTCGAAAAAAGGAAGGCGTGGTCAGTGAGTGTGAAAAGAGGATAAATGTCAGAATATATCGATAAATGAGAGAAATGAAACGCAGAACAAACGAGTTAATGGATATTAACAAAAGAGAAGGATAATAAATAATGAGAGTGAAAAGGTTTGATCAATGTAGATGAGAGGTGGGAATATAAGTCAGAATACGTTGATAAAAATTAAGATCAATTTTGCAGAACGGGAGAGAATAAAGTGGTACAAAAACATTGGGATGAAAATCCTGAAGGGTGGGATGGTACGACGGGGAAATGAAGTGAGGGAAAGGCGCAGAGAAGCTTCTTTGGCACGGAGGGCGAGGACACGATTTACGACTGCGCACGCCACACAAGCCGCCGTCTGCGCCGCCTTCTTCTCCGCCTCCTGTCGCGCGTCCGCCGGCGGCAGAGGCAAGCAAACACGCGGGGCCCCGGCGCGGCTGCCTTATCCCGGATTTCCAGGGCAATCCCCTCCATAAACAAGCCCCACGGCCGGCAAAGAGACTCCGCAGCCACGCGGACTGCGCCAGTGATTCGCAGGGGGTTTTGGAGGAATCTCAGAGAATGTGTACACATTTTTATGTTTTTAGGTGGAAAAAGCTCAACCGTGGGACGTCCTATATTCATATAATTCACTAAAAAAACCCGAGACTTAATAGGATGAAACTGTTGAAACAACATGCTATACTACTTAGGATGCGTCCGCAAAGCAAACTTAAGAACGAAAATTATGGTTTACTTTATAAAACTTACATCTAAAGCATGTCCAAAATACAAAGTTGAAATCATGATCAGCAATCGCTTCGCAAACTACACGTTAACTGAAAACATATCTCAGTTCGCTATCGTCTGTAAACCGAACGCGTAAATCCCCACGTAGCCATAATCAATTCCACCTGAAAATAAGAAATCCTCTTGCCAAATCAAGATATAAACACACGTGAAACATTCCTTTGTGTCATCCTTTGATTCCAAGACGCTGATTTCGACGTTCATGGGCGTGAACCCTATTCGAAGATTTACAACCTTCATTGCTATTGTCTGCACGCACAAGGAAGAATCCCACAATCGCAGGGAGTCAAAGGATCACCAGTCGACACCGGACTGTGGCACGGACGCGGGCGCGGGGGCGGGCGGCAGGGGTAGGGGAAGCAGCGAAGCAGAACGCAGGCGGAAATGAGACGCCCAAAACGAGTCTTCCGGAAGAGCAGCGCGGAAACCGCACCGCCCCCGCTGTTCCCGCCTCCCACGCAGCCGTCGCCCGCCGGGGAACAATAATCCCGCGCCCGCTCGCCTCCCCCGCCCTCCGGCCCCGCTCGCGCGCGGGAGTTGACGCAACGTGTGACGTCACTGCGCGCGGAAGTGAAACACTGGAGCAGAGAGGAACTCGCTTCCGCCGCGTCGCACGACCGGCTGCGCTTTCTCGAGCAGCGGGGGCGGCAGGGCCGGAGGCGTGGCAGGAGCACTCATTTAACGTAAGCTCACAAGGACGAACTCCTGTAATTAGGAGTACTCAGCATGGCCGTCCTCCCCTCGAACTTACAAAAATTTAATGTTTTAAAACCATATTATGTTATTTTCACATGTTTTACTTTCAGAGAGTTGTAGGGCATAAAGATGTTACATTCTTTACGAAAAAGAAATATAAACTTCGGAAGGTTAGAGGGAGGAAACTACTTATAAATACATGACATATCGAAAGAAACAAAAAAATTACCAGGCTTGAACATTTCAAATGACAGAGATGATATGGAACTATTCAACAATTTTTCACCCTGCAGGTTTTTATCGTTGTTTACAATCAATTATCACACCATTTCTTTAGCAATGTATGGCTGCAGAGAAAGCGAGGACACTGAAAATGAACGTGCATAGTTAAGCGACCGTTGAGGAGCTCTGGGCTAGCAAAGGGATAGCAAACTGTTCTAATGGGCGTTCCCTGTCAGAGCGCAACTCATCGCCAGGGCTGTTTTCCCTTCTCTCCACGCCCCCCCCCCCCCGTGCACCTTCCCCACCGGCAAAAGGGGTGCGCGCGAGGAGAAGCCCTGTTTTTTAATTACACAATTTAATCCCCAGGCCCCTTCCACTGGGGCACGAGCTACCCCCACTGGTAAAAGGAAACGTGCATTTTTAATTAAAATCATTATTAACGTAATCTGGTAAGCTAGTCGAAACTCGGCTATGGTGGGGGCACCTTCACTGTGATACGGGCAATTACAGAAAGATATTTTTATATAATGTAGAAATAAGAATTTAAAAAATACAGGTTGCAAATTGAATTGACGAGAGTCCTCCGTGATCTAACATTACGTTCATGATTAATACAGGCATTTCTACCAATCTACACGTTACAACCCATGGGAATGATAAAATATTCTAAATTATCTGCGTCGGGTTACTTTTGATGCTTTTATTATCATTACAACAGACGTATGTCAATGAATTCTCAAAGCAGGGACATGGGTATATGTTCGGGACCAAAAACTGAAAGCTACACGTGGTAGTCACATTCCACCAACCACTGAAATACGAACACACGCTCACCACACCACACACCACAAACACTGCAACTCGTGTCCCTCTGCAGCTCCCAAGGCCTGCGGCCGTGACTGGCGGCAAAGCGAAGGGGCACGACGCGACGCGCCGCCGCGCGCCGTCGCTCAGCCTTTTACTTTTGCGCCTGCTGAGCGCGCACCGTCATTCGGCATTAAGGCACTTCAGCCCACAGCCACCCGCCTTCGATGGTCCTTGATCGAACACCACGGCGGAGAAAGCAGCAGAGATCCCTCCTCTTTGACACGTTCAATGCTTAATGCACACGAGCACATTGCGAAATCGAAAGTAAAAGGACACCGAAATTATTAATTACCTTTCGTCGGAAGAAGAAAGAACCCTTCGTGGTTGCTGACATGATCTTCTGTCATTCTCATAATTATTAGGCAAAACCGTTGGATTCAATGATTCAAGCGCTCTACTTTCGACTACTGTAAAATCTGTCGTTTATTGTTGGTTCCAGCACTTACAAAAAAATAATTGTAATTAACTCTCTAGGGATGCATAAACGTTATCTGATTTAATTTGTACTAACACGAAAAAAAGTCTCACGTGTAGATACATTGAGGAACGTGTAGAATCACTGACGAGTCGATCCGCAACGGAGGTCAGGTGGAATATTAAGAATAAACTTGAAAATATCTGGATATTTCATGGGACAAGGGCACGAACAATAGCTCTCACAATGCAATACGTTCCGCACTCGGTGTTATTACGCCCCGCAGATTACATCGAAGCCGTGATTGCCGACTGCACAAAGGAACCAGCGAGACCCAGCGTGACGATTCGCATACAGCGCTGCGCCGCCGACCCCATCAGTGGCATACAAATGCGAGTTTGCGACGCCCGGGGCGTAGAATTTGCCCCATCCCCCTCAAATAGATGAAATAAATAAACCTGGCATAACTCAGTTGGGTGAACACGGGCAGTGTGATTCCATTATTTTCTTTCATTATAGTAGTAACGATAACGTTTCTACTAGCAGGACACTTCTCTAAGAAGGCTAAATGCGTAAGTTCCGCATCCTTCCTATTTTTCATAAGATTTATTTTTCTGACGTTCATTAATAAACTAATTCCAGGTTGAATAGAGAAAACTCCTTGAGGTATTTATCCAAGTTTTAAAAGATGCGTTCGAAGTAAAAGTGAGGAAAGAAAGAAACCATAAAATGTAACATCACGATACTGCAGTGCGAGTAGTGATGACAAATTTTACCCGAAACCTCGATATACCGATACATCACCCGAAACATCGATATACCGATACATTTTGATGCTGAAAACATCGACAAAAAAACATCGATGTTTAAGGTATAGATGTCATAAATATGATAAAACAGATGGTATTTTTCCATCCAGTTTCCATTGTTAATAAGAAGCCTTAAATGAAATAGCGTTCTATTTTAGTGTTTGGTAACGTGTAAGTAATATTTTAATAATAATGTTTATCGAATGTAAGGACGGAAATAAATAAATGACATCGTGTTTTGCTATAATACTATTCAATCCCTTTCCTGTGTACATAATCGAAGTAAAACGTCCTGTTTCTAATATACGAGTACATAATATGTAAATATTGGTTTAAAATATATTCTGCCTTAATGTCCTGTGTCACCTTAATTTTCTAATCAATATTATATACAAAAAAGGTTCAAAATGTAGATTAGCGATTTCACCACGTACACAATCAAAAAAATATTTAAAAAAACATCGATGTTTCTGGAAAAATGTATCGATCTGAGAAAAGCAATGAAAACAAAATTTCGATGTTAACATATCGATGTTTCTGGTGGAAAATCTAGATATTCTCTATAAAAATCTCTAGAAAATCTAGATAAAAACATCTATTTTTTTGCCATCCCGAAGTGCAAGTGCATGGAGGTAACTTTCCACGACTGTAAAATTCACGAACAATCTCCAGCAATCGGTTCTCTCCTCAATGCACGTATGACTTCTCATACATTGCCAAGGGTCCTGCCGTTGCAGGAGAACTGAACATCCCGAAGCTCGCTGCAACGACAGTTACGTCAGGATCCTATTCCAGTTTGCCTACACTGCGGGAAGACCCATAACAGAAAAAGAAACTGTTCTAACGCATCGCCAACCACGCTCGTTCATGTGAGACTCTTGCTCAATAACACACTTGTGACTGACAGTAGCTTTCGCATAGCGACACGGAGAAAGGAAATTGCTGAACAACCATTCTTAAATGGAGAGAACAGCGCTGACCGGACAGCTGAGTGCAGGATGCGGTTAGGCAGAGTATTCCACCCTCGTGAAAAGACAGTTCTGAATGGAAAACGAATCTAGAATGCGTCGAAAGCTGATATCTTCAAAAACTTGGAATGGAATAAAAGTACAGAATAGCAAACAAAACAATATAAGAAATGTACCTCTCTATAAAGTGACAATTTTCATGCTACTTCAGTAAATTCGAGAAAAAAAGATTAAGAAAAATGTAGAAAACCCATTCATGACAGAAGATCCTGAAAGCACTGAAACGGACATTGTTCAGAATTTCTAAGATGATAAGGAAACTTTACTGTGCTAAATGATAAAATTAACGTTGAAAGTGTGCTAACGGGGGCGTCAAATCATTAAGAACATAACGTGTCACCATCGAAGACTCCTTCACACGTTCCAAAGCTCACAAACGAGAAGAAATGTTTGTATCTCAGCGATTTTTAGCCCAAACATTCCAAATATATCAATAATACAAAATCCGAGGACCATTAGAAAATACTTTAAATGTAAGCAAAGGTCAAAGGTATTTTTCGGAAGTCACTGCAGTAATACAAAAATATAGAGGACAGCAAACACACACACACACACACACACACACACACACACACACACACACACACACACACACACACACACACACACACTCTTCGCTGCCTAAAGAGTATTTACTTCACTGCGACTACCGTGCGCCCGGCGCCGACGAGCATCGCGGGGCTGTCGGCTGTGTCCCAGCATACTGATGGGCCCGCGCGGCTGCGGTTATGACTCACGGCGGGGGGCCGAGCGGCAGGAAACAGTAAAGAAAGCAAATTGCGGGCACCTCTTCTCCGCCGCGGCCGGCCGCCGAGTGCCCCTGCATCGCAGACTAACGATTTGGAGCCAGCGGTCACAGGATTTTTTAGAAAAAAAAATTGAATGCCTTTAGGGTCAGATCTCATGACAATACAGATTTTGCGAATTTTAAACTAAGAAAGGTGAAAATTTGGAAACTATATTTCATGAAAAAGCAGAAAAGTGCTTATTTGGGAATTAAAACAATTTCCTCACTCAATAATCAAGTCAATGGTAAATTAAATCCGTAATATTATATTGAATTATAAAAAAAATATTTGAAAATTTTGAAAATGCAAGCTCGTTTATTTTAGTTCGTTTTCTCTCACCTTCCCCGCCTTCAAACTAGCACAATTTCCTGTTCTTTGACATCAATTTTCACATTACATAACATTTATCGTAGATGTAAACATGTTTTTATTTTCATAAATGTTAAAACGCGTTTTCTATTTTTTTATTACATTTATTTTCTTTTTCCTGGGGAGTATGGCGGGCTTTAAGACAGTCACCACAAGCTCTAGTAACGCAGTGCCAGGAGCGAAAAAACGACGCAGTCGCGTTGTCACCGACAAATTGCTTCATTGCGGCTATTATGGCTTGTAAGCAAATCTACGTTTTTTCCCTAACAGTCGTCATCGCACCTGGTCTCGATGAGAACAGTCGACTGGGCTTCCTAAAAACTAGTTTCGCAACAAGTGGATTGTTAAGGTGAGTATAATTTTACAGAATTACACCGTCCCCCAAAACACTTGAATTTTTCTTTTACCAGATATCCAGCGAATGAGTCATTCTACAGTGAAACCTTGAACTGAAGCCTAAATAGTATTTTAACACCGAAGTCATTAAAAATAATATAAAATATACATCGAAATAAAAATAATACATTCGTTTATCTAAACTATTGCCTGAAACCACATTTACTATCGGAACAAACCGACCATTATAGGAACCAAACGTAGTTCAAAACAAACTCCACGATTCATGCGTCTGAAAGGACATTCCTTCGAGCGAACTTCTTGTGCATACCAACGAAGCATGCGTATGACGCACTCCTGAGAGGCAATATGCCAGCGTCACTTCAAAGCAGAAAGCAGGCAGGGGACACAGCAGTGGCGGCGGTTCTACTCCGTGCAAGGGCACCCAGTCACCGCCGCCACAGCCTCCTTGTCCACGTTTCAACACGCCTTCCCAACGCTCCAAGACAAATTACGCAACCGCACCGGCGCGGCGCGGGGGCCTACGTCGCGCACTATGTGCCCAAAAATCGGACGATGTATCAAACACGATGTTCAAAATGATTAAAAATGGCGTGCGTGATATTTGTGTAGGCTTGTAAATGAGAACGAACGAGAGTGAGAGAACGAACAAGTGTGAAGTTCTAAATTGTACAGGATAAATATTGCAATAAACTGCAGTTAATAGCAGCTATTGAAATTATGATTCGAGAAGAAACGAAAGAAACATAGTTATTCGTCATTAAAATACATAAAATGAGTCTGCTGAAAGGCGTGAAAATAACACTTAAATTGTACTCATTTAAGATATCACTCTTAAATTTTACTTATTTTAGCGCTATTTATTGAGTTATCCTGCTAAGAATAACATGAATTCTACTTTCTATGACGCATTTCTTCTTTTGGTTGCACTACATTACTGTTCTTTCCCCGTTGTTCTCTTATTTCGTTAGTCCATGTAAGGTGTGTTATTCGCTTTCGCCATCGATAAAATCCTTTCGAAATATCAAAAATACTCGATGGGCACTTGGGCCCACTGTGGTGTCTCGACGTGGACGTAGCATCAGGAGCCGCAGTCGCGCGTAGTCTTGCGTAATGCGTCGATTTAAGGCCATTCAAAGTAAAATTTACGGAGGGAGGGAGCAAGGATTACATGGGAGCCGCTCACTGAACACAAGTGCGTAGCCAAATAATACTCGGATGCGTAGACATTAAAAACAGCTCAGACGTTGGAATAAATCAACGTTGAACGCCCCTCCCCACAAGCAAATTCAGAGTTTGATTAAGGCGGCAGAAGGCGCATTGCGGGTAGTCGAAACACACCTGGAAAGATCCCTGAAAATGTAGTCACACAGGCGCAAAGACGGAGGTATCTAGGAACAAAAACAACTAGTGGGGGGATATTAAGGTAGCATCTGAATTAGGAGACTAATGAAACATTGAGAAAATGCAGATGCATGATCTCCTGTCTCGTCGAAAAAGCAAAGCACTGCATCTTATTCTCGAAACTTCAGAAATTCTTGAAATTACCTAACCATAATGAAGCATGAACCAATTATGAATAAAGAATCATGAACGTGCACACAGAATATCAACATAATGAACTTAAATTTGTTAAAACACAGTTTACATTAAGTTTTTTAATCCTAAATAGGTTGCACTCAACTTTCCACTCCTCACACTAGGTTCAACACTTCTTATCCCGGATGCAGAAAATGCACAGTTTTAGGCTCTCCAAGACACTGCACATAATAAGAGGCAAATATATACGCCCATGGCAAGGTTCGATCCATTAATTAAAAGCTCATTATTATTTATGAACAAGTAACTATTATTTGAAGAACCTGCAACGTACGTTCCTAAACATCATGTTCCTTGATCGTCTCTTCATTCCATTATATCCCCGCTTCCATCGGTATGTTCTCTCGCTGACGTGCTCCACGGAGGACACGTGCAGAGGCAACACCGGCGCAAAAAAGAAGCAGGAAGAAGTGAAAAGGCGAGGGAAAGGAAGAAGGCTGCGGGCGTCGCGAGCGCCCGGTGTCCGCGCTTTCTTCGCCCACTCACAAAGGACGCAGCTGCCGGAGCCACGCACAAAGCGCGGGGAAGGTGTATGGGCGACGCTTGCTGAGGACGCCCCGGGCGACAACACCGAGAGGAGCGGAGCGAATGGGCACGGCCGAGGGGAACGAAAGTGCACGAGGTGCTGCGAAAGACAGACGCTGTCTGCGCTGCAGCGGACACCGAGTTACTGTGAGATCGAGCGTCAACACTGCGAAAACGTTCCCTGTTTATGACCATATGTGCGCAAAACACGAAACCGGTATTCTCATTCCGAGATATTTCCGAAGGATCGCCTTCAACAAGTAGTATTTGAGGAGTGTCGGGAAATGTGTTTAGTTCCAGATGAAAATAGGAACGTACTCACACTGTTAGTACGCACCGTTAAAACCGCTTATGTATTTCATCGGTTTAATTATATCAGCATGGAGAGAGACGTTGAGGATGGAGAGAGCTATTATTAATCTGCATTTTCAGTTTTACAGTACATTCCCTTCTAGAATCTACTGCGTACACCGAACTACAGGTCGAATGAGTGTTTGATAAACAAAACGCCACGAACAAAGGCACGAAAATCACCCGATTCATCGTGTCACAATCCAACTAATCATTAAAAAGATTAAATGGGAATCCTTAAGAAGATTAAAATCCTCGAGTAGAAAATTTCATCTGATAACGTTTGTATAATCGTATAAATGAAGCAATAAGAAATTCACAACTGAAAATTTAATTCAGAATCTACAGGAAAGATTATAATAAATGTAAAATATGTGGAGGCACATTTGAATAGATAAGCGACAACTGAGTGTATTACTATTTCCATTCAACACTAAACACGCTTTTCCGACCCGTCTCTATAGGCAACTCCACAGATTCGGAATTCACCGAGCAGCGAGCTACTGCTCGCCCAATCCCGAATAGCTGATGTGTTTGGCGAATGTTCACTCCCTTTGATATGTCCTAACGACCGATACGCAGTAAGGCGAGCACCGAATGTTCATCATTCGGCAAATTGCAAGCAACTCATCCACACTGCTTCGGATTCGGCGAGCGGTTGCTCGCTACTCGCCGAATAACGAATGTGTGGAGCCGAATAAATACTATTTAGCAGATATCTCGGAAAGAGGTCTGGTTTCGTGCTTTTCGCTCAAGAAGTAATAAAAAAATATCCTGACAGAACTTTCAGTTAATTCAAGTTCTCGATCACCTGAAGTGAAATCAACCGGTTATGGAAAATCATTAGCGCTCATATCAATAAATAATTCAGAGAAGCGAGAGTAAACAAGCGAAAAACTGCTCCGGGAACACGCGCAAGAGGGCAAAGCACTTTTCGCTTTCCTTTAGGTTCCATCCCGCTGCCTTTTATTCGCATGCTGGACGCGCGTGAAAGATCCCAAAGAACGCTCTTGGAGCCCGAGGCTACACAGTCGGTCGAAGACGGAGAGATGCACTAACACTGGAAACGACACCCTTCCTCTAATGCGGGGAAACAAATCATGTGATTATCAAGAAGTGAATTTCTTTCAACACCTCGTTCTCATTCACAGTTTTTGATTCTTGGAACCACTTGTTTTTCTTTGAAAGTAAGATACGAAGTAGTGAAAATTGAGGAAAATTCATTTCATCTACTTTTCCGATTCTGCATTAAAATGAACAAATACGGGGCAAAATAAAAATCCACCTGACCATTCGCTATTCTGAATTCAAGTGCATCAATTTTTCTGCTATGAATGTTTGGGCTTTGCTTTTCAACTAACCCGAAATTCAAATCCTTTGCTCAAAAGTAATATTATAATTTTTAAATTGTTTTTTTTTCTTTTTTTTTTCAAATAACCATTTTTTACTGACGTCCTTTCAATTCAGAAAGCAATATTTTTAAAATTACTTCGAATGATAAAATATTATGTTGTGAACACCAACTGTCTCATGGAAATAAATTACACAAACTATTTCAACATACATGAATGCTTGAAAAAGAAATTATTGGCGAATACACGTTGTTCTTGCATTCAAAGAGTTAAACGAGATAAAACATTTACAGATTGAGCTTTTGTGTTTTACACCAACAAAGTGTCGCGCCAGTTCATTCCGTAATCCGAAGACTTCATCCGAAGCGCTTAATAGCGCAGAGCAGAGCGCAAGTACCTACTAGGCGCGACATGTCCGTACGTAAGGAAGAGGTCGCTCCTGCTGCTTTGTTTGCCGCCGCAAGTGCAAGGCCACGGCGACGGCGCGGTGCGCTCAATTAGTCGCGAACAAAAGCCGCGCGCGAGGCATGCGTGATGCGTCGCCAGGCGCAACGCCCGCACTCGTGCGTTCGTGTTCGTGTGTGTGTTCGCAGGAGGGAGGGATGCAACAATGGAATGAAGGGGTTCAGAAATGCATGAACGAGGGAGTGCACAATACAAATCCAGATCCATTCCGAGCACCAGCCACTTTTATTTTGGGGCGGACCAAGGTCAGAGTTCTGAGAGAAGCCCTACACAAACGATGTAATTTTGCAGGAACGATTACTTTTTCTAATAATTAAATAAATGTTGGACTTCACGGTAATTAATGTTAATGAAATGTCCGAAAAATTGCCTGTTAATACAAATTCATTAAGCTAAATTATAACAACGCTGGCTTAGGAAATAAATATTTCATATTTGATCTCCTCGAACAAATATTCGGATTAAAATTATCTAGATTTCCTGTGCTCTGCTCTTAAGAGGAAAGATCCACACTCTTGTTCCCCATTTTCAGTACTGAAATATTGAATAAAAAAGAAGGCTGCATGAAATGAGAAATTAATTAAATGCATGGTGTTCGACAGCAAGAACATTTATGTAGCTTAAAGCATGACGCGTCTTTACTCACTTTATATTCCTAAATACCATTCACAATTTTTATATACCCGCTCTAGAGTGCGATATCAAGACGGAATGTGTTGACCCTTCTCTCATAACACTAACACATCAAATACTTTTGACAATCCTATTCCATAACAAACAGAGCAAGCAAAGCGCGGTTCTTCACCACGTACCCAGAGACATCCGCCATGAATGGCTCGGAATTTATGACAGGTGTAACAAAGGCGTAGCCTGAAGCTGACACAGCGACGATTGCGGCAAACCGTCCCATTCATGCAGCCGTGAGATAACAGTGAAGGTGTGCTCGAGTGCAAAAGAATGCGTGCAAGCGGCGTTAGCTCCTTACTTCGTCGACACCATAAAACTGCAAACTGGCAAAACATGCGCCGGCCTACTTGCGCAAGTACCGCCACGCCGCGTCGCAGTCCGCCCCGCCCTCTTCAACGTTTGTGGCGCTTGGAGCGTGTTTATAGGCAGGCGTGCACGCCCGCGGGCGACAGCACCACCACGCGTTTTCGACAGTTTCTGAAAACACCATCCTGTCAGTATGTTTACAAAGTCAGCAGAGCTACGACGCTGACGAAACTAGAAAGCTGTAAATATGCTACACATAATATTGCTATCTGCACTGTCCTTGTTCCCAATCAGAGGCTTAAGGATAACTGGGATTTGAACAATCCCAAATTTGAAAAATACGTAGTTTTCACAGGAAGTAATAATTTCATGACAATTATTTCTCAGTGCCATGTACCATTTCGTGTATGATTCATTCACTGGTTCGGAAGATGAATACAGATGGCAAAACAAAGCAGCACGATTGTGTAGGTGGAAGGATAACAGACGAATGATTAGAAACTTACGAATAAGAAATACTTTGATAACCTCGACGATTTTCTCACCATGTTTCTTACAGCACAGCTTCTAACATTATTTCTCGTTAGCCAGTGTTGCCTGCATCGAATTATCTCCTTGTTTCCTTACAACAACTGCCGTCAACAACACAACTGAACACCATGATTGTTTGGCACAATACAAAATTGTTGTAGTCATAGAAGTCGAAGCACCAGAACGTGAAGAAACGTTAATCACTCGTAAAATGGTCTAGATCATGCGAGAAAAAAATCAGCTTCATGATTTATAAGTGTGTGTAACCCAGATGTTCCAACTCGTAATAGTTTTTATTAACTCATATGCGTTAACTTCAGCTTGAAACTGAAGACTGCTGCAAATTTACAGCATCGTAATTCTACACAGCAGTTTACATCACGAGATAACATCATTGATCACAACAGTTCAGATAATCACGCATATTTTTTAATTTTTCAAATTGCACTACATCTAATTGACCTCCATGGAAAAAAACAACAAACAAAAACGACTTCATGTTTCACCGTTGCTGGATCGCGTCGCTGCATGTAATTGTGGTCCCGGGCCCCGGGCGACGCGGTCGTGTGCACGTTACGTTTCATATCAAGTGTTTGCACATAACGGGCGTCGTGTCGCGTCGCCTTGCACCTTGCTGCGTGGCGGTGGCGGTGGCGGTGGCGGAGGCGCTGCCCGTCGCCAAGTCGCCGCGAGCGCCCGACCACTGCACTGAAGCGCGGTCCGTTCGGCAAACACCCAGGGTTCCCTCCTCGGCCCCGCGATGCCTCCGGCAAATACGCGGGACTTCGCCGCGCTGGACTGGCAGAGAGCTACGCGACTGTGAACTCCGCTCATATCGTTCTTCTATTGGTGCTGCTTACAATTTTTAAAGATCTTATATTCAGAAATTTATTTTATTATCTGTTGCTGTCGCCGCCATGTCGGATGGAAAACGAATCGCCTTTCTTTATCAGCCAAAGTTTTCAATTTGTGACAATCATTCGCATCATTCTACTGCGAGTGGAATTAGATGAGATGTTAGAATCCTACGAATGAATATGGTGTTCGAAGTATTTGCATTTACACCAAGTTAATGCTCACGGTCATGTAATTGTGGAACTGGACACAAAATAGTTTCACTTAAAACAAATTGATGGCCTTAGTATACCACCTAGATTAAAATTGCGTTATTTGATAACTTGGGAGAATAGAGAACGTGAATCATTTGTTCTGATATAATTCTTTAAATTAGGGGACAGGTAATTTCCTACAAATATCTTACGGATATAGAGTACATTTCAGGACAAATAATCTCAGTTAAAAGATTTTTTAATTAATCGTTTACCTACCTCCTCAGAACACGAATATCTTTCTCTACCCAAATATTTATTTTATGTTTTCCTTAAATTCTCATTCCCACCAGCTACATACGCGCCCATTGGCAATAATTATATAAATACTATAGACAAATTAACCACACCAAATGAAGCTACACGTATGTTTAGAACGTTTGAAAAATTAACATTTGATTTTACACGAATAATTTGGAAGAAAAATTGTACGACAATACGTATTATTCTTCATTAACAACTTCCCTTGCCCGAGACGATTAACTGAAATTTTCAAATTACTCCCAGGGTTTAAAACTTCCTGATCATGTCCACAACCTTTTACCTGTAGTCATAGATTAATATATTAGATTATACTTGATGTATCTATAAAACGAATGAAGTAGCCAAGTCATGGCATCGTTGTAATGAATGCTGTCTTAAACAGGTAAGTTTGATTTACAGTCTCACGATATTGGTCACGAACCATGTTCTTTGTACTTCATTCCTTAATGCATTTATGTTAATCCATGGATGACTACGCACTGTAATGGAATAACTTACAACGATATGGTCTGGCAGAAGATTTTCATTAGGCATACAACCATTCAATAATAGTTTGATAAAATAAATCACAGCAAAAGTATAAAGAGCTTTTCTCCCACCTACTGCAAAAAAGTATGACAAGTGTATCAATATAATTATTTATTGAGTATGTATACAACTTTCGATAAAGAAATGCAAACAATTAACACACTGCTGCCCGCAATATCCAGTTATGTTTGAAACCCGACGACGTCTGCGCGAAAGGAAAAAATTGCAATAAATCACGGCGGCTAACGCTGATTCGCACACAGTCCCCAATCCTTCTCCCTTCTTTTGCTAGATGGGTATGGAGCAGTTAGCCCTGGATGCACATGGAATACAATTTCTTAAAACTATTTGTTGATATTTTGCAATGAACGTCTTTCCATTTCTTAAAAAACTTTCTTTCAAGTCATCTTCCGTAAGATTAATGTAGTTTTTTTACAAAGTAATTTAATGCTTTAATTTAATAATAAAAACTCTTATGAAATATTAAAATTAAGATATCCATTAGATCATTTTCCAAGTATTTTTATAACAAAATTTGCGACGTGTGTCGAAATGGGTCCTTCAAAATAAATAAAACAAATTGAAACCTGTCTGAAATACGAAGTTGACTTTTCCACTTTCGTTCCGTCGTGCCTCACAGTGTTCCTGCACGTTGCCCGCCCGGCCGCCCGCAGTTTCGAATGCGGGCGCACGCGCCGCGGGGTCAAGCCCTCCCGTCCATCTGTTTTAAAACGGACACTCCGTCCTTTTACATTTAAGGCGCGCCTAAAGACTCCGATATTTTAAATTGGGGCTCGCTTCATTACATATGAATAATGTAGGAGGCCCGCTCCGGGCCGTGCGCTCAGCCCGACCCGGCACTAAAGATGATCCGCAGCCGAGGAGAGAAGTACGAAGGGCGGCCGCGAGAATAATATAGCCGTCACGTCCACGGGGCAGTGCACAAGGGCGGCGCAAGGCAGTTTCGTGTCGAGGGAGGAAGAAAGCACGTAAAACACGAAGGCCCGGACGGCCGGGCGGCGACGCCCTCGGCCTCGATGTATCAAAGGGCTATAATTACGGAGTCGGGTCGGGAATGGACGGAGAAGACGTAGGGCGGGAGCTGGAGAAAATAATGGGGAGAAAGGGTTGGCGGGGGAGTGTACGAGCTGAGGTACAGTAGAGAGTGCGGGGCACAAGTAGGGTGAAGTCGAGAAAGAGAACAAGAGGAAAGCTTTGTCAAAAGTTTCAAGGGGAACAATTAGAAGAGTGGAAACTAAAAGTACTACGAAGAGTTAAACATACCCACCGGTTACACGGATTCTCTTGAGACCTAATATCTTAATCGAGAAATTAAACTGTTCTAAAATTAATTTATTAAACTCTTCTTAGTATTTCGAACGTCCAGAGCATGAGTGATGCCAGATAAATCTGACCAATGCTTTTTTTTTCATTTAACACATTTATTCATTTTGGAGGATTTACATCGTTCAGTACAATTACTTTACAGATGTATTTTTTCAGACTTATTCTAGTTAAAATATCTAAGCTAACTTAATCTATACACTGGAGAGGATACTCTAGGGGAGAACCTCGGTGTTAAGAATCGTGATTGGCTAAAATTTTGAGGAATGCTTCAAAAGGGAATCTATTTTTTATTCGTGGGTGGGTTGGATTTTTCAGAAGTTTGTAATGGGATGCTGCTGGTATGTCTGTTAGGTTTTAGTAGAAGTTGTGTGATATTTGTGCTATTTGGTTTATTATTGTACTGATGTTTAATTCTGAATGAAGTTGTTTATTACTTATGAACCAGGGGACATTTGTGATTAATCTTAAAAATTTATTTTGCATAACTTGAATTTTATTGACATTTGTGGGGGCTGCGGTTGTCTATATGGGGCATGCATAAAGCAGTAGTGGTCTGATTATTGTTTTGTATAGTGTTGTACTGTTTGTGTATGACAGATTTATGTTTGTTGATTAGTGGCCGGAGTTGGAATAATTTATTTCTTGCTTGTTTAATTTTGATATCTATGTGGGTTTTCCAGGTTAGTTTTGTGTCCAGATGAAGTCCTAGGTATTTTTTGGGTTGTGATGGTGGGGTCCAGGTCATGGGAGAGTTGTTTATTACTATCGGAGTGGGGGAGGTAAACTTTCTGAGTGAGAAGATTTTTGCTATTGTTTTGTCGGGATTGAGTTGAATTTTCCAGAGGTTTGCCCAGGTTTCAATGTTGTGTAAGTGATTTTGAATTTGTGATCTTAGGTTACTTAGTGAGTATTCTGAGGCGAATAGGGCTGTGTCGTCTGCGAATTGAGCTATATTAGATATTGATGATGACCAATGCTTACTCAGCTTCACAAAGAAATAAAGACAACATGTTAACATGCGTAATCAGGCCAATATGTACAGCAACAACGCTGTATCTACTTGCATTTGCAAAAGATATGTAATCGATCTTAAATCAACGCTATAATTTTAGAAACATGATCACCATACGTAAAGTGAAAGGTACGAGCCAAACACGTCTATCTCTTCAATACTGCATACCAAACACGACAAACCTACAAACACAAAAAACGGGAAAAACATGCGACAGAACGAGGCAGAAACATCTTGACACAGCTCCACCAGCTGAATGGGGCTCGGTGCGCGCGGGGGCGTCGGCCGCCTGCAAGGCCGGAGGGCGGGGCGGGCGGCGCGATAAGCCGAGGGGCGCCGCGCCGTTCACCCCGGCAAAGGCCGGCGCGGGGCGGGGGCGGGGGCCGGGGCCGCTCCCGGAATGGGAACGAGGCGGAGGCGCCGCGCCGCGCCATGCCGGGCGTTGCGTGCCGTGGAAGGCGCAGGGGGGCCGCGCCGTCGCGACGCCGTCGGGGGAGGCGCCGGCGGGGGCGCCCCAGCCAGAGGCTGCGTCATTTGCATGGACAAAAATCAATACGGCGGCCGGCGCATGCAGCGGCACACGCTGCCAGGATTAGACGAGGGGCCCCCTCATTCCGTCCCGATCAAACCACCGCTACACAAAACGACATTGTGCTGAGGATGTGCCCGAGCTGTGATGAACTCTTTCAATAGCAAGCCAGCAAATGACGTCGTATGGTACTTTCAACCTAAACAAAGGATACAATCCATTACTGTAAAAACCGCAACCAAGAAATCCACCAATGTAGTTCAACGTAAAATTTCATATTGAACACAAATCCTTCATTGGAAATAAAAGTCGATACAGATCACAATGCCTCTATTGAAATTCAACATCAATAGCCTTTTATATCGCAAGCGGTACCCTGCAATTTGGCCAGCGTACGCCAACGACCGATCCATTAAGCTTTTTCACCTTTCACTCGCATACATCTCACATGCTGGCCCGCTGGAAGCTAGCAACGAGCCACTGACGAATGACCCGTCTAACAAGACCGGCACCACAAAGTCGCCATCGTAATAGTCGTTTCGTACCCGCCACACCAATCGATACGCCGTGACGGGAGAAGAGGGCGGGGTGGGGCGGGGCGTACACGCGCCACACACGCCAGTGCACGGGATCAGGCCGCGAACACAAAACAAAGGCGTCGCCTGCAACCCCCGCTGTGCCCGGCAGTGGTGACCGGCCGCGACCGACAGTGAAAAATGACGGCCGGAGACAGCGGCGGGCGCATCGGGGCGCGACACGAGGGGTCGGAGGCGGGGTGGGGCGTTGGCGACACGTGCTCCCGCGTGATGGATCCTCGTCGACTGCGGATAGGGGATGGCGGAGAAGGGGGGAGGCTGGTGGGTGAGAGCGGAGAGGGTAGTGAGGGGCGGCGAGGGCGGTGGGTGAAAAGGTAGAGACACACTACTAGAGAGAGTAGCGAGGAGCGGACAGTCTAGTCAGGAGCGCAGAGAGTGGTGAGGGGCGCAGAGAGTGGTGAGGGGCGCAGAGAGTGGTGAGGGGCGGAAAGGGCAGCGAGGGGCGGTGAGGGTAGTGAGGGGCGGAGAGGGTAGTGAGAGGCGGACAGGGTAGTGAGGGGCAGAGATTCTAGTAATCCTCTCGCACGAGAAACAACACTGTCACGTTGTCACTGGATCAGTTAATGCGGAGGGAGGGATCGAGGGAGGCGGTGGCAGGCAGCGTAGCGTCCGACAAAAAAGAAATTAAAGTTAGTTCGTGTTTTGCTGATACTAGTTTCAGGTGTGTGGTTCAATTAACCATTATATTAATTTAGCGAATGTTTAATGCAATGATTACTATATAATGTTATTGAAATTTCACAACCGGAGGTTAACATGCAAGGAACGTAACAGAAGTGGAGTTATGAGGTTACTTTCCTTTCTGAAGATTGAAGTACTTTTTAATTACCATGTGTCAATACTTACAACAGAAATATTCACAGGACTCGTGGATTTTTGCATTCCTTATTTATTCCCCACAGTCCTGATTCAATAGTTGCCAAAAGAGAGCAACGTGCAATTTCCCCCTCCTTCAGAATTATATTAATACATATTTTATCCTGATTTCGAACTACTTCCTATTAATAACAGCAGTCAAAGTAGAACTCACTAAAATTTAAGTCAAGGCGACGCTGCATGACCGAACACTGCAATAAATGGAGGATGGTGCCAGAAGCCGTAACAAATGCCAAGAGCACATTCATTCAAGGTGATACTCTACTAGCTATTTATCACTACACATTTACAAACGAAGCAATCCATGAGTAATACCATCTGTATGGTGAAAGAAGGGCGTTGGATACAGTAAATGTGGCGTATCCACCAAGGGCAGGATATTGCATTCCAGAAAACGACACAGAAGCGGATGGCCGAGATGACTAAGTCCAGCCGACGAATGGACCCGCAGCGCCGGCGCAAGCAAAATGAACCGAAGTGGGCTAATTGCGAGGGCGTCCACGACGCGACGCGAAGCGAGCGGCGAAACGAATCGCCCCTCCCCTCACGAAGGGCCACCGCGACGCGTCAGCCGCGGAGGGGATCTTTCCTATCAGGACGGGGCGATCGCGGCCAGAGAGGCTGGAAGCGGAGCTGGGCTGAGAACGGGCCGCGGCGGCCGGCGCTGATGCTCGGATGCCTTCTCCGCCGATCGCCCGCCGCCAGACAATTTAATAAAGCGTTCCGGCTCCATAAATTACCTTCGCGGGGCTCCGTAAACAGGTTGGAATGGGAGGAGGGGGGGGCGAGCATGCGGTACCAATCAAAACACAAACCCTAATTCTTCTAAACCGGTTACAGAGAGATATTGAAACATTTGAAAGTGGGAAGAATTAGAGCGTCCTTTTAGATTCACTTACTGATTTTCAATTAAATGGAAAATAGTTCCAACTTTATTAAGACTTGTTTATGTTCTTATTTTACAAGGAGCATATGACATATTCATCATATCACATATTATATTCATATTCACATCTCCATTCAGAGCCTCAGTTCGTTGCCAAAATCATTAATAGATATGGTCAGTCAACAGTGAAAGATTACAGCTCATCCTTTTACTCAATCACACGATATAATTTCACAATTCTCAGTTAAAAATAAGTTCGTCAATCCACAAGTAAATGGTCAAGACTCGAACAGAGAGTGCACCGCACGTTCAGTCACAGCTGTAGAGGACGCGTCGCGCGACGATCTCTGAAAATCGCCCTCCTCTCAGGAGCGTTCCCGGCAGACGAGCAGCACATTTCTTCTCGTTCCACCCCTTCATTATGGCGAGTGACTACGAGCGGCGAGCGCGCGGTCGGTCCAGCGCGCCCAGATGTCCCCGGCGAGCACCGCAAAACCCGTGCCGCAGACGCGGGCCGGCTCCGCCGTCAAAGCGCCGCGGCTAATTGACCCTCTCAGCGCCTGATGAAGTTGCGCCTGCGTTTGGGCGGCAAGCGACGCGTTGGTCGCCGCGGGCGATGTGGGGGGCGATTACTCGCGCGCTCGTTCAGACGCACAGGTTGCAATTCGCCAAACAGAGCCCCAGCAAAAATAAAACGAAGCGAAATAAAAATTACACAAAACCAACATCTTAGCACAATATGAACTTATTTGAAAGATTATGAATCTTTTGCATCAAATGTATATTTATTAAAAATGATAAAACAGCGTGATTGTCAAGCTTCAACTACTCATGGACAGGTAAAATTTAAACAATGATAAATTTATAAGATAAATGTAATTTGTATTACTTAATGAAAACTCCTAAAACTTTCCTAGAACTTTTTTACCTGCTACACTAACCTGCTTTACTGTTACATTAACTACAACTGCTACCCAACTACCCTAACCGATACGCCTACGTCTCATCAATAAAATAAAACTTGAAAAGGAATTACTTTACACAAAAGTTGATCATTCACGTGACTCACTCGTTTGATTTTTATTTATACATTTGTAAAATGTACATAAAATCGCTTCCTTGGAAGTCCTAAAAAGCGAGTGTTTTTGAGCGTTTCTTCATCGATTCGAGGGGGAGAAGGATCACTGACAGGTTGGAATACGGGAGGCTGGTAGGAAAATGATCAGCCTGTTTGCCTGTAGCTGCACATTTATTCACGAGAAATCGATTTTCGCTCCTTGACACGCATCGTTCGATTTAAATGGTTAGGTCTGCGCGGTTGCTTCACAAAGACCTCGTTATTTCATTGAACAGCTGGATAGCTGCGGGGGGGGGGGGGCGGGAGGGCGAAGTGAAATAAGTCATTAAACAGCAGTAACGAGATGGGGGAACCTAAAAAAAAAGACATGTTCTAGTGTCAAAATCTATTTGTCATTAAGGACATATTTTATGCAGTTCATTAGTAGCATTTCCTCACACTCTTTGTAATCGCATTTTTGCTGCTAGCAAGATGCGATGATCAATTTTCTGAATTCGTTTTGCCATTATACCAAAGCCTCCACAAAGGTAAGGTTTTCGACTTATATTTCCAAAGCAAGCAACGAACGGAACACCATGAATAAGCACAACGCCTTGTGTTTCGCGGGAGGACGATGTACAGAGCATGTAAATTACTTCGGAAAGGGAGATAGAGAACGGGAAGGGGGAGGCGGCTGAAGGGGAGCAAACTGCAAGGGGCGTTTGGACGGAGAGTGTTGAGGCACATCGATCGTCAGCGGCGGCGACTGGCGCGAGGCAGGAAGCGTTCGGAGTTCTACGGTGAATGTGATGGTTAAAGTGGTCGAGTCAATCGCTGGGCTAGATGTTGGGAAGAAATAGAAAAATCGCGAAAAATGGAGGCAAGCGGACGACAAGTATCGACGGCAAGTAAATATGTATTTAGTTATTCTCCATTGATTTCTACAATCTATCCGAAAATATACATTGTGTGTCACTCCCTTAGCACTGTCTCTCAAAACCTCGATTATCAACTAAATAAAAATTAAATTTTATAACAATATTGATGTATCCAATAAAATAATACATTATTTATTGTTCTGAAATCATTGGCAAACATTTAACAATATACGGACCCCCACGTGTTCCTGCCTCTCGACTCCAACAAACGCTTTTACACAAACTGTTAACCAACCTACGAGTAGGAAGGAACTTCTGCCCTTCTTTCCATTACTGCCCTTCCAAAGTTCGTGCATAATCAGGATTTATTACAGGATTAAGGTACCCAAGTAAATCCAATTTAGTTGTCCCTGATGGGTGTAACGATGATTAATATTTATGAACCCAGTTGGTAAATGCACTAACTTCGTGGACTTGTACCACCTAAACAGGTCCCCTATGGCGAAGGGATACAGCCAGAGGGACTCACCTGAAAGACCCCTTCAGAATTGCTTCAAACCCAGCTAGAACTTTCTCAAGAAACTTAAGTACTTGAAACAAAAAAATAAACGTTAAAGAATGAACATGATGAAAGGACATATTAATACCAAACTCACAGAGCCTCGAAATCATGTTTTACTCCAAAAACCTATGTTCCGATTTTATCGTCCCCCAAACATTAACGTTTGCGTGCACATTATCAGCAAACGTTTTTGTCGCTTTCTCTCCTTGCTATCCCAACTACACTCGTTGGGTATCCACGCGACCCCTTCGGAGCGATCACGTGATCCTCCGGGCGCCGGAATCGCGTGACGGAAGCGGGGGTCGCCGGTGCTGTCCGCCCGCCTGTCTGCCGCCCGGATACGTGGAATTTACGGCGGTCGAACGCTTCGGATTCGACAAGTGATTCAGCCCCAGCGGGGGGCATAACTTATTCATCGAGCGCATTCGAGCGAAGCGAGGGGGAAGGGAGGGGGAAGGGAGCATGCATCGGCGACGGAGGTAGCAGCGGCAGCGGGGGACTGAAACCCGAACACGGGCCGCGGCGTGCAGAGGTAGGAAAACTAAGCGGATGCGTGCATGACACGAGCCGTTTAATGCGTGGCGCATCCTGTGCTTAACGGCGTACCGGGGTTAGGTCTGCGGCTGCATATGGGGTCCGTATTGTCGTCGTATCCATCGGATAAAGAGTGATGCCAACACGCGAGGCGGCGTATACGGCGGCGGGCCGCGCTCGTACGAAACGTCTTGCGTGAATAATAATAATCAGTGGCAGAGACCAGTAACCAACTTAGTGCATGCTTATTAGACACGCACGATCGACAGCTGCGTAAATGGTACAGGGAGTAAAGGTGACACTCAAGGAGTATTCTAATATCTTAACAAACGTAATGTCGACTTTAAGTAGCACGTAGATTGCCTTTAAGAATAATTGTCAAAATAATTTTTATATACATTTAATAGTAATCAGTTAATATCGTATCGTTTTATTCTGTACTCCAAGGTGCCAGTCTGCACATTTAAGGGTATCTTGTCACATTTTGCCCGCGATTGTGTTACCTCAGTGTTGCCCTTAATATTACTAGAAACGTAATAATTACGTGAAGTTCGTACTACTATCAGCACAAATGTTTAATGTAATGTGAGAATTCAAAACAAAAGGACACTGAAGAATTATTGAGCATGGAAATATGGGGATAAAGTAAGACAAATAATTTACAAGAAATTACTAAAAATTGACCGTGGAATTAAACTCCTTTCGAAAGTTACCAATTAAAGTAATTTCTTACAAAACTGTGTGATCTAGTCAAAAAATAAATATATTCAACACTAAAGGGAATATGATGATTAACTCAGGACATTGAGAAGTTCATATTAACATATGAACTACCGTAAGAGTATTGAACGAACTCAGAACGACAGAAAAGGAAAGCCGCAAATGCACCGTTTATAATTTGTTCGCCTGCTTCAACAATGCGAGGTCGTGGTCGGCGGCTACCAGTTAAAGGTCATCGCATGCCAAATAGCACCGCGCACGGAACCCCGCGGGGTCAGTGCCACGTCGCCGCTACATCGGCTGTGCTGCTACATCGTCTGCGCCGCCGGGCGCTGAAATCAGGACCAGTAGGTCAGGAGAAACCGATTGATCTCGCGGTCCGCGCGCTCGACTCCTGGGAGCCGTCACTGACGGCAATGGGTTCTGGGCTCTCGTGCGCTCCCCCAGAGACATCTGCACGTAATGTCTGGCTGTCAGTTCGAGCGCCCGCACGGACGCCTTCCACGTACAGCGGATGTGACAGCGAATTTCGCCATTGAGTCCTCTACGCGCTCTCGCAATTACCCGCGCTCTTCCGACAATTATTCAATGCAGCAAAAAATTACTTTTTGTTGATTGTCCGTGACATAGGCAAGGCCAAAAAGTAAAAAAGGAACGGACAGTTTTTGAACAAGTAATAAGAGTGGAAAAAAAGTTACGGCCAATTTACCAATTCATTTCCATGCAACCCATTTAATTTTATTAATACGAATCCTTTATCGTGGCACTATTCAATGAGCACTAACTGGCTTTCAGATGAAACAAGAGGAAAATATACTAATTTCCAAAAAAATAGACCCACATTTTGGAGGGGTCATTTCTGAACCCTCCCAATTCATGCGATCGCCCCGGAAATCCTTTCGATAACATTGTCGATAGTTCGATTCTGGATTCAACATTTTCAAATGAAAAGTAAAGGTCAATTGACAGTCAACCTGAACGATGAGTTTTGGTGAAATGTTTTGCACTTGGTACCTTTAAATTCTCACTCCTCAGAAAAAACTGCTTGCAAAAAAAGAGTTGAGAATGATAAAGATTTAATCCCCGAAGATGTTACTCGAGAATTAAAATGTTCTTCGTGTAATCTTCACCTCAACACAAATATTAGAAGATCGTGATAGAAATTCACTATTTTTATATTTGTCTAATTTTTAGTTTCCTTTCTTCAAATCCATGGTGTTTACGTCACTATGATTTTCGTAATGTTCCAATGTACTCTCTTCGCAGAGTTACTCAGCTAACTAAAACACTATTTTGCCCTCGAAGTATATCAAGTTCAAAGTATTCCGATGCTCCATGGTAGTGTAATTAAACAAATATGGTAAACATACTATAAACGTGTTTCACCAGCCAGTTTAACAATTGTGAGCTCTCCGATTCTACGACTAATGTATTCTGTTTCTCTACTTATGTGCCTATTTATCCTCCAAAACAGACCACGCCTAACTTAATGAATATAATAACATATAATTTTGTAGTATTAACCTACTTTAATGAATCGTTAAACATCAATGGCAATTTCACGCCATCGCAGTTTCCTCAAGGCGAAAATTATTCAGAACACGAAATTCCATCGCCCTAATAGTTTCCTTTGAAATATCCGCACATGGTGATCTCGTTGCTAATTCTGTTTCGGACATTTCATTAACAATTACAACAATGATACATTTCAATACCCAGATTTTCAGACGATTTTCAGATTTTCATGCTTTTAAACATTTATACATTACGATTATTATAAAACAATGTGGTGACGATTAAACATATTTGCACAAAAATTAATAATGCTACGCCAACGCTATTGGAAACGAGTTACTACTTATCGTTTTTAATGCTTACAAGGACGTTTGATAGTTATTTTTGAACAAAGTGTCGTGTTTTCGAATACTTAAATAAGATACGATAAAGAAACTACTATGATTATTTCCGGCACTAATAGTAAAACTATTACCACAGTGATTCTCTACATGATTTTCTTACATGCATTTAAGACGAGAAGTTTTATTTCCCCGAATGAAAACGTGACTCCGTGAATAAGTTGGTAAGTCAACCTTTTGCTGAAAATGGAATATGAATACTATTGGATCTTCCTATACATTATCTGCATTTTTGTATAATCAGGAAGTTTTGGTTGTTGAATAATAGGAGTAGGTGCGGAAGGTACATTTCAAAAAATGAACCTTCGTAAGGGAAATTGAGTTAACAATGATTCCTTAACAATGATTTCGGATCGTTTATTAACATAAAATAAGTTTAGTCGTCTGTTTTTTCACGCTAGAAGATTAGTTCAAATAATCACAAGATGGCAAGATGTGTAGCTTTCATTTAAAATTTCGTTTCACGACTTTTCAATGTATTTACAAGGTGTCAAATATATAATACCCAATATGAAGTTACATAACACGGAAAAAGTTGTTTTTCAGAACTTCTCAAGCTCCTTTGAAATCGAATATTATGTATCATCGCCAATGATACTGTCGTAGTTTAGGTTATCATGATATTATCTGAACGCCCAAACCAACCACATTTGCTAGCTATGGTTAAGGACGCAATAACACTCACACCAACAACGAAATAAACATGTAACTTACACAACGCATTATTTTTTAAAAAAATTAAACGCGTATTTGAAAAATCTAAACCCGATTTTATAATATGACAATTCCGAGAACAGATTTTCACAAATAACTAACACATCTCAATAACACTCCTTGCTCTTGAAAAATATTTCTGTATCCAGAGGAATACAGACACAATGATAAGACGCGCTCGCCAGGCGTTTATTGTTCCAGCGGGCGCGCCTGGGTGGTCGTCCTCACGAGGAGTCCTCGTGAGGGCGTCGCGGGGCAGCGGGCGCCCCATGATTTGCGACCTCCAGCGACCTCTCCCCGCCGCGCCCCGCACCCGTCGCTCCGCGCCGTCAATCCGCTGCGCTACCAAATTTGGAGCCGAAACAGCCGGATTTCAGCTCTGATCTCATCTACTCTCGTGACTCAACGCGATTCGGGTCTCGCGCGCCCTTGCTGGCCGCTCAAGAACAGAAGGGAAGGACGGAGGGAGGAAGAGAGCGGAACGAGATGACAATGAAAGAAAAAAATGGGGAAATAAAGAAGGAAAATAAGTCAAGCACGAAAAAATTTAAATACTACAATCAAATTTTCCTTCTTACCGATTTGAGTGCATTAGAAACAACGCTATCCTTCATTTCTAACATTCAATTTCTTAATCCAATTCAACAAGCATGTGAACGAAGCTGAATTGGATTTATTCAGTAATTCCCCATCTCGAAAGTGTAATATCCAACCTCGAAAGTACTCGAAATAAATTTATATCTAGAAGGATCGAGATAATACGTTTTTTTAAAATTAAACGTTTATTTATAATATATTCGTACATGTGAATAATAAACAAATTTGTTGACTTGTATAGTTAATAATGATTGGAAAAGAGTTCATTAGCATCCTCCATTAATAGAGGTGAAACACGTGTCACAACTCTTCAAAATCAGAGGGGAAATCCAGTTGTTTGCTTTTTTCTAAGACGTATTATATATAACCTATTATCAAATAGATATAACAGATCTCTAGCTGGATAAACACATAAGATGTGTTTATCCATCTAGATTTGTTTGCGAACGTTAAACGACTATGAAGGAATACTGAATACACATTCTCCATTTACAGCACCACACGGAGCGGTTAGCTCTGGCTTCAACACCACCTCAACGCAGCCTTACTGGAGTAGTGGTCGAGACTGCGCTGCGCCACTCGCCCGCACTCCGCCCACGCCGCACGCGGGCGTCGAATTTCCCCTCTCGGGACACCGGAGATCGCCCGGTTATGGCCGGAGCCACGAGCAACAAGAGGCGGGATCCGAACGCGGGAACTCGCCGCCGCCGCCACCACCAAGCGATCGCGACCGACCGGCCGGCAACTCAGTCACCCGGCGACCTTCTAGCGGGCAAGAGCGGGCGCGCGTCCGATTCAGCGGGCGACTTATATAGGGCACAACCTTGCGAGACGCGGGAGGTCGCTACTGAGGAATGGACCGGAGGGGAGCTGGTCGCACAAGGCGAGGCACGAAAGAGCAGGCGGATGAGAGTGCACGGGAGAACAATGGAGGGGACGAGTGCGGAAATACGAAAAACTATGGGGGTGCATCGGGGAGCGAGTAGGACGTCATGATATACGGCGCGTCGGAACGGACTAGACCGGAATAATGCAGGACTGCATTGAGGAGGCGAGGGCGAGGGTAGCACATACGTGCACGGGCGTAGAGGCCGGTCAACAGGGACGTCTTGTGCGGCGCGCTGGGCGAGGGAGAACAAGGCGACGCGTTTTGTGGAGAGCCTCCTCCCGCCATCTCCACCTCCCCATCCTCATCCTCATCCTCATCTTCATCCTCGCCCTCGCCACGGGCGCGACGCAGTCGGCCTCCGGGCGGGCGAACAGGCGCGGCGCGGTTCTTGCATACTTTCACCATATTTGTTGCTCGCGGGGCCGTTCAAATCGCCCCGGGCGCTCCCGAGCAGAGCGCAGCGCCTGGGCGTCGCGGCGCCGAGTGACCCCGCTGCAACTGCGAGGCTGCCCGCCTGGGGAAAGTGGTCCAGGCTGAGAACTCCGATGATTATATGAACGAGCGTTCCGTTCCTTCCATGTATTCCTTTTTGTTTAGCACGATAACTGCAAATTAGCAAGTTGTAATGGGCGCCTAAGAACGACTAAAAGGTAGTCAAGCACTAATGAAATGCATTAACTAGTGAATCCAAATAGGGCATTTTCTAATATCTCATGGACATTTTCAGAAATAAATGCTATTCTTTTTAATGTTTAAAAAAATCAGTTTTAAATAAAAACATCAATACGGAGTCAAGTACTTTTTGTTCAAAATTGATAATTGCAGATATCAAAAGAGGATAGAGATAGCATTCCATTTAAATTTATAATAAACAGACGATTCGCAGAGAAGGCTTCGGACGGCGATAGTGGATGTTAGTCAAGTAACTTCTTCCTCTTCTCGAGGACCAGTGAGGCATTGGAAGCAGTCACGGGCACGAACGAGTGGTAATAGTGGCGGAGAGGGTGGAAGGCGTCACTTATCCCTTCGTTCTAAGAGTTCCGCGAGAAAAGCTGGGCGTCGTAAGCGTTCTTCTCGAACAAAGAAACCACGGATTTCCTGCTCACGAAATACAATTGAACTATAAGAATGGAGGTCGCTTCTAAGACAAACGTAAGAGCTGTAAGATGAATAGTATTAGGACCATTTACACTGCATTATGGAAATATATTATACATTACTCAATGGGCCCTGACATCACACACAACGAAATTGAAAGTGTATGACCAGACTCTTGACACGATTACACAAACGACACCTAGATTTACCCTTTTCCAGTTTACAGCCTTGTTTCGTTGAGTCTCCTGAATCGACTGTTCGAGCATGCCTTAATTGGAAGACGACAAACTCACCGCCGCAATGTCACGCACATGGAGTTTTTCGTAAGAGCTCGCATGAAAAGTAGCGCATTGCACACGATCACTCGAAGGCCAGCGCATCGAAACGACACTCGACCCCGATTGCAACGCTTTCCATATTCGTGAATGCAGCCACTTTTCTCGCCCCCGAGCGACGTCCGCGCAATTACTTGGCCCGGCGCAAACGCTTCGAAGGTCGGCGGGCGCGTCTCCTCTTCGGGGGCGGCGCGGGCGCGGGGCGGACGCTCGGGGAGCACGCGCGGAGCCCACGCGCGGAGCCCGCACGCGAACGGCCAGGGCGATCGCCGGGCGCTCATTTCGCACTCGAGAAATCACGCGATTGCGGAACAGGGATCGCTAACCGGCAGACGAAGTAATGCTAAATGCGAAACATTCACACATCAAAACAAAACGAAGGGATGGCACGCCGACCTCGTTGAAGTCTTTTGAAATGCAGAATTGGGATTGTGTAATGACTGGGAGAAAATGTAACAATTTAGCTGCAAATTATTTCAAAGGTTTCAGAAATCTAAGTAAAATAATGGGTTATTCACGGCGTGGCAAGATGCATTGGGACCGACAAAGTGTTGTGGGCGTAGTGTCACTCTCCCCACAATTCTAACGCATATGTAATCGAGTATTTAGCTTGTTCATTCCTCAATTTATTTCCCCACATATTGCATCCAAATGAAGAAAACATTTTCGTAATTAATGGGTTGGGGTGCGAGGACAATGAGACCGGCATAACGGCCAATTACCACGAGTTAAAACGTAAGAATTTTATTTTTATTTATTTGACACTTTTCATTTCAAACGTAGTAGTAATTTACTTCCCCAAGTGTTCTCAAAAACGTCTTACGGATGGGGAGGGGCCCTAGCTCACCTATTTTACACCTAAGGGACAGTTTACATTTTTGGCCCGTTTTCCAGTAAATCAACGGTGTATCTCCTCGCCACCTGCAACAATGTTAATCTTTGGAAAGCCACACACAGACCTTACTACTAGCTTACTACCACTTAATGTGCGTACTGTGTTAGAGCTACAAACCTTTAATCTGCCAGATGTGGGGCACGCACACACCCACCCACCCACCCACCCTCTCATTTAACCTGTTTCTCCATTTCTTACGTGGATTATATGGACGTAATCTGTTTGGGGTTAGATTTGACCCCACACGTGTTACCCGACAGTTTATAAGTATATCACACATGGATATTATTTGGAATTATTAATTGATAAAACGATGCTTTTTATTAGCTGTACTATATCGTACTACATAACAAAAATTAATATTTCCAGAAAAACATTTTAGCATATCCTCATAACTACACATACATGTTTATCATACCAGCATGAGAATGTTGGTTACAGGGCTACTAATTCGTAATAGACAAATACGCCCGATTATCCTTCAGAAACCACAACATATTACGATACGAAAATGTGCGTGATTTTAGAATTTCTCTAACAACTTAAAGAGGTGAAACGTGGAATCTGTTTGGAAGCATTTCTGACTCAAATAGCATAAAAACCAAATTACTTCAAACCAAGGAAACTCAAAAAAACTAAAATGTTTACAACACATGTAAAACTGGACGTAAATAGCATATCTCAAGGGAGAAGTTCTTGTGAATAATTTTCAGAGTCAAAAACATTATTTACACCTGGGGCCACAAATTACCCCAAATAGAGTCTACGGGTTAAACAGACTTTATCGTAAAAAGAAACATCGCTATTTGTCTCTGAGACCCTCAAATGAATTTCACCACCGAAGCGTCGACCAAAATTTTTTTTTGACAGAATTACAAATGTTTTTCCTATACTGCATACAGCAAGATAGAAGAAAAAGAGGTTTGGGTAACTTGATGTACGATGGTATGTACGATGAATGGATATACGATGGTAGGAATTGATGAAATAAGAACATGCTTTTATATATTTTAAATGTTTTTACATGGGTATATTTATCTTTAGAGATATTACTACTAAATCATTAAAATGATATATAAATTACATGGAAGACATTGAGAACCAATAGCTAGATGAAAGAATTTTGACATGAAAATATGAACACAAGATCAATCATTCAGATATGTTCACATTGCTTTCCTCTAAAGAATACATTAAAGAGAAGAAATATTTACATTAGAATGTTTATAATATTTGTGACTTGATATTATCTTAATTTTAATTACAATTTCCAGAACATGAATTTTAAATTTTAGTCGCTCATTCACGAAGAACAAATTCAGAATCTCCCAATTCTGGCGGCACCAAAACCCTCAAATCGGTTACAACTGTAACACCTCCCTTTTCTGAACGTAACTTATTGAATGTCCAGTTGACTGCTCGCCAAATTCTCCAATTACTCTTGAAAAGTAGTAACCTTTTCTCAACAAAATATGTTGTGTATTTCAACAGAACGTTCGTCTTACATTTAATTTTTCAATTCGAAATTACTAAGATACGTACTCCAGAGCGCATGGAACCTTTAACACCTTACATCCAACCAACTACTAATGGATCTGATAAGCTTTTAGATCATGTCACCTCTTCTCAAAACGTTCAGATTGTTTCTACAGAGCTTTTATCAAATGCGCTACACTATCTGTATGTAGGGAAGAAATGACGTTACACAAGTTGGTGCTAACACGGACAGAGCAGGTTAACGAGGCTAGACACCAGGCGCGCAGGCCAAACGGCACGACGCCGCCGCTCGCGAAAAGCGCGCCCGCACGCGCGCGTGAGCGCAGGCGCCGCGGCGGCGGAGGAGGAGGAGGAGGGGGGAGCGGGGGCGAGACTCACGAAAGAGCGAGCGCGCGCCTTCCCGGGCCGCGTTGCGCCACGGACAACGAACGGGGCCGCACGTAACGCTGCATTGTTGTAAATCGAACGTATAATCAAGCCTGACAGTGCGCCATTACGACGTGTTCCGCGGGGCACTGGAGGACGAAGAGGGAGGAGGAATGGGGAGGGGAAGGAATTCCACGAGAGGGACACTAGTAGAGGGCACAGGTGTGCCGACATTTTTAGGAGAACCCAGACAACTCTACGGCGTTGGAAGGTGGACGACGTCGTTTTCAAAAGATCATCATAGTAATGATAGTACGTGTATTACAAGAAAAAAATGTTTACAAAATTCATTTTCTCGACATCCATGTTTCTTATTAATATACGTATCTGCAAAAAATTAGAAACGTGCCACAAAAACTGTTCCAGCTTCTTTGCTACGCCAGAATCAAAAACAAAACAATTTTTCCAAATTAAGACCGGGTACCTCACGGTACATATCATACATCATATCGATTTTTACTGGAAATGTTTGGTGTTAGGTTTGCAAGAGGTGGGGGCGCGCGACCACACCGCCGCCAACTCCACTCCCTGGCGACATTCTTCAATTTAATTAGGAGCGTTATTAATGACAGTCGCACAATACACACGAGCCAGCGCCCGTGAGAGCGAAGGTCGACACCTTTCGCCGCCACCCTCTACCCCCACCCCCACTCCCACTCGGCAGGGGACACCCGAGGTCTACAACCCATGGAACGGATGTCGACACGAAAGCAAAAAATTAGCACAAGTGTTTTTCACATGTATCAAGAAGCAGTGTGGCTCGTATGCTACACACAGCAAGCACGAACTTTATCTATTTTTTACTCTCAAAATTTATCGGAATATTCTTCTTTGTGTATACCAAGATCTAGTGAATTGTTTCCTACTTTCAACTTTGGGACACCAAAGGTGGAGACTGTTATTTTAACTTTCATTTATTATTTCATTTACTGAACTAGAAACACCAATTAGCAGGATATAAGGTTAAACTTTAATACTATATGGATTTTACATAAAGATTGTCGAAGCATTTTTGTAGTTTTGTATTTTTAGCATTTTTGTATTTTTGAGTAGCTCACTTAATTTTTAATTAGCATTTTTGTATTTTTGGGTAGATCGCTTAGTATTATAAAATAAAAATAACTGTTGGAAACACAGGAAATTCAACAGTTCTCTCAAGGCTCTAATAATAAAGGAACGGCAAGAGTGAAATTAAGCTAACGCATGCTGACATTACAACCAATGATCGCTTTCAAGCGAACAATGCAGGTCACGAACTACGCGGACACGAACACATTCAAACACCACTTCCCCTCCTCCCAGGTCCAGAGCTGGAAACCGCTTCCAGCTGGACGCAAGTCAAACACCCATTGTCAAAGTTCCTTTTCTACCGCAGCGAATTTTCCGTTCAGTGAAACCAGAAACCTTCGCAACTCACCGTTATTATACAAACAACCTCTTGAAAGGAAATACCAGCATGCGCTAGCTTTACAGTACTATAAACATTCACGTCTATTGTTTATTCCTTCTCTCGTATTTCTATATATACTGTTTATTAACTTCAACAAAAATGGTAAATTAGTCGAAACGATAAGCTATCATGAACACGTGACTATAACGATAGAAATCAATGAGATGTGTTTTGAGAAAGTTGAACAATGCACTCTTGCTCTAGTATTAACTTTTATTCACTACAAACAAGAGCTCATACTAATAATGTATGGAGGGTCCAAGCTATGTAATTAAATGTTTTATGAGCTTCAATTATTTCATCCAGAGACCCAAGGATATGTATTCCTGCTAGAGCTGGCAAAGCCACAACCTGCACGACTGGCATGCGAAAATCGCCCATCATTAGGACCCTTAGTTCATAAACAAGAACCGGCTTCGACCGGGTTGTCGTGTTCGGCATTGGTTGAACAGGCTAGGTAGTTCACTACCTGCTCTTGCAATCGCGACACAGGACGATTTTTCGGTAACTATTAGGAAGGACACATTAGCAACTGCCACCCTACTCACCACAGTTCAACTCGAAAACGCAAACGCTGGAGATGATACTCACCTGCGAACAAAAGAAATACATTATTAATGAAAGTTACGTTCCATTATTATATCATAACTGATTTTCTTGACAAGCTCACAGTGCGTTACAAAACAATGTCACTAAGTGTGAGTCACCGTTTTACATGTTACCGAATTTCACAACACAGACAACACAGCAATTTTGAATTAAACGGAAGACATATCTTCCCTCAATTTCAGATTCAATAACAGGTTCCACATGCAAGTTCGTTTATTTTATCCGTTATCATTAACTTTTTACAGATGATAGGATTAAAATAGAAGGCCTACAGGCGAACGTATTAAGAATTTACATACATTGTAGCAGAATTTCATGACCAACTCTCGTTAACCGTACATACAAACGACATAACTTGATATACAACTAAATCAATATTAATATTGAATGAGCGTCTCGGCTACCGATAAAAGAAAAACTATTCATTTCATACTCGCATGTACCTTTCTCCGCACCCTGAACGAACGTATAAAAGAGAAGACGGCGCGGCAGCCCAAGCTCTCGACGGGAAGACAGACGCGCCCACGAGGGCCCAGGCGACACCCAGGCCTGCGATATTTTACGCTGCGGTCGCGCGACGAACGCAGGGAAATGAATGGGCGCCTGGGCGCACACGAACCTCCGGGCGGTCGTTTGTTCCCGATCCTCTCTCGCCCTCCCTCCATACTTCGGGTACGAGACATTGAAAAATCTACATTCATGAGGTTACCTGAGTGCTGATAGCGATTAATTTGTCCCGACATTTTTTCATTACCAAATGTTTTTCTTAAAGAATATCGTGGTTTATTAAAAACAACAATTATTGTTCAATTGCGAAGGAACACTATTTGTAAAAGACGTATTACAACCAAAAATACAATACAATAAAATAAAGTAAAATATAATAAAAGAGAACCATACAATTATTATTTCTTTAAACTTACATTATATTTCTTAATAATTTGCTTCTTAATTCTTACTCCTTTTACTCTTTACATTCACATATGAACAAACAACCTACTGTAACGCTCAACAACTATAGGTAAGACGCGTCTTTGAACAGAGTTATGGGTGGTTTCTAGAGATGAAAATAGCGGCTGGTAAAAGTCGACCACGTTCTTTTCAGGCGGAGGGTGACCGAAAGCGGCGTACGTTACTTTGCCTGTTCGAGACCCCTGCTCCTGGCCAGCAGTTTCTTTGCTCTTGCCATGGACCAAGAAGGATGCTCGCAGGCAGTCCTGCCCTCGGGGCTTCGGAGCGCGCGAAATGTACAAGGGTTTTACATTCAATGGACACGTAATTCACCCCTGGAAGCCTCCCTTCGAAACGGAGACAACCTAATTCCGCAGGGAGCTCCGCAAAATACGGTGTGAGGGTGATGAAAGAAGGGTCGCGCCCAGAGAAGAATCTATCCCGTACGTATTCCATAAAGGAAGGTCTCAGTGACATGATACAATTAAGGAGGCTGAATGGGATAGAGAAAGAACGCTCACACACCTTACACTAAGATCCTATATAATCAAGAGAGAATGAATAAGCATCACATTGAAGCAAGATGTTGAAAACGTGTACTCACAAAATTTCGTTCTAAATCCTGCAGCACTATTTTTTCTTTGTATATGGAGGGGTGAAGAGCATACAAGAAAGTTTTATATGATAAAACGAATTAACGTTGAACAACTTATCCTAAAATATTCTAATGACTATTTCTTTGCAGCTTCAGGAGAGTTTCGTAGATCTTTCACGTGCGATACATTGTTCAGAACATTCCCAACTCGATTCTTCGTTAAATGACTGAGCTCTATCAAACATTTAACCGCAAACCACTATTCTGAGATGCTGCACATACGCATCGTTTATTTCCACCCCAAAATAATATTCCAAACCCTGCGAGTGCGAGCCCAGGGCCAGCGCTGGGCGAGTCGGGTCTGCAGAGCTCCCGCGCGCCAAGTGCCCTTTCCAGAACCCCCGCAGGTGCGCGCGTATAAGGAACGGCCATTAAGGCGGAGGTCGGTTCGCGGAATGGAGCAATCATTGAGAGTGTTATACAGCGCCACCTTTGTATGGCAGCGTAAAAATCACGTTTCGCTACACGCGCGGCCCTGTCGCCACGGTCGCGGCTGGACGGCCAGCCTCGCGCCGCGCCGTCCCCGCAGCCGCCCTCGCTGTCGCACATCCCCGCTCTCATCCACGTACATCTTGCGTTTGCATTTTCATCACATCTCTTACCCGTATGCTATAACAACCATAGAATATGTAACTCAATATTTACAAATTATATTTAGAACGAATAGATGTCGCAATTTTCAAGTGTGGAAATGAATGGAGTAACTCGCACGCAAATATGAGACTTTCTTACTACAACACCGACGTACTGTCGATACAAACGCAGAATAATATATTCAGCCCTAATTGATCCGAGCTATTATAACCGCACGTTTTCTTGAGCCCTCCTTTCGCTAGATGCGAGGGGAGTGGGGGGGGGGGTGATTATTTTGTTGACAGGAATTTTATATGAAATTTTAGTCGTTTTTCGATGCAAAATAGTTTCTAGTAAATATTTCTGGTCATCAGAAGTTGTCAACAAAGCTAGTTGCTACCACTTATTCTGAATTCAACTAATATTAGCAAAGGAGTGGGGGTAGGAATGTCGGGGCTCCAGAAGGCGTGCGCGTATAATACCATAATACTTTTTGAGCTGTAATAATTTCTCTGAAGGAAACCGGCAGGCTTACGGCAGAAGAGATTTCAAAATGCTGCAAATAAGATAGCCTACTTCTTTAGCTCAGAAACTCAATGCAAAACAAATCTCGAACAACACACCCATAACAAAAGTCCTTTCGTTTCGATCTTCACGATCGTTTCCTCTGTTCCTGAAAGCAACACAAGAGCAGAATTTCCACCCTCCGCTATTTGCCCCGTGC
The DNA here is from genome assembly GCA_011170035.1 of Teleogryllus occipitalis. Lineage (NCBI taxonomy): Eukaryota > Metazoa > Arthropoda > Insecta > Orthoptera > Gryllidae > Teleogryllus > Teleogryllus occipitalis. The sequence continues at coordinate 499,601 of BLKR01000212.1, read as the reverse complement.
ATACGCGCACTCTTTCGCACTCCGTCGGCCGTTCGTCTGGCCTCAACCCCCGAATCTCCGCTCCCGCCGCCGGCGCACCGCCACGCCGCGGCGTCCGCCCACAGAGACCTCCGCGGCGGCGGCACCGCGCCTTCAGCCGTAGAGGCGGCCTTCGTTCTTTGTGCGAGGCGGGACAAGTTGATTTTTGCCGCAATTATGCATTTCACACCCCGGCTAGCAGCAGCAACTGCTGCTGAACCCCGTGGGCGGAGATGTTTGTCGGCCACATCGCCTGGATCGCGCGAACGTGTCGGGCGTTGTTCTCGACCACACACACGCACCTTCCCCACCTGCAGTGCGGCGTGTCGGAATAAGAACCTTCGGGTACCTTGGACAGGGCGATACATTGTGAAGTTTAGTAATCGACTAAGCTACAAGTATGAATACAACCACCAAATGTCTCGTCGCAATTAGATAATGCAAATATTTGCTCGAAAAAGACAGAAGACATGAAAAAAGCGAGACCACAATTTCTGATACTATATTTTAAGGAAAAGGAGTTACACGAATTTCACTTTTGTTTAACGACTCCGATTATTCCGAGCTTGTCAATATTTATATACACATTTGTGTACAAATTAACAGAAGTTATTTGGGGCAAAAGATTAGATTGTGAACATGCTCCATCAAATTTTCTCTTGATTCCTGTCAGAAAGTATGTGTTGATGGACACAACCCTCATTCCTCTTCTCACAAAAATATATCCAAAAAAAGACACTTTACAGAAGTTCAACTTTGCATTTCCATTCATTTTTTTCGCGTTTCCTCAGCCTGCAAGTCAAAAATTACTATATTGGCTGTCTACGCGCCTCGCGAGGGTCTTCGCGAAAGGAAGTGAAGCGGGCCATTACGCGTCGAAGAGGAGCGCTGAGGCAGGGAGAGGCGCGTTCCGCACGCAGCCGATAGCATCGCCGCCCGAGCTCTATAAGGAACCCAAAAGCGGAGGCGACTTTCTGCGGGGCACAGCGCTCCCCGTGTGCGGGGCGTCATTTTAAATGGAAATTACAGAGCGCCGACGTTCGCAGTCGTGTATGGACGTGGCGGCGGCGGATACGGCGATGGTGGTGGTCAATGCGAAACAAGGGTGAGAGTCATGGGTCGTCCAAGGTGGTACTTGTTTGGGGGAGCGATCTGTAGCATAGTGACGGGTGCAATTGCTTTGCAGTCTTTGGAAACCAGCAGTCAAATTCCAGACACTTTACATGGAATAAAGGTGGATAATTGGGATCGCAGCAGTGGTATCTCAGCGCATTGTTTCATCTACCCACCCACAATCACCCATGAATAATTTTATTAAAATCTGATTCACTAGACATGAGCTTGATAAATCCAATAGTGGGAATCGCCATAAACAAGCAAATACCGATAATGCAGCAACATGGACAGTTCATCCCGCTCTATTCAATTACAGAGTGTGGCCCTTTCTTATGATACATTAATGTAAAGGAAACTATCTCTTCACGAAATACGCAATTTAGGGACTGCGCCTTCCTTCTTTTCTTAAAGATCAGCAGATTCCTAAAGCGTCTCGGCCGCCACACGCCCCAGCTGCAGCACCGGGCTCTCGCAAGGTGGGAGAGCTGATGGGAGGTGGCAGCGACGCGGGTGGGCGGCGGTCACGACAGCTACGCGGAACGCGCGGCGTATAAATATTAATTATTTGACCAAAACCGGCGCAGTGGTCTGCGCACGATTCCCCCGTGCGCGCGGGAACGAGGGAATTTTACCTCGGCGCCCTCCCGCTTGCAAAACAGGCCGCGCACAAATCACGCGGATGCGCAGAAACCGAGAAAAACGAGCAGACGCGCGGCTCCGGCGGCGCAGCGTATAAGGAAGAGATAGCGGACGGCTCTCCGCTACGCCGCCGTTGCCGCTGGCCGGCGGCTCTGCGCGGATTCGGAAAGCAGTGCTTTGCGAAAGGAAGCCGTCTCCGCAACTTTATGCTAAGAGGAACGAGGGAGTGGTCGTCGTGTTCTTGGAAACGACAGGGCTGCTTATGGGTATGTTGCACTATGGAACAACGCACTCACCATCACTAGCTATGCTTTCAAGAAGGCAAAAAGAGAATTGTAGTCTTAGTCAAGAGGTCTACTCTGGTGAATGGGAAGTCTGGAGTTTCACTACACCACATCACACTCACATGAAGTTAGTTCACTCAAACTAAAAAGGAAATACAGCAGGCGGTTTGACTATCAACGACTATCTTACATGTAAGTGTAAGTGTAATTCTCGCTGCAAAATGTGTAACTATATGATAAAGAATTATTTTGAATTATCGCGCTTATACAATAAAATTAATTAAAAATATTTTTTTGAAGTAAACACACGCTCTTCCTCGACAACTGAGAGAGCTTACATTAGAAAGAGAAAAGATTCACTACGGTGAAAAACAAGCCGAGAAGATAACACAATCGAATAAAGCGAAAGGGGCCAGCACGTAGTCACGTAAAAGCCCCGCAATTGACAAGCGGAAAATCCCTTCACAAGTACTCCACTCTGAATTCGCGATCAATACCGAGGGGAATTTTCCAGCTAAAGGTGTGCGTGTGCGTGTGAAGTGAAGAGGCGAAGAGAGTGCTACATTTCTGGGGTCAGCGCCTCTCAAATAGTTGAAAAATTATAAATAAGGAAGAAAAAAATCGTCTAGTCACCAAAATCCTCAAAGAAACTTTTTGAAACACCGAGATCATGATCAAGTACACCTTTCATTAATGACTCTTTCGCGATCCCTTTATTCAGCTATGCCACAGTCTTCACCGTTACCTCCCTCGTCTCTGCCGAGATTCTAAATAGTCCTTCACCTGTATCATAAGTCACATAAAAAGCGCCATATGTGCCATGTTTCCCCTCCTCCTTCCAATCCCCCCTTTTTTCTTGAGAGGGCAGCTCGCAGGCCGCCCACGGCTTCGCAACCTCTAACTCCCCCGTCGGTCGGACTCTCGAGCGCGAAGCGGAGCGTCACCGGGCGCCCTCGAGCGGCCTCGCATCGAGTGTTGGCTTCCTGGCGCTCGCGCTGCGCCGGGGCGGTTATGTCAGAGCGCGCCAAAGAGCGACCGCTCACGAGAGCGCAGTGTGGAAACGGCGCGCCGTGCCGCGCCGCGCCGCGGGCCGACGTCGAAAGCGATGCCGTCCGCGACGCCGCGTGCGCTCCTCGCGAAGCGCGCACGAGCGAGAGATTGCGTGTTCGGGATTCCACCGCCGCCGCCTTCGGGAGGATGCAGTCGAAAGCAATCGCAAGCCTCGTCGCTGACACAAATGCTAGATATTTGCGAGATTAGCGACCGTCGCAGCGAACTACTGTTCCACCAACAAAAGCCGGTTCTATCGTGAATGGTGCTCACAGTCTTGCTCCTTTACTACAGGGAAGGAATAATTGCGTCCACTACTGCGGAAGGAATAACGGCGTTGAAGATGAGTAATTGATTGTTTCAGTTTTACGTATTAGTTTCTATCCCCCAAGTTTTCATTATCTTTTACGTCGAGGGATATCGCAGATATTTAATGTACATCGAGCATCATGTGTACACATCAATGTTTGAAAGAAGTATAGGTCGGAAGGATCAATAAATCATAAAAACAAAGGTGTCACCGAGATTTGAACATACTCTTCCGCAATAATAAAAAAATATCGAAGAAATTAAAAATAGTCCAATAATCTTATATTTTGCAAACAATAAAATATATACCGCGTTCACATTGTCATCGCCAAGTACAGATTTTTCATTAATGTACACTAAGTTTCACAAAGCATGCCACTGGCATTACGTGCAAGTGAAAGGGGCTGTCGTGAAGAAAAGGCGACAAATAAAAATGAAAAAGCAATGTGACAGCAAAATCGGGTAGTCGTATAGGATGAAACAAAGTGAAAAGACGTACGTTCTTCCATCACACTATTTAAACAAACGAACATAGGAGAACAATGCCTACCTACATGGCGAAGACTATGAGCGATACCGTTTCTCTCCCTTTTCTGTACTATTTTCTGAAAACGCTTTTCAGCTATCAGAATCGCCTCGAACAGCAACAAGGAAAGCGTTTTCCAGTTTCGGGCTTTGTAAGTTCGGCCCGAGCGGAAACGCTTTCAGAGGCGAATTATGAAACTCCGAGCGGAGCGCCCTGGAGGAAGCGGCCGAAAGCGATCAGACGCGGGAATAGAGCCCCAAGCGATGCTCAAGCGGAAACCGGTGACGAAACCACTCCGCCGCCGCCGCCGCCGCTGCTGCTGCTGCTGCTGCTGCTGCTGCTGCTGAGCGTTCCGTTTCACAACGAACGGGCGATTTGACAGTTCGGATAAAAGCTCTTTCGGAGAGACCCTCTCAGCCAAATCTTCAGAATTGATCCGCGATATTTTAAACTCTTTCCAACACCTGCCAAGAAGACAAACTTCTTCCGACTCTCTCTCTTCACGTTGCAGTCAACGCACTAAAATGTATATTTTATCTATCTGTAAAGCATTACTTATATTATTAAACTGATAAAAATCAGATGAAATGTATAATTTTGAGACCTGAGAAATGAGGTCAGGCAAATGTTTTCCACTTTGCCACAATCTTTATCTTAAAATCCAAATCGTTAGCCTCGTAATGTTTCTAAAGATGCCTTCCATTCGGTTTACTAATGATGACAAATCTTTTTTCACTTGTTTCCTCTTAGTAATTGTCTACACAACTCAATGAAACAGCAATGAAACTGCGGTTTACTCTTCGCAGTACAACTGGCAAGTAACGTTGAAAATATCGATATTGCTCAACATGAGAATAAATAAAAATACAATAGAAGAAGTTCTGGCAATAAAACCCCCGATGGCCCGAGGCCAGCGAGCTAGCTGTCCATGCCGCGATCCCGGGTTGGGTTTCCAGTTGGGCAAAAATTAAATTGTTGCTTTTTACTGTCATGTTCCAGTTCTTATAGCTGTATATGACTGTGAAAGCTTCTCGCATGTAGAGAATGATGCATGGCGTGAAGGGTGGCGAACAGCTTACCAGGAGTCTCCCGAGCACATGGCCGCCAGACTGGGACGCCACAGCACGGCCCTAATCTCACAAAGCTTTAGTGTCAGTGTACAAAGTATTGGTATCATTACTTCACCAGTTTCAACTTATCGACTATGGTCGCAGCCTCATCACTAAATGGGTGCGAGAACTTACGAACCCGACTGTGCTGCTCGTGACGAGAACGAAGCGAAAGACTCATTACGCAAGTGGCCGATGGGCGATGCTCGCTGATTAAGATATCCCGCTCGCCCTGCCATGCCCCGCCCATGCGCCTGCGGCCGAACGGAGACAAGGCAGTGGGCGGGACGGCAAGGAAACAGGATTGGACGATCCCGACGCAGTGCTAAGGTGGATGCGCAACGAAAACCGAAGTAGTTAGTGGGAGAGGGGGGGCAGAGGTCAGCAATAGAGGGAGACAGTTGTACTTGGCAACATGGTGACTATGGCAGAGAGGACGGACGCAATGTAAGAGGTGAGGCGGTGAGGGCGGTGGGTGCTGCGCAGTGGATAAAGCGACGGGGTTCACGAAACGATCCGATCACCGTAACTCCTAAGCGATTAAACATTCGCACATTACCGAAGGGCGTTCCCGGATCGCGCGCGCAGATAGGCCGCAGAGCGCCCGGGGCTGGGGAAGACGGCGTGCGGGGCCGCCCACACGAACGAGGCGGCCACTCGAAGCGAAATTAACTGAATGGGCTGATCAGCCAACGCTCCGAGAGACGCTTGTCTCTATTAAAAAGTCCGCAATGGTGGGAATAGCTAAACGACGATCTTCGACCCCAAATAGGTGTACCGGTTTCCGCTTCGATCTCAAGGAATATATTGCAATCGTTTCTTTCAAATTATCAACTATTTAATTACGACGGGACGATCAAAGGAATTCAATTATCGCCGTCTTTATCTAATGAATAATATTAAATTCAAGAAAATATATCTATAGTTTCAATCAACAAGATTTGCTTTGATAGACTTTCAATCATTCAGTATATAACCCGAAAATCTAGTTCTTAATAACCGAATAACAATAAAGAGATGAATGTTTCGTATAAGCTAGAATACTGATACTGATAAGCCGAACGACGCAGACAGGTAGTAATAGTACGGGAATCGTGAATTCGCCATTCCGAATTCAGAAAGTAAGGAAGGGCAAAAAAACCACTATCGAGGTCACCCCGTCCAATGCATTAATTCGACTTTTTCGTAACCAATGACTGGCTCAGATCCAGGAAGCACGAGTGCGAAAGTAGACGAACTGGATACGATTTTCGCAGGAGATATTTTGAGTGGGTGCTGTGAACAAGAAGACTTCACTGTTTTAAAAGAGGTCGACAGTGAAGCGTAGTTTTTTACACAACAGAGTACATTCGCAACGTTACTGTCAGATAAACTTCACATATTTCACACATGAACAAGACTAGATATTTATTATATCCATTAACATTTATTTTATAAACGTGATAATCTGAACTAAATACATTGCAACTCATAATGAAAATGTTATATCAACAATAATGGCAATCATATGTACTAGAGTGAGCTCATGAAAACTTAAGTTTTGCCAATTTGAAGAAAAAAAACATTGGATCCATCATGATGCGTTTGTTTCTTCCACAACAATATTTCATCGCTTTTCAAATGGCTGACCGGGCAGACATGCTGGAATAATCCCAAAAGGCTACTTATAAACGAAACAACATTTACGACATTCTTCCCACACGTGTATAAATAAGCACAACGCAGACACAGAGACTAAACTCCGAAGATCGCATCCACAAAAAAGGTAACTGATACACTCGCAAGTTTCCTCCCTTGCAAGAGGTGTCAAATGCTTGGTTCTCAGTTGCCGGTTTCGAGCTGCGAGTTTCGCAAACACGCGCAGCGGCATGAAACCAACGAAAGCGGAACTCGCATAGCCGGAAACGCGGTCCGGTGGCGGCGAAGGCGGGGGCGGTGGCGGACACGCGAGAAGACACGCGCACGCGCGCGAGTGGACTCGTGGCGGCGGCCGGACGAGAAGGCGGCGCTTCTCCTGCGCGCGGGCGAATTCGTGGCACCGGCCCGAAGTCTTAAAGAAGAAATAGAATGGAGGCGTAACGGTCGACACACATGCAGCCGCATTTGTATCCCCAACGCAGTTCTGCATTCATCTACGACACCAAGCTTTCAGCGCTGAACGATTAATGAAACGTATGGTAGTAGAAATAAATTTATCACACCGGAAGCTTTTCATGAAAATGTATGAAATCAAAGCCATGGATAGTGTTTAGAGAGAAATTAACCAGGATTGTATCACATCAGTTCGAGGTTATCAATTCGGATGAAATCTACATGCTCATGGAGTATTAGGCTGATGAATGGACGTGGAATTAGTAGCACTTACCTAAAAATCATCTCAAGATCTACAATGAGCATGATCCGAACACACTTACTGGAGGGTCACAATAGTCTGTCTCGTCCGTGTGCAGACAAATTGCAGAAAGTTACATTAAATTTATCTGTGCAGTGCAAGTTTTCTTAGCAGTCGCCGTGGTTCATTTACTTCTTGTAGAGAAATTTTGAAGTACAGAACAGACCGTAAACGAAAGCGTTGATGTCGCGGACAGCTAGGAATTTTACTTTCATATTTGTTCATATTTGCTCGTTGGATTTGTTTGCTAACTTATTTGTGTACAAGCGAGTCTGAAGGCGCTGCCCCAGAGCTGCTACTATAGTAGTGCGAGTCAGTGCACAAGACAGCACATTTCTCTACGAAGAGGGAGGAGAAAGCTTGTATATGCGACATGTGCAAGAAACTCAAGTACCATATGATAATAAGTGAATGCAAATGGCGTATGTTTACTTCGTAACAATTCAATAAACTTACAATAAGCAAATACAAATACGATCATTTAAATGAGAGGGACTGCGAAAAAGTTTTCTACGTAATATCTATGGGTAAAATTATTGACGATTGTCAGATTTAAGATAAGATGTATTAAGTAAACAGCATTAGACACTTCAGAATTGTAAATCTTTTGAATCAGACTGACTAAGAGTCTGTCCTTAATTATCGACCACAACAATCTCGTCATATCCAACATGAGAAAAGAAACAATATCCTCTTGATAAACATTTCAATCAGAATCCCTTTGAGTCATTTAAACTTCATGAGTCATTTAAAAAGTCTAACCAAACACTCCATTACGCCAAATAGCATCGATAAACAAAGTTACGCGAGTCAGGTTTCGTTACAGTCTAGGGTCTCGTCAAGCAACCAAACCCAACGTCTCACGTTGAAAAGCGGAGCTGCTTACGGAAGAGCGAACGCGGCGGAGCACCGGCGAGCTCGCAAACCGTGAATGGATGCAGGCAGCGATCAGTGGGCAGTGGATGGGCGCGCCGGCTCTCCGGAGAGGCCCGAAGGCGGCATGTCGTGGCGCGCTGCGAGGCAGAGCACAGTGGGCACTCAGTGGAAGTAGCAAAGAATGCGCACGTAGCTTGTTTTCGGGGATTCAAGCACATATTTCAACGCACAAAAATATTCAACATCTAAATATCGTTATTATTTGCGTTATAGGCATTTTATGCATTATTGCATTTGTGGGTACAAGTACTTCAAAAGTTTTCTTATATAGTCCCTCGAAAACTAAAAACTTTCTGTAAAAATGAGCTCAAATTGCGCACTTTTCCGAAACATAACGTTCTTCTTCTCTCTTTCTTTTCAAAAAACGGCTCTAAATTTTTGAATTAAATTTGTAGAAGTTTGTAAAACTATCTACAATATTCTTAAAATCATAATTCATATGAAATAATAGGGAAGTGAAAAATTGAGAAAACGTGAATAACAAAAAAAATTTTAGCGTCGACAGATAGCTAGAAAGTCTGGGGAAATGGCGGGAAACCGAAAATCTAGCCCTGACTAAACATGTTAGAAACGTCTGTCCCTTTCTGCAGCACCACTAGTTTCATTTTGGAATGCGAACCTTTTGGCACATTTGGAAGCAGGGTGCGGCGGAGGCGGATAAAGGGGAGCGAGGGCCGCGGGCGCAGGATACGACGCCTAGCGGACTCGTTAGCGCGAGGCGTGGGCGGCGTGCGAATGCGTAGAGCGCGGAGCAGGTTTCGCGGGATGGAAACTGCCCGGGACGCCGCCGACGCCGGTGGCGGTCCAACTTCGCGGGAGTGAGAGAGATTCGCCACCATAAACGATACTAATATTCGTCCCTATCTCCAAAAGACGATGCCGTAAAATTATGGTAAGATCATCTTTGCTACGCAACACAATTTTAGGTTATTAAGAGCTTGAATATATGCATAACAATATGGTATTTATATGCTGAATTGAGTAGTTTATGGATATTCCTCTAAGCGCGAAGACAAATGAAAATTAGTCGTCGTTTTGTGAGGTGATTAATAGTATATTAAGAATTTGCCTCCCGATGAAAAATGTGCTAACCAGTTCCTTATTTTGTGTGGAAAATAATATACTTCAATAAAATCATTCGAATTCTCAACACACGTCCGCACTCTTTCAAATTTCGATATATTACTGGATAAGCGATTTGATCTGGATTAGAGAAGAGATACGTCAAAACTAAAGGGTTTATTTTCCATTACTCTAAAGAATGTGGTGAAAAACACGATAATCAGAGAACAAACAGAAAATAAGTACGCTCCCAGAACTCTTAGAGCTACTTCTCGTGTACCTCGTTCTACTGTCACACAATCCTCTTTCGCGTCATTGAACAAAAAACATTTACACTAAAGGCTGAGGAAGAAACAAGGAACCTTTCACAACGCCAGTGAACAACCAGGTCAGCTCGCATATTCATAGCTCCCACGCCCACCACCGTCAGCGGCGACGACGGAAACTGCGCTGCCCCGAAAGGCCGTCGTTCGCGGAAGGCCGCGAGGCGGCGGGTCAGCAAGCGCTAAACGCACGCCGCTGGTCGCGAACGAGCTTCCATGAACATGGGACGTCAATTCTTCGGAGCAGTGCAGCGCCGTATTTCGACCTTTTGCTCCTCGAGGCACTCTTCCAATGGATTTCATTTACAAAGAAATGTTTGCTGATGGACAAGACAACAAGCTCAGGTCTCCAGGGAAAAAATTGAGACAGAATGGGTGTGTTGGATACCGCAAACCCCATGGCCTTCAAAAACTGAAGATAAATGTTGACCAGGGTGTCGTTGTGAAACTTATGAATTCATGGACCGTTCTTAAAATAGGTAGAATACAAAGATGGGTACAAATGCACCGCAACTGTGTTAGCAACATTTGCAAATTTAGTTTTTTGTAATTAGAATTGTATTTCTATCGTAAATGTTTCATTATTACACGATAACATGATCATCAATCACAGTATTCACTTATCTCAAATTTGTTTCGTTCCCTTTCAATTCATTATGAAGTTAATGATCGGTAGCCCAAACAATCCACAACCTGCATTTTTCTCTCTTTTCCTCCCTCAGCCTCGAGATATCCAACATCCCTAGCATTTTTTCTTGTGATGGAGCCGCTCTCCCTTTACGTTGCTTAGAGCGCCATTCGCACGCCGGTCGCGGGCGTCTCTTCCATGAACCCGTGACGTCAACACTGCGCACAACGCGTGGCCCACCCGCGTAAGGACAAGCGTAAGCGCCAGGCACACGCGGCGGAGCCCAGAGTCACGCGCCACAAGACCCGACGCGTGGCTGCTATTAAAATGCAGCCCATTGTTCGCCCGGTTAAACGGCCGGAGAGCGTCCAATGTACCGCCAGATTAAGCGCGTAAATGTGAATCAAATAACGTCGGTGCTGTAGATATTAAATTCGTGTGCATTGTGCACACACCTATTTGCACAAATACGACCATGATAAACTGGGGTTGTGTGGCATAGAAAAAGCTTGTATTAAAATACTTGAAATGACGCGCTATCGTTGTCAACAAAATGGATAACACTTAACACAAATATTTCTCAAACAATATTCGAATTTCTGCCCGTTAAAAATAAATGTACATGCTTTTAGACAAGTCAGTGGTCACACTCTAACGGATTCGGTTGTTAACACCCTGCCAACACCTCGAGATCGCCCGTAAGCCAGAGGGAGTTGTGGCGCTTCGTCCGTCTAACCGCCTTTCCGAATGCCCTCTCAGAGGCCACGCTGTGATGAAATTAGCGGCTCCGCCTCAACAACTGCAACCGGGTGCCCGGGCGGATTAAGACGCCGGCGCTAACCACGTTTCACTCGCAGCTGCGGCTTCCTGCACCGGCACCCCACCCGCCGCAGCACCTCTGGGGCAACAGCAGTCAGGCCACTGGATGCTTCACATCGTCACACTTCTTTGCGGTCAAGTAAGGTTATAATTGTTGTTTCATAGAATTCCGTTCAATATATTGCATCTTTCACAGTTGACAGTGAACACCAGAATAAACGGAAAATCAGTATGTGAAAATAGGGAATATAAAAAAACGGGATATGAAGTTGCAATGATAAGAACTGGGGGGTGAGAGAGCTCTACAAAATGATTTCTTTGAATCTTTGACCCTTTCTCTTCCTGGTCAGAAGTAGAGAATTATAGAAGTAGAGAGTTACGACTTTACAGTCGAAGTGAATGGGGAAGTGTTATTCCGGCAGTACGAAATGATGTACGATATTTATGTTTCAGCCGAGCGGTCGGGTCCCTTGGACCCTTCCCCACTGCGTGCGCTAAGTTGAGGTGTGTCCACTGCACTGCGTCGCACTGCAGCCCACGCGGAGGGAGCGGGTGGTGGGGCGCCTCTCATTATCGACGGCCATCGGACCTTGTAGGGCGCCGGTCGCCCCGACTTCTACTCGCATTAACATAGCGTAATGGGCGCTGCGGCGGGTGGCCGTAAATACCAGCGGCTGCGAACCGCGCCCCGAAACCAACACATATAGCCCAGGCCACGCATTACAGCGCAAAAGCTACTGGTTGTGCATCTCTGAAGTCTGCAATAATAATATAATAACAATAATAATAATAATAATAATAATAATAATAATAATAATAATAATAATAATAATAAACAACGAAAATAAGAACTAGTGGCCTGCAGAAGCAAACATTACTGAACAAACCACACAAAGTGAATTTTCAAAACGTAGCACGCAGACTGCTCCAGAACAACAAATAAAACACTTTCGCGGAATACTACAAGAAACTAAATACTTATGGAGTCTTCACGAATATTGCAATAACATATATATACGTGTATATGGATACGCAGTAAAATATTTCTTTACATTCCAAAAATATCAAAAAAGTTGCTGTTCCACAACCCAACACGTGAATAGCAAATTTTTAATGGCACACGGTCTGTACTTGGAGCCTTGCTGTCGCATCAGATCAACTGTGTCTGGCCCACTGATCGTGATACTTCAGCCGGTAAGTGCAGTACGAGAATAGCTGGAATAACACAATCAAATATTTCCATGGTTCACTCAAAATCAAAACAGTTTTCATGGCCAAATCAACGAAACAGTTACTGGTCCCAACAGTTTTTCTGTATTTTAAGAAACCAGAAACACCTTTCTCAAGGCTGGAGGCTGTAAGTTAGCTTTCGATTTCTGCGCGCGTTGGAAATTAGTAATGAGGATAATAATAAAGCTGGAGGGAAGTGAATAGCATGTCTTGGGGTCTTCATTGAAAGAAGGAGCGCTTAACACCAAAGCAACATAGAGGTAGAGGGCTCATACCAAATTACAAAATGCGTGAATGATAGGAGGGAAATATTCTAATTTTAATGCAGATACTAATACAAGGTTCTTTTTTCCAAGTCACCTCGAAAAATCCACAGCTCTGTACAGTTGACTTTCTTCTCTATCAACGTCTGTCAGGTTAATTGCCACTGAAGTGCATGGCTTGGCGAGGAGTGGCGAGGAGTACACGACGCAAAAGCGGTATCGCGAAAGGTTCATCTCGTAACCGATGGCCTTGCAGTTCAATAGAGCGAGTTCACGCGATCAAAGGTTCCTTGGCGGTGTAAACTTCAAGATAGTCAACAAATGCACCGTGTGCATAAGCATCATTTGTGACGCAAACAAGCACACTAGTCACGTTTTTAAGCTTTTTTTTAAAAAAAAGTAAGACAACAAAACACATTATCCTGAAGACCTGAACACCAAGCACTGAAGAAAACTGACTCTATAATGCTTTCAACTTTTCCAACTAACTCAGGTTATCTTCTCGGCAACGAAACGTAAAACAATTCTCATGAAGTTAGTACACACACTTTGCCCCCACTCATTCCCTGAAACACACTCGCGCGTACTTTTACAACACCAACGAAATAATAATTTGCATAATCTGACAAGCGCCTCGCCTCTCCGCCGTCAGGCACACCACCATCCACACAGACCCGGGCGCTCTGTTGTTCTAGAACGTCGACACGCTACTCAACATATCTGTGAAGTCGACGTGCCGGCGGGCGGAGCAAAAGGAGTGCGCGAACCGCCCACGGCGGAGGGCGAGGTTTCTCGGACGCGAACCCGCGGGCGCGAGAGATCGCGGCCTCTGACGCGCCGCCTCCGCCAAGGCGCGGGCGCGCGCTTTCTCCCGTACGCCCCTGGCGGCGGCGCGCCGCGCGGAAAAGGAGCTGCTGCAGCTGCAAGTGGGGCGGAGCCCAGGGGCGGAGCAGACTTCGGGAGTCCGCCCACGCAATGATGTACCGATGCGCCGCCCATTCAAACTCTTCCAACGCGTTAGGGCCGACCACAGAAATGGGGTGGTTAAACTTAGATGCATGTAGGTGCGCGTATTATATATATATATATATATATATATATATATATATATATATATATATATATATATCAATACCCGTTGTTTAATGTGTCGACGTAAGTACTGTTAGTACAATAGAAATTTGCTTAGAAGATAAATCAATTTTTGAAAAATACCTTTGCGTTCTCTGTGGCTCAGCTATTCATTCATAATTTCGACAACAGGACCGAAATTTTGAGCGATATGCGACCGGAATATTACATTCGCTAAAAAAGGAGAGTACGACACTAAAACAGCTCTAAGCGAGAAAATCATATTTTCAAAAACTTCGGAACTGTCGTAATAGTAAACTCTTTAACCTGAGGACTTGTGTTACACCGGCATATAGAACTTTAATAGAACAGAAAATAAACACGAAAGTACGAAAAACCTATTTGAATGAAGAACAATAACAATTTGAATCAATAAGATGTAGATTTGTACAAGGGTAAAGAATCGGGCACGTGCGAGAAAGGCGGCAACCTCCTCCGGGAGCCCCAGCGCAGGTTGGCGTCGCGACGCGTCGTGGGCCGCTAACGCTACGGCTACGCGGAACCGGCGTCCGATAAGGAGTGCGGCCTAAAGCGCTCCGGGCCGCGGAGGAGGCGGCGAGACACGCACACGGGCCGCTCAGTGCGGCACACAGCGACCCCCCTAAAGAGCACAGTGCCTATGCTGGGTGCTTCGCCTAGCTAAGGACGGCTCGAGTCAACACAACCTTTTCTCTAGAAAGGCATCACGGAAAACCAATAAATGTTCGACGATAGAGCAACGCTTTATTTCTCTCATACGTCCACGTATATAGCTACTTTATGTAAGAAGGAAATGCTCACATAATCCAATAATATATGCGAAAGCAACAGCAGAAAGGAAACCATCAGAACTTACGATTATAATCCAATATACGCAAGCAATACGTATGAAACATTTTGCCCTGCTTTGAATCACTTAATAATTTAAACAATAAGAAATACGACTTTCATACATTTTACATTCAAAATACAAATTCATTAACATCGTTTAAATACCCTTCGTGCGAAGAAAGGTTAAGTACGTCCCGAGAACCGGTCGTTGGCAGCACAAAACTCGTAAAATAAAAGACACGAGCTGTATTTCAGTCCCAAAGGTCAATTACAGGAGCGGCCTGTGCTTTTATTCCGCCCGCCTGTCACTCCCGATGCGCCCAGTGGGCGGCATAAACGCGAGCGTTAAGATGCTATCCCGCCCGCGCGCCCTAAATCCTTATCAGATGGTTGAAGGCTCTTCTGGCGCGAAAGGGCGCGCGCTGGGGCGAGGGTAGCCTCCGTCACGTGTCTGCCACCATTTTCCTCTCGGCGAAAAATGCCATCAGGGCCCTGCTTTCCTTCGCGGACCTGTACATGCTAAGATACATAAGAAAAGTCAAGTTTAAAATGCATTAAGTTTAATCCCCTTCAACGCTTTACATATTACTAATATTAAATGTTAACCTTCACGTAAAACGAAATATCCATTCACAGGCTTCAAATTAATAGAGTATTTAATAATTGCATAATTTATTATTTCCTGAAAATGTTCGGCCTTTTTATGAGGAAGGAGTCCACCCTTAGAAAGAAACAGAAGGTTAGGCAAATCTATACCCTAAGATTTATAACGATTTGCAAAATAATGAAAAAAATGGTACAGGAAAAATGGGTTCTCGTATATTGTAATAATTGATAAAAGTAGAAAGAATTGTCCGAAGTAACTGAATATTACACGATAAATGGTGAAGTAATCAACTCTTACAGTTTCATATATGATGTAAACGGAAGCACAAATGGAATGTGAGATAAAAAAGGGAACGATCTGAAAGCATGATTCTTAACGGACTGACAGTAACTGGCATACAAACATCTTCGAATACGGCAATGGCAAAATAATAACCTCAAAAAACCGCAAGAAAGTTCTCCCTAATTTTCCCAACAGGGGCAAAATTAATTTAAGACACGTTTGGATTTGAATAAAACGTCCACTTCTGAACAGCCTGCCAAAGCGCTTAGCCAACTATGCACCAAGCCACCCAACAACACTTGCCCAAGACCCTTGGCATGTGGCGAACAAGACATCGCGTCGGTGAATTTCGCACCCAGCCAGACAGATGCGTCTTCCAACTTTCACTGAACGGCTGCAGGCAGTGGGAGTGGCGACAGCGGTGGATTGCCGTGGTTAGCGGCAATTAAAGAAATTCCCGACCTCGAGATGCTGCGGTAGAACGGGTCAGCGAAAGGCGGCGGCGACGGCTGTGGCCTCTTGACTCACGGATGGGGGCGGGCCCTGAACGAATCGATCACGGGGAGAACCGGTCTTAGAATCGGATGTAGTCATGATATCTTCTGAAGAGAACACGTCGAAGGATATCACGTCTCATGATTGGAACAACGAGAAGGGTACAAAAGGCACGTGATAATGAATTTAAAAATATTGTCATACCTTTCCCCTTTCATTTTCTCAAAACTCCAATTAGCCACCAACATATTTATCACCTTAAACTTTCATTCATCAGAGAAAATTATCCATAATTAGTCTATTCTGGCAAATATGATTGCATAAGTGATGATTGTTCCCATCATAATTTATTACATGCATTGTGTGATAAATGTATGATTAAATTACAGGCTGCAATGCTATTGTTCTTGATTATGTCAACAGTCCAAGTGCAACGTTCGTTTTGAACACATAATTAATTTTCTTACCTCTTCATAATAAAATAACAGTTTCCACAAGGGTCAATATCAATCATGAGAAGAAATGCTGTTAGTATCCATAATAATCTAATTCCTCCTCATAAGCAACGCATTACTCGGCAACATATCCAGCCTCTCCTAGCAGAGCACCCCAGCGCAAAGCGTACAATGCACGCTCGCAAGAGGCAGTTACGCTCGCTGATACGATTCGATCGCTCGATTAGCGGCGATGCGGGCTGGCGACTGGCCTCGAGAAGTGGGCGGGGCGCTAGAGCGCGCTGAGGGGCAATCCAGAACATGCATTATCAGAAGAATGACTAATGGAGGGTACTCCGTTAACCGAATCTGCAGGATCAGCGGCTAAAATGATCTACGAGGAGCTATTGTCGAGAGTCAGGCACGCACATTTCCACACGTGTCTTATAACTCTCGTAAACACACATTAAAAATCACCGAGTGCCAAATAAGGACGTGATGTTTGGGACCAGGTGTTACGACGATCATACTTTTGACACTAATAACGACGACAATTTATTATATCACACACATTAGGAACTATTTAAGAGACTAAATGTTTTAATTTACATTCAAGATGGGACAAAAATTTACGAGTGTACTAACACTGCCGAAGAATCACGTTCCTGTAGTAAAATAGTAAAGAATTCTCCATTGAAACGTTGTTCAGCTGAGAATATATTTACAACTTTAATGCTCAATTTTCAATTTAAAAGCTACGAAGATAAGTTAATAAGCAAATTTTGCCGCTAAATTAGTTACTATAACGAATCAACTTCTTGTCACTTCATATAAAATATTTAAGAAATCGCTATCTCTTGGATACTGGAACTGATACTGTCTATATTCCATAAGCCCATGGGCTTGCAAGCTACGTGTCCATCACAATGTAACAAACGTCCGACAGAAGTCTCAAAATGATTAATGGTGAAATCGTCCGACAGAAATCTGAGAATGACGGTGGAAATATGATCTCAAATGTGTCTTAGAGCTTGGAGAGTAATATTTTTATAATTCACTGCTTGTGTTTTAAGTTTTGTGTTTCCTGGTTACGGCAATCTTCAATAAAAAATCACGTTCGGGGTTGGTTGGTACTTTGTAATTGGGATTGGTTGGTATAGAGTGAACCAACCCCTGCCCTCTATGACAACCATTTCCACAGAATAATAATTATTTTCTGACATCACATCTAGGATAAATTTATCGGCGGTAACAACAATTATGAATATGTTTGTGTATGTATATATATTTTCTAAATATTCTTTTCTGCGTGAAATTCAATGAACAATTGGTATATTTCTTTAATACATCCCTTCCCTAAAAATGAAAATTTTTTCATTCGTTCTATTTCTGATTAATTTACTTCCAAATCCCGATTTCGTTCCAGCAGTAGCCACTTAATCACAAATGTTTTGTAGTGGTCAGGTACACGACTCAATGTTTAATCGATATTCAACCTCCTGAACATGTCAGAGACCAAAAACGTCCAAAAAATTATCCTTCATGTTACTTTATTTGCAATGCCACATTAATCACGTTTTCAGAATGTTTTTTTTACATGCGAAATAAGAAAAAATCAATTATCTTCACCATTAAAAAGCATAAGCTTCGAGTTCAAGTTTCATGTCAGGAGCAAGGGGATAGACAAACAACTGTAGTACCATTGGCACACTGAAATTTATCAGAACTAAATCGGAATTACATAAAAAAATAAAAACTCACAACTGGTGCCACCCGGACCCTGTCTCCTCTAATAATAAATGACAGCAGATCGTAGAGACCACAGGACTTTAACAAAAGGGTGGCTTGGATCATCAAAACTAACATTTAGCGATTGATATATTTTTTCCCATAAAGTTCGAACTCTTTGCAAGCGAGCACACACATGTTCCTTCGGCAGGATATCTTTGACTCAGGTGGGATTGTGTGTAGAGACACGAGTTATCAGATGTGTACACCTCATTCATTATCATTCGCAACAAAACAAGCAGAAAACCAAGGGAAAATGGTATGAGTTTCCACCCAATTGAAACTTTAGACCCAAACCCATCAGTTCCGCCAATGTCTACTCTCTTTGAGAAAACGTATCAAAAAGGAGTATCATGTAAGTTGAAACTGTTTCATTCCAGAATAAATTAGATATAATCAAAGTAGACAAATGTGAAACATCAAATGAATGCTCTGCGTGTAACAATGAGAACGATGTAAACCTTTCAAAGTATTGATATAAACACAACCGCTGCAGCGACGTCACACACATATCACACTTCGATGGTACTCCACCACTCAGAGAGCACGAGCAACGCACACATTCGCTCACTCTCCTTTTCTCCGCCGCGAGGCGTCGTCCTCTAACTCACCGCGGGCAGATCGAGGGCGGGCGCCGTCATGCCCACACGCACCGCCAGCCGGCGCAGCGTGCAGCACACACCGTCGCACGCACCCCCGCCGCCGGCCGCCCGCGGCCGCGCGCATCCCAGCACGCACAGCATCACCCGGCTCACTCCGCGCCGCGACACCCCGCTCGGCCCCGCCCCCACTCGCACGTGCGCGCGCCCACCCGCTCGCTCGCCCGACACCGCCGCGCGAACCGCGACGACTGCCGGAGAAACACCGCAAAGCCCCTCCTCCGCCTCCGTCGAGAGTGAAAACGGACGTCCGCCCGCCGCTGCTGCTGCCGCTACCGCCGCCGCTGCCCGCGCCGATCCGAAAGTAAATCACTGTGCGCGCAGAACGGAACGGAATCGAGGCTCGCCGGACGGAAGGAGTACGCAAACTTGCCAACGGGAGCGCGTCGGGCTTCCTGCAGGCCTCTCGAAAATTGGCGGGTACAAGTTTAATAAGGATTATGTGTGCACCGTATATAGAAAAAAGGAGTCTCGGTTTGTGACGATGTAGGTCGAAGTGAACGCTGTGATGTACACGCAGAGGCCGTACAAATGCAAGAGCAGAATTCAGTAGCAATATGCGCTAAGAAGACTCGCTGTTTAGCAATGAGACAACCTGAAACACTATTAAAGGAGCACAAACACTATTCTGATGAGCTAAGGTGAGGGGGGACAAACGACTATGAAAATATTTAAAAACGATAAGGAAGGCTATTTCGAAAATAACTGAAATCGAGAAAGCACTTGGACCCTGTCTAGCTTCGCAACAAAAATAAAAAATTAAAGCCAGCTAATAGGAAGTTAAGGTAACTGCGGTTGTTTCCGGAAATCAAATCATATCATATATATGTAAAAGAAACACGTGATGACTCCTCTTTCTGCATAACCTTCACCGTCAGAACACTCAGTACTATTTACAATCACTGAGCATACATAACGACCGTATCTGCTCCTTATCCGCCACTCGCAGATAATGCTTAATGAGGCCTACTGAGTGCGGTGCGCGCGCGCTCCTCTCTTCGGTAAGCGGCGCCTGCGTCAGCTGCGCGGTGTCCGCGGCGAGGGCGTGGCCGCGCGCCGTCGCCGCGTGTGTATCGGCCCATCTAATCACGCGCCTCAATCCCGTTACGCAAGACGGCGCGGCGGGCGCGATCTCCGGAACGATGCAACCGGCGCACAGAGGGCGTTCGCGTCTGAACGGGGGAACCTCGCTAATTGCCTCGCTGCATGAAATAACGACCACCAATGACACTTGCGATTTCCCTGTGCCTCGTGACCTGATCCACCCAATTATGTTTCATCTTTACTTAATTCCGTCATTAAAACGGTTCGTGAAATGTGTTTAGGAGTGTAATTAATAGTTAATTTTTCTTTGGAGTGTAGTTAATATTTATCCCTCACGTCTCAATGTTATAAAACGACAGCAGAATATTTACACACTGTCTATGAATTCAAAAAACACTTACGGAAACACGAGCATTGGCAAATAAACACACAAACCGCTCTAAATGAATACATACAATCAATGGTTACATCAAGCAAAAATGATTATATCTGTTGACTCTTAACGGATACCACAGTAACGTTTCTATTTTGGCATCCACATCCAAAATTATTATGTATATTTATAAAATTGAAAAGAAGAAAAAAGCCCTCAGCATGAACATGTTTGCAATATCTGGAGCACTAATCAATCGAAAATACAACGGATTGAATTTTACAAGCTCGCCGCCACGATACTGAAAAATCTGAGCAATAACACGTATGCGCAAAGAATACTCTATACGCCGCGCGAGCAACAGGTTTCCTCCAGGGATCGTGTAGGACTGTAGGTCATCAATGCGTCGCGTGGCGCCATGGCGCTTTGGAAGGGCTTTCTCGCCAAGAACGCACGCAACACTGCAATCGAGACCACAAGCAGTCCGCTCTCTGACTGCACTAGGGTTGGGATAGGATTTTCGCACCTGATTCTACAGCTTGAAAAACCTTTGTAAGGCAGATTGAATCCATTGCAAGAACTAATAAAATTAAACTCTATGACAATATTTTCTTGCAATTCCTTTTTTTTTTTCTCTCCTAGCAAAAAGCACCCGGGCCACCACTTCGTATGCCGGCAAAACTTCTAACGCGCAGTATCGCGAGGCAACTCTGAACGTGTCTCCATCTTCACATGACGCGGTGGCGTGCGGCACGCGCATACATTACAGGCGCGCGCCCATTAGATCGCGCGGCCAGATGGCACCGACGCGACGTCGTCGCCAGGAAGCCCTCCCTGCATCCCCGCCCCTCCCGAGCGCTGACAGGCGCAAGCCGCGTAAAAACGCGCCGCATTACCATAAATTTTAATTTCGCATCGGCCCGATTAGGAACCGGCCGCACGCTTGATTTATCGACCGCCCCTGCTTGTAATTACACATTGTGTCTTTCAATAACGGCGCAGAGCGGATAATTCGAGGAGGCGGGCAGCGTGGTGCGGAGCGAAGCGAAGCAGAGCAGAGCAGAGCAGAAAGATGCGGGGAGAAGGGAGAGGCGCAGGCGACCGGTCTCACACAGAAGGTGACAGGCAGAACACGAACAGAAGGCCCAAAAGAAACAAGGAAAAGAAGCTTCAGCAGGAGAGATGAAGAGGATGAAAGAAATTCTGAAAGATGTAAAAGTACAAAGGTCAAAAGGAGTGTAATGCAATAACAAATAATGGACGCCTTAACAATGGGAGAGGAGCACAACAGAAGCGATTGCGCCACAACAGGAAATGGTTTTGAAAAAGAAAAGTTCTGAAGATGAATACGACATACATTACTGTCATGGGCGTAGTAGTGATGGCCGATTTATCGAAGGGCGCAAGCAAGCACGAGATTGCCTACTTAAAATTATGGCTGAAGGAAATAAGATTGTAGTATACGGCTGGCACGAATCACATAACTTTGAGAAATTACGATGTTTCATTCTATACCAATAATATGACATTAAAGGTCTATTACGTATATTGCGAGTATAAGGGCGAGCGTATTACCATTTTATGATAAGGAAATTGCGTGGCCTCGACATTCTTTGGAACAGCACTATATACCTGAATCCTGGCATGTGTACAAGTTACAGCTCAAAAGACATTTAAATACGGGGTTTCGATCGAAAATTCTACATCGCATTGTTGAAGTGATTTTACTTTTTTGTCTCCCTGTACTATAGTATATGGAGGAAAAATAAAAATACATGAAGACGAAATTTTTAATGTGAAGAATACATCTGTCATTATAGCATCACTTACTTCATAGCTACCTTTCCGTTCTCATTTGTCATCCGACTGTTCACCTGTCCCATTAGTCACTGCCTCAGGCTACACCTTCCTCACATTTGCAAACGTACGTGTCATACGTGAACTATAACCTCTAGTGCGCAAAAGCTGCGTAGGTGGCTGGAAAAACAAACCGTCCTTCCTTCGAAGGACAAAGACGAATGCGGAGGCGTTGGATTTCGGGACAGCCAGCGCCAAGGTGGGGGCGGAAGTGGAGGCGGGGCAGGACACGGGAAGCCTTTTGTCCGCGTCGCCAGGGCGCGCGGCAGCCGCCCCCGCCGCCATCGCATCGACTCACACGATCGATGGGGCCCAGCTGCAGCGTGCACCGAAACGCCGTGTACCCCTCTCTCGGCTAACGGGAGAGTCGTGTAGGGCGAAGCGCGTGTAAAGCGTGTCGCCGGGCTGATCAATCAAGCCCTACAACAAAAGCTGTTACCAGCGCAGCGACGTCCAGCAATCCGGCACGCACGCGCGCGCACACACACACACAAAAATTTTTCTTAGATCCTTCACAATCTCTGTGAAGAAAACGCGTAATGGCAGTATTTGTCCCTGTGCGTCATTACGCATGATAATGAAATTATTGCTGAAAGTATTTTGTAATAAATTCGTGGTCAGACCGAGAAACAAATGTATCTTTTGAAAGAACATTCACAATTACGTGCAAATAATCTCAATTATGTTCTAAATATGTTATGAATTCTAAACACGAAAAACTGAAAATGGAAAGAATTTTTATCTTCTCAGCAAAAATGACGCATAGAACATAGTCGTACTTCAGAGACCTTCTGTGAACGCTGCGGAAAGATTCCATGTGCTCTAAGAGTACAAGGGTACCATGCCAATCATGTCTAATACCATTACGCCAACTCAAACTCCCTGATTGGAACATCACGCCAATCCGTCCATCTCAAAATCTATGTTTTGTCTGAAATAGCTGAGAGGAATTCCACGAGACTGAGTTCGTGACGGAAAACATAACTACTATTTGTATTTCAATAGCGAAGTTCACCTAACTACCACCAACACTTTCACGGATCATTAATACTGACCTCAAACGGCAAAAATATGAATTAACACTTTAAATGAACCCAGAAGACGACAACCTTCTCGAAAGTGCAAGTTCGACAAACTTTCGGTTCGAAATCCTTTCCCAGCAAGCTTCTGGGAGTGTTTCCGCAGATGTTGAAAAGCCTTTCCCTGCCAAGAGGGAGCGGGTAATGGTGGCGATATTGAAGCATAAGAGCCTCCGTGCTTCCGGCCTTTCGCCGAGGGCCCGGCGCCGCCGTTCGTTTTCGCGCCTGTAAAGCGCGACGGCCCGTAACCACAGCCGTAAACGCTCGGATTCGGCAGTTCGGCGCCTCGCACCCTCTGCCGCCGCCGCCGCCAGACTCGGCGTAGAATTTTTACACCGTGCGTGAGTCACGCGTGTCTGCGGCGCTGCTTCTCCCTAGGGACTGGCATACTGCGCTGATGCAGCCTTTCTGTGAAACTCAACGTACATTCTGATTCACTCGATTCAAGATAATAATTTGCTATTCAAATCACGCCGTGTAAGGCCCATGTTGCACTTTCGATGTACCAGATTTATTTTGTTCACTCCGTTCGCGACACGTGGCAATGATGCCGACGCTGATCCAGCCGATGGGAGGGGAAGGCTAGACTTCAAAGTAGGAGGAGTAAGGGAGTCTAATCTCGAGGCAAACCCTCTCCACGCAGCGCGGCGTCCGTGTGCGGAGAGGTGGCTACCTCTCCGCACACCCAGTCGCCACGCCTAGGTCTGCGTCGTGCCGCGCCGCGGAATAGCGATGAGCTCACGGCATCGCGGATGCGCCGCGCGGCGCCACACGCCCTCGCCCCGCGGGCGGCGGCGGCAGGGGCGGTAGGGGCGGGCGAGGCACGCGGGCACGGGTTTCCGGTGCCGCAGACGCCCGTTTGCCCGGCGCGTCGCGTCGAGTCGCGTCAGCCTGGGGCTGGCGACACCACCCACCATCGCAGTCCCCGTCGGCGCTCTGCCGGCGCGGGCGGCGTGATGCGCGCCGCACCCAACCGGGACACGGGGTCAACGCCGCCTCGTCCCGCCGCGCCGCACCGCGCGGCGGACGCCGCCGCCTTGCACGCGCTACAGATGTGGAATATGTCATGGAACTGGCCCACGCGCCTCTGCCAGCCGGCACGGAAGTGGGCACGACACCGAAAACACACACGCTTCGAATACACAATTATCATTAGGATCCATCTCTCACAGTAACGTACATTCACTATCTTTGTCTAATTTAAACACGTATATGGCTGTCATCCACGGGTATAAGAAGTCACGGAATTTATTTGAAACCATCAATCATAGAATTAAACATTATCAAGAACCTAAACAGATGCAAAATCAAACTGTTACTAGTTGTTATTTTGTACTTTCTGATCTAAACATGGTTTAATTAGAGAGTGGCGCGAAGGTCTGATATCACTATATTACGATAAGGTTTTAATAACTTCAGCTTCGATTGCAACAAAATTCACTGTTGGTTGTCATGAAGCATTATAATGAACGCGCAATAAAAGAAAATGTCCAGAATTAGGTTAAGCTGTAAACAAAATTACAAATCCCACGGAAATCCGTGGCAGTGAAGTGAAAAGTAGCCCCTTTCTCTAGTTACGCCCTGCCGGTAGTACCGAAAGAAATATCCGAGCAAAGTAAAAGTGTGACGTGGGACAGGAAGAGTCTTACGTCAGGGAAATTTATAGGATCGCTCGCGTGCTTTCTTACGACATCGAGTTCTCCTTCCGACGAATCAAGTGGACGGTCGGGTTGTAGAACACTTCGTTGAGGTTCTCTGGACATCAGATAAACTTTATGCAATGACATATCCTCAGCGAAAGATAAACGAATACTTACACGCACAGTTGACATGAGATACTCACGAAACTCAAAGCAGTTGATGAACAAGTTCCGAAACATTTGTTTCCGATGAAACTAAGTTATTTTTTTTTTTAATAGTGTACACTTACTCCTGGTTTTGCGAGTGTATTTCCAACATAACGTGTTTCTTAAACTTACATACTGCGTTATGTAATGTTTCAATTCGATAAATCCTCCCAAAAATTCGAAAACCATATTAATTTGTTAGCATAAATTCAGAATAGAGATGAAATGAAATAATTTCGTTTATTTTCCCTTCGTTTTGTCAAAAAAGGCGTGTATGAGTCAAATATATGTGCGATGTGCAAGAAATTGCGAAGACTCAAAACTAGTCGCGGTGTGTCTGGCACCAAGAATTTCCAGAGGTGCAAGAGCCAAAAATACACCAATTATCACAAAAATTTCAATTTCCACACGCGATTTTCACGTATTTTGTTTAACATAAAAAAAATAATAGCCACGACATTCAGCAGTTAATTAATGAATAGTCACCAATGTTTTGCAGAATCCAGATGCATAAGACCTTTTCGAAAACGCGTCGACCGAAGCCTCCTGGCGCCGAAGCTGAAGCATAGCAATGAGGAAACGTCTTCGTACAACGTTATGAAAATGAAGTTGCAATTTTTGAGGTGGCCCCCTTCCTGCAATTTGTTCTGCGAGCGTGACTCCGCCGGCCCTCCCCTTCGGTAGCCGCCCCACTGAGGGCGGGCCGCCGTCACGCTCGGGCTGCGGAAGCGGAGCGGGCACGGGGCAGGGACGGGGCGAGCGACCGACCCATAACTATCCAGCTTTGTGCCAAGTAGATAATACCACAGGACTTGCATTAACACATTTGCTTACCACTCCGTTACTCCACAGACTATTGTTCTGTGAACCTTCTTACATTAAATCTTATTTCCTCAATTATATTCTCACCTCTACATGAAATTCAGTTTTTACCATTATTGAACAATTTAGAGTAACTTCGCAGATAGCTATTCACTAATGTGTTGTGCAATGTGACATACATAAGACTGCTAGCTTAAAATTTATTGAAATAAATATTGAAAAATAAACATTTATTCTTTTATTTTAATAATATTGCAGAAAATCAATACCAAATGTCCTGCATTTCCTATTCATCATTCAGGAGAGTCCCGAATCATATAGAAGAGTAATCCCTTACCCATTTTACTGATAAAATGAATGCTGATAGCTTGAAGGAATCATTGATATGAGTTGGCGCATTCAGCAAGCACATTTCGTCGCACTGAAAATGACTTTCCACTCTTTCACCGCCTTTATTTTACACATCTGGAAATTCGCAATGCGCCTTTAAACTCGTGTAGTCTCCTTCCAACTCCAATTATTCCTGCCTTTATCACCTAATCTCTCTAATTACGAGTATAATCTAAAAGATACACAACTGCCTACGAAAATAATGCAGAATCGGCCTTACGTCGCTTCGCGACAGCACATCTCGCCGACAACTGCATCCGATACCCCGGCGTCCTTAATATTGGCGCTAAAGAAAACAAAGCGCTTACATCGCGCTAGAAAAGGCTCACAAGGGACACTTAAGCGTTCCGCGCGGAGGCCTCACAAAAAACACCGTTTACACCCAGGCGACAACGGCGCCTTTGAGCCGGGCCGAGCACACGTTGACAAGGAAATGACATGCAACGCGGGGGAATCATGGGTTGTTCCTCCTTTTATGTGCCCAGATGAATAGGCGCGGGCCGTTACCCCACAAACCGCCGCACCGCCCACGTGCGAAGCCCAAATGCAGCCGAGCGGCGGCGGCGACGGCGGCGCAGCGCGGGCGAGCGGCGCTCGTAAAAAGTAAGAGCGAAACACGGGCGCGTCGCGGCTGCACTACAGGGCGACCCGCAAGTACCCTTCCGGGGAAACCTCTGCGTCACCGAGAATGTTCCTCGACAATCAGAGTACTTGGACCGAAAGGGCGCGGAGTGTGTACACCTTGATGTGTCCAACGACATGAAGAGAGAGAATGAGAGAGGAGAAAGGAAGAACGAAAGAGAGAGTGAGAGTGGAGGGGAGGGGAGGGGGTGCGTTTTTCAGGACATCTAGAATTCTTCAGACGGATCTCACAGACGGAAATAATCCAAAACTGATTTTTTTTATCAGCAAATCGATCAAGAGTTGACTGCAACAAACAATTCTTATTGCGACAGATAACCAGCAGTATTGAGACGTCTTGCTTACATTCTACGTGTGGTGCGCTTTAAAATAGTCTAAATCATTAATAAGTTTCTTCGGAAATAAATGCAACAATCCAGTGCTTTAGCAAAAGAATTCAAGGACTGTTACCAAAAAAAAAAATACTTATTCTGATTTTAAACTCACGTGAGTGAACTATAACTTAAAAAATAATTTATCAATTTAGTCCAAGAATACGACAGAGCAAAAACCTGCTTGCATCGCTTGATTCACTTCACATCAAATACAGTTTCAATCTGACACACGTGTTCGCTATCAATGGTGAAGGGCAAAAGAAACGGTCCCGAGTCAGAAAAGCAGCAAATGACAACACACCGCTTACCCCAAGAAATATGGCCTTCGTCCTTCGGAGTCGCGCAACCTGCGCTTCCTGAGTTGTACGCCTCTCGCGGCAAGATAACATCGCTCCCACGCCGATAAGCCCAAGAGCGCTCCCGGTGCACGGGGGCGTCTTCTGACCGACTTTCTGACGTAGCGGTAAATTATGAGGAGAACTACTGTAAATGTTGCTAGGCAAAGAAAGTCGACAATATCGACATGCACTTAGAATTTATATTATTAATTTCCAATGCGCGCAAAAATTGAAAGAAAACTGAGCAGCGTCCCACTAAGTGAGAGAGATGTCTGGATTCGGTAAATACTCTGAAACTCGGAAAAATTCTAAAAACCCAATAAAAGTTCCGATTATGAATAAAAATCAAAAAATTTGTGTTTTTCTCCCATCCATATATTTTATCGTGTCCATGCCGACTGAATCCTCATGCCCAGAGCTTCATTTCTCACAAAACAGTTGTCATGCAACAGCAAAGCTTCAAGGAAGAGGCCGCCCGCCATTAAATGTTGGTTATTAACGTGATTCCTTATTGAACATCAACACCTTTTGATATTTCTGGTAAGGAAAGAACTGTTGAACTATGATGAATCCGTAAAGACTATACTAAAGTATTGCAGTTTTCGTGCTTTAGTGAAAATATTTAATTTATTGTAGTGTTACGTCAGAGTTCTTTATTTGTTATTCTAGAGCAAAGTGGTGCTGCTCTTTGGAAAACAATTTTTTTGTGGTTTTGATCAGCAGCAGTTTTGCAGTTACAGCTCGCTGGTTTTATTCCAATTAAGCGTTCCTTCTGCCAGAGAACTGGATTTGCACATAAATAAGCTCGTTTTAAAACAATATTTGAATTTTGGGTAAATTTTCCTCAATGCTGAATGAATACAACTATCACTTTGGAGATGATCTACGTGTTTTTAGGATTTTAGGGGCAGAATACT
This sequence comes from Teleogryllus occipitalis, assembly GCA_011170035.1. Lineage (NCBI taxonomy): Eukaryota > Metazoa > Arthropoda > Insecta > Orthoptera > Gryllidae > Teleogryllus > Teleogryllus occipitalis. The sequence goes on along the minus strand of BLKR01000212.1, from coordinate 471,008 downwards.
TCAAATTGAGCATTTAAGTAATGTTGGTTGAGACTATTTCCCGTTTCCCACACAGCCTAGACTACTCATCATACCCAGTAGACATTTCTGAACGATGTTATGTCACCTACAATAGCCGCTAAACAGAGGAACTGTATTACATATCACAAAACGATTCGCAATCATACGAATTCTTGTGACAGACGAGAAATCAACCACGCCCGTCTGCAATTCTACTCACCAGCTTCCATACTCCACAAGGCAGGGCCCTGTGGTGGCAGGTTCCTACCGAGCAGGATCTGAACGCCCGTATCTCGCATCTCAGCTTTGCAACAAAAGCCTACGCACTATCGACAACCATTTCTTTGCCAGAACACAAGATAACACGTGTGCACGCATGTACCAGATCAACGTGGTCGTCATATCTCACACAGTTGCACGGCAAGATCGTATGCTTTCGAACAGTATGGAAAAGCATGTAGCAAACACAGATAATGGTTTACGGATGTGAGAGAAATCGTGAGAAAACAACATTCTGCAGCCATTTTACAATGAGTTGCACATTTGAGCATTTGAAGTCCGACCATCACAGGTAGGCCCCTTCTCGCAGAATGCGTAACACACATGGCCGTGCAGTTTGGCAGGCCATTGTAAGCAGACTCAAGCAATCGCTCACAATTGAGAGCAGCGGACATGATTTCCCGTGGAGTACTAATTTCCCGTACATCATCCTATTCAAAAACCTATGCTACATTGACCACGCTTCACCTTCTCATCCAACTCCGCTTTGCAGAAGCACCCTCCTCCTCCCTCTCTGTATCCACATAAATCCCGACTACAGGCGGGGGCTCACTATCAGAGCACGTATTTCACCCGGCCCCGTAAGGGCAGCAGGAAGCCCTGGAGCAAGAAGCCTCAGCCGAGGGAACGCCAGGGTCGCATCGAGGGAAATCAGAGCGCCCACACCATCTCACGGGGAGGACGTAAAGAGAGAGGCGGAGGCGAAACAGTCACTTTAATGCCGCCCACGCCCACAAAGAAAATATACGTAATAAATCCCCTTGCTTAGCTGCGTCCCTTAAGACGCATAGATTAGATCTCTCTAAAGAGGCACCCCTCTTGTAATTCCTCCCTGAAGGGTCGTAAAGCGATGTAAATACAAAAGCCTGAGCGGTTAGGTGTGAAGCTCTCTTCTAGAGCAGAGAAACAGATGAGAAACACAAAAGAGCTTCGAGAACAGAAGACACAGAGAGGCACGTGAAGAAACCTCTCTCGAGAAAACCGTTTCATGAAGTTGTGAAAAGAGCAGCAAAGAAAAAATACTAAATAAGAAAACTTATAGGGTTGAAGATAAGTAGAAGGCTAGTTACGAGGGCAAGGGAATGTTGCACAGGAAAATAATTTGCAGGGAAATATTCGAAAATGGAAAAACATGAAAACCCACTAAAACAAAAGGGAACATTATACAGGGGACAAAAAACTTGATCACGAATGTTTCGTAAAACCTACCTCTGCCAATCAACGCGAAGTACGTAAGACCTTGGCCGAGCCTCCGGCGGTGAAACGCGGGTGTTCCCAGAAAGCCAGCGCGCGCGCTCCCGCCCCTGGGGGGGGGGGGGGCTAGAATTACCAGCGGCGCGCGGCGCGTATTTGTTTATCCGTCCACTGATTACACCAACCGCAAAAACACGAAATTAAAAACGCTTGACGGAGGCGGCCGACGCAAAACACGCGCAAAACGAGCCAACAATTACCCTCTTCGAGTAATTACAGCCCCTCGGAGGGAGAACGATCGCTGCCGGACAGAGCAAAACAGAGAGAGGCAGCGGCAGAAGCTGGAGCGCAGGGCACGAAAAAAAAAATGGCATCGAACGAAACGACTCGGGAGGGGAATATTTAAAACCTGTTATCTACCGCGCAATTAGGCTTCTTGTCATCAATCACACGGCACTGAGGTCGCGTGCAGATCCAGAGACGAGGTCACCTTGAAGGCGAGCCGCGATCAGCCGCAATTGTTCGGCTATTTGCAGCCCCGTCATTTCCATTTACCAGGAATACCGTGACCGGGGTTGTTATAAACCCAGGAATTACAACCTCGGTTGAGCGTGTAACTAACTGTTTGATAAAGTCCTAAACGAGCACGGGAAAGACGGGGGAGAAAAAACTCGGAATCTAGAGGCATCAGTAACTCCGAACCTATTGGCATCTATATTAGAGAGCGTGTCTATTCAAGAAATACTGTAATACAATTGGTATGCAAGACTCAGAGACGTTTATGATTGGGTCAGAGCAGGGAGCAGTTGCAACTGGAACCAACCGACAACATATCATACGGAAATATCCGAAAATTTTATCTGACGGCATATGATATGGCGGTCGTGCAACTAGCATTAAGGAACTGACGATTCCTGACAAAACAGTTTAACGATTTTCAAATGAACGAAAATTTAGAACATGGCTTCATCAGTATATTTAAACGGTCTGAATTTCTCCATTCGTTGGGGAGAGGGGAATGTAACGTAATTTTCGTCACCTAAAGAGTAAAAATAATTTCACTCTCAACGATAATGACAGGTTTCAACAATTACCAATTACTCAAAAATCACAACAGTTTGGAAAGCAGTACTGTAAAAAAAATGACCGAAAATTATTATTTTCTTTGCTAATGTAACCCATTCAGAGGACAATAAATTGCCTTTCGATCATGCAAATGGATTCTGAAATGGTTGAAGGTTTTAACATGATTTAAACTTAATGATTAAAGATTGAAATAATTTGATCTAAAACAAATTCTTTTCTCACCCTCCAAGATTTTTTTGAGTTGAAACGACAAAAAAATCATTTTAGTAGGAATCTGCTTAGAAAATACCCATTACAGTCCGGTAGATTGGCCTCTATGGGGCTAGACCGACCACATCCTCGGGGACTGAACACGAGCAAATTCGGCCAGGAGACAATGCCATTGAACGTGAGCGCCGTCCTGTGCAGCCAACCGCAGCGCCGCCCTTCCACAAAGCGCCGTGTGGCGGACAGGTGGAAGCCGCCACCCCTCGCATCCCGCCCGCCCAGCCCAGCATCCGCCAGGCTCAGCCCGGCTTCGCTCGCTTCAACAGTGTGAATCGAGCACGGGTCGGAGGCTGGAGTTGGGGGGCTCCAGGAGGTTCGACCGCAGCCTCCCGAATCAGGTTACCCGGATGGGTTTGCCTTTTCGAGAAAGGGAAGGAGGCGGTGAGACCGCGGAGAAGACTGCGGATGGTCTGATGATGTAGACGTGGAAAAGACAAGCAGTTCGGGGCGCCAGAAAAGATGGAAAGACAAAAACATTAAAAACTGTTTGACTTTCTTTACCTTCATCTTACAAGGAAGATTTCTTTGGTCAAAAATTTTCTCAAATCTTTGCGGAATAGATATGTACGTCATACATAGATAAAATCCGCCCTTTCACTGTGGACGGTGTTTACGTGTTAATGCGAAAGTGAAAGTAAAAAATTTCTCCAGATGTGCCAATTTTTTTTTATTGAGCAAAGCGAAATTTATGTTTGATTCACACTCACACTTTTGGACTTAGACTTAAAGAAGAGCACTTTCAAATCGGTTGTAAGCAGAAATGGAGAGATGGATGGGACGGTGGTACCGGCGAGAAGGCCGTGAATAGCGCGGACAAGGAAGCACGTCCTGGCGACGAGGCGAGGCGGGACGAGAAGGGGGCGGGGCACGATAACAGAACACCTGCCCGCGCGCCGGCTGAGCGGGGTCCGGCGGCTCTCGTGGCAGCGGACAGGCAGGCCGGCCGGCCGGCTGGCTGACGTGCTATCTCTGCGGCTGCGCAGGCGATCCGTCACGGCGCGGGCGGCAGCGAGACAGCCTCGCCCCGCGCGCACGCAACCTGCCGACCAGACACTTTCTTCTATTTGGTGCGCTCCTCGTTCCCCCGGCCGGACAATTACGACCCTGATGAACCCCCTCTGGCGAGGCCGGAAAGTACTCATAACGTGTGCGCTTTAACGTCTCCCAGTTCAGTTTATTATTCGCATCCAATCTGCCTATACTGCGGTTTTCACACAGTTGGACTTTACGTTTCGTCAGCTGTTCGGTCAGCTGTGACAGTTCTCCAATTACGAGCTAAATGTAAGCTCCCCGATTGGAGCAGTGTCACAGCTGACCGAACAGCTGACGAAACGTCAAGTTCAACTGTGTGAAAACCGCAGTATAGTCACGACAATTTAGAGATGAACATTGCTATCGAGTAATATTCTGAAATAACATGATCTTCGCAAGCTAGATGTAAACATGAAAAAACTACTTCCAAATTCAGGGGGAGGGGAAGGACAACTACTCCACATTCTTACGACGCGAGTTCTTCGAAAATATAAATAGAACACGCGATTTGTTCTTGATAGCAAAGTTTTTATGAAGTCTCAGTGAACAGTTTGAGAAGCTCATTATAACGAATATTTTAATAAACATTGATTCAAGGAATATTTTAATACACCTTGTTTCGACGAATAATTTATAAAGGTAAACTGTAGGAAAGTTACATTCTTGCAATGTTACATTAACAAAATACCAAAATTAAAGCATAAACCAAATTGCGACGAAGCAATGGAGCTCAATTCCAAGTATCTTTATATGTGAAGCATAAGTGGTTGAAAGTATTAGGCGAGCTACGAGAATGTATGACGTCTAATAGCTGTTCCGAAACATTTCGTGTGAAAGAGCAGTTCAAGAATGACAATATTTCTGACAAAAAGAGCTTTCGAAATAGCGTGTATTACGCCCGGGCAGTAGCTATCAACACAAAGCCGATCGACCCATTCCAAGATAGAACGGTGAGCAAGTTAGTTACAACTTAAAGTCATTAAAATTCAGTGAGGAGGAGCGCTCAACCAGGAGGCTTTTCAATTCATCAGCATTGGGATTCCACACGCGACCATCATAAAACAAATTATAGAGGTGTGAACTGATAAATCAAGGAAAACAACTCTCCATATCTCTACGCGATAACCATCGCATTATTGTGTTTTTAAGGCGTTGCACCATGAAGCGCAATGGCCAGAACTAGTTCTTCAAATAGCAACTAATACAAATATGCGAATCTACTCGGGCTGATACCTCGTTATTTTTTTAAATAAACAGCAAGAATTTAAGTTAACAAAATGCCAACACGTCGCAAATTATTCAAGAGTATTTCATCACGTTCCTTTAAGTGCAATATGTGTACTAAAATAAGTAGTCTTGAAAGATTTCTTAACACAAAAGAATACATCGATATTGCTCGGAAGTAATACTTACGTATACGACTAAATATACAGCATAAAGAATTGTAGCCGTCAGGATACTCACCTGGAAACAAAAGAAAATTAATTTTAGAAATTCGTAAAATGTATTACACATCAAATGAATCGCATGCACACACGAAAAAAGAATTTAATTAGAATAATAATCTAATATCCCACGAGCCTAAGACCTTCGAGAGGGAAACTCGTGTTGAACACGAGCACCTCACAGTCTCAGTCATGTTCGACGCCGCTCGCCTAAGGTTGCGCAGGACAACGCAAGCACCCACGGGACGATAGCGATCAACGTATTGACGCAAGCCTCCGGAACCCCACACCTTCCCAGAAGAGGCCTCGCACTTGACACACACCCACACATCCTCCCGCTGTCCACCGCATCGGTTCGGTGGCGGTGGAGGCGGGGGGGGGAGTGAGTATAGCCGTACTCACAGGAGCCTCCAACCAAGGTGCAGCAATACTCGTTTCGAAGAATGAGACAGCACCAGACAAGAGTTCTCGATAGTTATATCTACCGCACATAATATGTACTGAACATGATTTCGGCACCTATCAGATAAGAGAGAAAAGAATATGAATAAAAAAAACAACACACAAGGAAGGAGAAAATGGAAACTACTAAAATAATAACGTAGTACAGAAGACAACCGTGCAAACAAACAAAATTTTGCTTGACTGAGACAAAACAATTCGCTTCTTTTATTGATATCGAACCCAACTTGAAGATTCTTAATTATCGTTACATCTCGAATGAACATCCGAGTAAAGCAAACCTGAAAACCTTTATAATTTGAAATTTGAAAGAACGCACAAAAATGCTCGTGCCTTATAAAAAAGACCCGACAACCCAATACGGTCACGGTTGACTATTTTTGAAGACGTTAAGTAATTGGCAGATCATCATGGAAAAGGTATTGCATTCCTGTTTTGTTACATCTTTCAATATCTTATTCGGTAAATGACGGTAGCACAGGAAAGGAGCCCCCGAATGAAATGGGTGCAAATAAGTGCAGGTGCTGAAGCTCCCTGTATTAAGCCGTCGCCCGCCGCCCGCGCCCTCGCTCGGTCACCAGCGCGGGCGGAAGGACGCGGGGCTCACGCGGTCGCGGCGTGACCGGACACGGCCGCCGAGCTCGCAATCAACGACTCTATCACCTCGAGATCGCTGCACGCTATGGAAACGCACGACCAGCGGAAACCATCTAGCCATGCAGCTCAACGCCACAGGTTGGGTCCAGTCAAGGTTCGACGATGACTCTCAGGCTAAATGCTGCTCAGAAGTCGTTTTCTCTTATTTCTGACCTTAATGCAATTCTTTCGATTTAGTTTAAAAAGTAGACGAATTATGTGGTACATAATGTGCACTGATTGCCCACGATCCGCAACCTCACCTACTCTTAGAATTAAAAAAAGCAAGAAATGAAAATGGTCATTGCATGTATACTCAGATTTACTTAACAGTGGTTCTGATCAGCTGGTACGTGATTAGCGTCAATTGCCAGCTTTGTTACGACCTTTTTTATACTGAAGCCCCCGATTGGAAAATCGTGTCCCAGTTGATCGAACATCAATTTATTGAAGGACAACAATTTATTGTATTTAACGCAAAAAGGAGATGAACACATTTCGTATAAATCCTAATATGTGTTCACATGATTCTAATGTGTCCACATTTTTCAAATAAAGAATACTCGTAAGCATTAATTTCAAACACACACACAATATTTATATATATGTAATATACACACATACTTCTGAGATTCATAGAGCTAGATTCATAGAGCTAGTTTCATAGACACAGGAGCTTTTCGTGTTATCTTCCTCCACACAACATGTAACACGAAAAGCCGCTTTCATCTCTCCGATCGGCTTGGCCGGCACTTAAAACAGAACAGTACGCGCGAGCAAGTGTTCCTGAAGCGATACGTCTGTGGATACAACGCGGCAGGCGCGGGGCGGGCGCACCGGGTCCGTATCTTTTGCCGCTGAGGCTGAATACGGCAGTGGCCGATACAGGAGCGGCACGAACACGCGTTCGCTACGCTTGGCTAACGCCACACGGCCGCGGGCACACGACCCGGCGAGAAACGAGGAAGCGGGCTGGCGCCGCCGCGCCGCGACCGGGGCGCCGAGGGTGGGAGAACGGAAGGGCAGCGGCGGCAATGGTGATAGTCGCACGGAGGCTGCGAGGCAAGAAAGTATCATAGATTAGAGACCGGTAAATGACGGGAATTTAACACAGAACAACAGATAATATCCATCTTAATATTAGCTTTTTTAACATTTGACACTTCTCCGTTTCAACATCCCATTTCTCCTTATTATACCAAGTTTTCCCTTTGGGGTTAAGATTATATTATACCAAAACGTTCGACTAATTTCAATTTTCCTTGGTTGCAATTGTCATGCAATCAAGGCCGACTCAAACGAAATGAAATTTAAAAAGAGCTTTATAAATGAATTCTAATTCTCAAAATGACATGACACCGGGACACGTAAACTGCATGCTGCCAAAAACCTGAATTCCTCGGTTTATAGTTCCCTAACTTCTGAGGAGCGTCGTCAAGTGAACGCTGAATGAGATCCAAAAAAACATTCTTTCTACATGAAGTGCAGTGAAAATGAACGGGCAGTGGTTCACGAGATTGGTCAATTAATGAAACACATTCGTTTGCCAACGTTTCGGAATTTATAATATTGATTTATAATATTGAATAATGATTATCAATTCCGAAACGTTGACAAACAAATGCATTTTTATTAATTGACCAATCCCGTAATTTATTAATGGTCGTGAATTCTACAATGGAGTGAAAATGAAGTAAACATGTTTCCGTTTTATTAATTTACTCCTATATAAAATTCATATTTTTAATTCATTTTTCCCCTTCACTGTTCTTGATGGCGGAGGCCCTGGTAGTCCAGGAAGCAAAAGAGATGGCGTGAGCAGCAGAGGCCAAGCGGATGGTGGCGGTGGTCGACAGCACAGCGTGAAAACCAGCGTGGCCGGGCGTTGCCGCGAGCCGCGGGGCACGCGCGCCGCTACCGGCATTTGAGTACACGGCATGGCGCGGCGCGGCGCGCGTTCATGGCCTGATCTTTCGCCATCGGCGCCACGCCTACTTCCTTCACGCTCCCTTGAGTTCGGGTATCGTTGTACACATCGTACACTAGCGCAATGGAACCTAAAACTGACGTGTAATTTACTTCACTATTTTTCCAATACGTGCGATCATGAGCAATTCGTTCAGCACGATTCTGTTCAACATGCATTTATCACAAGCTTCTCATCGCTTAAAAACTAACTTCAGGTTTTTGTGTGAGACGTGAGATATTAAGATCTTTGTAATCTATTTTTGTCCATATGACCCTGGAATAGTAAAAATGTAAATTAACAACAAATCCTTGATATCCATGATAAAAGCGCTTTCGGTATTCATCTCCAACGCTAGGAAATGAACGAAATACAATGTCCAATCAACGAAACTCTGGTTTTATATCAGAGTAATCTTAATTTTAACTCTCATGCCAATATTAATACAAACACTACAATGATATAAATAAATTATTTCTAATTTTGGTTTTAGAACAAATTACCATTCCATTATCATCAAAAAGAACAGTCTTTGACTGAAATCTTGGTTCGGTGGTCCAGTAAACAAGCATTGGCAACGTTCCGTGCACCCGCGCACACACCACCAGTGTGCCCCGCCCCTTCCCCTTCAGGGAACGGTAAACACGCGAGAACCTTGGGTGGAAGGTCGTCGATTCCAACAAGTGAACAAACATTTGCCGAACTTGCTGCTCGCGGCGGCGCGGCGTGGTGTGGCGTTGCGTGCCACGTGGCTTCCGTCATTTCCCCCTCCCCCAACCGATCCCATCCTCTCCGCTGAACACACCCAGCCCCGCTCCCACTCCGAGGTTTTCGCTCTTAATCGTCGTGTCGCTGTCGCGCCTTTGGGAGACGCCGAGGATTTCCTAGAGTTCCGGCTAACAACGAACCAAAATAAGCGTTTCCTCTTCCTCCTAACATACATTGTGATTCCCCTAACACATTCTACGAATTCGCTTATTTAATACAGCAATGTTAGATAAATCACTTAACGTCAAAAGACTGATCGTACAAAATAGTTCGCTCAAAATAGGGCATAGCAAAACTGTTTTGAAAAACATATTGGAAAATCTTAATTGTACAATGGATTTTCAATTTTTGCACACTATCAAAGCTACAAGAAAGCCATTTGTTAGAATTGATCGTTAGGTAACTTGGTTTAGAGAGCTATTTAAATGCTTGGTTTAATACTTGCAAACACCTTTATAATTTCCATATTCAACAAGGTTTATGACATTAAACACTTAAGTATAAATAGGAACGAATATAATTTTAAAATATGAAAAGTTGATTCCAGAATGGATGTTCCCCACCACTAACGTCATTGTATATTCATAACTATTGATCCTCGATTCTTCAGACATAAAATCCGAAGCAATTCCGTAAACTGTTGTTCTCAGTGTCCGAGGTAACGAGACGATAGCACTTCTGCACACTTCGTCGTGCAATAGAAACTACCACATTACATTACGAAATTATACAGGAATGTAGAGAGACGAGAGAGAATCTCAAGTCCTCTTCTCGAGAACAACGAATTCCTGGAAACATTAACGACAGGTTCTCCAGCACACAACAAAGTGTGCTAAACGGCGCGGCGGCTGCTATCCTCAACGCTGCGAGCGCTTGTAAGAAGCGCGGGGGACGGGTGGGGAGGTCGCCGGAGGCGATTCCGTTTTCCCATCGGCAGCGCTTTTTTGCGATGAGGAGCTAGGCACGGCCGCAGCAAGCGCCGGCCGCGCGCACTCTCCGTTGGAGAACCTCTGGCGCGAGAAGGGAAGCGGCAGCCGACGCAACAACAGTAGATGCTGCCTGGAGCGTCGAGGGACCCGTGTCGATGACGACGCGGCGATGGCTACTGACGCGGCCGCGCAGCCCGTCGCGTGCCCGTCGGAAGTACCACTCACGCTCTTGGGAGTCTGCGGCGGAAACGCGAGGCACTCGACCGTATAGAAGAAGTCTAATTCTTCCAAGTTTTCTGAAAGGGGTAGTGACCGCAGTTCACAACGTTCCCACAAGGTAAATTCCTTGTTGATGAATGATCAGTTGGTCACTTGGAACATTATTCTTATCAATGGCTCCCAAAATCCACTTCCCAAGTCCTCTATACCGTGCCTTCTTTATTCCTGAACGTGGTGTAACGGAACAAATGGAAGATGACGAAGACATACCTAATGAGTTCAACTGTAGAACTGAAACTGTACAGGTGTTCTAACGAACACACTTGACTTGTCCATCTTCGTACTTTACAAAAAACAAAATAGAGAAGAACCAAGAAAAAAAATGGAAAAAATATGAATAATTTTGAAACCCAAAACACAGCGTTGTTATCAAAGCTTGTAATACAGAACATTCCCTCTCCCATTTTCATCCACACAACGCAGATCAGCATGACTCTTAAAATGAAACCTGTCTGAAACGAATCCCAATGAGGATCACATGTCACGCTCAGAGAACCGCCATTCGATTAGTCAGCAACGTTCGCGGAAGCGATTTCGCTCCTAACGCGGAAGCGAGCCTCCGGGCAGTAGACAGAGTCAGGGGTAGGGCAGGGCAGGGCAGGGTAGAGTAGCCAGTAGGGACCACGGGGTGGCGAGGTGCCGGCTGATCCTGTTGGCGACCCGCACGCTCCAAGGCCCAAAGAGGCCGCACCGCGCAGCGCCCGTGTACAACAGATGTTGCGCTCAGGGGCAGCGGTGCGGTGCGGTGTGGCGCGGCCCCGCTGACCACGCTGCCCTTGCGGGGAGAGCACGCTGCGCTGCCCCTTCCGCTGCCTGGTTCAGGCCCACACCGTGTTACAACGAAGGATAGAGCGCATCTGCGTTACGCAATGGGTCTGCTTCCTTCCACCTTGGCCGTTCATTCTGGGAAGCTAGTTCATTTCCATTATTGCTTTGAGCATTACTGAAATTTTCAAACGCTAGGTAGTTCTAATGCATGGCCCAAAACCTTATGCCAAGAGTAAAATTGCATATTTCGTACCAATTAAATTCAATGTACATGCATTTAAAAAATACACAAAGGAAAGTAATATTCAACATCCCTTTAAACGTACACATAAGCTTATAATTTTATTCGTAATTTATTTTGAAATATCTTATTCTTTTTCAAACAAATTTAGGCAGATTTATCTGAAAGTTAAAAAAAGCTCATTGAGAAGCAACCTACCATCCTCAAAATGTTTCCATTGCATCAAGAACAATATGTATTCTGTAAATTCTTTTTCAGTCAGTTCTTTATTCATCATGTTTTACTTTAACATTTTTGTTCGCGTTGCAACATCATCGTCACTTGCAACCTCAGATATTACTCTTCTTTATTTCTCGGATATCAAGCAAGACAAACTACAGAACATCGCACTTGGATTACATTACAAATCTGCGGAGCGAGAAGCCATCGCAGATATTACGCCTTGTTCCGATGACAGCATCGGAGGCGAGAAAAAGCGCGGCGTAGCGGGGCCAGGAGCAGTTCCGCGAATTTCCGTCGTCGGGGATCAACGCCCGAGGGGTAGAAACGGTGCTCGGTGGCGCGCTTTCTCGGCGGAGGCAGCGGTGGAGGCGCGGCGGCGGGAACGAGGGAGGAGGAGCAGCGGGTTACACAACGGGGGCGGGGCGGGGAGGGGCGGGGAAGCGGGACGTGACGGCCGGAGACAACGCCGGCCGCGCACTGATCGCCTCAATGAGTCACTGGTAACGGGTAAGGGAAGGGGAAGGGGATCGCACCGACATCACTACTCCCTCCTCCACCACTCCCAGCAACAAGCGTCTTGTCGCACGCGTATCGCTTTGGAACACTTACCCAAATAAACCAATCGGCTGTACGCACATTCTATAGGACAACTCTTATGCTCCTGAAAGGTCAGAAAATAACAAATCGAAGGCATCTCGAAACTGATATTCCCTTGCCTGTCATACCTACTGATGTACATTTAACACAATACTATATCTTGCACTTAATTAAATATACGTAGCTATCATACGAAAAAAATAAAAATACACTGATTTACATTACGTCTTGCCCAGCATTAATAAAACCAAACTCGTGCAACGACACCCAAAGACCTATTAATGTAATTTTAGTACAGCCAAAATCCCAGATATAAAGAAGGTTACAGCCTCCCTAAAGGAAGCCCGAAACATACTAATAGTTAAAACGTGGCCTCCGCAATCCCCGTCATAAAGTAATAAAATCAACTTGAAATTTATGAACACCGAACACAATGGAAGAAATCTATGAACGTTAGTTCTACAAAGGGTAAGACGATCAGGAATGAACTTGTTAGTAATCACTTTTATTTCTCATCACATAATTAGTTTTTCCGGTCTACTGATTGGAGGCGTACCATAAATTTTGAGAAGCAGAAACTTCCGAGAAGAGCCGTTAACCGAGCGGGAAAACGCAGCGAGTTTGGGCGAACTTTCTCATGGCAATAACCCGGTGGGAATCATATGAACAATCACAAAGGGGCTACACCTCTTCCCCTATAGCGGAACATCGTACCAACGAACTTGCGCCGAAGTTTCCTTAAATAGCCTGGCACAGAAAGAGGAACCCCGCTTCGCAGAGCAATACTAGATGGAAATATTACTCTCGGTTGTTAAGATGCGTCTTCGCAACATGGAGAATACTGCATGCTAATTCCAAATATTGAAGAAATTGAAGCTAAAATAATTGGGGTGGGGAGAAGTGAAAGGTACGAGTAAAACAGGATAATAATCAACCTGCAAGACGGGCTAGATTATATTTACATTCAGTTTCAATGCTATTTACATAAACCTGTAATCTATATTCACCCCAGTTCCGTGGGCGTGACAAGAATTAGAACGACCTAAGTGACTCAAACATCTTCAGTTTACATTCACCTGAAGTGTAGCCTTTTTTGTATTCGTCGCTACATGCTCAGAACACATGATTCAGAAATTTCGATTTTGTCTTGAAACTTTCAGAGTGTGAATCCACACCAGCGTAGTGTTCAGTGGTAAGTAAAATAACTCTAGAAAAAATTACTTCCCCGCCCCCACAGTACGTTTCATATATTGATCGCCAAAGAACTATCTTCAATTTCCAGAGTTAGCAGGGAGTCGAAATTAGTAAACCAGAGAACGCAAAAATCTCAGCAATATCGGCATACGTCGGGAATGAGCCAATGATCCACTTCCTTGACTCAGAAGGATATACATATAAATTAAAATTAAAACCTTATTTCATGACACCTCAGGAAATAAACTATAACAATTTTTACCCCATTCCTTTTAATTCTACGACATTCAGTTTCATTTCACGGAGGTGTGCCACAATCACTGGCAAGCGTTACGTCTTTCCTGCCGACACAAAAAACACAGTAGCAACGAGGCTGAAGGAGTTCTTTTCTAAAAGAGTTTGGTCTAATTTGGTCTAATACTAGCTCATCTTACCATGACCAATAACCTAACAGAACCCAGCGTATCGCAGGGTAAAAGAAGATTCCGCTCATTCGAGTCTGCCTGAGAGCTAAACTCCAAGACAATGAAATGAGTGTGCGTGTCGTCAGAACCTGCGAGCGTTCAGTCAGTAGCGTTTCTTGATTGGCATCTACCTGCAATCTGTCATCGAGTCACGTGGGTAGCGGGATGGGGTGGGGTGGGGTGGGGCGGGGCCGGGCGGGGCGGGGCGGGGCCGGGCGGGGCGGGGCCGGGCGGGGCAGGGCGGGGCCGGGCGGGGCCGGGCGGGGCCGGGCGGGGCGGGGCGGGGGCGGGCCCGCGGCCTGCCGCGCGCGGAGTCACGTTGCGCGGGGCCGCGCCGCGCCGCGCCGCGCCGCGCCGGCGCGATGCGGACGCCGCCGACAAGCGACGCGTGTGGGGCGGGTGTCGCGCGGAGCCGCGCCCTCGCCCGCGGCTAAATTGGGCGAGTTAAGCAGCGAGGGGCGCCGCGGCGCCACGCGGAGCTCCACTCCGCTCCGCCCCAGTCTTCTCCTCTCCGCTCGCGGGCCCTGTCTGCTTTCATTAGCGAACCCTTCTCCCGCCAAGCGTTTCGTTCAAGCTCATGCGGGTGCTATTCCCTAAAATCTAGGTCACCGTCCTCATTAATATGCACAATTGCTTTCATTCTTAATCGACATACGTTTATATACTTACGAATTTATGCATAAAATTCCTGGCTCGGGTGGCCAAGGAGATGAAAGCGGGTTCAGTATCAGCCCTGGTCCGATATGCCACAGATGTCAACATCTTCAGTTACGCACTCGACAATCCCAATCCCAATCCCAATCCTTATCACGCAAACTTTTTTAATACATACGAAGTACAAATGTCAAGCAACACTTGTGATTTCTTTTCAAAAGAAATATACTTGATTTTTGGTTTTAGCTCTAATCACATAAGAGGATTCTGACTATTATTTTTCCCTTACTGGCGTTGAAAAACAATGATTTATTTTCAAGCATTGCGAAAATGCTTCTAAAAGTTACACTATTTTACAGACATACCGTACATCTAAATGACAAATACACACGGGAATAGATCTCGCAGCAACATACAAGCGACCACAAAAATAAATTTGAACATGTTCATGAAAAGAGCGCTGATGTGAGGTGTAAAAGACAACCGTTGAGGATCTTTCTTAGTAAACCTCCTCTTATATGAAAGAGACCTCAAGTTTTCGTGAGATGTTCAGTTTACTCGTGAAGCCATTTTCAAAGCATCACTACTATCGTTGTATCCTACCTCACGTTCCCTGGTCAGCAACCTGCCAAGGCCTCACTCAAAAGAATTGCCTCTGTATCCCCAGGGCGGCCCTCCTGTCCCGCCCCTTGATGCAAAACGACTTCATAAAGGACTGCCGTCAAGCTCAGACGTTAATCTGCTCTCCGACGCAGAAGGATTACTCTCACCTCAGAGCTAGCTGCCACTATATGTCATCCGCCACGAAAGAGTTAAAAAATGTGGCTGCTCAAATCCGCTGATAAATACGCATCGAGGCAAACTCTCATCGAATCCCTTTAACATTACACGCCCCCTATACCGCATCCGCAAGAAAGACTAAAACGTTCATCAAAACAGCCGCATTCTGCATCCATATTTCGGTTCAACGTTAAGCGCGGCATTCCTCCCATACAACTGCCGTGAACATGTTCGTGTGAAACTACGAGAACACTACAAAAAAACTTCGATTTTTGTCACGGTTTCTAGCTATCCATAGAAGGTAAGAACGTATTTCTAAAACGACCATTATTATGGCTACCTTCATCTACTCTGATCAAAAATGCCACTAGGAAACAAAATCATCGACGAACACTACAGGTAGATTTCCAGGACAATCGTGAGCAACCCATACGACCTTCTCCAAAGCAAAAAAGAAAACTCGAATCTTTCCATCTCCATTATGAAACTCCCAACAAAAGGAGTGTAGGGTCTTTCGAGATGTATCAGGAAACGGCGGCGCAACGCTGACAGCCTCCGGCGGCCACGACAGAAACGGCCGGGCGTATACCTTGTAGAGGAACAGCAACAGAAATTATAGGAAAGGAAAGAAGAAAACAGAAAATATCAAAACTGACAATCAAAAGTAGAAAGAGAATATACCAATGAAACTAAGAAAATGAAAAGTACGTAATTGGCAAACGAAATCGAAATAAGACTTGAACTAAAGATGATAAAATATACGAAGAGGTAAAATTGAACTACACAAATATGAGAAGAAAGGGTGACCAGGCACAGTCAACAAGAAACACAAAAGACAAAACATAACAGAACTAAACAAAAAGGAAAGGAACTACGAAAATGAGAAATAAAAATTAAAAGAGAGAACACTCGAACAAAGCGATACGTAATGAGAAAGGCAAGAGAACAACGATGAACTGACCGATATTGCAAAGAACATGAAAAAAGAATATTTAAAACCAAGAGCTGCGGAGTGCCTACGCTGGACCGGAATGGCCCGGGGCGCCGAGCGAAGGTCGCTAGCTGGCTGGCATCATCGCTGTCGCCGCCGCCGCCCGTGCCCGGGGCGCGAGGAGCCAGCAGAGCCACGCGCGTTCGCGTGAGCGCTCCTCGACGCCCCCACCGCCGCCGCCGCCGCCGCCGCCGCCGCCACGCTCGAGAGCAGCGAGCGGGTCACGGACGCACACGAAGGTCCAGCACGCTCGCTGGGAGACGCCGCGCGCTGCGCGCCGCGCCGCGCCGCGCCAGCCACGCTTGCCAACTGCCGCGGGCGCTCGTGACCGACACAGCGCGGACGCGGCGTTGTTGGCCCGTTTTTTGGAAGTGCATTCACAGACAGCAATAGGTTTTGCAACGAACCACAGTCTTCGCCGCTTCGCAACACTTGGGGAGCTTAGTGAACGTCGCGTCGGCGAAAACTCTGGTGTTCCAGTTAGAGGTCACTTTCAAAATCTGGGTATACTAGTAAAAAACACGTAGCTCGCAGAAGGAAATGAAAGTGTGGACGGATGCTCAAAATATTAGGGACTTCTTTTTATTCACATGTTTTCAATCACACTAAGCAGGTACGTACAAGCATTCTATCAGCAATTTAACGACATACTTTTATATTTTTTTATCATTGACATTTATGATAATAAAAAAAATTTAAAATGGTCGCCTGAAATTGCATTATTTAAATTTTTATACAGCTACTTCAGTGTTAATTCTTTTATTATTCTGACAAAACTACATCGACAGTTGACGCTCCAATTCTACAATCTACAGTATAGAATAACAAATACTCTGCAATAAGATCTGTTCATCCGGAACAAAAAACGAATATTTAGTAGGAAATTAAACGAATACAAGTAACATAAATTGGACCCAACACGAAATACATGTTCTGCTACACGAGTTACATTACGCCGAGCTCAGCATTTTAACTCGCCTCGTTATCTCCCTCTCTCTCCTCTTCAACGTACTGATCGCTTCTCATCACCATAAATTTTCGAAGCCCGACCGGCCCGACGACGCGTCAACGAACGCGGAGAGGGCGGGGACGCACAAGGCGTGCATCCAACACGAAACGGATGACCTGTTGCGGTGTGTCCGGATAGTGAAAACGACAGTAAATGTACATTATACACAACTGTGTTGGCTTTCACGGAAATGAACTTATTTCGTCCTGGGTATAACTTCCGTAATTTTCTGAAAAAAATAAATTCCAGTAATTCAAATTCTATTTGAATTAACAGAGAAACATTTTAACAAATGAGGTTGTTTCGAACCATACATCTTTCATGATTTAAGATTTCTTGTAATGTATTTTTGAGTATCAATTACGAAGTCTACTGAACCTCATTAAGGAAGACTTTAAGAAGAATTGAATTAAAATTGTTAAATCCGTATTCGCAGTGCATTTATTCACATCTAGAGGGTAATAATGGTATCGGTACTGTAAACCTAAGGAAAGAACCATCACCGAATAAACCACCTAAATGTTGACCCACTGCTCTGAAGAAAGTTTACTACATTATTTTGCATGAAATCCTTTAAAATACCTCATAAGAAACTGGTATGTATCAGATGTACCACTAATGGCCGATAGCGTGACAATTGGGTATTTGGGTATAGCTAATCCAAATCAATTCTTAACAAAATGGATGAATTTCTTTCTTCTTCTTCACCAAAGCTCTTCTCACTAGAAACAAATAACATGGAAGGTGAGGCAGCAAATGCGCAGATCTTCCCCACGCGCCGGGCTCCCCCAGAAGTCCATCACGCGCCGCGCTGTGGCGGTCGCGCGCGGCGAATGCGAATCGGGCGGATTCGGGATGCGGGGGCGTTCACCCGGGCGGGCGGAGGCTGCGCGGGACAACAATCGGCCCTGACACCTGCCGCCGCTATCTGCCGCCGTCACGTACTCCGCGCTTCTAGCCCCGGCAGCGCCGCGCCGCGCCGCACCGCACCGCACCGCCCCGCCCCTTATCGCGCGCGAGCCGAGCCGAGCAGCCTTCGCCTACGCCGCCCCTGTCGGCTGCCTCCCGCGCTATCTGCATTGCGATCCGCGGGCTCAGGTCTGCTCAGTTTCGCACGCCGCGGATCAGCACCACCTTTCATTTATATTTTTTGCAGGCGAATATATAATCCACGACGGTTACTGTCGGCAGACTTTCGTGTTTTTTTTTCCCTTCGAGATGCAGGTCTTGGTGGAGATATGGTTGTGCAATAATTTAGCATTCTTGAAGGCAAAGCTTTGTAACTAAGGCGGTGAAATTATACATATTTTTTAGAAAATAAGTTCAGTACGATAAGTACACACAACTTTAAAATTGTTGAAATCGGTAACTACTGAGAAAAAAAAATTAAACTTCTTGAGTATTTTTCGTTTGTATGTTGAATTATAGAACAGTAATCAAAAAACAATTTACCTCCTTTCTCATAATGAAATTCTGATCTAGACCCACAATAACTATTTCCATCATTCAGTGACAGACAACTCTCAAAAGTAGCCTTCTCTGACGCAACTACACCGAGAGAGCTTAGCTCAAAAGCAGCATTGCCGCTGTCATTGGAGCGTCTTACCGGGAGGTCCCAGAATTTCAGTTCCGACGATGGCGGATATTCGACTAGCTAAATAGCTACGTCAAATTCAGCCGCTGTGTGGAGAATTCCGGTGGCTCCAGAACTCTCACTCAGGACAACGTATCAGTTTACATTCTTCATAAAGGTGGTTTAGGATCCCGCAATAACGATAGTTATAATGTGTTTGGAGATTCGAAGGGCTTCATCATACAATGCACTTTACCTCCTTTGCCAGGTATTAGAAATCTATTTTTAATAGTTATTTAAGAAATAAGTACTGAAGGCATTACGAGATTGAAGATCAAATGAGGGTGTTAGGACGAACTTGATAACCAAATGTTTTGTAATGAGATGTTACGATATCATCGAACGTTTCATCCACTTGGTTGAAATTCTAATGCACTATTATTTTCGTTTAAATGTATTATTCATTTTGCATCTGCCACAGTAGTTATTTGGAGTTCATGGATTTTTAGAACAATGGACTTAGTATTCCATCAAGCATATGTTTTTATCAGATATTGCAGTAATGTCACCGATCCAAACGTCCATCATGTTAGTTACAATTGGACGACAGTGGATTGTGTATAAACTAATTTTCAAGCTATTGAATTCTTTAGTCCTTGAAATGCAGTTAAGGAAAATACGTACAAGAATTAGTGTAATCGAAAGTACGAAATGAAGTACCCCAAACGCTTAATTTTGATTTCGCACAGGTGCTCAACTTACGCCCAAAATCTGCATTTGCGAAACGGTTAATTGGGATTTTAATGATACAATGAGTATAATTTGAAGTGACTTCAATCACTATAATTTGGTGACCTTAAAACCGGACTACGGTGTAGTTTTCATTGCGTTGCAGCAGAACATTCTGACAGTAACAACTTTCCTATTGCCAATACCTATTCCGATGAGCAAGACAGCCAATGAGCGAGTTTCTGGTTCGATGGAGAAAGTACTCGGCAACATTTTCTTCTCTCAAGTGTCAAGTTCTCTTTTTACTGCTTATGACGCTCAACAACCAGTTCGTTTCTACCAAGCAATAATGTTACGTGAACGTTTACGCAAATATAAAAAAAATTATCACTATTATTTCCTTACTTTATTAGCTCAGTCTAATAGTCTACACAATAATAGCAATTTGGGCTCGCTTCGCACGGAATGTGCGACAAAACTACTTCGATGTACTTTATTGGCCAACCACGGGTAGCTTTTGTTTACGGTAGAATTATTTTCATAACAACAGGAGCTTAGATACAATTAAAGTTGACGGTAAAACATGGTTTGCCAACTCATTCTCCAAATAATGCCATCTGGAATTGCAAATTGGAACATAACTAAACTAAGTGAATTCTTTTTTTAAGATGTTACAATCATCGCGGTATTATATCATAAAATAACTATGATTGTAGTGAAAACTACTTTCTATATAAGCTATTAAATGTATATCACGTATGTAATCGGTAATTACAAATAATGCAAAAACACGTTTAACGAACGAGTCCGATAGCGTGAGTTCCTCCAATAGTCACGAGTGCATGCTGTTTAGTGAATTACATTCAATTTTTAGGTTTAATTAATACACCAAAAATTGAGTATATTAATGACACACGACTGTAGGGATGGTGAACATGGATATATTAACATCGATATATTGCTTTCGATGTTTTCTTAACATCGATATGTTGCAAATACGTGTTTATTTTAATTTTAATTTAATTTTTTTTTAATAAAGGGGTTTAAGCACATTGGGGATTACCAGCAATTCACAGCAATATCGTTGTTTTGCGTCATCCTCTTTATCACGCAGCACATTTCGCCTGAGCAATCAGAGGAAGTTTGGGAGCTGTTCGGGTTATGAATTTATGTTATTACCAGGCGTGTCACTGCCTGAATCTACAGTGAAACACGAAATCGATAGCAATGCATGATATTCTTTATTCTTAATTTTATTATTTACATTCGATAATAATTTTTACATACTACTAGCATGCTGGAAACAATAAAATCTCTCTCTTTTACGTACTGTTATTAAAACATCGATGTTTTCTCGCCGATTTTTTCATCGACATCGAAAACCCTTTAGCGATGTATTGAAACATCGATGCATCGATGTTTTGGTGAAATTTGTTATCACTACATGATAGACAAGCGCAGTCATGACACACGACTGACGAAGTAGTTATCGTCTCGAGAAAGTTATAAATACAATACGTACGATACGTACGATACGATAAATACAATACGTACAACATCTTTCTTGCAAGTCAAATGAACGTCTGTCTTACACGCACTTTAACCAGCCAACGAACAGAAACACACATTTTCAATTTCACCTTCGCCCAATCACAGAAACGCATTTTCGCCCGTCGTGCAGCGAAGTAAGCCGCGAGGCGGCGGGGGCGATCGAAAGTGGCGTCGTCGGCCGAGCGCAATTATCGCGGAGAGTGGTCGCCGCCGACGCCGTCCTCTGCGTCGCCGTCGTGACTTTCGCTGGCGTCCGCGGGGCGTCTGACGAACGGGTCTGGCGGCGGCCGCCACTTGGAAGGACCCGGCCGCTTGGTCGGTCAGATGGGACGGCCGCAGCGCATCGGCAAAGGGAGCTTTATCGCGTGGCCTGGGGAGTTTCTCCAGGCCGCTTCTCACCGCGTCGCACCCTGCCCCGCCCCGCCACGCCCCGTCGTCAGACGACCGGGCGACGCCCTGTGATGCTCCCGGCGCCTCCGCCCTGACCTACATCTCACGCTCTCGCTTCATACGCCCGCACGTAGCTCAGCTGCGTGTTAATATCCTGACATTCGTTTTCGTTATGATATACACCGTGGGTTTTCGCTGGACCTCCGCTGCGCTTCGGGTACAATGATAATACTATAAGAGTATCCAATGTGTTGAATTCGAACATTATGGCTAGAGTATTTAATGTTCATGTGAAAGATATGGGTATCAAGAAAATTGCGCGCGAACCCCGCTTGTTCATCACATAAATAGAGCGTGTTATAACACGTCCCTAGGCAACGATGGTGCGGGCCGCTATGCGACAAGTCACTGAAATTCAAGGTCGGCATCAACGGATAAAGACGACGACTCTCACTCTCGATCTCCGTGCAATTTCATATTTCAAAATGCATAAACATTACTAGCAAGGGAAATTCATATACGAATATAGGAAATGTTTTGCATTAGTGCAAACGTTTTTCTCTTCTCGAAATACATTTTTATACGGATCGAGCATAATCGCTAACAATCGAATTGATCAATTACCTCGAGAGACCCTTTCCCCACGGACAAAGAAAACCTATGTTAAAGCGAGTTCACAAGAGTTGAGGCTAAAAATATATTTACAAACAAACAAGTGTCTAATGGCGTCACTTACTGCGCAGATTCTTTCACGGTCGTCACAATTATCAGGCCAAGTTCAAGATAAGAAACCCTTCTGTTGTTACATTTCTCTTATCTAAGCTTAAAAGCTGGACTCTTTTTTTTTCGCTTATTTAAGACCACGCAGACAATGAACGAATAAAAATGAAATAACAATTATAATAATGTCATTTCTCACTCACTGTATTGAAAAAACATACTTGCGAACAATAAAGCAACGCAAGTCCTCCTTTCCCTGATATTTTAACCTCCTGCTTTACAGAGACGTTTTGTGTGTTTTTTGTTGCTGTTCTAGGGAAGATACATCGAACTTCAAACTATTTATTTCGAAAATTTAAATACAATCATGTTTTCAGTAAGCAATACTCAACTCGTACACATTTTTGAAATATGATTTAGCCAAACCATTCCTGGAATTCGCACTGCCATTTACTTGCAGTATACGTCACGGTTTGCTTTTTCCACATCAGGGGCTTAATGCACAAGACTGAAAATGTTCAAGGCAGTACGCAAATCCAAATAAAGAATCAAAAATAGCGTCTAAAACAGGATGTTCTAGACACGTACGTTACTGAAAAAACATACAGGCCGTCATTACTGTAACTAATTTATTGAAAGCCGTTAGCAACAAGACGCAATTAAGGACTACGGAAATCAGAATGTCCAGTTTTTGCGTAGTCCTCCAATAAACCCGTGTCATTAATAGCTTTCGAATTCAATTGGAAACGCGGGGCGGCCAACGCCCATCATTATGCGACATCCGGCGGAAGGGACACGATTTCCGAACGTGTACGCACGCGGCCCAACGGTCTCCTAGCCCACCAGCACGGTGGGCTACCTGCGAAATTCCGTCCCGTAAGGGCTACGGACATTTGAAATTCAGCGTTCGTGCGACCTAATTATACACTTCTCCATACACGGCGCCACACCGCGTAGCGTCGCATCCCATCTCGGAGGATCGCCATCAAGACACGACGCCTTAACCCGCTAGTCGCGCCGTCGGGGCATCGAACCGGATCAGAACCGTTAACCGATACCGGAGCAAATTCATGTTTTTTTCTTTCAGCTGATCACGAGGAAATAATGAAATTCGCACCCGTTACGATTAATCATCTACACATTCGCATAATGGTCTCTAATAACAATCTTTATACCCATCTCATATTACTCCTCTCCGGTAATCAAATAGACTCACACGTGCGTATATCGTTCTTAGTTCTCGTTCAAATGTATTGAAACATTCCTCCAGCAAAAAATGAGGCATGGAAATAAGATACACAGAAGAATGCTGAGAAATAAATCGCGTGACATTCAATATTTATTTGCAAATACAACTTTAACAAGTAACAAACATTTACAAATTTCCGGCAAACATAAATACACACATGTTCGAAATAACGAGGACGTACGGATGGACGGGTTAAGAATTGCGAAAATACTTGATTTAAATAATGCCTGTGCTAATCACAATGTCAATACGAATGCTAATCACAAAATTCATAAATTAACGATGGATGACAAACTTTACATTTAAAATTGCCCTGAGGACGATTATTCTTTTCAATTTTAGACTCAATTCCATAAGAGTGAATGTTCCTAATATACGCAATTCACATTGCAGGAAAGATTACAGAGAAACTTTCTCCTCCCCCGCACGCAACATGGAGCACAACGCTTCACGTCCGATCACGCGGGAGGTTGTATCAAAGGACGGCGCGGACGGGGACACAAGTGGCGAGCAGAGTATCGCCAATTAATCAGGCCGCCGCGAGGTTAACGAGGGCGGGCGGCACCCTTGTGCGAGTGCGGGTGCGGCCGAGCGGCGCCGCAGGGGATGCGGTTAAATTGGCGCGGAGGCGACAGGGGGCGCACCCCGACGAGGGAGGAGGTGTCCCCACGACGCAAATCTCTGTCGCCCACGCACTTCCCCTCACGGTGGACCTGGAGGGGAGGGGCGGGATTCCCGTGTCGCTCGTCTATAGAACGCGACGAGTCCTAATACAACACTTGAGTCGCTTGCAGCTGGGGCTCGACCGTCCATAAATCAACGACGCACATTCAACACACATGCATTTACTGTCGCCTGTCAGCTGGGTGCCAGATGTGATTACATGGATTCGCGTAGCCATCGCAGTAAGACCTGCGGAAAAGCTCGAGGCCATGCTAACATCATAATTTCTGCATTCCATTGTGGAATAAGTAGAAATTGTCGAAAAAAATTCCTGACGAAAAAACATTATGCAGCCACGTTAAAAATGATCGAATACAGATTTATCTTGAAATATACTAGGGGAAGGTAGTGCTTTAACCACCTTTAAAGGATATCATAATAAAGATAACCTGCAATTTTGAACACAATACTCGCAAAAAATTAATGACATTCCAAATATCTTCGTGACTATACATACCGTCTACCAAACACACACACATTGTTTGTTCTTGACCTACGAGAGAAACGAAAAAATCACCAACGCATCAATAATTCAAACGCAAAGTTTCCACAAGTGAAACTAGGCACGCGCTGGACCACGCCAGAGGTCACCAGAGAGGTCATCGAGTCCATAGAGGCATCGCAGTTGTTTCGCTGGAAGTGGGTTTCATTTCCGGCGGCGAGCAATGCGCGGGGCCTGCGCCACGGTCCACGCGCGCTCATTGGGGGCACCGGGAGATAAACCAATGACGGCCCGACCGTCACGCACGACCTCACCGTACTCCGGCCGCGGGTGCCTGCACTCCGCTCCGGGCGAAAACCTGGCAATTGAAAACCTATACGAAAATACTTTTACGACTGTGAACACGTGAACGCTTCAGTCACAAACCTTGACACGTGATAAAATGATAAACCATGTCAATGTGTTTCATGTCTGATTTTCAGGTACGTTACTCAGAATCCCTCCCCTTTCCATGAGGATAGGAATCGTTTCACGATGAGACAACAAAAAACAATAAGATCGCGAAAGAATGGAACCGCACAGAAATAGCAAAACTAAAACAAAATCATGAACTCTATCAAAACAAGCACGAATACTTGTCGGTTCGTACGAAGGGTCTGAAAACAAGGGCCGAGGGCGCGACGAAGGGAAAAGCATCGTAAACACAACGCGGGCGACGTACGAACACGTGGTGGTAATTGTTCGAGGCACGACCGCGCCTGTCGCGCCGCCGGGCACGCCCACGTCTCCGCCCCTTTAGATAATTAAACCCGAAAGATCGCCCGCCTTCGAACCTCCTGCGCTCGACAGGCCGGCGGCGGCGGCAGAGCAGCATCCGCCCGACCGCACACAAAAGGAAGAACGAAGCGGTCGGTGGTCGACAGCGAGGACCACGTGCACGCACACGTGTCGGCCGCCACCACGCTCCTCGGACAGCGATGGACGGGCACGATGTCTCGACCGCGCCTGGACAGACAAGAAGCGGAGGAAGGGAGCATGATGTAATAGAAGGAGAATGTCTAAAAAATAAACTGTGTAGAGGATGGCTTACGGCCGTAAAATTATCAAAATATAGAAGTAACGCGTGCACCTAGTAAAAAAGAGGAAATGGAGATTTCGATGAGTGAAAAAGGAAGGAACGTTTCGAGTCTATTCGTTTCACTGTGTGTTCAAACGTTCACATGGAAAGGCATGGAAGATAAATAATCCGGAAACGGCAAAGTTGTAAAGAGAGGGAGGGTAGGAACAAAGAAAGAAAATTGATAATAGAATCCATTAAACAAATTTTAAAGTTATATGTCAATCCTTACATTAAGCTTGAACAAAAGAAACAGAATGTCAAACGCTGCTTCACCTTTATAAGATTGCAAAAAGAGAATAAAAAAAAACGCCATCCACTAAACACTTCCCCGGGTGGAACAGTTCATTCGTTCGCGCCACAACCGAGCGCGAGGCAACAACGCGCCAACATCGGCGCAAGGCAGCGTGAGGTGAGTTGACTGCGCGGGCCCAGTGACCTGGATGCGAAGAGCGGCGCAGGACGCGTCGCATTGAGTTGCGGCGCCGCGCCGCGCTGAGCTGAGCTGTGCTGCCTTGCAACGCCGCCGCCGCCGTCGTCTTCGTCGTCGTCGCGCTGGGAAGTAACGGGACGCGGCGGCGCGGCGCCGCAGCGGTCGCTGCCGGGCCCCGCGCGGGTCGGCTCGGGGCGACGCAACCGCTGCGCAGCCTCCCAGCAGCAGCTACGACTGCTATTACTACTACGAAGGCAGAGGGAAAGCAGCGAGGGCGATTGCCACGAAGACCCACCCCCACATCTTCCCATTACGTGGCGACAAATAAACAAGACTCAAATATCCTCTTGAGGGCAATGGCCTCGCTAGAAGGAGGTGACTTCTTGTTTACTCTCACACAAGTCAACATTTGAGCGAGCATTTTGTGTATCAGGTTAGACGTTTAATTTTTAGACAATTGTCCATTTTATGTTCACAGCAATTTCCCACTTAGGCATTACGTAATTTAGGGCTATACCTTACTATCATTTAGTTATCATGCAGTTTAAAAGAGAGCATCAGCAGACTAACTGTGGGAACGGTAAACATTCTTGATGTCAGTGCACAGATGATCGTGGAAACATTCAGCGCGTAATATAATTTCAAATTGCGACGCATAATCTCAGAGTTAATCGCTGAGCAATAATCAACCCAAATGCTTTAAGGGTAGGAGAAAAAACGCACAAACAACCACCATCCCATTCGCTTTTTGAGTAGTTTTCCTGCCCATTCGCTTTTTGAGTAGTTTTACGCATTCAAATTGATCGTAAAAGAACACCAATTTCCAACAACAATATTTTCTATTATGTTATCTCATCTCATTTGTAAAGCTCCATTACAAACACCAGAAAAGGCAGAGGGAGTATTTTACAGTACTGCATTCCACTGGAATTAGAAAGGTAGAACATCAAACCAGACGAAACTCTTCGAGATCCTTTTACGTCCACCGTAAGTCAGGCGGCGCCGATCTTATCCTTCTGTTATCCCACTGCAGCCGATATGGGCTGCTCCTTGGACCGAAGGCCGAGTGGGAGCACGGCGCTCTGAAATCACATCTGCACCTTATACGCCGGCCGGCGCGTGATTTCATCTCCATTCCGAGCAAAATTACTTCTCGGGCGCGCAGCCCGCACGAAAGGCGCTTCGCTCCGCTTTGCCGCGGCGCGTGAGATGGATGGTCCCCCATCGAGGATCCCATGTGCTTTGAAACGCGCACGCTGGAACTAATATTTAAGTAATTCATTTATTCACATCTTGGTGCGTGTAATCGAATAAAACTTTTATACTCGTGATTAAATTGCTTGATTTTAAACAAATCAGTCTGCAATACTAAGCCCGTAAAAACACAAAATGCGAAAAAGTCAATAATTATTTCTTTGCATTGTGCATTACACGAAAAGATATCTAAAAGTTGTCATTTATCCGATTCACATAATTTCCATAATAATTACCTCTTCTTTGAGAGTAAAAACAAAATCACTTTTACGTTCCAGTGCTGGTCTATCACTTTCTCCATTTCTCCACAAACCAATGACGAGCCCAAAATATAATTTAAAGGTTATGTAAAAGACTCAGCTTTATAAACAAAGTATTTTTTACATTCTAGTTGGAACCCATTGGACCACTGGTGAGCGTAACACGCGGGCCCTTGCTTTCAAGAGCAGAAACGACCCAATCCTTCGCCGCCGGCACAGCAGCGCTGACTAATCCGCGCAGGAGAAAGGAGCGCACATGACGGTGCTGCGGCCTCGGCCGGTGCGGCGCCCCGCAGCTGCTGCTCCCAGACGGCGCGCCGAGGCGTCGGGGCCGGCGCCGCTGCTCCTGCTGCGAGAGGTCCGACGCCTGTGGCGCGAAGCTGCCTCCTTCCGGCCTCAAGGCTCACTCCCAGACCGCCCCGCCCCGGTGCCTTCTTCTCAAGACCGACCACGCTGCTGGCGGCCGACGCCTTAAGAAGAGCGGCCCCCTCTCAAGATAATACGCAGAGCGCGACCCACTTTTCAAAGCCACGCCTCGCGCATTGCTACGATTTGAACCCATATTGGCATTATGGACTATAGTTGAAACATTAGCTTTGCGCAAGGCAATTGAAACAAGAGCAGAACATGAAAGCATTAGCGGAATTTCATCAGTATGAACCTATGAGTAGAAAGCTGAAAAGAGAAACGAGATTTTCGGAATACAACCCTTTCGCTAGCAAATAGAACGACGCATAAAAGGTCAGTGCATTTTTTGCGTAAGTAATCAAAATGTTACGAACGCTTATCCAATAGCCAGTTTATATGTAGTCAATGCATGACATACCACAGAAATCTACATCTTACTTCACCTTTTCTTTAAGCACTACCTTAGGACGTACATTTTGTAGAATATTTATGCTCTCGACGAACAGGAAAAGCTTAATGAGAAACTTTAAAAAGATGGACACGAGAATTAAAAGTATAATGGAATGCTAAAAAATAATAATGAATATATTATTCTAATTTGTGCTTTACTACACATTTCTTAAAAATATTATCAGCACCTTTCAACGTCTTATCATTCCTATTCATACCATTCCTCTCTCATGCCTATTTATTAAAAAAAAATAAAATCAGCTGCTCTTCAGGCACACCCCCATTTCCGTCTGCCCGCCTTGAACGCCACATACACTCACGGGCGCAGTCGTGTCGGAGGAACCTTCAGGTGAGGGGCGCCGCCGTGACCCAAAAAAGGGCGCGCATCATGGCCCGCGCCGCCGCCGCCGCCGTCACGAAGGCGACAGTGGAGCGCGGCGCGGCGCGGCGCACCGGCGTCGAGTGCAAACGCACGACGCGTCGCCTCAAGGGTCCGCTTTGTCTCCTCTATGCGGCTACGTCTAGCAGGAGGGGCTTTCCCCAACAGACACCCGAAAAAAGTGAAACACGTTTGGGTGCGAACAGTTTGCCACCCTCACCTCACTATTATCTTGTTCTCCCCCTTTCCTTTCTTTTTTGTTGTGTTTTCTCTTTCGGCTATATCACGCTGCTGCACAATGGAACAGAACTGACCAACTACAGTAAACCCTCATTAACACGAATTCCGAGGGATCGAAATAATCGAAGTTCGTGTTATAAAAATCGTGTTATCCGAGTGATATAAATGTCCGTATTACCGTAATCCCTTGCCGGGACCGAAGTTTTGTTCGTGTTACGGCGAAATTCGTGTTAAGCGAGTTCGTGCTAACGAGTTTTTACTGTAATACTGAATTTGCATCTCTTGTTTTCTGTAAGGCTGCTACACCAAAGAGCAACACTAGTTTCGAACAGTGTACGATTGCACAAATCTTCCATTTTGTACTCACATGCAAAGAAATTATCACAAACCCACAGACTTGGCGAGTGGACGATAATCCATACGTATGTCTCTAGAAGAGGAACATAATCTATCATGTAACGTGCGCTATATTAACTTATAAAATATTCAACTATTAATAAATATCATGAAATCAATGTTAAAATACTCGTGACATAAAAGGTCTCCTGAAAACAGAATGACATTGACTTCTCACAAAGAGGCAAAAGAACCGAAGTAACGCTTATAATCAATGACAATGCCGGGGATGGTGCATCAATAGCTTACGATTAGCATCGAAACGTGCCATCGCTGAAACCACTCACACTTGCGGATCACGCAACAAGGACCAACGCGATCACTCGCTCGTCGACTCACGTGTAAGGCGCGTGAGGGGTCAGTGCGTAAAGCTGTCCTTCAAATGTACGCGCACGCAGGAAAAAGCATTTGGAGTAGGCTTGCTCGGATAAGATTTCCGGCAGCTGCACGCGGTCTCAAAGCAACGTAACGCCTGCGTGTACCATCCGGACAGAACCATTGCTCTTCTCGAACGGAGCAGTCCATCATCCGGCCGGACGCAGACGCGGAGCCCGTTTCCAGGGAACACGATCCCTTACGGGAAAGTGCTTCATTAAAGTTAAGTTAGTTTCATTGCTGCTGTTTCCAGCCCCGTTGCTCCTGTAAAAGGCGTTCACAGATCAATACCCAGAGCTTAACACAGGCCGCTAATTACCGTTCTCACTTTCATCTTCGCTTAATACAGCAACATCGGTGATCACAGGATGTCAGGCTTCTGGAGACGGTATGGCTTCTTCTGAGTGGAAATTAATCGTTATTTACGTAACGCTTGTAGGAAACGAAGACTGATCGCTTCAGCTGCCACGCTCGTCTGCATTATGAAACTCAAACATCTTTGATCTTACAGGTGTTGATGTCTTAATGGTTAAATTATACAATTTATTTTTGGGATATATTCAACACAAAATTCAAGGTTCATTCCAGACAATTTACGGCTTCGAAACCACCCTTGTAAATAGCACGATATGTAAAATTAGGCAGTGACAAGAAAAGGACAACACGAACGGTGAACATAAAACATTTCTAACCCCAACTATTAAGTTCATCGAATTGATTCTATACAAAGTTTCTCTATTATGATAACATCCAGAAACATGCCACGATTTACAAACAATGTAGAAAACGACAGTGTATAAATGAGCTCATCCTCTGACGGTAAACAAAAACGTCCATCGTTATTTAAACAAATCGTAACGGTTTTTCTTACTTCATCCGATGACCAAAACTGCGCGAAGTACACGCCACAACCCCACGTTTACTTAGCCACACGAAAAACTCAAAAGAAACAAACGCCTGCTACAAAAACCCACCCAAACAAAACCTGCGAACACGAAGCGTGCAACGACCGCAAGGCGCCGATTTCTACGCTGGGGCGGCGCGGTGGTTTCCTTATTCCGCGTGGAGAAATCAAAGCCCGCCCACGCGAAAAACCGCCCCCGCCCCCTCCACTTGCACAACGATTACAGCCGGCCCGCGCCCAAAACCGTGGGTACCCGCGCCGGGTCGAGCGAAGAAGTGGCGTTGACGGTAAAAATGAAAGGACGTTCGCAAAAAACCGCCGGCACGAGGGGGGCGCAGCCGCAAATGCGGCGGCGCACTCTCGCTCCGATGACTGGCGTTCCGCAAGGATGACGGCTGTGTGCTGGCACGAGTCGCGAAGAATGGCCAACGAAAAGTCAAAATCACGCCCGAACATCGACGCATTGTATGTCACAAGCGAGAATGAAATTCCGAGGTTTTGTACAGACTCGCATGGACGCACCAACACTAATGATGGTTCAAAATGCAACAGAACGCAATCACGCGCAGTTCGCATGACCTAAAAATTGAATTTAAAGAAATTATTTCTTTTGTAGGAGAGAAGGATAGAACAAATTTCAAAAATGCTATTTAGTTCAAAAACACTGAAGGTGCACTGAAGGTGTTTTAAATGTAATGTATTAACGTGGCCTGTTGATCAAATTGAGAACTGTCTCACTCGGGCATCGATGCTCAACTGAACATTATGTAAGCCACTTATAATGATGTCTTCGAGGTAGGTTACATTATAGTTTATGTATTTATTCCGCAAATAATACATTCTGTGATGCTTTCCACTCAAGAAAATATTTTGTGACGAAGCAGAGTTAAATCCAATATGTCTCAATACTACACTCAAAGTACTCCACATGAAAGAACTCTTCCCAAAAACCCAACCGACTCGTTCCTCCATTGAACCAAATCGAGCACCGTGAGCGAAAAAAGAAGCTCTGAGAAAGAGGGTCAGCGGTCGGGTCGAGAGGCGTGGCTGCGAGGTGCAAAAACCGCGAACCGCTTTCCGAAAGCGCTCTCGCGGCGAGGTGTCGGTGCGCGGTGGCGGGGCGCGGGGTCGGCGCTCGGATCGCCTGGCACCGCCTGTCAAACGGCGGGCTTCCTCGCAATGGAGGCAGCGGCGGAGCGGGGAAAATAAACTTTCTATTTCGGGCCCCGGTCGGCGCCACCCGGCCCCGCCTAGCCCAGCAAAGCTGCTCGGCCCACCTCGCTCGCTCACTTGTTCGCTCCTTCGCGCTCACCGTCCATCACGTGCTCGCTCACTTAAGGATTTACCCCAGTCGAAGCAGCAAATGTCACTCCCGAAAGCTTAACACGACGCTTCTCTAAGAAAAGGTATGTCCGTAGTCACAATAGAGAATATCAAACTGGCTTTACGCGATATATTGTCTTTGTGATCTAAGCTACACACTATAACCAATATGAATCTTCCCTTTTTTAAGGTCGAACATTAAGCATTCCCAACCCTACAAGTTGTCGGATACATTGGAACGGAATAATTTCTTTCAGCCTCCCAGCAAATTTCCCTAGCAGAAAAAATGTACTTCAAGAAATTTAGTTTGGCTCCTCCGAGAGGGAAGCGTCAGAATTCATGAGAGATTGTATGAGCTTTTTTGGCAGAGTTATTTGAAGGGCGAAGTACATTAAACGGGAACGGGAAGCAAATATTTCCGAACATCACTAATGGACTTGCTAAAGCAATCTAAAGCAAGATACGAAATTGTAAACCAATGATCACCAACATTCATGGTTATATTTAATTAAAGCGCTTATCACTACTTCAGTAATATGGCGCAAAAACCTAATCTGCAAACGATTCAGTCTTTAGATGTAGACTTTCGCTTCGGTCAGGAATTAACATTCCGTTGTAAATTAAACTCCTTGGCGATCTAGGCAGAAAAGTTAAATATACATTAACTAATCAAATCGTGGTTTTACTTCGCGTAGAAGAGACAAATACAATCCATTATTCATTAAATGACAAATTTTGTCTTGTGAATTTCGAGTCAGTGTTCAAGAACGGAGCTACAGGTCATCTACAGAAGGGATACATGCTGGGCGTAGCCTCATTTCCTGCAAGCCGTTTCGGCGCCGGCGCCAGCGCCAGCGGTCGTTGGGCAAGGGGCGCGCTGCCGCCCACACGGGGGGTGCAGCCGCCGCCGTCCCAAAATAGAAGTGCGGGCCGAGCCCCGTTCTCCACAGGTATACTCTCGTTAACATTGAGTTCTTTTCGGTTTGACAATTATTTCCAAGAACCCGGTTCTTCGTTGTGAGAACATTATAATCTGGAGAAAGTACGAAACTTCGAAAGAAAAGCCGTCCCTAAGAACAAACAGATTGAAATTATCCATAAATACTATGTAGAAAATATTCTAGTGCGTTATTCTGAAAATCACGAAAATATTCATTAATTTATTGGAGAGAAATGAAAGCAGGTTCTTGTCTTACAAATCACGAAATAGATTAATAATTACTATAATTACATACGGGACGGTTCATAAATAAACCAAGTATCAAAAGACCGCAAGATCGAAATAACAACATTAGGGTAACTAACGTATAAGCCGTAAAGACATGAGAAACATGAGAGATTATCCAGCCATTGCAGTTATTATGGAAAGGCACTTCGACTTTCAACTCACATTTACTGTTTCAACCTTGGTGAATCAGAGAATCCGACTTAATAATTGCAAAACTGATCATCAAACGTACATCAACACAGGGCACCACTTGGTTATTAGGTCATAAGAATAAACAACCTGCCTTTTTTTCTCTCGTAACTCGTGGTGCAACGTCAATACAACAACTGCGACAATGTCATATGCACTAACTGCTTACGTCGACACGACCTCGACAGTCAACTGCGCACTCCACCCTGCGAATTCCTGAGACAGCGGCGGCTCTGACATGGCGCTGACACAGCTGAAGTTAACATTGCTGATTCGTGCACTTTATTAAATGTCAGGCGGACACGCAAAAATGTGTTCTAAAACGAGTGGATACGAAGTATCTGTACTCTCTCACGTCAAGGAGTAGAAAACTCCAGGCTGCTTCGCGTAAAATTAAAACCTATACAGCAATCTCATCGAGTAGTTTAACATTTAACAGGGGTATTTAAAGAGGCAAATTAAGTCTTCACGTGCCGGCAACCTCACAAACTGCCACCCATCTAAGAAGATCGACCAATTTCAAGTCTCACGTGCAACCGCGCGTCGAAGAGCCGTGCCCGTGGCTCGGTGCGCCATTAGCGGAAAGCGAAGCGCCATCTGAGCGTCGCGTTGGAGCGTCTCGTCTCGCCAGTGCAGAGCGGCGTGCAGCCCCGGCGCGGCACGACGCAGCGGCCCATCGACGGCGCTCAATGGGCCACAGCGGTGCGACATGCTGCCTACGCCAAGTTTGTTTGTTTGTTTGTTTTTTTCCACAGAAGAATGACAAGTTCGTGAAGCAACTAGGGTTTTTAACAGTTCAATGGATTTTTGCGTGATATCAAGCTACGAAAGCCGTACGTATAATTTATTATTTCCAGCAATAGCAGTAACAAAATTATCAATTGGAACAACTCGTATGTTACTTCGTTCCATGTCTTGAACAATCAGTTAATGGAGTTGAATGTAATAATTAACACAAATTGAACTCAAGCGTAAATGTCAAGGAAAACTAATTTTCATTTTCGATCAACCAATTTCGACTGTGCATCAAATAATAGGAACCGCTAGCATGAGTGCAAGATTTTATTATGTTTATGAATTAAAAATCCTTAACAGATTTTTTAGGTTTTGTAATGTCTCGAAACTTCAATTGTGACTTTTAATTGATGTGAAAAGTAATTTATGGAATTGTAATATCACATTTAAATTCAGAAATTTGTTCAAATGGATTGAATTAAGAGAACCCAAATGCATGAGACGTACAGAAGACGTAATATGTTATTCTAGTGTTAGTTGCATTGCCTCAGGCCACTTTCATAAGCGAACGGCAGAAAGACATGAATATCACTGACCACTACAATGATACGTACATTCTCAGCATGCTTCCATAACTCAATTACTACTTCGCGCATCACTACGGAAGCGGTAATCTGTTAGAGGAAAAGGCGTAGCAGAAGACACGGAAATAAACGAATCCAGGAATATCTTTTTTTGCGCTTGCGTGTATAAGACACTGTTAAAGTCCATTTACAGCAAGCCCATTATCTTTAAGAAATGTAATGGGATAACCCTTTAATTTGTATGAAGTAGCTTCTTTAGAATTTAACTTTTAAACTATGAAAAAAAATACTAATTTATGGAAAATAGTCATCTTTGAAGAGAATCTCTCTTCTTCATACAACGACCGAAATAAAACTACATTTCGGAGAAGCCCAATCCACGAAATGCGAGGGCGAGAGGCGACGGCAAGGGAATCCGGCCAAGGCGGCGGCCGCCGCGATGCGTCGCGACACAGGCGGCAGCGCCTTGAACCGCGGTCCTCGCCGCCAACCTTCGCGCGAGCGCCCGCAGCTTGACCAGCCTTCACGCGAGCGACCACGGAAGGATGACGTGACCTCTGTCAAACGCGCCCAGAATGGCAGTCGAGTTCCCGACCCGCCGCGACTCGACCGAGTTCCTTATGGGCGAAATGTGAAGGAACGCGCGGCGTTGATTGCGAAAGCGAACTCCGGGGATCGCGAACGCAAACACGGCACAGCCAGCGCATGACGAGCACCCTGATTACATCGCCTGGAGCGATGCGCCAGAGGATGCTGCCGACGAGGCGACGTGAGTGCTGCGTTTCTTCCGTACTCTCTTGGCAACACTCGACGCGATCGTTGGGATAATTTAATGGCGAGTGCCAAACTCAAGTCTCAAGTGGTCTCTGAAAATTCTGCCGACTGCACTGAAGGTTCAACAACCTCGCAGTATGAGCAATCACACAGCTGCCGCTTCTCGTTAACTTTTCAACTCAGTATTGTGGATAACACACTAGTTATTTGAGTTTCATATCTGTGAACGACACTGCTACAGAGTAGGCAGTGCTTTTCTATTTTCGGTTTATTCTCCGCTCCTAGTTTGAAGATTCACTACTTCGGGACTCCAGTAAACGATGCGGCGGAACAATGAGGAGAAAGTGAGTAATGCTGAACTGCTGAGGCAAAGAAAGCGAATCGGCAAACCAGCGTATTTGTCGAGAACAAACATTTGCAGAGAGCGTCACAACTCTTGCAAACAATGGCGTGCATAGAGCGATCGGACTTAGTCGACAATGCGAACAAAGGGCTTCGTGATGCTTGGAGTTCTCCCGAACTTCGATACGCACGCTGTCAATGGCTGTCTCTCCC
This sequence comes from Teleogryllus occipitalis, assembly GCA_011170035.1. NCBI lineage: Eukaryota > Metazoa > Arthropoda > Insecta > Orthoptera > Gryllidae > Teleogryllus > Teleogryllus occipitalis. The sequence goes on along the minus strand of BLKR01000212.1, from coordinate 434,764 downwards.
ACATATAGAACGAGACCGGAAAGGAAGTGGGACACAAAGACCGAGATAAAATCTCATCAAGTCACGTGTTTGTGGATGTGCATTGAAACAGTCCAACAGATTTAATCAACTGTAATAGACCGCCACGAAGCGCACAGATGTCCAGGCAGAAGCTGCTGTGACCTATGGAGTCCATTACAACTACAAAAAATATGAGCAATAATTCCATATCCATCGTCATAAACCCAGACACCCAGCGCAAGGTCAAGCTCAGTCGCGAATATTAACGAGCCGTTACAATGACGTCAAATGGTCTCTACGAGTTCCATTTGAACTAGAGCACAGTTTGCATGCAGATGAACTGGTTCTGGAACGAGCAAATAATCAAGAGCGTGACTTAATCTCCGCAGAGTCTTCAATCTGTGCAAAGAACGTAAAAGCCATTCCCAGTAATGACGAAATACTTTTAAACAAACAAAATTTGAATTTGCAATCATGTTTTTTAATGTAAACAACTCTTCTTTGTTACAATTTTTGGTTTATGTCCCTGAAACACTGCATAATTGAAATACCTTCAACAGAAGCTGAAAAAAGCGACACTCGGGAAGCTATTTCTGGCGGCGAAAAACGTCGTGAACAAATAATAGTGAATACAACTTCTGGGTGCCCTGCACTAACAAATAGTATGGTGAAATTTGATGCACGAACACTCTTATCAGCACAAAAATCATGTTTGGAGAGAATGCTTCAAAATGAATGCTGCAAAGGGTTAGAGCAACGTTTAATGCCGAAATAAAGAAGACTATAGGTAAAAAGTTCCACCTCTGGCCCGTCTGTTGGCTTTTCAACTCCCGAAATCTCCATTTCTCACGCGCATCACTCTTACACGTGCCTGCCCCCCCCCCATCCCCCCCATCGAGTTGGAGCCGCTGCGGGAGCAGTGCGCCCCATTGAGGCCAGCCTCCTCGGGTGGCGCCGCGCCGCGTTCGGAGGCGCCGGCTGAAAGCGAATCCGTTCCGATTTCCACCCACCCCTTCTCCGCGGTGGCCGATCCACTAGAACCGGACGCGCGGGCGTTCGAAGCCCGAGGAGGCCCCGTGCAACCGCTTTCCCGCTGGGCGAGCGAACCTCAGACCGCCCCCACCCTGTGGCTGCTGCCTACGACGGCTCTTGACCCACAGCGCGAAACCGGGCTAAGGGTCCGTGGCCTCCGCTCGGAAGTCGTGGCCATCGGCGACGGCCGAGGCAAGAGTGAAGCGGCAGCACAACCACTCCTCCGCGTCTCGGAAGCGCCAAAGGCAGTACGTACAAACTTTCCCTTGTAGCTCCACGAAATGTCAAGAAGAGCAGACGTATCCACAGTAGAAGCTAAACAACATTATTTATTAATTACGCAGTTCAATCAGTGACCAGGAAAAAAATGCTCACAGAAACTCGAAATTAATAACGATTGCTCTCGAAAGCTTCTTGGATCAAATTGTCATTTATATTTGAATCGACAAATAAATTAAATTGCACTATGTGCGAACTTAGAACGTATAGTAGATAGAGTTTACAAAATGAGATTCTACAAACACTGGATTCATGAGCTTTGATGCAATGTGCGAAGCTCTTCGTAAAAACAAAGTAAACATTTGATCACGTAACTTTACCATGTACAAGACATATCTATCAATTTATGGGGGGTTTTATCTAAATTTTATCACAAAAGGTTGTATCGTTCTGTTGATATTCTCATACGCTTATCAGCAACTTCGCATGTTGGTCGTCCCGACAATTAGCCACCATCGATGATCACTGTAACGTTAGATTGATTGATTTTTTCGTGTTTCCGGGCGCGTCAACTGCTTTGGTCATTAGTCCCGAAAGTGAAGTGCATGTTTTTCTCGGGAGATGGCGCTGATCTTCCCCCGCTGGATGGCGAGATCCGGCGCCGACCTACCGTCGGCTAGCGAGGTTTCCCCCTAACCAGGACTCTCCCACCAACGGTGCACCACCCCAGCCGGGACAAGCTCTAAGCTCCCGACCGGTCTCCCGGAATATGTGGTAGTGTAGTGCATGTTAGTGTGTGTGTGTGTGTGTGTGTGTGTGTGTGTGTAAGGGGAGAGGATAGGAAGAGGAAGAGGAAGGAAAGATCGCGCGCGGTCCGTGACCCGTTTGGTTGGGTACTGCTCCAGCATTCGCCTGTTGATCGGAGAAACCACGGAAAACTACCGATCAGAGCAGCCGGCCGCTAGAATTCTCCTCCAGACAACGACTGAATTCGACCTAACTGAAGAGCTAGTGTCGAAAATCCTGCCGCCGTCTCGAACCTAGGACCTCCTGGTCAGAGGCGCTGCAGTGACATCAGTTGATGCACTGAGCTAACGCTCCCGGTCTCTGTAACGTTAGCATTAACGTATCTGAATGCTAACGTTAGACTGCAATGTCTGATTTTCAGGTCAACAAGCACAACAAAAACTACGAAATCAATCAACACTCGCAACCGAACGAAACCAAAACCACACAAGCTTCGACCTCCTTCCATCACTTTTCCCCTTCGCTAACTATACGCTTTCCCGGAGAAATGCAATTGGACATCTATCTGTCCGAAATCCGACCATCTGCTGCGAGATGAGCCGAGCCACGGGAGCGGAGAGAGTGACGAGTGGGAGAGGGGCGGGCTGCTAGTCCAGTTCCACGAGGTGGCCCCGCGGCGTCGCGCTCCGAAGTGAAAACAGCGCCCGAGGCCTGAGAATAACGCCGATGGCCCGCGCGCCCAAGTGGGCTACGCGAGGCGCCCGCGGTCAAACTGTGCGTTCCACATGGCCTTTTTTTATTATTTTTTTAATTTTCTCATTAGGCGGACAACCTATTAACAAGTCTGCGGGCAACCTAGCACAACACGAAGTTTTCACTATTTATATGTTGGTTTCCTTTAACAACATTTATCATTTCAGTGAGTGGTGAAGTGTCTCCGCGCAAAACTTCCAATGAAAAAACGTGTAAAGCGGATAGAAATCACCGATTAATACAAGCAGAGATAATCCGGCGTTTACAGCTATTTATTTACCACTATCTTCTATTAAGAAAGGGAACGCGTAATGCGAATTCGAAGTAATTTCATTACCCTTCCCGCCGCGCTCTCTACGATCCATCTCGCGCTTCCCACCAAGCTCTGCCTCCAATGTACCTTCTCCCCATAAATCGCCCCCGCCCTGCTCCTCTCCGTTCCCGACCCGCGGTCGAAACTCGATTCCTAAAAACAAATGCATTGAGGGGTTGTATTAAACCAACTTTTGTAAAAATAACATTTGGGCTAACGTTTTCAACGGGGAACAACTTCACTTAGGGTTTGTGTGTGTGTTTCATTTACTCAAAAGTATTCGTGCAAAATTCGACTGAAATTGCTCCATTTCAGATTTATTCTGGAACACATACACACATCAAGTGTTGTATATTAAGGACATCTTGCCATTTACTTTCAGATGAACATTTTTCGTGAATCATTCCAATTTCAGGGAACTGTCAAGGAATATGTAAAAACAAAATGCTAAATTTCGTACTGAAGCGAACGCACGTGGACGCCTCACCACTGGGAGGAGCGTGAAGACAAGCAGGTCATCAGCTGACCACTGGCGGCTAGGTGTCGCGGGAGAAAGTGGAGTCATTAACTCGCAAAATCGCGTCAGCTGTCGAAGTTAGATTTAGCGACGGAAAGCTTGCTCCGATGTACAGCTTCTTCGGGTGGTGCACGCTTTTTGCAGATCATAGGTCGGCAACGCGCCGCTCGCAATGTTATTCCAGGTAGCTCGTGGAGAAACTGTGGTGAAGTCATTTTTTGCTATTTTAAGTTGAGATTATCATAGCAGGACGGCATCGCATGACTGATGAAATTCATTGTTCTCATCTTATCTGTCTTCAAGACCACTGCAAGCATCTAATGTACTTCAAATGTGACCTAATTATGTGTTATGGTGAAAAAAGACGTTTAAAAACACACAAACAAGTATAATGATTCGCGAAATTTCAACAAAAATGTCTTTCATATGATATTAAAGATAAGTAAATAATTCATTTTTCCGGGACTCGTATTCTGTAACAGATCTTCTGTAGTAAACCATTTAACATGTAGCTCGCGAATTTCCATTGATTGTCGACATGTACAAATTTCAGATTATAAAATGGATCCATAAACTAAATAAAACTTTTACGGCTTTCAGACCCTTTCATTATAGAAGATGCTATTAACTCAACTGCAGTTGAATACTAATGGAGTCAAATAATTGTCGAGATTACGAGCCCAGACAAATCTGTGTACATTATTCAAATTAATACAATCAATGTACTCCAGTTCTTTAGATAATACTGAACAGTAGAAATAAATTCGTGTTTTCGAACCCCGAATCGCTTTCAGTGAACGCAGGATGCAATGGGATTCTTTTCTTCCAACGAGCACGTTCGCTGACGCGCTCGCGTGCGCATCGTACCATCGCGACGGAGCGACCCCTTGTCTTCTACAATCGTCGCAGCGATCCACTGCTTTGCACAAGACACCCTCCCCCGTCCTCTCCCTCGCCCGCGCTGCAACGCTACGCGTACGAAATTAATGCGGCGATAGAAGCGGATAGCGCGGCGACGCTCTCCGAAGACGAACGCGTTGCTCCAAGAGCGAATCACAGCTTCTGATGCGCTGCACCCAGCACCGGCAGCAGAAAGGGGAGACTACCTTCCAGAAGATAATCCACGTTCTCAAGAGAAGGCGAGGTGGTCGTGCTCTGTGAGATAGAATAAGAAAAGCGATTACAGATCAACAACCCCCCACATAGAAAGGAATTGTCACTTTGTTACCGTAAAGTAACTTAACCGCTATTTTTCCTGTCGTATCCTTTCTAATGATAAACGTCTTCCTTCGCATTCAATTACAACAGTATCTTTCCAAGTTGATGTATTGAGACAAACATTCCGAGTACTTTCAGAGCAATCAAGAAATGGTGTAACTATGAATCAATATTTATCACATTAAGCATGACATTCAATGATAACTGGAGCTTTTCAAGCATTCGAGATCGATGAGCAACCGCAGCATCAAAAGAGTATTATTGTTTACTTTTAGCGACAATTTAATACAATGTTTAGTTTCGTTCAAACATACGTTAATTCGTTTTAGGAGAAATGAATAAATTATTTAATATATTAAGTACGGAGTACCTATGAGTCCACGTACATCTTACTGAGCAGAATTTCCTTATTCGAACGGCTTCTGATGTCCACGAAAGCGCAGTTTAAAATAGGATTCCTTAAATGTTTCCCTTCGCCAATGCAATCTCAAACCAGCCTTTAATTAAAGTTCATCAGGTTGCGGAAAACGTAAAAATATACTGTACAGAACATCTATTCCAAACATCTCACAGGCATTTCTGCCAGACAAGTATTATGTAAACAAATAAGCACTCCAGCACCCTGAATTTTATCAACAGAGCAGCAACTGAGAGCAGGGAGAGCAGAGGAAGCCGGCACCTCCCGCATCAAAACCGGTCACCGTCCCCCGGCCGCAGCGAACAACAAAGGGGTCCAGAGCCCAATAAAAAGTGAGGAGGAAGCGGGGCCTCCGGTAGGCGCCGTTACGCGACACACACGCCGCTCGGCTCCCGCGCCGACCGATTCATGCCCCACACGCGCAGCCAAACGGTCACACTCCAAAGAAGGCTCAGTCTTCAAGGGTTATTTAAAAATGGGCAATTTTATTTTTAAAAAAAAAACTAAAAAGGTGTCATTCGAACTCTAAATAAAAATGCAGAAAAATCTTTATTTCTGGAACTGGGGTTGATAATGGGCAACTTACTGACAATTAACCGGAAATAAATATTTTTTTTAATAAATTGTTTCATTCATTTCTGACAAACAATCTACAAATTTCTTGGCAGCTATTTTTATTAGCAGCTAACCATAAGAAATCTCTAGGGCGGGTATCCACGAAAGCCGATAAATATCACAGGCTTCACTTCATGTTTTGACGCAATATATCAACTGCTAATTCGAACATTAGAACGAAATCTTGGTACCTTGAAAACTATTATTGCAAGAAATTCTCACTGCAGTGCCAACTCAAGAGACTGTGGGGAGTGAGCTGCTAATGGGCATGGGGTGCCATTTGAAGTCGACCAGATCACAATGTTCAGGGAATACAAACAACACAATTAAATTCCCATTCAGGGCTGATCTCGGGTTTACAGTGCACCTTAGCCTAGGCTTCCTCGATTGCTGCGTCTTGACGTGATCCGATTCTCTTCCTATCGGTGCGCAGGAATGTTATCGTTCACCACAAAGGAATCGCTTATATTATTTTGAGAAATATTTTAAAAGAAATTCTCTTAAAAGTGAGCGTTCCGTTTAAAATAAATTCTCTTATTTAAAATAAATGTATTCGCATATATGTAGAGAACATAAAGTACATATACGCCCCAACATTTTTTTAAAGATTATTCGCATAAAATGCGTTGGTAATTATGTGTTGGGCAGACTCAAGGATGTTTTATGTTATCGCGAGGGCCGAGGACCCGAGCCTCGTCCTCAACTTAAGACACGCGTAGCGAAGCGCCACAATTCCGCACGCGTGAACAAAACAGATCACAAACTGCATTTCTACCGAAGGAAATTTTCTAAAACAAGTGTTTAAACGTTCCTTGTATGAATCATTGACTATCGTTCACGTCAGAAGAATCAGAAGTGAACGATACACACAGTAGAATTAAGGAGCCGTGACAGCGAAGGCCGAGGTGCACCGTAAACCCGTGATCAACCCCATTCAGATTGAAAATAACATTTCACTGTACGTCTGAACAGTGAACTTACATGTAGGCCTACTCACGACAACTCTTCGTGCAGACTTCAAGAATGGGAATAACAAAAGAACAGATACCATAATTGGTATATACTGTATTTAAGATTATACATTTACTCATGATTGGCTTTAAACAATTATTGTTTAAAATACATTTTAAGAACAATATGCATCAGGTAACGTTTCAAATTTTTCTGAATGACACAAATTAAACCGGCAAACACATTTTAGTAGAATATGAGCAAAAGCCTAAATTGTATGTATTTTTTCAAATTCAAGAATTAGTACCGGGCTAATAAAACTTAAAACCAAGAGGGACGGAGTACTGCACGAGCAGCTTGCACATACTAACTTGCAATTGATATGAAAATAATAAAAACCTAATATTCGCATACTGGCCAGTCACCTCACTAACCAACAAACAACAGGAATCTCTGCATGCCAAACCTGCGATCTTCCTTATTTTCAGTTACAAAGGCAAGAACAGCACTGTCAACAGACGTACATACGATTGTTTACTGAATTTTCGATGGCGAACCACAAAAAATCTGTTAAACCGGCAATAATACTCAGCTTACATCCTTCTATACAACAGCTCTCCAAGTTACAAATGTTAGTACATTTTTTTAACAGCGCACGAAATTCTGTCACTAATGAGAAACGAAAACTACATAAATTTATTTATTTATTTATTTATTTATTTTAACTGCAGAAACGATCCACGGGCTGACTCGGTGTTGTTATATACGCCGAAAAGAAACCCTCTTCCTTTCAAGTAATTCAAAACACCCCTCACTACTCGTTTTTCAAGTCTGCAAGAAACATATTCATCAGCAACGTTTACGCAACATGTTAGCAAGTGCATCTGGTGAAACGTCATCGGCGCCCGGTGCGCAGGGGGGGAGGCTACTCACATTGCTAGCAGAGGCATCCCTGGGCTTGGGGGCGCGCGGCGGCAGGCGCAGCGAGTTGGGGCGGCGGGCGTTTGCCTTGGCGATCCAGTACGCCCCCGCGCGGTGTACCACGCCGGCCACGACCTCGGGGCCGGCGGTGGCGGTGGTGGCCCCGCCGCCCGTCCCGCCGGGCCGCCCCGGAGGCGGGTTCCCGCCGGCGGCGGCAGCCGCCGAGCCGCCACCCGCGCCGCCCCCGCCGTTGCCGCCGCCGCACAGGATGCTGGCCCACGGCGAGGGCGGGCTGGGCGCGCTCGGGGGCGGCAGAATGTACAACATGGTGGTGGGCAACACGGTCGCGGCGGAGCGCGAGTAGCCGCGCCACAGGTCACGTCACACGAAGGAAAAAGAACACGAAGGGCAATGAAGGGCCCCGCGGGGCCCCAGAGAGGAAAAAACGTCTACCGCCGCCGGCCGCGGGGCATCGGGCCGTCCCGTGCGAGTGACAACCTCGCGAGCACAACGAACGGGCTATGGCGGCTCTACACTGACAAACACACGAACGCACACACTGCACACATGCGAGGTATGCACTTCTGCACTTCCAGAGCTCGCGCGGACAACGCTCCGCCGGAGGGTCGAGAGGCGGTTGCTCTGCCCACGCAACCGCTCGGCCCAGCCGTCCGCGAGCAACTGACGGGCGCCGCCCGCTCCCCCTCCCCTTCCCCCGCCACAGCGGCAACGGCTGCGCCGAAAGCGCATGCAGCGCCGCCAAGTGGCCGCACAAGGAAAACGCGGCCGCCGCCGACGTACTGTACTGCACCGCACCAGGTGCCACGCCGAAAACATTCTGACATTTCATGCAAAAACAACAACAACAACAACAACAACAAAACATGCTACTTTGGAGCCTCTGCGCACGGGCAACTCGAACTGCGTAAACGCAAGGGCTTGAAAGGAGACGGTCAAGTGCTTCACACTGAGCAAAATAGGGGAGCTATAACATTACACACTTTCTCGCATTATTTCTAAATTTGCCGTTGTTGAAAATTCAATGTTCAATGAAAATGAGACTTGTACCATTCATTAAAGCGTTCTTACGTGGAGGAAAAAATAATAATATTTTAATAAATGTTAAAAATAAAGAGCTGTTTGAGGGAACATGTTTTTTTTTTCTTTCATAAATTGCATCAATTGTATGCTCAAATTACGCAAAACTACTCGTTTTTTCAAAAACTTGTATATGACCTCTTTTACAAAGCTGATATTTTAAAACATTTGTTTGAGACAGAAATCTCATTATCTATCTTCACTTTTGTAGTTTTGAAACGTTAAAAACTTTGCAATTATGAAAAATACAGACAGTTCGTCAGAAATGACACCAGCACCACCTTTTTACCGTCCTGTGATACATACAAGGAGAAAATTTAAAGAAACAAATTGTAGCAGTTTTTGAGAAAAATGTTTTAAAGAAATTATTGCCTATATTTCACGAAAAGTTACGTGAACACTACTCATATTCTCGGAAAATTGTACACAACTTAATTTCAAAATGTGACTACAAAGAGCGGATTTCAGTCAGGAAAAAATATTTAATATAGTAGAAGGATGCCGAAAGAAAATTGAACTTTCGTAATGATCGAAAAATCAGGGATTTCAACGAATATGAGACCTGTACCTCTCTCTCTTAAGCGTCATTTCCGCTATCTGAAGGAAAAAAAAAAAGGTTTGGAGTCTTTTTCAGGAAATTTTGAAAATGTTGAAGCTTCATGTAAGATACTCTCAAAAATCAAAATATGTTTCAAACTTGCAAGGCTTCAAGTTCGTTCAGATCGATCAGTGAATATAATTTTTGGAGAAAATCAGCTGAACGATTGAGGCGCTAGCAATTTCCACAGACTGACAGACCGACGGACAGACGTTTCATCGTTTTTTATTTACGATATTTCATTATAAACGTTTAAATTATTTGTGTTTTAAGAGGAACGTTTGAAGTTTTTTTTGAGCCTGTTCCATGTTTTTAAGACACAATAAAAAATTTTTTTTTTCAAAAATATTTTTGTGTGTTTGAATTTGGGTCTAAGAAATTATCAAAAAATATTTTCCCATAGTATAAATTGTCTTCTTATTTATCATATTCTTTTCAGATAAAATAGTATTAAGTTGCCGAAAAAAATAAATTAAAAAAGAAAGTTTTCTGCTCTAGAGGGGTGTGGGTGGTGGGAAGGGGGCTAAGAAATCCTTCAAAAATAATATTTTTACGTTAGAATTATAATGTAACGACTCATATGTCATTTGGTTTAGGGGAACTTTTTACCATCTTAAATGGGGGTACCCTTTGGACCTTAGCGTAAAGGACGCTTAAGATCGAGAGAGACGATTAGATTGAAAAGGTGAGAGAGAGACAGATAGAGAGAGACAGAGAGAGAGAGAGAGAGAGAGAGAGAGAGAGAGAGAGAGAGAGAGAGAGAGAGAGAGAGAGAGAGAGAGGCCGCAACTCGTCAATTGTTCACCCAGCTATTGTCCTTGCCTAGTTATCTGAGAGATCAAATTTCGAAGATTCATTCAACCAGAGATTTGGCTAACTTGGTCCTGATCGAGTACTTCTCTCTTTCAGCTTGCTTTCAAGACGTCTGCTCAGTTATCTTGCTGTTTCTAAAGACTCGTGTGACTGCAGACCGATCATTTTCAAAATTGAAAATTATCAAAAATTATCTGCGAAATTCCATGGGATATGAGGGATTGGCGGACCTTAGCATATTGTCCATAGAAGTATATCAACACACGTTATAGCTAAGTTCGTCAAAGCGAAAGTCCGCATGGCTCGATTCTCAATTTAGTGATCATGATTTATACGATTCTTTCAATTACTTTTCAGTACTTTTTTTAGTTGCACAAAATTTTTTGAGGGAGGGGGGCAATCAATTAATTTTTTGTTCCTGGAAGGGCTAGTGACATCACTGATAGTGACGTGATATGCAAATGTAACTTACCACGTTTCCCATAATATCATCAAAACATCAGTAGATATTTAGCATGATTAGGCCAAATATCAGATCTCAAATATCATGTTAACGTTAGTTATCGACACACATCGTCAGGATGTGGCACTTTTCTGATTAAGACACTAAGTACCGACGTGAAAGGCAAGTCACAAAAAATACATTTTCGTATCTATCCATAGGAAAAATTTGAAGATAAAATTTGGAGCTATTTTTGAGAAAATGGCGTTTGAGCGTTTCTGAAAATGCAAGATTTTGAGCTCATTTTCACAGAAAACTGTTGTGTTTTTTAGAAACTTTATTTGACATTATTTAAACCACGTGTACTCATAAATATAATATTGTGAAGAAATCGCCTCTAAAGTAAGTATGACCGACGTGACAGACAAATAAAAAAACATTTTTGTAATATTTGAGAAAAAACAACAAAAGAATAGAGCAATATGGCGTTTATGTCATACAGGTTTCGCTTAGCACTAACCGTACCAAAAATTTAAAGAAACAATTTGGAGTCCTTTTGGAGAATATCTTGTTTTTTTAATTGCAAATATTACACACACTATTGAACGAAAACTACTAAAATTTACAAAAAAATTTACATGATCATAATGAGAGAACTATTTATGGACAGCAAGTTTCATTTGAAGGAAAAGTCTCTATTTTCAATATTGTAGTTGTAAGAAGTTGTCGAAAAATATTCATACTTTTACAATTTCCGAAAATTCAGAGTTAATCCTGAAAATCATACCTATGCCACCTTTATAAGTGTATTTAACTTTATTCTTGCAAGAAATTTCAAGAAAAAATTTGGAGCCGTTTTTGAGAAAATTTTGAAAATGTCCCTAGGGCTTCATAAAATCACCCCAAAAATTAATGAATGTTTTTCAAAATCGCAGAGCTTCAGCTGACGCAAAAACAACAGAGGTTTCTTCAATTTGGAAAAAATCATATGCACGGTTTAAGCGCTAGGTTTGTTTACATACGACAGACGGACGGCCAGACGAACAGATGGACGTTTTCCTTTCAATTGTTTTTTCGGCATCAAAGACTCACAAAACTGGGATTCTGGCTACACCACGGTTAGAGGATTTTTTTCTTAATTTATCAACTGGACTTATCTACTTTTTCGTTATCAGGGCCCGACAATGATTTTTTTCTGCCGAAAATCCACCGTTTTTTTTCGCGCAGCATTACATAACTTTCTCTATAGTACGTATATTACTCCGTATATACGTATGTATACGAGAATGTAACTAGAGGTGCTACAGAATGGCACAGACCTCGTAGTAAAGTTTTCTAATTCCTTGGTGAATGCTGGTACTGTACAGTCTTGCCCTTCCTTCTTGCCAGCTGCCATCTATCGCCGGAAAAAGTACATTTTTTTAAAATTTTCTCAACTTTTCGGTTTCCAAACTGCAGAACAGAAATATTCTTTTAAAAATATTAAAGAAGACGATAACCTTGTCCTAAATAGCAATATCCTTTGAAAATTTTGGAGCCGTCTTTAAGAAAACGGCGTTGTGTTACTGTAAATGCTAAATTTGAAGCTCTTTTTCACAGGAATCTATTGAGTTTTCGAAATACTTCATTTGAAGTAATTTGAAGAACTTTCATTCCCGAATTCAATAATGTATACAAATTCATTGCGATGTGCATATTAACGACGTGAGAGATATTTAAAAAAAATTACATTTGCGTAATTTTTCAAAAAAACAAAACAATACATAAAAATGAACTGTAAGTTATGTTAAATAGTGCCATTACTATTATCCTTTGTAAAACTTTGAAGAAGAAATTTGGAGCCATTTTTTGAGAAAATGGCGTTTGAGTGTTTTTGAAAATGAGGAAATTTGAGATCATTTTCACAGAAAACTGTCGAGTTTTCGAGAAACCTTGTATGACATTACTTAAAGCACATGTACTCATAATTACAATAACGTGAAGAAATTGCCTCTAATGTAAATATTACCGACGTGAGAGACAAGCCAAAAAATTTAATTTTTGTAAGTTTTGAAAAAATAAAAGAATAGAGCAATATGGCGTTTATGTCATCTTATACAGTGCATTTAGCACTATCCATTCCAAAAATGTAAAGAAACAATTTGGAGTCGTTCTTGAAAAAAACTTGTTTTTGTAAAGTTTTAAAATTGTAAATACTGCACGCTATATTGCGCGAAAACTACTAACATTTTCAAAAAAAATTACATGACCTTATTAAAAGAACTGATTATGAGCAACAAATTTCATTTGAAGCAAAAATCTCTATCTTTAATTTTGTAGTTTTCGGAAGACGCCGAAAAAATCCAAACTTTTGCAATTTTCGAAAATTCAGAGTTAATGTATTTCCCTTGAAACCCGGAAATCGATTTTTCACAGCATTACATAACTTTCTCTATTACGTATATTACTCCCGTATATACGTATGTATACGAGAAAGTAACTAGAGGTGCTACAGAACGGCATAGCCTTTCTCGTAATATATGTTTCTAATTTCCTTGGTGTGGACTGGTTTTGAGATCTTGCTCCATTCTCTGACCAGCTGCCATCTAACGTCGCCCAAATTACTTTTTTTATTTTTTTTTTTTTTTTTTTTTTTTTTTTTTTTTTTTTTTTTTTTTTTTTTTTTTTTTTTACAATTTCTCAACCTTTTGTTTTCCTAGTAGTACAACCGAATTATTACTTCAAGAATATTAAAGAAGAGTAAAAATTCGTCCTAAATAGAAATTTTCATTGAAAAAAGTTGAAGTGGTGTTTAAGAAATTGGCGATTAACATTACTGTAAATGCAAAATTCGATGCTCTTTTTCACAGGAATCTATTGAGTTTTCGAAAAAGTTAATTTGAAATTATTTGAAGCACTTCCACAAGTGTAATAATGCATATTGGTTTAGTGGTGAGTTGTAGTTGACATTTACATAATCGAAATGATTGAAGGCGTTGTCACTAATATTGTTAACAATGACAACGCCTTCAATCATTTCGATTATGTAATAATGTATACAAATCGATGAAAATGTCAATATAAACGGAATGGGAGGTAATTCAAAAAAATTACATTTCTGTAACTTTTGGGGGAAAAAATGAAAACACCAAAATGACCTTTAGGTCATATTAAACAGTGCCATTAGCACTATCGATTGGAAAAAATTGAAAAAAAAATGGAGCCATTTTTGAGCAAATGACGCTTGAGAGTTTCTGAAAATGCAGAATTTTGAGCTCATCAGAAACTGTTGAGTTTTCAAGAAACTTTAATTGACATTATTTAAACATATACTCATAAATATAATAATGTGAAGAAATTGCCTGTAATGTAAATATTACCGACATGAAAGACAAGTCAAAAAAATTGCATTTTAAAATATTTTGAAAAAACAAAAGTATTGAGAAAATATGGTGTTTCGTTCATCGTATAGAGTGCATTTGGTAATACCTCTACCAAAAGTTAAAAAAAATATTTCGAACCGTTTTTGACAAAACTTGTTTTTGTAATTTTTTAATTTGCAAATAATGCACCCACTATTGCACAAAAAATACTAGAATTTCCAAAAAACTGTACATAACCTTATTGAAAGAACTATTTATGCACAACAAATTTGATTTGAAGAAAAAAACTATCTTCAATTTTGTAGTTGTATAAGACGGCGGGAAAAAATTCAAACTTTTGCAATTTCCAAAAATTCAGAGTTAACCGTGAAAATGGGACCTATGCCTCCTTTATAAATGTATTTTACTCTATTCTTACAAGAAATTTAAAGAAAAAAAATTGAAAGCTCTTCTGAGAAAATTTTGAAAATGTCCAGGGGGCTTCATGTAAAGAACCTCCAAATATTAAAGAATGTTTTTCAAAATCTCAAAGCTTCAACTAGAGCCAGATCGACAGGACTTTCTTCAATTTGGAAAAGAGTGTACACATAGTTTAGGCGCTAACAGTGTTCACAGACGGACGGACGGACGTTTTGAAAAATAACACTTTTTCGGTATCAGGGGATCATAAAACATGTATTTCCGTTAAAATCTCGAAATCGATTTTCCGCAGCATAACTTTCGCTATACTACGTTTATACGTATGTATACGAGAAAGTAACTAGAAGTGCTACAGAATGACGCAGACTTCTTGTAGTACAGTTTTCTAATTTCCTTTTTGTGAACTGGTACTGTACTGCTCCTCCTCGCCTGCTGCTACTTATCACTGCCCAAATTACAATTTTTTTCAATTTTTTTCAATTTTTCGATTTCTAAGTTGTAGAACCCACATATTAACTTAAGAATATTAAAGAAGGCTAAAACATCGTCTTAAATAGCAATTTTCTTTGAAAAATTTCGAGCCGTTTTTAAGAAAATGTCGTTAAGCGTTACTGTGAATACGATATTTGATGCTCTTTTGCACAGGAATCTATTGAGTTTTTGAAAAACTTCATTTGAAGTCATTTGAAACACTTTCACTCACAAATGAAAAATGTATACAAATCCATTGCAAAGTGGGTATTAGCGGCGTGAGAGATATTAAAAAAAAATTATGTGTAATTTTTTAAAAAGCAAAGAGTACACAAAAATGAACTTTACTTCAAATTAAACAGTGCCATTACCACTATCCCGAGCAGAACTTTGAAGGAAAAGTTTGGAGCCATTTTTGAGAAAATGGCGTTTGAACGTTTCTGAAAAAGCGGAATTTTGAGCTCATTTTAACAGAAAACTGTTGAGTTTTTGAGAAACTTTGTATGACATTACTTAAAGCAATGTACTCATAATTATAATAACGTGAAGAAATCGCCTCTATTGCAAATATTACCGACGCGTGAGGCAAGTGAAAATTTTTTTTGTAATTAAAAAAACAACAAAAGAATAGAGCAATATGACGTTTATGTCATCCTATAGGGTTTGTTTGGTACTATATCTACTAAATATTTAAAGAAAAAATTTGGAGCCTTTTTTAAGAAAATCACGTTTTTGAATTTTTTTAAAATTTCAAACAAATATTGCACGCACTGTTGCACGAAAACGACTAACAGTTTTAAAAAAATGTACATGACCTTTATGAAAGAAATAGTTATGGTCAACAAATTTTATTTCAAGGAAAAATCTGTGTCTTCAATTTTGTAGATGTAGGAAGACGCCGAAAAAAATTCAAACTTTTGCAATTTTCGAAAATTCAGAGCTAACCGCGAAAATCACACTTATGCCACCTTTCATTATGTATTTTGCACTATTTTTACAAGAAATTTAAAGAAAAAATTTGGAGCCGTTTTTGAGAAAATTTTGAAAATGTCCGGGGAGCTTCATGTACAGTATGTCACTGCATGTCAAAATGCAGATTGTAAATAGGCTTTCTAGTAAAACATTCAATATAAAAGTTCAGGAAAAATTATGTTTTTTGCATACGATACTTTGAGGCAGCTCTCGACTGATAAACTAAGAATGATCGAAAGTTTCTATATTCTCTAAAGCCTGTAATATATCTTTCTCCTCGAGTGCATCTTATCCTCCGTCACTTTTTCTATGTCTCCTTGTAATTGATAACAATACAATACACCCGTGTCAATAGAAACCATTCTTCTTTAACGTTATTACCGAACAGAGAGGTACACCCGTGCAATTCAATCGCAATCATGTATTCAGTTTAATTTCACATACAGATGTAGATTCTACACGGCTCTGAACAGGTGGGATAGAATCGAGAAGCGTCGAAACAGCAAAAACTTAATAGAATGTTCAAGATCTCATCCTGCGTATTACGGTGTGAGGAACGTTTCTTTGAAGCCTTGCTTTAAACTTTTAGTTTTTAAGGCCCTAAAACGCTTCGTTTGGGAGTTATTTAACTTTAGAGATTTTGACAATGCTATCGCGTGTTGCGGGTTGCGTTTGAAATGAATATGTAGACGCTTTTTTTTCAACTAATCTTTCACATTTTTAAAGTTAAAATGGAATTCGTCACGTGTCCGTGAAATTCTCTTTCTTTAGAGAGAGATTTATAAAGATTTATAAAGATTGGTTGCCTGTGAGAGCAGCAAAAGGTACGTATTCTACTGAAATAATATAGGAGACGATCCATTTCTTGCGTGCGGTGTGGGTTTTGGCAACCACTAAAATTATGTTTTAACAACAACAACAACAACAACAACAACAACAACAACAATAATAATAATAATAATAATAATAATAATAATAATAATAATAATAATAATAATTTAATTACTAAAAACCTTCCAGTTTTCATACATCAAATCATTAACGCGAAACGAAAATGTTTTTTTCCCCAATGAAAAGTTGCTTCCCTGATGTAACACTCAGAAATTACGGTTTTTTAAATGAGATAGTGACTACTGTCGCAGCCTTTTGGTCAAACCAGGAACAATAAAGGCGGCAAGCTCACACTGCTACTGCTACCTAACGAACACAACAAGAACTATGACACACAGACTCAGCTGTTCGTTCCACTAGCACTTTATTTTTAATAACAGGTAAAAGTTGTTCTTTTAAATAAGGAAATAATTATTCGTTAAATTAAATTACCTAACTGTGCAATCACTGTTCGTTTTTTAATCATAATTGCATTCGACATATCTTCAAGGAACACAATGTTTACATTTTATTTTTAAAAAATCGATATTTGATTCGAACACAATTCGATAGAATAAAAGAGAAAAAATTAAGGAACGCTACTATTCCCCTATCTACTTTACTACGTAAACAAATGCTTGTGTCATTATTTTATTTGAAGAAAAAGCAAAACAAACCCCATCACTGAAACTTTATTTATACTGGGGAAATGACAGTCTTAAATTATTAATATTTGCAATTATAAGCAGTAACGCTTGTATTTATAATAAAAGGCAAGTGGAAATCTGTTCACTATTTGAAGCCCTATATTGCCAACCAAAACAAAGAGACTAAACTACTTTCCAGGACAGCAGACAGATAAACATAAACGAACATTCCTGATTTCTTGCTTGAAATCAATTCTGAAATACTCAATCTAAACAAAATACTTCAAAATATTGCTGTCCAGTACTCACAGAACTTCGAGGAGAACTGCAACTGCTTACGCTTGGTGATCTCTGCACAGTAACAAGAGCCATAACAATGTTCTTCACTTCAAGACACACGAATTATATACATAATTTCACTCTTCTCTTGATATATGGTGCCACGTTAACACAAGAAATGCACAAACGTTATCTGGAACTTCAATTCTTCCCCAAACTACTGGAGCCATCTTAGTTTTCCTACGAAATCGACAGGAGACAGATGTCATTGCGCATGCATGGAGAGTATGAGAAATTTATAAGTCGGTGTAAAAGGATTGGCCAAAGAGTTTCCAACATGCGCAACATTGAGTCACATTCGCAAACTGCCGAGTTTCTCATACGTGAGCTATAAACGTAACGTGTTCGAACACATTCCAGTAGGAGTTACGAAGCAGAGACCTAGAGACCATTGGGGACGTTCATGAACTGTGAGGAAGTGTGGTGCAATAGTGCAAGATGTCGAAAATATTTACACCCACAAATCAAATCCGTCTCACAAATGTTGCTGTAGTGCGAATGAAGAAAGGTGGCAAACGTTTCGAAATCGCGTGTTACAGGAATAAAGTGGTATCATGGAGAAATGGAGTGTGAGTTTTTGAAATTAGAAGTGTACATCCCATGATTTAAATTTGTACTTCTGCGTTTGTTGTAATATGAGTGTTGGTGTATTTCAGCGAGAAGGATATTGATGAAGTTCTTCAGACTCATACAGTATTCGCCAATGTATCAAAAGGACAAGTTGCTAAAAAGGAGGATATAGTTAAAGCTTTTGGAAAGGACGACCAAACTGAAGTATGTAAAGAAATTCTTGCCAAAGGTGAATTGCAAGTGTCAGATAAAGAAAGGCAATCCCATTTAGAATCTCTGTACAAAGATATTGCCACCACTGTTTCAGGTATGTTTGGCTACCAGAAAAATGTAAATGTGATGTGAAAAAAAAATTGTTTTTTAATTTGTCAAATTGAAATGAAACATGTTATCAACCCTAGGTAGATTTAGAATGATGTTCTAGATAAAATATCCACTGAAAATTAACAATTGGAATCAAAATTATAAAGTTAAATCGATGCAGTATTTATAAGTTTGCATTTCTATTGATGTTTAAGTGTATAATAGGATGAAAATCCGATCTTTCTTTGCTCTCATTTGTAATGACATTAAACGTAGCCTCTGCCAGCCTGATTGCTCTTAAATGTAACAATTTACTTTCGTTTAAAGCCAAATATTGAGTAATGTTAATTTATGCTTATCAAAATAATAGTTTTGAAAGTGTAGAGAGCTGCATGTATTACATTTTTTATTTGTATGTTATTTGCAATGCATTTGATTTGAGAGTAAAGGGTTACACACAATATTTGTTCTAATGCTTTTCAACTTGCTTTTTCCACATAAATTAACAATCACTGTAGTGATTTGCAAAAGTATCTTTTTTTAATCATATTGTGACATTGTTTCACCACATTGTCAAAATAAAAAATTTATTTATTTTTAACAGATAAGTGTGTCAATCCTGATACAAAGCGACCATACCCAGTGTCCATGATAGAAAAGGCCATGAAAGATGTACACTTCTCAGTAAAACCTAATAGGAATGCCAAACAACAAGTGAGTATCATTAATGTAAGATATATGCCAATAAATGGCAAATAAGAATTCAGATGAAGTTTGTGAACTAAGGTGACAATCAAGGTTCATAACCAACCAATCCTGTTATTTGTGTTATCAGTAGATCTCGGAATTTTAAGCATAAAAAAAATAAGATTTATGCAATAAGCAAGAAAATTGATGTTTTAGTCATTGTTACCTAAGCCAGGCAAAAATAAAATTAGACATGCATAAGTTAATTTCTAGTATCTAAAACTGATCACTAACGGATTAAATCAGGCAATTTTTGTTATGCAGGACAGTCCCTTTGTTTTACATTTATGAGAGAGACTACAAGCATGTTTTATTCACTTTCATAATTAGCAGTAATTAATATTTTCTCCAAATTTTTTTACAGTAATTCTGTCTTAACTATAAAAATAATTGCTGAATGAAAGCTGAAAATTAACTTTCCCTGACACAGATTTATAAGATCAAACAAATTTAGTCATGCTCACTTTTCTCCCCCCGAATTGTACTATACGACCCGTTTTACCATTTGACTGTATTTTGTAATCACCACCTTTCTGATAGTAGGCTTTTGCCTGACCTGAGTCTTTCCTCACCTGAACTTCTACGTGCTGCAGCGATAAGCATTAGCCTACCAATAGCGTAGCTGCACCAGGAATGGGTGCAAGTGCCTAAGAAATGTGTTCTGATCAGAGACAAGCGTGAAACATCTTTATAATGTTGACTTCCAAGGCTCCTTGTGTTTGGTATTTTGGATGAGAGATTTCAGTGCATTGTTGATTTATTTGATCATATTTTTGTATTTTGGGAAAGTATTTGCGTTTCCATAAAAAGGAATTTCAAAAATTAGTATTTAAGATATTTTCCACAACATCCTAAAGGAACTAAATAGGCATTTGTCCTAAAATCCAAGGTCTAGTTACCAGCTTTGTGTTGTTTAATCCTTTTTATAATACCATCTGATGAGAAAAAAAATGTGTTTGAGAATAAGTCTAGTTCCTCTGCATATTTTTAGTTCAAAGTACATTCCAGGTATTCATTATTTTAATTATACTCTTAATAAATGCTGAAAATGGCAGCTACAGGCTATGGAAATGGAGCCAGTTACTGCAGTAGTGGTGGGAACCAATGTACTTATTCATTAGAAATAAAAATTTCATATCACTAATCATATTTCTCATAGTACTAAGAGACAGAAAATGCAAAATCAAACCCACAGAAATACCCATAACTACATGGGGAAAACACTTCAAAACACTCAACAAAGAAAACAAGCAAGTAGCTTATAGCATACATCCAACAGGACCAAACTGCCAAGAAAATGAAATTGACTTCCCACAAATAATCAAATACAAAATACAATAAAGCCTCAGGCCCCGATAACATATACAACGAACACTTAAAAGCTGCACAAGAGATCCTACTACCACTCTGGACGGAGATGTTCAATAAATGCATAAGTGAGAGAGTAATACCGCACAGCTGGAGAACAGTGGAGATGCATTGATCTTATATAAAGGAAAAGGAAATGACAAATCCAAACTCATTCAGAGGCATAGTGCTTGAAAACATCTCATTCAAAATATTCACCATAATCCTGACATCTGGATTTTAAAAAGAAATACTAGATACTTCGAACCAGAATATCAGTTTAGTTTTAGAAGTAAAAAGCATGCAACAGGCAATTAAAAATTTGATGGAAGTAGAAACCACACTGAATTGGTCAAAAGGGAAGTATTGTACAGTCTTCATAGACTATGAAAAAGCATTTGATCTGATAAACAGAAAAATCATCAAAACAATCGAAAATATGATAGGAGTTACCTCGTTGTAATGATAAAGAATATTCAGCCTACAACTAAATTGAAATTGATGGAGTGACCACTTCAAACATAATCGCCCAAACAAATATAGTGTTACAGGGAGACCTAATGCCCTATGCTATTCAAGATTGCTACAGCCAACATTTCTAACATTTGAATGGAATCACTAGAAACAACATGGATTGAAAACAGCTTCAACATCAACATGAAAACGGTGCAGTTGATCTTTAGAAAAGGTGGAAGAATCTCTACACAAGATACAGTATCTGAAGATTGAGCTGCTGAAAATAGCAAAGAATTCTTAGGAATGACCCTACAATCAACATAATCATTCAGTCAACATGTACAGGAAAAGACAGCTGCAACCACCAAAGTGATAAGGCATCACTGACATTAACGATTATCACTAGCCACAGCCATGACACTATTCAGCACCACAATTTCACAAATAATTACTTACGGAACGGCTATATGGGAGAAACTAAGATCAGTGATCTTAAGAATATAGAAAAGGTAAAAGCCAGTTTTATTAAAACATCACCCTCAAGACTGGCATAAGAGTTAGCAAAATAAACTTTTTAAATAGAAGACCTATGAGTGACACCACTGCTGCTATCTACCGCTCCCTACAACACGCTTATAGAAGACAGAAAAGAATGAAAATAGAATTTAATTTCTACAGCAATGGCACTATGCTCAACCGAAACTAGGAAAAGAACAATCAAGACCAAAAACATGTGACATGCTATGCGGTATGTGGATTCCACCATAAAGTGAGTGAAATAAAAAAAATCCATGAACCTAGAGAAAAATGCATCTGTGTGCTGTGTGATCCGATACCATCGAGAAAATTTCAAAAAATGAGAAATCAGTTAGTGAATACAGTAGTCTAAATGTCAATAAATACACTCGTGAGTGAACCTTCCTTCTTTAACTAATTAGAAATAAAAATGCAGCCTCGAGAGGGTAGTGCTAAATCTACCTTCCAGCTGAACTGCTTATTCGTAATGTTCTTTTTGTTTTGTTTCATGATACTATTTGAGTTCATTTGCAAAGTAAATCACTTTTCCTGGTCTAGGCTCTAGATGTTATTCCGATGTTGAAAACTGTTATGCCTCTGGAAAGAGCTCAAATGCGTTTGAGAATAATGCTCTCTGGAAAAGAAGCAAGAAAATTACGCGAAAAGATTGCAAAATTGGCCGGAACAATTGAATCAGAGGAATGGAACAGCGGAGAACTTAGCATTGTGAGTTATGTTATATGATTGAATGCCTCCATTACAGTACTTCTAACTTTCAGATAGTCTGTTGTATTGTCTTAATACTTTACCTCTTTCAGATCTGCTTAATCGATCCAGGTCACTACAGGGAAGTTGATGAGATAGTTAGGAGTGAAACCAAGGGTCATGGACTCCTTGAGCTATTAAATGTAAAAGAAGTTACAGAAGGAGAAGAAATGTTATAATAACATGTACATATATGTATTAATAAAGTTTTTTGAACATTACTAACAATTTTTATAGATCTACTTTTATGCAATATTTACAACTGTAAATTAAAATGAGTATTGCACAATTGTTGAAGGAGCAGCCATAAACCTGGTCACATTATTACATTAATGAACACTAAACGTATCACACTCTAGTACTGCAGATTCATTTAAGTACATATATGACTAGAACCATACAACAATATCTGAAAAACTTCAGAGTTAAATGACATTTATCCCAACCAACATTATGGTCTGAAACATACACTACAATGCTAACAGGGATTTCATTGCAATTATCACTTTATGTTGGTTTCATTTCCTGAGACACTTCTGGTTGAGGTATGTAGATAGATTCATCTCTTTTATCAAATCTCGCAGCTACTCTTGATATTGTCAGCAGAAAGTCACCCAACCTAGAAATCAATCTTGAATAAGTACACAAAATACACTGATTTGAATTATGTAAAGATTTCAAGGTTTTAACAAGCCTTAAATGGTGAATACTAAGTGTTCATACTAATATTAGTTTATCCAATAAACAAAAATATTTGAAGAGATTTTGGAATGCTGTTCAAAGCCGAAACATCATATGTTGAAGTTCTAGAAATAACTGTTATATCTGCTTCATTAAAACAAGAATTATTAAGCAGATACAGTCTTAATTGAAGGTGTTGGTATTTAACTATGATTACAATGAAGTTGGATCAGTAAAGCAAAGGTTTTCCACACTAAAAAAAAGAAAAGAAAACTGTACACACAGTCCAAACATGTTATTTAGATGAGATAATTTACATATGAATATAATTTCAGAAAGCAAAAGTCCTAAAAAAAAATATAATTATGCTTTCTTTCATTACAGTCGTCAACACAACTGGATATTTTATTGTGTATCACATTTTTAATTTTATGTGGGTGTTTCTAGAGAAAGTAAAAGAACTTTCATTAAAAACACAGACCTTGTAATGTAAAGAGCGTTTGGCTATAAAAACCAAAAACAAAGACATTTCCGTTGGAACATAACCATTACCTGTTTAAATATATTTGTGCTTCTTTGTCAAGATTTCCTTGTCGAACAAGAGGAACAACACATCGTTCTGCACGTCTGCAAATTGTTCTTGCAACATGAAGAGAAGCGCATGCTTTTCCACCACCCTGTAAAATACATCAACTCAAAATCATGTTCCATGAAAATTACCACTAATAATGTCCTTCATGATGCACATACTGGAATAACATAATTTTCAAGTGGAGGCAGTTGACTGGAATACTCTTCTATCCATTCTTCAAGATCTTTGGTATGTTGTTCTGAAAGTAGCATTCTCTGTCCTTGTTTAGGGGACTTCAGAATGGCAGAACTTATGTCCACCAAAATGCATTGAATCCGATTTAATTTATCTGTGTACACATGCTGATTATCTATAGCAAATTCTCTCGCCAATCTACAAAAGAATTAAAAAACATGTCATAAAATATCAAATAAACAGATTCATACTTTTAACACATCAACCATAGCAATTACAAAATGCGCAGGGTTAATTTTAAAGAAAAATATAACATCATTTAACATTACAGAAATCACAATAAAAATATCACTCATTGTCTACATTCCACAATCCTGTAGTCTCTCTTTGGAATTTTTATCTGATAATGTTCAATCACTACTTCAAAATTTGAATGGTATCAATCATCATTACAAATCAAATCAAATCAATTCAATCATTACAAATCAAACATGATCAATTAGAAAAATAAGGTCGAGATTAAATTAAATTTTTAGTAATCTGACTTCACAGACACAGTACTGAGTGCTGATTAATGGGCTTCAAAAATTATGCACATAATCCACAAATATTGAAAATAAATATTTCAAATGCTTTTCCGGAGGTTAATAATCTAGAAAAAGCTCCAGAAGCCATTGCAAAACTTCATGTATCAAAGCCAAAGGACCTAACCACACTCTTCTTCCTGACAAAATTATTCTCAATTTGATTATTCCTTTGAATTATATAATTTGGATAGAAAATTTTGCATTCAAATTTATTGGCCAATTTTTCCCAGTAGGAAACAATATTTATACTATTTGACTAGTCCATTTGTCGTTTTAGAGACAAAAATTAATTTTTGATGAAATAAGATCAACAAAAACCAGAAGAGAAGGGCAAATAGCCCAAATTTCCTTATAAATCTACATCCAGATAAACATTTCTGAATAAGCAGAACACTATTTCCTGGGGGGGGGAGCATAGAATTTGTATATACGTTATTTCGTTTATCCATATGGATTATTTTCTATTTCTGTACATTTTCGATCACTTGTTTCTCTATCTCATTATCTGTCTAATCTCTTCGTTAGGTATTCTATCAATCATTTATAGAAATGATAAATCCACCATCATGTCAATTTCTTCTAACAGATGAAAAGAAATTTGGAGATGGACATCCAATATTATGCTTAATACTAAAACGTATTTCTTATGAAAACGTTTATTATACATTATATAAGAGCTTATTAGATCTGAAACATCAATATTCACACTACTGCAAAAAATTGACAATTCAACACAAAATATCTAATTGAATACAATTTACTCCACCGCTTCTGTTACTACTTTTAATATGCCTATGTTATGTAATTCATCACCACAACCAACCACAGTATTTTGTTGTCTTAAATGTTCTTTAAAACTTATAACCTGTATTCATTTTAAAATGAATTTTGATGCAATTACTATAACAAACTCTGCTTATTCAGAAAGTAATCCATTGAAAGCTTTATAACTTACACCAAATAAAACACTGACAACACAGTATAATAGCAAATGTTTTATAATTATTATAAAACCATGAAATCAAGTTGCTTTGACTGTGCAGAACAACTTTGTCCCTAACAAAGAAATGACTGAACTGTGTTATAAATAGATTGCTCAGAATCACACAGAACAAGTGATTTCACAAGCCCACACTGTTAGTGAAGTACAACTATCTTCAATATACTACAATTTGTAGTACCAGTAAATTTGATAAGTAACTTGCTATTATGGTAGATTTGCAAACATTAAACATGTTCATATGCTTCAATAGGACCAAAATAATAATGCAAGCTCAAGTACATTTCTTCACCTCACATATGTTTTGAGACATCTGGTAACAACCAATATTCCAGAACGGAAAAAGTCACTGTTCAAAAATTATGTTCACAAAATTGAGTTTGTTTTTTTAAACAAGACATTTTTTGTAGTCCACAAATTCTTCTTTGATACTAAAAATTAATTTGATTAATGAAACCGGGAATTACAATTATGCAGGATTTAACGTTCATTTCAAGTATTAGATATTTAATCTGTTTTTTCATGCGTTTTATTTCAGTTCTAGAATTTTTTAAATGTTACTGAGGTCAAAATTTTGGGTTATTTCAGATTTTTTACTATATGCTCTTTCAGATATATAAAGTCACATTAACTTGGTTGATTCCAAGTGAGGTTATCTCGTATGTACTTTACACACCTGAATTATGAAATCTAAATTCAATGGAGAAATTTTTTCTTCCCGTGAAGACTAGTTTGTAAACAAAATGAATAATTCAACAACTAATATTTAAAATTATATTCATACATTATACATAACAAAAAAATTAAACACCAATTTACCCAATATACGAAGATAATTCATCAGTAGCTCCAACAGCATCGAAGATATTGTCATCTTTTGGCCTGCGATCTCCTTTACAAGTTTCAGTAATTCCATCATCCCCTTCCTTAGTATACACAGGTGTTGGCACTTGAGTACACCTACATAATGATCGGTACCAAATGAAACAATTAACTATGAAATGTCAAATGCAGATATTCAATTAACACTCAAATAAATTCAATTACAAAATTTTTATCTTCCAAATCAAATAACACAATTATATTTGCACTCACAGGCTTCGAACTAAATTGACTGCAGAAGGAACCTGAAATAAAGAAGTTTTAAGAAGTAAAGTGCCCAGTAGTTTCATTTTTGGCTGCACCCGATTGAGACCCGCAATTCACTTAGGTTGCTATATCGTCTATAGCATTTCTGCAAAAGTCCATTCCACTGAGCTTTCTACGATAAATCCTAAACGTAACACCAATATTACATTAAAAAACACAACATAGTACTCCAACACTTTCAGCTATCAAACACCCTTCATTCTTTCCTCTCTTCGGCCAGCTTCAACCTTCACCCCACACCCGCCGTGAACGATTTAGAACACCATAAACAAAACAAAATCGAGCTAGCTATCCAACATACGAAAACGTACATTCAAAAATGTCATTACCGTAACTGAAAATCTATAAGTTATAATTATTTACTGTTTAACACCAGATACCATTCAGCACTCTAGGAGACCTCTAGAGTAAAAAATATATTTGTAAAAGTCCTAGCTTCCTTGTCTCCCCCCTTGTAAATTATCGTTCAGATGGTAATGATGACGACTGGTCTTTTAGTTGTTTTCTCCAAGTGATCTTGAACGTTTCTAGATTTTTTAGGTTAATACAAACGTCATGAAGAATTTGGCAAAATACACTTATGCTGTAATTGACATACCCTCTTTTCAAGTTTTTTGTAATAGACTGCCACTTCTATCCAATGGCGAAATGGTTAGTACAAAACAGAACATTCTCTTAAAACTCTATAGTTCCCTATGATATCCTGTCATAAAACTACGTTTCAGGTAACATGTGGACGCGAACATCGACCTCTGCTTATGGGTGCAAGATTGTTCTCGTCAATGAAGAATAGACGTGTTGTCATTACTGGGTTGGGAGTGGTATCGCCTTTGGGTTGTGGAGTTCACCACGCCTGGAAGAACTTGTTAGATGGCGGTTGTGGAATCGATAAATTGCCTTCTGAAAAATATAGTAAACTTCCGTGTCAAATCGCTGCAGTTGTACCTCGAGGTACAAAGGATGGACAGTTTGACCAAACTCTTTTTTCAAAAAGTGATCTACGAACAATGTCTCCTGCAACCATATACGCTCTGACAGCTGCTCAGGAAGCCTTGAATGATGCGTCTTGGTTTCCTGATAGTGAATTTAATAAGCAAAGGACAGGTGTGGCTGTAGGAGTTGGCATGATTGATTTAACAGATGTATGTGAAACTTATGATGCTCTTAAACAAAGCTATAACCGGGTTAGTCCGTATTTTGTTCCCCGAATATTACCAAACATGGCTGCTGGACAAATTAGTATTAAATATGGATTCTGTGGACCTAATCATGCAGTTTCAACTGCTTGCGCTACAGGTGCTCATGCAATTGGCGATGCCTTTAGATTTATACAGCATGGAGATGCTGATGTGATGGTATGTGGTGGAGCAGAAGCGTGTATTTCCCCATTGTCAATTGCTGCCTTTTGTCGATTGCGAGCTTTGTCTACAAAATTTAATGAGAGGCCTAAGGAGTCATCACGACCTTTTGATGAAGAGCGAGATGGATTTGTCATGGGAGAAGGTGCTGCAATTCTTGTTATTGAAGAACTCTCTCATGCTTTGAAAAGGGGCGTTAAAGTACATGCAGAAATTCTAGGATACGGACTCTCAGGAGATGCATCACATTTAACAGCACCAAGAGAAGATGGTACAGGAGCCATGCTTGCAATGTCGCGGGCTCTTGAAGATGCCCATGTGAAACCAGAAGAAATTGGCTACATTAATGCTCATGCCACATCCACACCTATTGGTGATGTAATAGAGTGTA
Organism: Teleogryllus occipitalis; assembly: GCA_011170035.1. NCBI lineage: Eukaryota > Metazoa > Arthropoda > Insecta > Orthoptera > Gryllidae > Teleogryllus > Teleogryllus occipitalis. The sequence goes on along the minus strand of BLKR01000212.1, from coordinate 406,392 downwards.
AAGCAATTGAAACTGTATTTGGTACAAAATCGAACCTGTATGTGTCTTCCACTAAAGGAGCTCATGGCCATCTTCTTGGTGCTGCAGGAAATTTGGAAACTGTGTTTACTGTTTTGGCTTGTGAAACTGGTGTAATGCCACCAACTATTAATTTGGACAGACCTGCTAAAGATTTAAAGTTGAATTTTGTAATAAAAAAGCCTTCTAAATGGATTCAAACTTCACCAAGAATTGCAGTTAAGAATGCTTTTGGTTTTGGGGGCACTAATGCCTCTCTTTGTATATCTCAATACATGAAGTCTTAGAAAGGGAATAAAAGTTTTGTAACTCACATTTTGCTGTAATAGTCTTTTACTTCATTTCATTCAGGAGTATAACATCACCATTTAACACAAGTTTACAACTGAATACAGTATACAGTAAGAATGTCTTTAAGGAATCTCCGCTGTTTTATATTAGTAATAAATTTTTCTCGGGTATTTTTGACATACATTTCTGGAATGGGTACATTTCTTAAAATACTTGTACAAAGTCAGTATATCCATCACCTGTGTTTACTGAATCACTTTGGTTTGACATTTGCAACCTGTTTGCAAAAACCCATACATGTAGAAACAGAACCCAACAGTAGTTTTTAAATTACGTAAGCACCTTGCACAATAGGACACCACTATAACGCTGTTTTGTGCTCACTTTTGCTTGTAATATAGTAACAGATAATAAGCATTCAGTGTCATGAATCATCACAAGTTTGTCTTTATGACACTAGAAAGCAGCACATTTGTCAGCATGCAATTTACTTAAAACTGACAACAAACAGTATTAACATTATAACTGCGTTATACAAACGTCCTACTGTATTGTTCATGGGTAGGTCTTTCCCATAACCAGTTCTTATCAGAACTGCAAATATGTGTTTTCAAACTACCAATAAATCTCTACATCAGCAACATCAACATTCATCTTGGAATGCAGAATAACATCATTACATTTGGTGTTAACTTTATACCTATCACACATTTCTTTCACTGATTATATTGGTCTGTCATAGTTCAAAAGAGGAAAACACAACAAGCTTCTTAAAGCATAGAAATTATATTATTCAATTCAACAAGTTGTGTTTCGGGTAACATTTGCCTCTAATCAATCTCTCAGAACAAATACCACAGAATCTTAAAGCAGCTTCACAAGTATCTGAGAATACCCAGCTAGCAAAATATTTTTTTTTATTTTATAATACATTATTATATCAATATTGTACATAATTCATTTTCTCACATAGGAAACATAGAATGATTCAAGTGTAAGGTGACTTGCCGTCAGGTGCAAGGCACATAAGTAATACAGTCATTAAGTATTGAGACAAATTCTTTCCAGAAACAAGCAGAAAATTACATTATGAGAGGGGAATTTTTGCAATGATTTACAATTCCTAATAAGAACAATGATTAACACTTTATAACCACATAGAACATCACATTGAAGATGAAATAACATGGAATGCACATCAACACTGCCAGAATTTACATGATATGTAAAACCACGAAAATTTGTGGCAAGAAATGAAAATCAGCCTGCTTCTGGAATTATCTCACAATACTAACAACCAGTATTTCACTCTGTTTCTGTGGAAAATGTAATATAAAATTCATTTTGGTTTACTTTGATAGTGATTTAAAATCGTCTGAGCTCTTGCTTTCTGTTTTCATGAGACATTGCAACTCTAGTACATGTAATGGTAATGGGAAGACAGCTTCTAACAATTCTGATAAACAGATTGCAAACATTGCAACAACCACAAAATGAAGAAAAACATTAGAAATAATACTTTCATCAGAATATTACTAACCATTTTTTTTTTATGAAAATAGAGACTCAGTACAGTGTTGGCTATCAACAACAGAGGAATGTAAAGAAGGAAAAGGGAATGAGCAGTCCATTTGGTTGAGAGTCTCACCTTTGAACAGGATTCAGTCCATTGACATATAAATTAACAGCAGGATTGAAACATACAAAAAAGCAAATGCAACAACAAACAATCCCAGACTACGCAATTAAAATTAGAAAATGTGCACTTTCTCACCCAGAATTTCCCTGTACTGTATAAGTTTTCATCTGCATTCAGAACAATCACATCACTTTCAGGACTAGAGCCAACAGGCGGCTGGCCTAGTTCGAGGCACAATGAGCTGGTCGAGGGGAAATAAACTGTGGGGCTTTAACACAGAGCTGATCAAATCGCTTTCTTAACATTTGACGTAATTCTTGCCTCTGTTCCTTCACATTGCACATTCTAGCTTTGAATTCTTGAACTTCTTCAGCAGGTATGTAACTTTCTTCACGGTCTTCATCGGATGAATAACCACCCTAAAACAAATTTTTTTAAATGTTTCAATTCTGTATCTTACTTCCATCTTATTTATTCTCATCAAAAAATGATCGTCACCATCTTAAATTAACATTTCAATGTTATATTTTAGTCTTATTAGTTCAGACCTTTCAATTGACAAGGGGCATTTCACATTTTTTCCTATACTAAATATTCTGTCAACATAAGAGAACAGTAGAAAATAATTCAGAAAAATCAACCTACAATCGTAATAGAGTAAAAATACTATTAACTTAATAAGAGTATTAACTCCTGTGTTCAGAGAATGCTGAAATAATACATCCAACGAACGTATGTATCCTAAGTCTTTAATTTCTCAAAACAACCCCACTTCTGCTATCATTCAGTCTTAGTATTCTCCCAAATCACAATGTCTCAATATTGTTTTACAACTGCCAGCTCCCTACCTCCCACAAGTGGGCCATAGAACACTAGCACAACGAAGTTTAATAAATAAATAAATAAATAAATAAATAAAAATGGAGCCCTTTTTGGAGGGGGAAGAAAAAGATGATACTTTGTGTAAAATCTCCCCCCTCCCCTGTATTTTTTAAACTCGCAGAGCCTCAAGTTGTCCAGATCGATTGGAGACTATCAATGTTGACGAAAATAATCTGAATTTTGATATCATGGCCACACAATACTAGTTGTCATTATTGTTGTTTCTTTGTCGCAAAATCTTGATTTCTGCAGCAGCATTACTATAATTTCTCTTTACTACGTAAGTATGTAACAAAAACAAATTACAGAAACAAAATGTAACTGAAGTTTTGATCCAGATACTAATTCTATCTTGAAAGAAAAAGTCAAAAATCCCATTAAGATTTTTTAAATCCTTTTAAAATAAGTGTTATTAATTTCTGGGAAATGTATCTACACCTTTTTCTCCCTCTTTCTCTCCACATACATATTTTTTTTTACTTCATGCAAATAGTTGACTTTAAAAAATGTTTAACACAACATATAGTCTGGACAATCTATGAGCTTAAGAACTGTAGCTATACATAACCGAACTTCTAAAACATACGTAATTAGGGATGAGGAGATAATGAAATGCAAGGTATCTAGCCCTACAAATTGAGAGAAACTATGATATAGTTTGTTGTAAACATCAGAGAGCAGTGAACAAATATCACAGAAGAGTGATCAGGTACGAAAAATATTTCCAAGAGTTAACGTTTCATGAAAATTTAGAAAGGATATAATTGCAAGTTTGAAAACTAAGATTTTGAAAGTAAACCTGAAGGCAGCAAACTTTTGAAAACACATTTCTCAGACTTTCTGTGTTTTCCGTAATTATCAACTTCACTTTTCCCTACCTACTTTGAAATAAAATAAAAAACTTTGACTAAAATGGCATGTATTTTCTCACTATTAGTAATGGAAATTAAATAGTTTCACGCAACAGATTTTTTATTCAAAACTTTAAATGAAAATATATTTTTGGCATTGAATTCATTGTTTAAGGTATGTACTGAAGTCATGAACATATGGTATGACTTTTTTAATCTTGCAATAATCTTCGTAAGCAGTATGCCAGAAAGTAAAATAATTAAAAGTTAATAAATAATACGATACTCATAACATTGTAAAACAAATGCAAATAGTTTGAAAAATATATAATAGTAATTATTAAACACTACAGTATTGTAATATTCTACAAATATATAAAAGTATTAGTTTGTTACCGCGAATGAAAGACAGCCATCATTGTCACCTTCTGTGTGTTCTGTTTTTAAAACTTAGCAACTGGATTTATCCACCTTTTCGTTACCAGGGCCCTGTTATAAGAGTTTTTCTGCCGAAAATTTGCATTTCTTTTTGTGCAGCATTACATAACTTTCCCTTCTTAAGTGTGAGAAAGTAAAAAATTGGATAGACTGTCTACTGCAAATCTTGCATTACTTGTAGGAACAAAATCATCTCTCCCCTGAGAATTTAGAAAGCTTATTTTTCTTGTGATCACTTTTGCATTTTCATGTAATGTTCCGGAAATAGTTAGCAAGCACTACAGGCATCCATTTCCTATCATGTTGCTTTTCATTGACATTATGTTTTTATGAAATCTTTCGCCATGTTGATCAGAAAAATCACTGCAGTTCTTAGGAAAATAACGCAAACGTGAATCACATTCTTTGAAAATACATTTTCATTTGAAAAATATTCGCAAACACAAATGTTTGTTGTTGTTGTTGTTGTTGTTTCTTTTTCCTAAGTTTTGAGTAACATTCTTGAAACATCCATGAGTTTTTTTCTCTTTCGGTGTTAGGCATTGTTCAAAATTTGTATCAGCGTTTGTACAGGCGTTCTCTAATATGGGAGCCCCACAAATATACCTTCCTTTATTTTTGCAGCTGAAAGATGAGGAAATATTTGTGAAAGATATATAAACCCTTTTCTATATGGATTCAAGGCTTTGACAAACTCTTTCATAACATCCAGCTTGATGTGAAGTGGAGGCAGAACAATTAGCTGCAAATTAATCTTTCTGAATATGTTTTTCTTCCACTTTCCATTCTCATTTATGGCATATTTTTCTTTTGAAATGAGAATTTCTGTTGCAGCCATCCCATTCACAGAAAATCTCTATATTTGCTGTAGCCAGGTTGCAAAATTTAATAAGACATGCCTGATAGCAATTTTCTAATTCTAGATTTAAATTTCTCATCACCTTTTAAAGCTTAAAATTCCAAAGTCTACTTATAAGAAAATTGACCATTGTAGAACTGTTATTAAAATATGCTTTGTAACATTTACAAACTATTGATTTTACAAGGTTTACAAAACAGTTTCTCAGAAAAAGAATACTAATTACTGATTTCATACTTTTGAAATTTAATACATACTTTTATATATGGAAACATATATGCATACTTTTATAAACTTCAATTCAAGTTTCATTATACAGTAAAATCTGTCTGAACAAGAACCTGCCTTAACTGGAAAATTTCTCTGGCCTGTGAAGTTAAATGGCATTTTAAAGAGCATAAAATGGAACCCATGGAACTGGAACAGTTTCTCATGTCCTTCAGGGCAAAAATTCTTTACAAAACGGAATTCCTGTGAATTTCATGCAATTGGCCAAGAGATGTGAGATATTCTTAATGAACTGAATGCATCTGCCAGTGTGTTTTAAATTATCTGTCCTTGTGTCATGCAATTTAGTAGTGGCAGTAACACAGTGAAGGAGTGGAGCTTTAGCTAGTCAGTGTAGAATTCAACTTTGGGGTAGCTTGTCTCTCAAGGCGTAGGTCAGAGGGAAATTCTCTCCCTCCTGGCTCTGAGCATGGGAAAATCTTCAGGCATGGCATTTCCCTGCCCCACATTGAGAATATGAGTATCAATGAGGGGGTTACATAACCCCTCAAGACACGCATTTCTACCCCAACTGATACCTTAAGCAAGGGTATCAAAAAGACATAGTACTCTGCGCTGAGTTGCATTGTGCGTTGAAGGAGTCATCAAGCAGTCCGACTGCAGCCACTGTGCAGTGAAGTGGTGTGTATTTTTATGAGTTTTACAACCAGTTTAACAATAGTTGGGAAAAACCATTTAACTAATTGTGAAGTTTTATTTTTAATTTTCAGATATATGTTTAATATTAATTTATTTGTGATGTCTCCTGTAAATACATTATATGTTCAAGTATTTTACTAGTTTCAGGATGGAAATATCAATATCACAAGTGTCATAAAATGGTTAACCCTGCTTACAACGGAATCCTCCATTAATCGAATGTTGTTCTTTTTTGTCCCACTTAGATTTAGCTTAGACAGATTTTACTATACTTCGATTCAGTTTTGTATACTATTATGTCAGAAAAAAAATATTACGGTTCAATCTAACCTCTAAATGTAATGTACATTTCAAATGCAAAATTACAGTGTTCCGTTCAGTGGGTTTCCCTATTATTACTTTTACAATGGTGGGAGAGAATTGTGTTTCAAGAGGTAATCTTTAATAGCATCACAATTAATTTTCATTTCTAGGTTCAAAATTCCAATTTTGTCTTACTTTGCGAACATAACTGTTTCAATTCTCAGTATACTTTTATTTTGAACCTTTTCTTTTTTTCCCCTCCCCTCCTCTTTCTCTCTCCAAAAAATTAGGCACTCAAACAGGTGAATAATGCTTGGGGGCACCAAAACAAGTCAATCCATAACTAAAAATAGCATCATACTCGTCAAGATTACATTGCAGCAGACTGCAGACAGGTTTTGAAATTTACTGTGTTTGTGATGGAATGGTTTTGTCCTAATGTGTTTTACCAGTACCATCATTGATATTCTGCCAATCTCCACTCTTTTCTCTGGATATTCACAACCATCCTTAAAGGAATTTAAGTCAATAGAATCGATAAAAATTAGTGAACTCATATGTTCTTTGATTAATTTTGTGCAAATTTCATATTTTTGCCTTACTTTATCTGTCAGATTAAATAGAAGTTCTTTTTCATCAGAGAACTTTGAGATCTATTTTAAACTAGCTGACCCGGCGAACTCTGTTCCGCCTTAACAGCCGGTACCATCTTTTTCTCGCGTCGCACTCACTGTGAGAAACTGTACTATCCTTGTTGCACTGCGAACGTGCAAAAACGTGCGTTTTCACACAGGAACGCTGTCGAATGGGATAAACAGTATTCTATGTCCGTCTCCTGGCTCTAAGCTTTCTGCTCACCAAATCGGTACAGCCGTTCTTGAGTTATAAATAGTGTAACTAACATGATTATATATAGATATAACGGCGAACGAAAAGGCAGCTATCATTATCGCCTTCTGTTATCAATGCGGCGTTACAACAGGCAACAATGACCGCTAACATGCGAAATCGCGCAAAAACGTGCGAAAACGTGCGTTTTCACACAGGAACGCTGTCGAACGGGATAAACAGTATCCTATGTCCGTCTCCTGGCTCTAAGCTTCCTGCTCACCAACTTTCAGCCAAATCGGTGCAGCCGTTCTTGAGTTATAAATAGTGTAACTAACACGACTTTCTTTTATATTTATAGATAATATGTAAAATATTAAAAGAAAATTCTATGTTGTGAACTTGTGTTTGAATCATTTTCAGAACCAAAGCACACTAAGAATGTCAGTTATCGACTTGACAGATCCTCAGGCTAATATAACAAAGTTCTAAACTCTAATTCATTAAACTTAGGCAACACTTGTAACATGTAATTCATTGTTAGTATTAAAATATTAATTAAATTTTCATTTCTTTCAAAATCCAGGAGCTGGAAAACTAAATGCTTTCTCACATAATTTTTAACTGTCACATAATATTATAATACTACTTGAAGTAGTGCAGTAAGATCTGTCCAAACCGGAACCTGAACAATTCAGAAACCTGCCTTAATCAGACAACTTCTCTGGCCCATGAAGTTATACAGTATTTTACACAGCATAAAGCGGAACCTGTCCAATGCAGAAACGGAATGGTTTTTCATGTCCTCTAGTGGCAAAAAAAGGAAAACAAAAAATCTTTATAAAATGGAATTACTGTGAATTTAACGCAATTCATAGAGACACAAGATACTCTTAATGTAATGAACACATCTGCAAGTCTATTTTAAATGCTCTACCCCACACGATTTAATCGTGGCATCCACACTGTGAAGGAGAGGAGTTTCCGCCGACAGCATAGAATTCGACCTTGAGGTCACTTATCTCTCCAAGCACAGGCCATAGGGGACTCCCCCCCTCTCCACTCTCTGAAATGGGAAGGTGTACAGGCATGGATTCTTTTTGTGCCTCTCCCTGCCCCACATTGACAATTGTAACCCTTCAGCCAGAGATATATTGCACAAGGCCATGCGAAGGTATAAGAAAATCAAAGTACTCTGGGCTGTGATGCATTGGGCGTTGAAAGAGTCAGCAAGCATTCCAATTGCAGCCATTAGGCAGTGAGATGGGGTTATTTTTATGAAGTTCACAACCAGTTTAACAATGCGAAAACCATAAAACTCTAACATTAGATGAAAAGGGCAAATATGGAAGCAAGAGGAACTCAGAAGCTGTCGATGAAGAATCTTTAATATTCATTTATTGGAGATTTCTTTCATAAATATGTTATAAGTAAATCTATTTTAATAATCGTAATAAAATCATGCAATTTTTACTTTGCATTAATTACTTGTTTACTTACATTAATTATCTAGTTTCAGAATGGAAATATCAAGATCACAAGTGTCGTAAAATGGACCTCCCTAACACCAGAATTTTTTTTGTCCCGATCGATTCCAGCTTAGACAGATTTTACTGTATTATAATATTATGTATCCAAACCGCAAAAATATTTAGCAGGGCTAAGTCGTGCCTCCACATCCATTTTTGCGGTATCAGCTAAAAATGTGTGTGTTGTGCGTGTGCGTGTGTGTGTGTTTGTTGTTGTTGTTGTTGTTGTTGTTGAAAACTAGTGATGCCAAAACAGCATGTACTTACTCGCCTTTAGTAATGGTTATGTTAACACTATACCATTATTTCTCTCCGAATTAACACATATCAGTCACCTTTTTTTGTAAAACTCATTTGAAATAGAACATTTGGTGCAAAAATTAAATAGTTTCAAGCAATAGATATTTTATTCAAAACTTTAAATGAAAATATATTTCTGGCATTGTATTTACTGTGTAAGGTGTGCAGTGAATTCACAAACATATTCGATGAGCTTTTCAGCCTTATGACATTCTGCATAAGCAGTATGCGAGAAAATAAAATAATTAAAAGTTAATAAATAAAACGATACAGATAGCTTTGGAAAACAAATTCAAATAGATCTAAAAATATATAATAGTAATTATTAAACATGAGTATTGTAATATTCTCCAAAAATGCTCATTTTAACACTATTTACATGTTGCTCCTTGACTGAACATGTATTGCCAAATGCTCTACATGTTTTCACACCTAAGAAAATTTCCCCAAATTGTCTTTACTAATCGAAGAAAAAATTTTTCATTTCCATCTGCATTCAGAATTCAACATGTAATTGGTTAGAGTAGGGATACCAGAATTTACGAAAACATTCACAGAATACATTTCTTCCCATACTACATCGCACTCAGTTTTTCTGTTTTTGTTGTTAAATAAAAAATATCTAGTCAATTCAAGGGAAGCACCTGCGGTGGATACCTGCGTTTATTTCTTAGCCAAGAACAGTAGTTTCTAACTGTCAGAAATGAAACCTACCATAATCAGCAATCAAAATTTCTTGAAGTAAAGAAGTAATTTGTTAGTTCTAAGTTAAATTTATTACCTTCCTTCAATTTACTTCCTTTTTTAAGTATAGCAATAGTCTTCAAACACCTCTCAACTTATGATCATGAAGCACAGTAAATTTGGAGCGGGTAGCTCTGTAGCCAAATTACACAAAAAAAACAACAACACATTTTCAAAAAATCCAACATTACATTACTCGAAGATCTGTTTTTATGAACACATTCTATTAAGAAAAAAATTGTATCTTCACATTTGCAGTTATAGGAAGATGCTGAAATTATTTTTTTTCTCATAAAATCAGGCATTTCAATGAAGATGAGACCTGTACCATTCTCTTAAGCGTCCTTTATGGTATCTGAGCTCTAAATTTTTCAAAACATTTTGAGCCAATTTTAAGGGGAAAAAATGGTTTAAAGAAAATAAAAATTGCCTATGTTCAACACAAAATTTCACAAAAATTCCCATGTTTTTGTAAAAATTGAAAATTACATTATATTTAGATGTTTTCCATGAATATGACTCAAAAAAATTTTGAATTTTTTTCAATTTTCAAAAAATCAGGGTTTTTAACCAACATGAGACCTGCATCATTACACTTTAGACCTGCATCATGTCCTTTATTCCAATCAACAACAAAATCTAGTCAAAAACAATGAAGCCATATTTTTGTCCCATGGGCTTCTTGTAAAGTACCCTCCAAACTTAAAATATTGGTTTCAAATTCAAGGGGTCGCGACATCAGCCGGATCGATTGGGGAATATCAATTTTAGAGAAAATCGGCTGAACAGTTTAGCTGTTAGTGTTGTTCACAGACGGATGTACAGACGTTTTGCTTTTTCAATTCCAAGGACCCACAAAACATGGAATCTGGCTACACCACATTGTAGAGGATTTCTCCCCTAAATTTAGCATATGGACTTATCCACTTTTTCGTTGCTAGGGTTCTGTAATAAGAGTTTTTCTACCGAAAATTCAGTTATCTCATGCAGCATTACATAACTTTCTCTCTATTGCAGTAGCAGAAAGTTGTACTGTATTATGCATTAGAATTCACAAAAGCAAAACTAATGGAGGCAATTATTGAAAAAGAACATATTTCTTCCAAGTATTCTGAAATTAATGGTTTGTAAATATAAGCAAGAACACCAATAACAGTGCAACATGCTTAATTAAGGATTAAGCAACAGCCAGAATAAAGCCATTATCAGATTATTCAATCAAAACTATAAATACAATTCTTTTAATATAATATCGTCTCCCTTATGTGCACCCTTAACTGTCCCAATCTCCTGAGTTTCAAGTAGTTCACGACAGCTCCATAGACAATTCATTATTTTAATCATTTTGAAAATAATTTCTGCCAAGAAATAAAAATATTCTGAGATTTTTCCTTGACTTTTCCAGCAAATAAAAGATTTAATGACCCCCCCCCTTTTTTCCCCACATCTGTTACTTTCCTGTTAAAACAATGAGCCTCATATTTTTTCATATAATTATTAGATAAAAAAAACATTCAATGGAGTAAAAAGAAAAATTTTTGGAGAGTTATAACTCGGGAAATAAAACTACAAATACACATGACATCCAAACCAAGCTACTTTTTGGGTAAAGAAGAAGACAAAGAAGAGGAGGAGGAGAGATCAACAAAGATTGGAAACAGCACACATGAGATTTCTTTTATATATCTCTAGAGTAACAAGACTGAACCAACAAAGAAACTCATATAAAAAACATCACCCAATTTTAAACAAAAAATATGGAGAAGAAATAAAAGGTAATCAAATTAAAGGTTGCAGCAAATTACGTGAATGAAGAATGGAAGACTTCCAAAACTAGCATTATATTACAAACCCACATGATAAAGAGACATAGGAAGACCAAAGAAAAACTGAAGAGAATTAGTTTAAAATTATTATTATTATTATGATCTTTTAATCGATAAACTCAATTTATAGTAACATACCTCCAACATTTGCTCCAGGGTCAGAACTGGATATCTATTTTCGTGGTTATGGTTTTCTTCCATCCTACCACCATTAACTGTTCTACTGCATTCTTGTATTTCATTTCTTTCTCCCTGGCAATCTAACAGAAAGATAAATAACATTTTTATATAAAAATAAATATATAAAAAATATCAAACCGCTGAAGAAAAAATTGCTCCAATACACAAAGTAAGAACTAATTACCTTCATGATTACAAAATCCATCTGAACAAGCGATGTCAGATCCATCAGGTGAACTGCGAAGGCTTGAAGAAACAGATGCAGTATCACAACAGCCATTGTTATTTTCTGATGCGTAACCACAATCTTGAGAATGATCACTAGAGGACCATGCAGTCGGAAGTACAGGAGTTTGAGTATCAGACACAGGGGCATGATGTTCATCCATCGAGTCTTGGGCATTTTTGCATGACTGACAAGGCGACAGAGAAACGCTTTCTGGAGATAAATTTGCACAAGATGCTGTAGGATTTCTCACTACAGTCACTGAACTGTGAATTGCAGTCTTTCTTGCAGGTGAAGGTAGATCTTCTGAAGAACAATGGCCGTTTGTGACATTCCTACCACGTTGCAATTGTGACTTTTGGCATGCAACTGATTTTGATGGGTGATTGCAGCTACTGTTGCTACCATTATCCACAGAAACCTTGTCTTTCTTCTTTCGTTGACAATCCTTACAACTACATGTCGATGAGCTCTTACCTTTATGTTCTAAAACTTGCAACTAGAGAGGAATAATTTTCATTAAATTATTAATTTATAATTAATAAATTATAGCTTCATCTACTCACAATTATCAGTAAAAAAGAAAACGTAAGCAAATATAAATTTGCATATGATGACCTAAATTTTAAGTTACAGAAACATGTTGAAACAGAAATTAAATACATAAACCATCACAACATACTCACTTTTCGTCTATCTGAGTTTTGAGTAGCAGGTTTGGCTTCTGAACATGTGCAGGAACTAAAGGTTTCTTCATTTACATTGTCCTCAGGTTCCTCTGATTCACACTAAGAAAATGCAGATATTTATTAATTATGAATGTCAACAGTGCCTGTAACCTTATATTTTTTAATAAATATCAAATTGTTTTAACCATAAGACTAGAAACTTGAGGAAACATTGAACATTTTCACTGTAAAAATGGGTTCAAATCTATCATGAATTGGTAATTCTTTTTAACATCTGATCCATGTACAGTATGCAACTGCACAAGCACATATTTCTACTCATGAATTACTTGGCAAATTACAGTGATTACAGTATCATGCGATGTATAAATGAACTTGACATTAGATTTAACAGCATAATAGTCTTAAAAGTGGAAGTAAAACTAAAGGTGTTATCCGCTCATTACAGGTTACATTATTCTTTCATTGTCTTGTGTTCGATCTTCATGGTTTTAATAGATGAAAATTATACCGACAGCAAAGAGCAGTATTACACATTAATTGTAGACCACATATAATAAATATCAGTGATGCAAATACTACGTAATAGAAATCTGTTCAAGGGAGTTGAACTGAATTATATTCACAGGTGAACAAATTTTGTGAAATGACGAAATTAAGTTTTGAAAGTGACAAAATTAAGTGAAAATGTGAAATGTGAAGTAAATTAAATGAAAATGAAAAAAATTAAGTGAAAATGGGAAAGATGACAGATTTTCACTTTTATAAAAAACAATTGACACAAAATCCCTAAGTTTATCACTACCACGTAGGAAATAACCCTCCAGGGATTCAACAAAGATCCTCAAGATTAAAAACAAAGTTTGCAGATTATGGCATATTTGGATTATCAGGAACATTGAATCATGAAATTTTTTTAAATTTTTTTTTGTGCGTGTACCTTTAACACTAGAACGGTGGCAGGGGTCAAAATGACACCTACATCAGTTGTTTCTTCAATACTAAATTCAGTTTTGCAGTGTTTTCTTTCAAACATTGTAACTTTTTCTAATTTTTTATTATCTTTATGATGATATATTTGGAATCTATAAAATATTATTTTATTTTAATTATATATTTAATTTAATTATAAAATATTAATTTATTTTTAAAATATTGTTTTACCATGAGATATCCCTAGAACAGTGAGAGGGGTCATTTGGACACCCATATTATTTCATTTATAAAACTACTGTATTCTGAACTTGATTGGAGTTGGTTCGGTCTAATCATTTCATTATCATGAAGATACTACAGTTTCGCGATCTTAGAAGATATCCCTTTTCTTCAGGAATGATGTGATATCTATTGTCGTACAGTTTACACCGAATATAGAAACGATAATGTTCCATTGTTTCATTTAATGATTGTACCCTTACCACAAAGTAAAGAATGAAACGAACAAAAATTTCAATTTTCTGTGAAAAGTTTATTTTCGTTTTCTATTCTCATATTAGTTTCCTTGTCAGAATGTAGTTCCTTGTGCGGTCATCATGTCAGGTACATTGGTCTCTCTATTGACGAGTTGTCCCGTATGCTGGAAAATTCGGGTTGCGAGTCAGGAAGTGATATAACAGATTCAGATTAAGATTTTGTGCCAAGGAATAATGAGGATGAAACCAATAGTTTGAGTGGTGAACTCTCAGCGGAAGAAGAAGATAGTTGATATAGCCCAATCTTCTTCTCAATCATCTCAACAGGAGCAGCCAAATACTCTAATAATGAAAATGGTTACCAGAGATGGAACCGAGTGAGAGGTCATCAGCGCCAACTTCTTGTCAGCTGGAAGAAGAGAAGCTGTGACTGTCTTCAATAATCAATCCCAACCGTCGTGAAACCTCAGATGAGTTGAAGCGAAATGCTGAACTTCATTGTCTGTCATTTTACAACACACTCCAGGCAAGACAAACTGCACCTTGACAGTCTATCAATAAAAAAAGAAGGTCATGCTTCTCAGCACACGTTATTGTGAAGTAGCTGTCAGTGATGAAGGAAAAAAAAAAAAGCTGAAAACTATGATGTTCTATAACGCCACAAAATATGGTGTAGACGTAATAGACCAAATGATTCAGAAATATAGCATCAAAGCAGCAGGCAGGAAATGGCCGATGCATGTTTAATATATTGGACATAGCGGGAATCAATTATGTACAATCATATTTATGATTATGTACAATCATGTAACTAATGAAAAGATAAAGGAAAAAGTTAATTCTTCAACTGTCTGGTGAACTGAAGGGGTTGGTCAGAAGATTTACACAAAGAAGAAGAAGGGTCTGTAGTACCGGGGCCATCCAAAAAGCGAAAGTGCCAAAGGCAACAATTCTAATTTCATCGTATTCATGGTATCAAAATGACGCCTTTCCACTATTCTAGGTATGTAAGATTCGCCGCTGTTCTAGTGTTAAGAGACTCAAGTTAGGTTTTCTATACTATAATCTACAAAATGAGCCATTCTATTTCATTTTTCAGGGTTTTCGCTCTTCTGGGCACTCTAGCTATTCAGATCTTCCTGTGTTATCAGGCAAGGGAGGTACTGCACTAAACATGGCCATAATGTTTTATAACTTTTATAATAAACAAATATTAAAATTAATTTTTTTTTGTTTCCAGATTGTGCAGGAGGAACATTTGGGGAACAATTGTAAGAACTTACGGGAAATGAGAGGAAACCTGGAGGGGAACAGATGGGTTGATTGACTGATTGACGTTTCCAAGCCATATCAACAGCTTCGGTCACTGTTAGTATAATGACCCCAACTCCGAAGCACAGTGCACAGAAAACAGTAGAAACTAGAAATCTATTTACAATTTTACTGACACATTAATAGGCCCATAATGCTTCAATGTATCGTTCAAAATCTGACCAGAAGTTGGGATCCAATGCGAAGCAATTTTCATGTTTAAAACAATGATTTAAAAAGGGTGTAATGCTTGCTTGGCTTACAAAGCAAGGAATCCAGCTAGTATAAAAATATAACAAGGGTTGAAAGGAGTATTTAAATATTAATTGATATTCCTGGAACAGAATACATCAGTGTTTTAATGAGATTGTTGTCAAGATATAAACAAATTCACACATTTCAATGTTATTTTAATAACAATAAAATGTTCAATGTCAATATTTGTGTTCTTATTGTCACAACAATGGCATAAATATCAAGTTATATAAAGAATTGATTAAAAAAATCATCCCCAACCCCATACAAGACTACCTGGATGTCCTCAGAACTGCAAGTCTTCAATAGATTCACAAGAATATAAAAATTACAACATGAAACAACATAAACCAATAAACCATAATGTAATACCAAGAGAGTAGAAGGGATGCTATTCATTTATACGAATACAAAAGTCATAAGATAAAACAAACAAAAATATTAAGAAAGGGGGTCTGTTGTGGATATTCCTAGCCCAGACTGAGTTCAATCCGATATCCCTTGCCACAGAGTAAAGGAGAAAAATATTTACAAAGAACAGTCATTTGTTACTCAGCATCACAATACTTAAATAAAATATAATAATAGCATGACGTTACATATGATTTGATTTTGACAATCGTATTTTGGCAATAACGTGGCATATGATTTGATTTGGCACAGTACAAACAAACAGATAAAATGATCAGTATCAGCAAGTAATTCCTAAAATGATAGAATTGATTGCATTTTAGCAATTGTAATACAGAGGGCCAGGAAAGTCTCTCCAGACTTGATTGATTGATTGATTTTTTTCGTGTTTCCGGGTGCGTCAACGGCTTTGGTCATTAGTCCCGTTAGTGCAGTGCATGCTTTTTTCGCGGGAGTTGGCGGTGATCTTTCCCTGCTGGATGGCGAGATCTGGCGCCGACCTATCGTTGGCTAGTGGGGTTTCCCCCTAACCAGGACTCTCCCACCAGCGGGGCACCACCCCAGCCGGGACAAGCTCTAAGTCCCCGACTGATCTCCCAGAATACATGATAGTGTAGTGCATGTTAGTGTAAGTGCATGTGAAAGGGGAGAGGATAGGACAAGGAAGAGGAAGGAAAGATCGTGCGCGGTCCGTGGCCCATTTGGTAGGGTACTGCTCCGGCATTCGCCTGGTGTTGATAGGAGAAACCACGGAAAACTACCGATCAGAGCAGCTGGCCGTTAGAATTCTCCTCCTCTAGACAGCGACTGAATTCGACCTAGCTGAAAAGCTAGTGTCGAAAATCCTGCCGCCATCAGGACTCGAACCTAGGACCTCCCAGTCAGAGGCGCTGCAGTTGCATCAGTTGATGCATTGAGCTACCGCTCCCAGTCTCTCTCCAGACTGAGCCAAGTTAGAACTTTGTACTAAAAATTCAATTTATGATGGTAGCAACCAGATCACTGGGAAACAAGTAAAGGTGACAACACTTCCAACACCTGTTATGATTGCGCTGAGAATGCAATATACGTTTTCTTTTGTTACACACAGCAGCTAGTGCTACCAACATAATTTCTGTTGCTAGCACACACACACACACACACACCAGCAAGGTGCCACTGCGGAGAGACTTTCCTGGTGCACTGGACACAATTTTACAGAAGGTACACAAGTTGAATCAATGAAATGGTTAATAGAGAGTATGTTGCAATTCATGGAAGTCATTAAAACTGGCTGTTTATGTCTTTGAGGGAAAAAGGGAAACCACAAAAATTAACAGTGGTGAAGAAGAGAGGAAGTTAAGAGGTTTGGAGATGAAGCTTTCAATGATAAGGGGGAGTGCTGTATCTGCTTTGTACATTGCGAGATGTTTTGGAAATTTTTAATAGGAGTTATTTGGAGAAATGAGATGAAATAGTCAGATGGATGTAATTGAATCTCTACAGGGACAAAGTGTCTGCTTTCCAAAAATGAATGAAAATATCCGTATTTATCATGAGGTACATTTTCCTATAAAATGCTTTTGAAATTATGCATTGCATAGATTTAAGAATGTTTTATATTCATCATCAGAGCAAAAGGCCAAACCTTGACCTTCACTTGGAAACTATTAGAAAAGCATCATTGTATTTAACCATCTTTTGTAATCACATGGTGAATACATCATGAGATACGCACAATCTTCCATCTCCCTTTCCTACCAATATTCTATCCCCCTTCATATCATTTCTAAGGGTAAACCAGACACTCTACTTTAACCACTGAAACAATTCCACAAGTGCTACAACACACCCTGAAGGATTCCTTCAATTCTTTCAAAGGCAAGATCCTACAACTGCCAGGCAGCAGCGCAAAACGGAAGCATCAGATTCTCACCTCCCTTCCTTCCATGGTAAAGGAAGAGAAGGGCCCTGGTAGCCAAACTGCAAGTTTAGACTAAGAGAAAGATCCCACACCTACTGACATTTGAACTTAACTTCTAGCCTGAGGGTCACAAGTGCCCTGTTCCCTGATTTGCTACATTACAAACAATAATACATCATTATAACATTTAATAAACAATTTTCTTCACTGAAATATCACTGACTGTTTCATCCTGAGGCCCCTCAAACTCAATTTGTGTTTGGGGGCTCAGTTTTGCTTTCCTACAAATATTCTTGATATACTTCAAGCAAAAATTAAAAGAAAACTACTCACATTATAAAAGAAAAGCATATAACCTTATTTACAGATTTAAATTTTTAGACCAATTTTATTTAGGAAGAATTCTCTATCATCAATATTGTAGTTTTGCGATGTTAATTTTTTGCAATTTTCAAAAATACGGAATGTTCGCCAAAAATAGGACCTGTGCCATCTTTATAAGCATACTTTGCTCTATTCAAGTAAATATTGAGCGCTGTTTTTGAGAATAATTGACTATTTTTCATGCGAAATTAAGCAAAAACAACTAATTTTTAAAAAATTTTACAAAACGTTATTTAAAAATCTTTTCTTAAAGAACAGATTCCGTTAAGGACAAAAATCTCCTTCAATATTGTAGTTGTAGGAAGAAGCCAAACAAATTTTGAACTTTGGCAATTTTTCAAAATGAGATCAAAAAAATTATATATATGCCATTTTTATAAGCAACTGATTAAAAAAAATATTATTAATATTAACTGATTACTGACTTATAAATATTAACTGATTAAAAAAATGTAATCCAAAATCTCGTATGATTTTTGAGAAAATTTTGTTGAGCTTCATGTGAAGTACTCCAAAATCAAAATATCAGTTTCAAATTCTTGGGGCCTCAAGTTCAGCCAGAACAGTCAAGAAATATCAATTTTGGAGAAAATCATCTGCACGTTTTAAGTGCTTGGGTTATCCACAGACAGATGGACTGGCAGACATTTTGCTGTAAAACTATTTTTCAGAATAAAATATGGATTTTGATTACACACGATGTCAGAGGAAGTAACATACAATATTTCTTACAGGAGCAAGAGTTATCCACTTTTTCAACATTAGGGCCCTACAATACAAGCTTTTCTGACACAAAATCTTCACTTTCCACTGCAGGAACACAATATTTTCTCTTCAAGAGTAGTAGAAGAAAAAGTAAAAAATAAGGTAGATCTAAAAATGGAAGTTGCTTCTGCATATTCTCCCTATGTATTTACATTTGTTTCAGTCATTCAAAACTATCAGGTTTAAAATTTTTAATCTATTAACAAAAGTGTTTTGGATTCAATTATTATTGCAATTGAATTTTCAAGAATTATTCAAACTGAAAATTCTGATTCATGAAAAATTCATTTCATGATGAAGTACATACCTCACACGTATTTTCTTTCTCATCTTGTTCTGCCCTTTTCTCTTTCTTCTTCTTCCTTTTCTGTTTCTTATGTTCTTTTCGTTGAGCTTTGGCCAGCTCTTCCTTGGCAATTTGTTCAAATAACAGTTCTAACTGAGACATTCCTTGTTTGCCTTCTACTGCCATCTGTAATGTTATGAATTTTGTAAAGAAAAAATTTGGGACCATGATTTGATTATATTATTCATATTCCATCACATCCACTCACCTCGAAGTTCCGGCAAAGTGCTTCAATTGCCACAGCTGCCAAAACCTGACATGTACACTCTTCTTCTCGCATACGCAAGTGAATTCGATATAATCTTTCATACACACACAAACCTAAGCATGTCAATACTTCCTCTTGAGCAATTTCTAATGTCTTAGCATGCCTCTCTCTCCGACTGAAATGGAAACATGAAAACATATACACTTTAATATATTTTCATATTTGATACACTAAACTTCAAAAAAGAAGTTGGAATACACATTACCTCCCCATGAGCTCTAAATCAGCCCTTGTAATAAGCCCACCAATATAATCTGTTTTTGTTTGTAAGTGGATGTGTTTTTCTGGTAAACACCGTTTGATACCCGCATACAATGCAGGTACATAACCCTTTTCTCTGCAAGGATCTGGTTCTTCTATCAAAAGAGCATATGCTCTGAGAACTTTTGTACGGCATTCAGCACAAAACCTAAACAAAACAGAATTATTTACTTACTGCATGATAAATAAAATAGCTGAATTGCCTGATCACTGTTAAAAAATTCATTACCTATGTTTACGAAGATAATTTTCTAATGTTACCAACAAAGTCGATGATTCAATTAATACAACTTCTTCTTTACATTGAATTTTCATACACTCCCACACATCTCTCCACACAGATGTCATTGGTCGTGGTGATCGATGAGAATCCAATGAATGAAGGTTACATCGATGACTCTTTTTTGATCGAGTTTGACTTTCAACAAGATTGCTCAACCTAGTTCTAAACACAAAACAAAGTATGAACAATTAATTTTCCATCCTTTCAAAGTTCACAGCATGAACAATTAAAATTTTCCAATATTTAAAATGCATCCAGACACATATTTGATTACATGTAAATGAGATTGACACCACAAAACAACCAACTGGAGCTGACTTCATGCCAATCTGAACTCTTCCATAATAGTTTCTGTATAAATGTCCTGGTATCCCATGTCAATCACATACTTTAATAAAAAACATAAAAATGGGTATTCCATTACTGTCAAGAAATTAATGATTAGTTTTAATAAATATGCACGCCTCACCTGTGCCCATGAAACATTGTGCAAAGTATCTGAGAAGACAACTGATCATTTCTGACAGTCAATATTCCATCAGATGTAAACACAAGAGGGTCCAGAGCTTTATGACCAGATTCTATTAACTGGTAAAACAGCCTTTCAACACTACAAAAATTGCACACCAATTAAAAATGTTGATCAATTTCATGCTCTAGCTTGAGTAATGAAAATGTATGATCTACAAACCTTCTCCTGCAGCCAACACAGGGTACGGTTTGACTAATAATGCCCAACAAATCCTTACATGTCACTTCTAAAGCTTCTTTAGCTTCAGAAATAGTTAACACATTAAATTTTTTATTAAATTCCTCTAACTCTTTTCCACGAATCAGAGGACTATCACAAATAAGCCCCATACTACTCAAATCCATCACCATCTGAAAACAAAAAATACGGCTTTGAATCGAAATGTGTTTAACAGCGGATGAAGTGCCACTTCGGTGCTTTCAATAATTTGCACTATTTCATTGATTTTTTGGAGGTAATTAAATACGCATCACTCAACACAACACAACCATTACACGCAGTCAATGTTCATACCATTTTTACACGTTATATTTCAAAATTTTTACAAGGCAATCGAATGAAACCACTCCTTACACCGTCCCGAATTGTAATGGGGTTAAAGTGACACAATTTACGTGATAAATGCCCACAATACTAACGAAGCCACACCATACCCCAATTCACGACAGCATTTAGTCGTGAATTTTTGGCACATCACACACTATTTATTTCACAAAGTTCATTATTTACCGTGAGATTTTCATCGACCATTAAAGGAAGTTGCCTCCTGCCAAGGGGCTGCTGTTTCTCTACACGGAACACGTCGACTAGCTGTGCCATTGTACACGATTTGCGTCCAAATTAAAATGACAACACAAATCAAGTAATTAATTTCCTACACCACTGTGGGAACACCATTAGTGCAAACTGTAACACAATCATTCAACTCCTCACACACACCGACGTGTGCCTCCACTTCCATTAGCAAAACTCTCGGAGAATGCAACTGTGAATGCTCCTTATTCTGTTCCAGGGCATTTCGTTGACACGAGAGCACTGCGAGACCACTTGAAATTCAAATGACACTCGTCTTAAATGTAAAATACTTAACGCTCAAATCACACAGCAACGAAAGCTATTATTCAGATGTGAAGAAAATCAAATGCTGCAGTACACTCGCGTTCCAAACGACGAAACTCCTTGCAGCAGAGAACAAATGGTAAGCTTAAGTACAATTTTCTTCCAAGTGGTGAGGGGATATCCCGTTTACCAACAACTGAACTAAAATTTTTATAAAGATCATTTACACAATTTCATAATTGTAATTCTTCCGTAATATGAGATACATGCATCAACTTTGGCTGTTAGCATATTCGTATTTCATGGTGTTTGTGGATGTGGACAGAGTAATTCAAAGTGTGAAGTCACACAAGTATGCTTTTTTACATAGTGAGTATTAGAGCGTATACAATTCTACTTACCATACATTGGAAATTAACATATTAAGGATAAAAATAATAATGATAATTTTTTATTTGGACATTCGAAAACCTAATTATAAATTGCGTACGTGATACCGTGTGATTTCACGACCTTTAATGGAAAGAGTAATTTCAAATTAGCGTGTATTACTTATTCGATTAATGATAAGGTAATATTATAAAAATGGAAATATAATCAACAGTTGAAAACAGAAACTAGTCATAGTTCTCAACGATTTTGATGCGAAGTCCATTGTAAGTTTATTATGTTCAACGCAAGATACCAAGATAAGTCACTTAATTTTTCTGTAGAAAATAACCTTGATGTATTTAGGAATATTTAACCAGAATAAATGACCTACAAAGCCTCTTCTAACCTATTTCAAATAGAACGTAGTCCTTGGGTCTATTTCAAAAGTAACACCGTATCACCTGACGTACATTCGCATGCAAAGAAATAAAAACATTCCTTTTTTCTGCTCTCTGTGAGGCAATACCAAAACGTTAGTTGTACGGCAATAATCATTCCATATATCTCTCATAGATAGCGTTCGGAAATGTCGAAACTTGTGAGCACAGCGAGGCCATCGCGTTTCCATTTCTCTCCACAAGAGAGCAGTTCATTGGCTGTGTCAAAGTCTATAGACGGCTTTGACATAGCATCGCAATTGAGACGCCGTTTCTCCCCCAGTCCACGTACATCGTAACCCTCCATTTTCTTAATAATGAAAAGACACATGTTTATGCAAGATTTTTCAGAGGGCATAAAAAATATTTTTTACAGACTGAAGGACCTATGGGCTGATTTTTTTCTATATATGTATTTCACGACTATGAAAATCAATAACATGCAAAACAGAGCAGAACTTTCGAATTAAATTTAAAACGTTGAAATCTCGAAATGAATTTTCCGCAGCATTACATAATTTTCTCTATACTACGTATTTTACTCCGTATATACGTATGTATAGGAGAAAGTAAAAACTAGTGGTGCTATAGAATGGCACAGACTTTCTCGTACTAGTTATCTAATTTCTTTGGTCTGAGCTAGCTTTCCGGACTTCTCACATACTCTTGCTAGCTGCCTTCTATCGCCATCCAATGTTGTGTGTGCGTGTGTTTTCCTTCAATTTTTCGATTTTCTAATTATAAAACCGAAATATTACTTTATGAAAGAGTAAAAGCTCACCATACAAGGGCATTTTCGTTGAAAAATTTGGAGCCGTTTTTAAGAAAATATCGTTTCAGCGTTTCTGTAAATACGAAATTTGAAGGTCTTTTTCACAAAATTTTTGAGTTTTCGGTAAGCTTCATTAGAAGTCATTTGAAGCACTTTAACTCAAGTGTTTACAAAATGCTGAAAATGTGCATATGAACATCGTGAGAGATATCAAAAACTAGAGGTGCTACAGAAAGGCACAGACTTTCTCGTAGATTTTTTTTTCTAATTTTCTTGGAGTGGTCTTGCTCCATTCTCTGGCCAGTTGCCATCTATCGTCGCCCAAAGAACATTTTCTCAACTTGTCGGTTTCTTAATAGTAGAACCGAAATATTTCTTCAAGAATATTAAAGAAGAGTAAAATATCTTCCTAAATAGAAATTTTAATTGAAAAATTTGAAGCCGTTTTTAAGAAAATGGTGATTATGCATTACTGTAAATGCGAAATTTGAAGCTCTTTTTCCCAGGAATCTATTGAGAATTCGAAAAACTTCATTTGAAGTCATTTGAAGTATTTCCACTCACAAAAGCAATAATGTATACAAATTGATGGAAATGTGCATATTAACGGCGTGAGACATATGTTAAAAAATATATTTGTGTACATTTTTGAAAAAACAAAAGAATACACAAAAATGAACTTTACGTCATAATAAAGAGTGCCACTACCACCATTAGTTGGAAAAGTTTGAAGAAAAAATTTGGAGCCATTTTTGATTAAATGGCGTTTGAGCGTTTTTGAAAATACGAAATTTTCAGCTCATTTTAACAGAAAACTGTTGAAAAGTCAAGTAGTATATGACTTAGTGTAGGGAATTTTGAAAATGTGCACAGAATTCACTTCTGGTAGCACGTCATACGCAGTTTTAACTGTTTTTTTTTGACGTAAAATTAAATAAAAGATCGAAAAACTTTATATGACATTATTTAAAGAACATATACTCAAAAGTACAATAACGTGAAGAAATCGCATCTAATGTAAATATTACCGACGTAGGAGACAAGTGAAAAAATACACTTCTGCAATTTTTGAAAAAACAAAAACTGGAGCAATATGGCGTTTATGACATCTTAAGGGTTGCGTTGGCACTAACCATACCAAACATTTAAAGCAAAAAGACATTAAAAGAAAAAAATTGCAGCCGTTTTTTGAGAAAATTTTGAAAATGTCCGGGGGGGGGCTTCATATAAAGTACCCCCAAATATTAAAGAATGTTTTTCAAAATTTCATAGCTTCAACTAGAGCCGGATGGACAGGGGTTTCTTCAATTTTCAAAAAAAAATCCTACGTATGGATTAGGCGCTATACTTGGGTTTCCGTAACGTGGCGGATGACATTAGATCATTTTTACACCTCCTGCCTTATAAAATGAATCTTTATTACAGTGATAAACACATGTTTGAGGCCATGAGCGACGTTGAGAAGGACATTCGCGAATTAATTAATAAGATTCATTTTATAAGGCGGGAAGTATAAAAATGACGTAATGTCATCCCCCACGTTACGAAAACCCGAGCATAGTAGTGTTCACAGACGGAGGGACGGAAGATTTGAATAAAAAACACTTTTTCGTTATCAGGTGACCTCAAAAGTGTATTTCCGTTGAAATATCCAATTCGATTTTCCGCAGTATTACATAACTTTCTCTACACTACGTATATTAATTACTCGGTACGTATGTATACGAGAAAGTAAAAATTACGTTTGTGTAATTTTTGAAAAAACGAAAGAATACCCCAAAATGAACTTTACGTCGTATTAAACAGTGCAATTAGCACTGTCCGTTGGAAAAGTTTGAGGAAACAATTTGGAGCCATTTTTGAGAAAATGACTCTAGAGTGGTTCTGAGAATGCGGAATTTTGAGCTCATTTTCACAGAAAACTGTTGAGTTTTCGAGAAAATTGATATGACTTAATCATAAATACAATAATGTGATCAAATCGTCGCTAATGTAAATCATACTGACGTGAGAGACAGTTCAAAAAATTACATTTTTGTCATTTTTGAAAGAAAAAAAGAATAGAGCAATATAGCGTTTATCTCATCTTACAGAGTACATTTGGCATTATGCATACCAAAAGTTTAAAGAAAAAAATTGGAGCCGTTATTGAGAAAATCTTGTTTTTGTTATTTTAAATTGTACATATTTCACACAATATTGCACGAAAACTACTGAAATGTTCAAAAAAGCAAACATAACCTTAATGAAAGAATTATTTATGGACTATACATTTTTTTGAAGGAAAAATCGTTATCTTCAATTTTATAGTTGTAGTATAATGCCGAAAAAATTAAACTTTTGAAATTTTCCAAAATTCTAAGTTAACCCTGAAAGTAGGACCTATGCCACCTTTATAAGTGTATTTTACTCTATTCTTACAAGAATATTAAAGAAAAATTTGGAGTGATTTTTGAGAAAAATATTGACAATGTCTCAGGTGCTTCATGTAAAGTAACCCCAAATTTTAAAGAATGCTTTTCAAAATCTCAAAGCTTGGACTCGAGCCAGATCGACCTTCAATTTGGAAAAAATTCTACGTATGGTTTAGGCGCTAGTAGTGTTCACAGACGGACGGACAGGCGGACGGGCGTTTTGACGTCAATTGGTTTTTCGGTATCAAGGACCCCCAAAACAGGGATTCTAGCTACACCACGTGTTAGAGCATTTTTTGCTTAATTTAGCAACTCAAAACTTTTCTTAGAAAAATTCTCTCTGCGGAAAAATTGGTTCCAATTTTTTTTCTCATATAGAGCAAAGTACGCTTATAATAACGGCACAAGTCCTTTTTCGTTGAATTCTCTAAATTTCCGAAAATTGTAAAAGTGACAAATAATGCTAGAAATTATGTATTGCTGTAGCTCCCCCAGTTACATGAAGCTGCGAAGTCATTAGCTCCGGACAGGAAGCAATGCGAGAAACGTTACATGTCCTGAACGAGTTCGCGCCAATTGAAAATCTGTCGCCACCGCTTCTTGGCATTGTACCCTCGATGGAGTAACTAGCGTTGTCGATTTTCATGGTAACCGTTAATTTTTTTTTTTATTTGTTGCGTCTACTTTGACGCAACGCGTCTCCAAGCCCCTTGGGGGGCGTTGAGCGCTTTGCGCTTCTCGAAGTAATCCTCCCATTACTAACAGCGCTCGTTTTTTGGAGTAATCCTCCGTTAATATTGTCTGTCGCGTCTCGTCGCAGTCGGTTGTCAAGAGGACCGCCAGGTAACATCTCCGCGTACGCGCCTCCTACCGCGCGCTCCTGCGTCACAACCCAGCGGCCAGAATTGGGAAGGAATAAGGATAGGGGTAGGGTTTAGGACACTTCACAGGGGTTGGACTAGCCCTTGTGAAGCAGCCGAACTCGTTTTGTTGGAACAAATTTCACATGAGATTCGATGATTCTTATTGACTTTTATTGTTTATATATATGTGTCATTGTTGGTTAGCTTCTCTCATTCTTTGTTAATTCGCTATACTCTTTTCCTCTATTAAAATTTATTTTAAGTTGCTTATTATTCATAAGCGTGCCATTAAACCGAAGCTTTTTAGTTTGTAGCTGATTTTTAATCTGGTAATTACTGAGATTACTGGAGGTGGATTCTTCTTTTTTACTGCTTTTGTTTTATTTGGTTCTATTTCGGGTTTTTAATGGGGCTCTAATCCGGCGAAGATGTAAACTGTGTTTTTTAGAGTTTCTTTTAGCATTATACTAGGTAGTAACCAAGCTTTCTCTCTTTTAACTATTTCCTCTTCTTCCTTCCGGCTGTCGAGATACATGGTTGCTTTGGCCTGGCTTGAAAACATTTTAATTGATTTTGGGAATATCTTTTACCTCTTCTATCATCATAGTTGTTCCAGAAGTTTTTTTTTTTTTTTTTTTTGTCTTGACGTCAATCTGGTTCTATCTCAATATCACTGTTAATTTGCCCCACGAGTAGTTAGAGACTTATGGCCAACCTATTCAGAGTCCCACATGAATAGGCAAGGCTTTATTACTGTGAGAGGTGGCCAGGTATCCCACAAGCTCCGTTCGAGATGCAGCAGCCCCAAACGCCACTTCTAGCCCAAGGCAAGTGACTCTTGGGCGTATAATGAAAACATCGCGCGCTCAACTTTTCCTAAGCCGTTTACCTCCCTCCTCAAAAAGGCATAGCTTGACTCCATCCCGTTCTGTTTCCCTCTTTAGTGAAGAATTGATTCCTACATAACCACTGTATCAATCATAACCGCAGGTGGGGGGACGGGGAGGATATTATCTCCTTTGCTTCCATTTTAATGCCATTGCTCTCTACTCTGTCAAGTGTGCAACGAGTCCCGACAATTAAGCGTCCCTGTGAATGATAATGAATAGGTCGGCAGGGCAGCCCCACGTGCACAGGAAGGGCTGCACCTGTCGCTGCTGGTGTTCTCTTCCCGTAACGGTCGTCCTCAGCGGAGGAATGTTGTAACCGACATCTTGGGGATGTGGAAGTGGCTTGCAAACGTCACGCGAAAGGTTAGCGTGCTAGGGTTTAGCAGTTTCTCCAATCTACCCAGTGAGCAAGTGCCATAGCCAGAATTGTTTTTCGTAGGGTCGGATACTGAGAACTTTTCTCCAGAGATACTAAAGGGCTTCCCTCCAGAAAAGAATCATCCTGGTTTACTTAAAAAAACCACTAATTATATTACTTTTTGTATATTTACAAATGAAAATTAACAAATTTTTTTAGAACATTTTATGTATTTTTTCCGGGACGCGGGATCCGCCCTGGAGCCCCCTAAACTACTGCAAGGTACATCTGTCCCTGAATTTTCGAAGTGAGCTTACCGGATGAACAATTGATGTAAGAACATACAATACGTGAACGAAAGAAACGTTTTCTATTTGCGTTATTATTCATTTTGTTGTTATTGTTATTTGTTTGTTATTCATTTTGCGAAAACTGAATATGAAATTTAACATATTTTGTTTCATAATAGTGAAATACCGTGATATCATTTATTTGTAAATAATGTAAACATTATTTTTAAATTATTCTGTAGATATTGTTCGGTTATATTTGCAATTGCCTAAAGATGGTAAACTGATCAAATAACAATAACTGAATTATTTTCGATTTGGAGAAGGACTTTATTACATTTCTCTTTCTTTTAGTTACGTAGGACTTGTAGTGAACGATATGATGTGGATTTGCACGACAGTTTCTTGATATGCCTGTCAAGATACAAGAAATAAAATATGGACGTACATAACTAATGCGAGTAAAATGTTTATTTTGAAGATAATGCCCTTTAAAAAGCCATATCAGACTTTGATTAGAAACAGCTATTTAGGGCTTGAAGGAACGAAAAGTTTCTTTATTTATTCTACAAGGATTATATTTTCTCAAACTGACTTGATATGAAAGAAAATGTGTGAAGATGTTTGAGTTTCGATTAGGGGTAACGATCAAAGAAGTTGTTTGCAATAATTGTAAATACTAATTATCTTAAAAAATAAAAATATTCAAAAATTTATTCACAGATGAATATTCTAAAAGGAAAAATTAGAAGATAAACGAAAATTTGCTTAAACATTAAGAACATTTTTCTTTGTCTTTGAATATTTTTAAATATTTCTTTGCACACTTCTGTGACAATGCTCCCTAGCTCGATCAGGTTTTTGTTTAGTTTCCCTAGATTCACATAGCAAATGCTGAATCGCGAATTGCTTTGTTTCTAGACTGTAGCTTCACTTTCTGCGCAAATTTTCTTGGGCTCTGTGAGTTTTTAGCGAGATTTTTATTCTTTCAGAATAATCGTTTAAGTTCCCGCGATAATGAGCCTATTACTTCACGTGGGAGAAAGTAAAGGATCAATTGACATCTTTGACTAATTTACTGATGCACTTAGTTTCTATTACATGAGAGCGAATATTTCTTGTTTTTGAATTGTGCCAAAAGTGCTCGTGGCTATCAACGAACAGTTAATGAGCTGGAACATGAATTCTGGAACTCATGACGTGAATGGATTGTATTTCTTCCCCGTAAGTCACAAAGAGTTTTTCTTAGGTCAAGTTAATGAATGAATAAATAAATTGTAAATGATCTGTTTACCATTTGAACTGTAAAGAACTGGATGGTTTAGAAAGTTTTTCGTTCATCAGCTTTATATGCTTTGATTAGAGATGTCATTGCTGTCAAATTAGGTTTCTAATAACAAAATATATTAAAAAGTGAAAAGCTATACTTCGCAACATTAAACTCAGGGATATATGAAAAAAGAAAACAAAATACGTGAAAAATTTGATCACTTGAAGCTATCACTTGACGTTTCAACCCCCAAAAAATATTATTTTACAAAACAACTTCACGGCTGAAATCATCAAATCATCAAATTACAGAACGAACTGGCATTGGCAATGAAGCTGTATGAAACCGTCTCACAAATCACCTCTGAATCTCTATTTCACTGATGCCCGAACCTTGATCTAAATCAATTACTGCAAAACATAACTCTTCCCAGTGAGAGTTCCTAACCGCAAACTAAACGCTGCGAGTCAACCCCGGCACATCCAGGCGAGTGGACCCATTCCGGTCGCAATTTATCGAGCGAATTTGCATGCCGTCCACATAGTTCTCCTTCCCAAAGACGCTGCGGCCTGCGGAAGACATTCAAGGTTCTATGCAAATGGGTCCCTCAGGTTCATTCCCCTGAGATCATATTTATCCCGCGCTAAAAGCCGGTAAATGTGCGTCGACCGTTTCCTACGTCTCCCCGTCGCACTGCACCCAGAAAGCGAACGTAACTCGTGCATTGAAACGGTACATAAATTCTTTGTCGTCGTTTTAACCGAGTATCAACCTGTTCGGGAGCGCGACCCGTTCCGAATGGTAGTTTATTGAGGCGCGAAGGCGGGCGGCGCAGACGCCCGAGAAGTGGTAGTCGGCGCGGAGAGAGTTCCTGGGTTGCGGTGCTGCTCCCAGCCGGTCTTGCCGCGCGCGCTGCACTCGCCTCCTGCGCACAGCTGAGGAAGTTGTGACGTTTTACATGGCACATCGCGCCTAGATGGCAAGCAGCACATGTTCTCTTCAGAGTGGGGAAAGTATATTGCTGCTACATCAAACTTTTAAATGTATTATGACACCAGCGCCATCTGACCATGCCTGGCCTGGATGAATGATTTCATGGACGTAATAATGTTTGTGATCAGAGGCGTACTCGAGAAGGTGGGGGAGGGACCTTCGCCCTCCCTTAGAAGCCGATGTCATAATGTGTCGTAGTTAAGCAGGGGCGTTCACAGAAAACTAGGGACCTGGGGCAGAAGACCGATAGAGCTCGTTATTTCCAATAAAACTTCCCCTTTTTTAATATTATTAATTAATTATATTATATTATTTTGAAGTGAATCATCTTTCACTACATTTAAACTACAGCATTTTCCCTACATTTTTCACTATTTTCATTCACATATTTCACTACATTTAAATATATTTTATCAAATATAATTGAATAAAATACATTTTGTATAACTTTTCGGGGCCCCTAATAAGATGGCGCCTGCGGCAAGCTGCTCTAGCTGCCCACCCTCAGTACGCCCCTGTGGCTTAGTGACAAATATGGTTTTTACTAATTTTCTATACTAAAGTCATTCAGTATTTCAATCATACGAGTTATAAATAACTACAAACCAAAAAATGAAACAAAAATTTAGATTCAGAGTCAATGAAAAATTCTCGTAAGAAAACATCCAGTTGACTGTACACTACCTGTATTGAAAATTCCTGGTTCCGCCAGTGAATATGATGAATTAATATCGGAAAGGTGGAAGCATCTCAGGAGAAATGAAACAACCTCATGTGAAAATCTGCTGTTAACCCGCTTACTGTATGTTTTACATGGAGCGTTTGGGGTAAGAACCTCAGTACTCAGAGAGGGAAAGCTAGTGCTCTGGTCGTTCGCTGCAGGTTGTTCCCTCCGCCGAGAAATTTCGGCGTTATGAAAAACGTGCGATAGTCAAACACGTTCTTTTTAACGATTTTTGAAAGTTCGTTTGAAACAACGAAGTCGGTTACTTAATAAAGTATTTATTTCTATTGGTATTCAGATTCAATTTATACGATTTATTAATATGAATTATACAATATTTATTTATTAGTATTATAATTTCATTCACTTGTCAACTTCTAAGCATGTAATTTATTGTCTTTTATAAAAAAAATCCACTTGCGTGATTAGACGAGAGAGGAATGACAAGGTCGTTATAAATGTAGTTTTTATAATATTTAAAATAAAATTGTCGAATATTGTATAATTTTAAGCAAGAGATTCTGAACTAATATTATATTAATTTGGCTTAGTTTTTAAAACGTTCCGAGTTTTGTCTTGTCTACTGTCAATATTTGTTTAGATATATCTTAAAATAAAATAACATTTATTATCCTTTTTTAATCGTTAAATAATCAACACTTTATTTTCTGATGAACAGAAAAGTATTTTTAGATCACGGACATGAATTAAAAATCGATTTTTTTAACTATTCGATCATCGTACGTTTTCAATTGTCAATGCGAGAAAAACACAGCCACAGATCCTCCTCTTGGAATCCGTACATAGACGTACGCACAACAGGGGGAGGTCAATTACATCTCTGGACCCCCTTTCCTCCCTTTTATATTTACAAATGAGATATTTGTCTCGTAAATAAATAAAATATATTGCAGAGAGAATTAAATTATAACTTTCAATGTTTCTATTAATACTTTCTATTAATTCTTATATACGTACAAATGCTTTTACTGTGAACCATTTACAGAGCTTCCAGATGACCTGAAGATTTCCCATCATGTCATGCAACAATTTTCCTTGTTTATTGGTATTAAATATTTCAATTATGACACACAATACATTACAAAACACACGTAACAACTGGGTATTGCGAAATAATTATTGTAATTGTATTATGCTTATTATAATTTTTAAAATGTTGTTACATATGCATAAAAATAAAAGTAATTACTATTGACCTCAGCCTTGATAATGCTCAGGGGGTCCATGAATCCCCTGTACCCCCTTCTGTGCAGGTCTTTGATCCCGTAGACTTCAAAATAAAACAATGAAATGCTAATTCGCGTTTATTTATGGTTACACCAGGGAACAAGATTTTTACCTCTAGGGAGGTAGAGTGCACAGCATATTCAATTTTATACGTAGATTACGAATAGTACAATAAAACATCATATCACGTCACAGTTTTAAAATGTGTATCTTAATACCGTATCATACCGTATTTTGCTATTAACGCAAATATCTTTAAATTGCTCCTGTATGATATGTAGAATCAATACGCATAAAATCTATTTACGAGTAAAAATAAAATATTTGCTCAGTTCAGCTATGCCACTTTCGTGAGATATCTACAAAATTAGACTTTCGTATTTTTGTATTTTTTACCTTCTGTATTCGAGGATTGGCGTTTTTATTCTCACGTCTGGTAGTCGCACTATTACGAGTGGTACGTACGGGTAAGTATCCAATTATGGTCTTAGTGATCTTAGTAGACCTTAGTGGATATTTTGAAAACAAGTCACGTGTACCATCATATTTCCTACTGCGCATCAGTCTTCGAAAGGAATTATTGTAGCCTTAGCCTTATCGCAAGTATACAAGTATCCAACTGTTGGGGTGGCAGATTCTGAGTCAGTCAGTGTCATGCGGAACTGTACCCGCAGGGCGCGTAAGGTTTGTGTCTGGTTTGCGTGTACTTCAAATATATTAATAAATTAAAGTATTGTGGATTTTATAGAGTGAAATTAACCACATGATCTTTAGACTTGAATCGGTTCGATATAATCCACAAATCCTCATTTCATATCGAAAGTGTGCGAATCAACCTGATAACTTCTGTTACGTTTGTGAAAGATTTACACCCAAACTCCAAAGGAATGAAATTACAAACCTTGCATATGCTTTATACTTTGGATGTCGTATTTGTGATCAGGACAAACCATGGGCTGCTCACCAGTGTTGTGTCACCTGTACGACGAACCTTAGATTGTGGTTGTCTGGAAAACAAATCGTGATTCGCTCTACCAATGTGGAGAATAACAATAAACCACTTTAATGTCTGCATATTATTGCATGAATATACGTATTCCGTTTTTAAGTTTTTACCTCGTATGAAGATGCTCATAAAATTTTATAGTAATGTAACCGGAGGACAATGTGGAAATTAGAATTGGATTTTTATTATTTCAAATACTAAATAAGTTTATATCTTTTGAACCTTGCGTGATAGTAGCTTTTTATAATGATTTTGAAATCAGCGCGATCGTTTCCTTCGAAATCACCTTCTTTCATTCTGAAGACATGAAAAAAATATTTTTTTGTTACCTAGTGTCATTAAAGGACAGCCATCTAAAGCTAGCAGCGCCTAAAAGCCAATCTCAATCAAACTATTTCCATAGTTACAAGCTAATTATGGGCTAATTAGGTACTATATTCCCGAATTTTAGGTTATTTTGGATATCCCAAAATCGTGGCCCATTCAGAAAATCCATCTAAAGATCAATTCAAATTCAACATCACGTGCAATATTGTTACGTAGGAATGAATGCCTTATTGTGAATATTTTCTACAACCAAGGTCTGTTAGATGTTCATTTAGAGGAAAATTGCGTTAGTTTACAAGTAATTTAGTGCGATTACCCGTCATTTTACAGGCAATCATAATAATAATAATATAATCCGAAAGTTGTTATAAATTGTTAAATAGCTTGAAATTGTGCTTCGTAAACAGACCTAGAGAAAAATCTGACGTAAATTTAACCAGGGATGGTTGACAATATTGCAACTGAAAATTAACAGTTAACTTAGCAGCGTTGTCAAATTTCTAATAAAACCTATAATCACGATAGGGAAACCTAGGAAAGAGCAGTAGTGGTTTTTACTTTCTCGCTACGGAGTAGAGTTATGAAATGCTGCGTGAAAAAAACGGCGAATTTTCGGCAGAAAAACTTATTACAGGGCTCTGGTAACGAAAAAGTGGATAAATCCAGTTGCTAAATTTAGGAAAAAATCCTCTAACACGTGATGTAGCTAGAAATCATGATTTGTGGGTCCGTGATACCGAAAAATCGAATGACGGCAAAACGTCTGTCTATCACTCCCTCCGTCCAACCGTCCACCTCCTGTCCGTCTGTCTGCCCGTCTGTGAATAATGGTAGGGGCTAAACTGTTCAGTCGATTGTCTCCAAAATTGATTTTCTCCCCAATCGATCTGGCTGATGTCACGGGCCTTTGAATTTGAAATTGATATTGCAATTTTGGGGGGTATTTACATGAAATCCCTGGGACATTTTCGAAATTTTCAAACAAATGGCTCCATCGTTTTTGATTAAATTTTGTTGGATAGTGTTAAGGACGTTTAAGAGAATGGTGCAGATCTCACGTTCGTTAAAAGCCCTGATTTTTCGAAAATTGCAAAATTGCAAGTTCAAAATTTTTCGGAGTCTTCCTGAAACTAAAATATTAAAGATAGAGTTTTTTCCCTTAATAAAATCTGTTTTTAAAGATAGATTTTGAAATAAAGTCATGTAGAATTTTTCGATTATTAGAGTACTTTTCGAATAATTTAGCGTGAAAAAATGGGGAAGAAAATACGTGCTGTTTTAGCATCACTAGTTAGCTTGGTTAAAGTTTGTGCCCTTTTATTCCTTTCATTGATTCTCGAATTCACTATATATTTTAAACGTAGGGATAGTGAAGTTTCATAGATCAATAATATTGTTATTCTTTGAGCAGCGATTGGTTAAAAGATTCGTTCGTCCCTGTAGACGAGGTTTGTTATTAGGCCCAAAAACTGAATTTCTGATCAAATCCCCAATTACTTTTCGTGCGCTCGCATCTCCGAAGTTTTGTAAGAGCCTGGAGAAGTGTTGTCGTTTGCGGCTGAGGTTTATTAACGGGCTTGCAAATCTCGTCGCGGTTATAAACACGTGCGGTATAAACACGTGCGTATAGAAATACTGTTATTCTTGTTTGTATTGTCGTCGAACACATTCATTTATGTGACGTACTATACATTCACCAACCGTTCAAGTCAAAGAAAAAGTACACATATCGACGTTTTCTCTCTCGAGCGCTGTTTCTCATCTTTATTCTCCAAAGTGGTCTCTATACTTTCGAACTGGTGTCGGATGGTTCTAGATAAGAGAGAAGCTTCATTATTTGAGCGGTATTGCAGTCCCATCATTGCACCAGGACTGCGACACGTTATAATGCTTGAGGGAAGTGAAGGTGACTACTTACAACTCTGGATATGTTCATGAGAAATAAACACACTTTAAATCCTGAGGGTCCACTTCCATTTAAGTGTTTACTTAGCATTCCAAAGAGTTCACTTACATGGATTTCATTATAATTCACTGTATAAATATAACATTTAATAGAAAATACTATATTTTGTATTACCTTGGATGTGCTACGAACCAAGAGACACACGTAGCATCTCAGGGGACTCAATCCTGCTAGCTTCTTCCTGTTTATCAGTCGCTTGGCGCAGGTTTTGTCTATCAATGGAGAGGGAGATGTATGAGGTTAGGAATCTGCCCGCAGGTCTCTCCTAAAGATTAGGATAAGGACTGGATGGGGTGGGAAGGACCGCGCGCGATCCGTGACCCATTGTTTAGGCTACTTCTCATCCACCTGGAATTGGTCAGAGGAAAACCAAGGAGACGACCGATTAGAGCACCCGGCGGCCTGAATTATCATCCAGGCAGGGGCAGCTTCGATATCCTACCATTGTTGGGTCTAGAATCTAGTACCTCTTAGTCTACAAGTAAATAAATTAAATTTACATTTTTTAAGATTAAATCTTCTGCGGCCTTAGGGCAGGAGATCTTGGTTGCGGCAGAGACGCTGCAATACGACCTACGGAATATTGCCGACGTTTTTTTCAACAACAAAGCGTGTCCTGGGCAATATTTTTAAGTTTCTGCTTTACCGCGAATTTTTTCAAGGAGGACTGTACATCGCGTCAATTTTGTTATCCCGATCTGTATGAAATGATCATTTTTGAGCTTAGGCGGTGGAGGCTTGTACAATTGTCTCCTTCCTGGGCAGGTGACCACAATTAGTTGTCCGTCTTGTCTTTCTCTGCAGGAACAATGGTATGGATGATCCTAAAAGATGAATTATGATGAATAATGAATGCTTATGAATGGGATGATGGGTCGGATGACATTTGTGATGGGGTGGGAAACAAACCACCCTTTAACCACTCAGTGAAAATTCAGTGCGCGGGACACGAACCCGCAGCCGACACTCTTATACGAACTTCCGACATGCAGGAGGTAAATTCTTGGGGCCATAAATTTTAGCCGTCCGCAAGCAACCACTCAGGGCGCCAGCGCGCCGTCGCGACGCCCGCCGCGCCGCGCTGGTGGCGCCCCGCGCGGGCTCGGCCGCAGGCTCGGACGTCAACACAGGCACGCCGGCGCGGTGGCGGCGGCGGCGGCGGCGGCGATGGCGGCGGCGATGGCGGTGCGGGCGGCGCCCTCAGTCGCGGGACAGGCGCCGCGGAGGGAGGTCGCGAGCGGGTGAGTGTAGCCGGACGCACCGTTGGGCGGCCGCCACGCGTCGACGCGGGATTCCGAATACACGCCCCGCGGGCTGGCCATGCGCCGCGCGCCCCGCGCCCGAGTCGAACCCCAGGGCGGCGCGTCGCCCCGATTGAGAGGTCCCGCGAGTGGCGGAATATCCGCTGACGGTGGTTGTGGTGTGGGTGGTTGAGCGAAGGTGGTTTTTTTCTTGCGGGTGGTGAGTTCCGAGTTAGTGACGGTGGTTGTGTGATACGAGTGTGTACACGTGTGTGCGAGTGACGTTGTGTGTGGGTGTGTTGCGGTGAGACTTCCTCGTCCGGGAC
This sequence comes from Teleogryllus occipitalis, assembly GCA_011170035.1. Lineage (NCBI taxonomy): Eukaryota > Metazoa > Arthropoda > Insecta > Orthoptera > Gryllidae > Teleogryllus > Teleogryllus occipitalis. The sequence goes on along the minus strand of BLKR01000212.1, from coordinate 369,175 downwards.
GTGTTCCATCACGGTGAGTATTCTGTGGCTCAACATCTCTTGCTGGTAGGATTCTCTTCGCAAGTCACAAAATTTAGGGTATTTGTTACGGGAAGGTACAATGCAAGTTGTATGGGTAAAATATAAAGTTATTCAGTTTGTCGTACATGTTTATGCTATATGACATGAATATCATTAATTATTTGAATTTTTACGACTTTTTGCGTTTGAATGTGTACGATTCAGAGTGTTTTCCATAAATGTCGTTTACCACTAACAACTTCATCACATTAGAGAAAATCCATCAGCAAGAAGACGATTCTTCATCACGAACTCATAATGGTTTCAGGAGGGAAACCTCTGAGTGTTTTTTCATACATACGCAGATCATTTGTTAATTTTGTTTTACTGCAATTTCGTATGTGAATTTTTAGTGAATAATCTCTCTCAATGAGATTTTGATGAGATAGCCAAGTTCAGACGAATGTTTGAATGAAGCATTATCGTAACTTTCAAACGACGGAAGAACAGTACTTCTCAAATTAGACTTCGATCTTACTTGTAAATTATTATACTTTGTGAAGCTGAAAAAACGTAGCATTTTAAGGGAAAATTTATAACCGGATGAGCACCCTGAACTACCTTACTACATTTCTTCAATAAACCAATTTGACTCGCACAATATTACTAGAGATTATGGATCATTGCTTTGACTTTGCCGTTTTAAATTCTATTTTGCCCAGAAAATGCTTTCACAGTGAAGAAAGAAGTACAAACATGTTTCACGGTTCAAAATATTTAGTTTATATCTGCCCGCTCATTTGAATATTTCGTAAGGACTACATCCATCTTCCTGGTATGTGACTAATGTCATCATCGGGATGTAGGAAAGTCCAAAACAGATGACCAATTTTGCCTACACTTATAGAAATCTCTTCATTCTTCACTATAAATTTTGGAATAATTCACTCAGTTCCGAGGAGATTGGAAGTGGAAATGAACTCCAATTGTAATGGAGTTTGTGAGCCTTATCGAAAGAAACTGGAATGGTCTCGTCTATAGCATGAATGGAATCAACGGACGGAAAAACAAGTTCTTGACGGAACGAAGAAGAATAATCGAAAGTCCAAACATGTTTGTTACGCTTGGTGAATGATGCAGTACTTCGGTGCTCATCTCTTAGGAAAAAGAGAGAGTTAAATTTTATGGCGTTCATTCATTACATTACCACATTTTGGTCTGGTGCGCCCCTTGGGATTATGTGAAGTTATGAAACTTAATGTATAAACACTTCTTGGCACTTAGCTTATTTTCACATGAGAAATTACGAAGCTTTGAGGTCGTAGAGAGTTAAGAAGAACATTACTCATTCAAGCCATTTAAAAACAGCTCTTCGAACAATTTAGGCGTTCGTAGGAGGTTACCACACATAATGTCACAAACGTTATGAATTCAATTGACTATTGTAGAAATAACCAGTATCGTCTTTCGAGATACTCGGTTAATCGTTTACTATCCCTTCAAATTTCGTTTAAAATATTCGGAGATAGAGTTCGTCTCTGAAAATTAGTGCGGAAAGGCTTTCCGATATTTCAAGAAGAGGTATTTTTATTAAGATTAAATTTAGGATAAATGTGAGACTTTCTTATGCATAATTATACACTTAAACTGAAATATAAATATAAAAGCATTATGAGAGATAATCCCGACATTGCACAATCGTGTTGAAGACTACGATGCGAATGCATTCATTCAAGAAACGGGTTATCATAGGAACAAAGAAAACATTCGTATAATAATAGGATAAATTTATGTTTCAATTGTACTACGCAAATGTAACTGTCAAGCCAATTCGTTCATAATAGAGAACTTTCTCACAAAAATTTCTCATTGGGATACTAGCATATCATTGGTAGCTCCGAAGAGATGCCACTGTGGAGAGTTGAAAAATAATGGGCCGAGAACGAGCTTACAGTGTAAGAAAAACAATCCACATTCCTTCTCTCTCGCACGCGATACCCTTCCTGTAAGGAGCCGGTTTCAAGGACCTTCTTGTCACGCGTCGGGTGGAATCCACCAACCATCCGTGGCTTCTCTGCTCCTCCACCAACACACCCTCCGCTCGCGCGCGTCCAATCAGTCTGTCGCGTGGGGGAGCAACAGAGCGATTTGACCAACACTCGAGACTGGGGGTTCCGCTAAGACTGGGAAAGTGGAAGTGTCCCAAGTCACTTGAAAGAACGTGATAACACTTCGACATACTATGAATATTCAACAGCAAGGATAATCGAAGACAAATTGTCTCGTGGTTACATCACGTCGTGCTTCACATTCATGAACCTATTATTTCATTCAAAGTCATTATACATTATAATTTCACGTTAATGCACATGCTGCACTGATAATAAAGACATTTTGTATCTTAGTCGTAAGAGCAACTATTACCATCATTAATCCTTACTTCGATGAAATTTAATTAAATGCGACACGGTTATTTTGAACGGACACTATTTCAGAGACTTTTATTGTGAGTGAAATCCGTTTTCAATGGTATAACATTCACTTTTTACCATATATGTACTGCGAAATTAATTTTCATTAAGAGCACATATCTCAGGATGATCAAGGCGGATCTTATTGTTTGGACTACTACCCCATCTCCGGGTGATTCTGGTGGCAATGTTGCTCGAAAACATCGTTTCTGGGAATATCCTTTGTTTTGATACCTACAAAACATATAATATAATAAAGTGGGTACCAAAGGCTGAATTGTTTCGTTTGCTGTTATTTGTTTTACTTAAATTATATTTGAGAACATGTATTAAACCTTACAATTGTGTGTGTATGTGTGTGTGTTCGGTTTCGTGAATTGTTTCTGAAGCATAGGGGAAAAGCATCGCAAAAGAATGACGGAGAGGGGGAAAATCATGAATTTGCATTCCTAAAAAGCAATGTTTGAACGGTATTTATAATCGCCAATTGTGTTTGACCTAGTACCTAAGACTCGAATATTATTTATCGATAATTGAGACTATAATACCGTAGAAGAAAGCGCACATATTAATGTTTAGTTATTGCACTAATTATACAAAAAAATGCTTGATTTTTTCTGAGCCCGCAAACGTGAAGAGTAAAGACAGTGAGGGAAAGAAGGAAGTTCGTGAATCATGTTTTCGCATCTGTATAAGAATTCATCCTTGATACAGATCATCTGATACTCTGTAGAATATAAAATAAAAAACAACAAAAAACAATCATTTGTCAGCGTTCGAAACTAAAGGACCAAAAGTATTCTAGCTAATTTGAGAAAGCGACTATTGCACTTTATGAGGCATGTAACCGCAAGAAGGTAAGCTCGTCCGACTGTTCTCACAACCTTCCTCCTTTTCCTGTTGTTTTTATGTTATGAACTTCCCGTCATATGCCACGGTAGTTTCTTCGCTGAAAAAAGAGCCATTTTGATTTGAAAGAAGCAACATATTTTGCAGTATTATATATATATACTATATATATATATATATATATATATATATATATATAATACATTACATATATGTATATAATGTAATACATAAGTAGTTAAAAGCGTACGTAAAGCTCTAAAGTATGCATGGTGTAAACTTTAAATGTTTTAAACTTATTAAGCTCATTCAGTTTTATGAGTGAATATGAGACACTGATGTATTAAGGATGTATTGAGATATTGTAATGGAGCCATGAATAATGTTAATGAATTGCCAGTAGCTAACCTGACGATAATACTTGTTCGTGTACCACACGTAAATAGAATATTAGTTCAGTGAGATTGTAGTATATCTACATAATTTTATTACTTTATCGTTTTCTGATGTACAATGTAAAGCAAATTAATATCGTACTTATTCTACAACATATTTTTCAATTTTCAGGAGTGGAACTATATTAAAGGAAAGGGGTATGCTGCATTTGAATCGTTGAAAAATATTTCTATTTGTAACAGAAAATATAAATATAAATAAAAACATTAAATTGTCATTGAAATGTATTTTAAACTGTGCAAGAAATTGCAAAATAATCATAAACATTTTTTTAAACATTGTTTTTCCTTTCTCGAGTATTAGGAATATTCCTGTTACTCGCAACGAAATATTCGGACTACACAAAATATTTTGATTAACTTTGAAAAGTGTTCTTTTAACTTTGGAGGATAAAATTTGTCAAAAAGGAAGAAAGAAAGAAAGAAAGAAAGAAAGGTGAATACCTATATATCTTTATTCACAGTTCAACTCTCCTAGTGAAAGAGAGCGGGCAGAGGTTTTGAAGCTCAAGAAAACGTATGCAGCTTTTATGCATTCGTCACATACAGTTTTTGGCTGGTTTTTGACGTTAAATATATAAATAAAATTAATGATCAGCGAAAATATGAAAATCACGGAAACTTACACGTGCTATAAGAACTAAAAGCAACAATATTTGTATTTAATGCAGTGTTAAACTTACTACTCGTATGGGATCTCAATCTCTGTAGAAATAACCGCACCACCAGTCCACACCCATGTCATTACTTCCCGTCCACAGCCCCGGTTATAAATCAAAACGCGCGTCACCGCCGTTGCGAGGGCACGCCGACACTGAGAGTGCTGTAATTTAAAGCAGTAGCCTCTTGCGACCGGGCGACTCCGCTGGAGTGTCGTTCACAAGGCGGGACGTCCCAGGACATCACCCCGCTCGCGGCCCGCGCCAGGCGGGCAGCACGCGTGCAGTGGAGAGCGCGCGCGAGCTCGTGCGAGCGGCCGAGGGTCGCGGGAGAAGTTCCCAACAACCTCAGCGGGACGCCTACGGCGGTGGAGGGAGTCGGCACAAGGGGCGGTAATACGTGACTCCATGCCGCATGCGGCCCTTCGTGGCAAGCTCCTCTTTACAATAGGAGAACACTTGTGACGTGTTCTGCGGAAACAAACGTCAACATACGTGCGTGAAAGTATATAGTGTTGTGACGTGACGGTGTTGTGGCAAACACTAAATGATTTTTTTTTCAACTATTTGTTTCAAAAGTAATTACCAAACCATGTGGTAGGAAAAGAGCAGATACAACAGGTCTGCAACATAAACGATGTTGAGGGGGGAAGTGGGTGTACAGCAGAAACCCAGTATATTTAAATATTAATATTTGTATTTATTTAACGCCAAGAGATAGTTAAAAGGTGTGTGTGGCGTACTATGGGAAGAATAGTAGTAAAGCCAGGTCGAGATACGGGCAAGTTGAGCGTGTGTAGCAACAATCAGATGGCAGGAATGAACATAGTTGCAATGGTGGTGTGATGGAGTCAGTGATGAACGCATTAATGATTGTGACAAGAACAATGGTGGTAACTGGTGAACAGCTCTGCAAGATGCTACAGGGCTTCTTTCCGAGTACAAAAATCCAGTCAACGTTTAAACTAATGGTTTAGCTTTTGCGCCTTGTGCATGTACACGAAACATCTACACTGAGGCTCATCGAAAAAACGTAGAGTATTGTTTGTTGCAGGAGTAGTGATGTAGTTATGTAGTGGAGGAGTGGTTGTAGTGAGAGCAGAAAATAAAGATGTTTATGGGCTCCGACATTCTGTCATTTTATATTTTCAACTCGTACGCAAAACAGATGAAAGAGTGAATGGCAGCAGTCGCATTGCTATGGGATGGGGCGGCCAGTCCGCGGAACACTATTCAGTTAATATCACCACAAATTATAATTTAAATTTAAAACATGTCTGTAAATATTTTTTAACATTGAAGATCATTGGAATTAAAAATAAAAACTACTTTGCAAAAATAGTTCTCAGTTGGAATCAAAGTAGTACTCGTAAAAATAGTGAGTAAACTTATTGACTTACATAGCCGTGCACACAAGGGGGGGGGCAGGGTCCACGTGAAGATCTGGAAAGTGGCCCTGTAGCCCTGCGCACTAAAATATTTATTTTCGTAAATGTAATTAATTTCGTATTTTCGCCTTTTTGAGCAGAGGCTGTCCAACCTATTTGGCAACCATGTAAATTGATCAATATAAAATCAATTGTATTTATTAATAAATTATATTAATTGTATCATTATAAGTTGGCTGAGGTGATTCAAGGTGTCAAGTGCAGTGCCTCTGACCGGGAGATCCTAGTGTTTGTGTCTTAATAGTGGCGAGACTTTCGACACGAGCTAGATCGAATTCACCCGCCGACTGGTGGAAAATGCGAGAGGCCGAGTGCTCTGATCGGAAGATTTCCATGCTTTATCCAGTAAATACATGTCAGGCGAACTCCAGAGTAATACCCTAACAAACGGACCACGGACCGCCGGGGATCTTTCCTTCCTCTTCCTTGTCCTAATCTCACCCTTACTTACACACACGTACACTTATACGCACTTCACTTCCATACATGTCGGGAGACCAGTCAGGACCTTAAGGCTTGTCTCGGCTGGGGCGGTGTCCTACTGGTGGGACATACGTGGATGGGGCAGCAAGCCGACCGATCTCACCACCGAGCGGGGGAAAATGCAACCACTTCCCGTGATAAAAACATGCACTACACTTCGGGGACTAATGACTATAGGCGTTGACGCGCCCGGAAACACGAAATAGTCAATCATGTATCATTATTAAAGTTATAATTTCATTCTGGCAAGTTTTATTTATTTCTTAGTAAAATATGTTATACGTAAATTAAAACGTTTAATGAAAAAGAGGGCACAGAAAGAATGTTGCCCACCCCTCTTGTTACAGTCAGCGCACGTCTGTGTTGACTAATAAATAACATTACACGGAATATGGTTTGACATTGGGTCAATTGTAGAAACACGTGAGATGCACGGAAATGAAGCGACACCAACAATTATCACTTCGGGTGTCACCAACCCAAGCGACGCTGCCTGTCTCGTAGTAGCAACGAGCGAGACAACGGCTACGAGGGATTGCGTGCGGCCAAGCACCACGACGACGGCGCCGCGGCGTTGAGAGCAGAGACTCTGGCGGCGACCGCGGCGGCGGCAGCGGCCGTGCGTGCCTGCGTGAGAGCCGGGTAATTACCACCCCGGGGGCCGGGCGTCCGCCCGCGGGCGGCGGTGGGCGATGGGCGTGCGGGGCGCGCGCCGGCCGCCCCCCGCCGCCACATTCCTCGCTGGGCCGACTGACTCCCTGCCGCGCCCACCGCCGCCGCCGCCCTGCATTCCCTCGACCGCCCGCGCGCCCTATACTAATCCACTACCCATCATTGTGGTTCCACCCCTCGTCAAGTGGGGAGCCCCCTACGGCGGCGAGGCTGACTTTGCAGCTTGCTCGCCACGCCCTCCTTTTAGTTTTCATCTCCTCTACGAAAACTCAACAGAAAAAGGAATTATATATTTTCAACAATCATTTCTTTGTACAATTTAAAACTAAGGATGTCTCGTTTTCTTTCTTATTATAGAGAATCGTTGAATATTATTACTTTTTTTTACCCTGATCGTTTTCTTAGTAATTAAAATTACCTTGTAATTTCATGTTAAGAGTTGTTTACTGATGAACATTTCTGGGCAAGTAAACATGTACGAAAAAATGTGTATATGTATATGTGTGTATGCATATATGTGAATATGTGTAACGTGTATAATATTAGTTCATTTATAGGGATAACACGGTGCACCTGTACATAGCATGCAATTAGAAGTGAAAGGAGATGATTGACAGTTAGACAATTTACTGCATTACATGATACGGGGTACGGAGTGCCAGTGGGGCGAGGAGTGAGAAGTGATACTAAACCATACAGGCTTATGTCGTGTGGTGAGCGTTGGAATGACGGACTTATTTCAACAATAATCGAAACCATATTTATCTCTGGAGGACAGACATGAAGTGATATTCCCTACAATTCATTATCTACTTTGCAGTATAGTGTTTCAATAGTTAGCTCTCATAATACATTGATGTAAGAAATATTATACAATAATGTTAAAGAATGCAATGTAGCAGAGTCTGTAAAATGTTTCATTATTATTATTATTATTATTATTATTATTATTATTATTATTATTATTATTATTATCAGAAAATTGCTACTTAACAGAAGTTAAGGGTAAGAACAAATTAATACAAACAATTATTATTTTTGAGATTATTATTTTCGGTGTGTCACATTTTTTCACATATTCATGAAAAATAAATACGACTGTCCTTTGAGAAAAAACTTTTTTTGTGGCAAAACAACAAAAAGCAAACAAGACTGATAGATGAAGAAGCGAATGAAAATTATAAAGTCCATAATGCCCAATGTGAATAATTGTTAATATTTGTTCCTTTTTAGTGTTGTGTTTCTACGTTCGTCTGTTTCGTCGGAGATGTCATTGTTTTCACGACCAGCATTTTTAATCTTCTCTTTAACTCCATTGCATGCATCTTGACTACTTTCACCACTTTCAGTTCTCATCATTACTTTCATTGACCACTTTTCCTTCCATTACTTTTTCCGAGAATAATTTCATTTCAGTTCATTGCACTTAATGCTAATTTCACTGTTTTCATCATAGTAGTATCCGTTAAAGATCATCTTTCACGAACAGTTTTACACATTCTTTGAATATTAATTTTTTACAGAATGTTCCTTAGTAACACCTTTATTTAAAACATAAGATATTACAACTTATATTCTTATTTTTTAATATTCTTTTTAAGAATGATTTGTATTTTACTGTTTGTCCCGATTATAATTCTGTAATAATCGTTCAAGTGTTGTATTTGTATCACCTGGAGAAAAATTCTTACGTTATAGCTTGAGTAGATGAAAAAAATAATTTCATTTCCTTGATGTTATTGCTCCTATTTATCCCCACCTCCGTCCCCACCTCCGTCCCCACCTCCGTCCCCACCTCCGTCCCCACCTCCGTCTCCACCTCCGTCCCCACCTCCGTCCCCACCTCCGTCCCCACCTCCGTCCCCACCTCCGTCCCCACCTCCGTCCCCACCTCCGTCCCCACCTCCGTCCCCACTTCCGGGTCCCCACACCCGCCCTCCATCTCCCTCCGTCCCACTTCCATCCCCACCTCTGTCCCCACCTCCGTCCACACCTCCTGTCCCTTACCACTGTTCCCATCTCCGTCCCCACCTCCGTCCCCACCCTCTCCGTCCTCACCTCCGTCCCCATCTCCGTCCCCACCTCCGTCCACACCTCCGTCCCCACCTCCGTCCCCACCTCCGTCCCCACCTGCGTCCCCACCTCCGTCCCCTCCTCCGTCCCCACCTCCGTCCCCACTCCGCACGATCTCTCCGCGCAGGAATCTGGCCAGCGTCCGATCGGGGATACCTCAAGAGGAACGCCGCGCGTGCGGGGTATGCGGTGCTCCGACAGGGGATCGCATGCGGCCTCTGCTCCATTGGGGGCCGGTATTGTACAGCCCTTTCAATAGACGGCGCACATACATCTCGTGGGACTATGCTTTGGTACACTGCGGGGAAGTTTGGGATTGATTCTGTTGTAAGGTTCGGAGACAAACAACTGCACGCCATTGCTCTTTCTGAAGAATGAGAAAAGGTTGAAATGGGTCATAAACTACGAACTACAATTTGTAAAGAATTTTATCAAAAGGAATTGCTTTGTAATTCCTGTAGTCTTGTTCTATGTTTTATTGCTTAGGAAAATTTTCTTCTTTCATAACAAGAAATCTTCATACTTTGTCCGAGATCATGCTAAGATAATGCGCCTGTTTGGAACAATTCATGAATATATAATAATAAAGTAAAATTTTTCTCCTTATATTTGAGAACAACGAATTACACTTATATTTGACAATAACGGGGCTTACGAATACTTTTTCAAATATATTCTAATTATTTTGTGATGAACCTCTCTTTATTGCATGAGCTCAAGGAAACACATAGTAAATGTAGGAAAGGTAATACATTGATTTACCACGTGCTTATCTTAAGAAATTCAAAACAGAGCATGAGAGAAAAAAAATTCGTAAGCTCCTTTCCTCTCTCAATACGGATTGTAACTGCCTCCGCAGCAAAACATCTCCACAGAAGTGAGGAGATCTGGGACACATCGATCAGTCCAAGCTGAGAACGGAAAGGAACAAAAGCAATAACTCTCAGGAACGACGAAGTCCCGGATATGAACCGATCAGTGCTCCGGCTCGGAGAAAACACGGCGGTTCATCCGCACAGCCTCCCGGCTTCCGAACGCCTCCGCTCTACTCTCCTCCTCCGATCAGCTCTCCTCTCCTTTGCTCCCTGACGCTGACACTGCTACCCGCCCTTTACTGCACTCATCACTTCACGCGTTCCGAAATATGAGCTGCTCTCGATAAAGCGCTCAGTGAAAGCTCCAGAACACTGAGTAGAAACGTGCAAGAATACAACTTGAGAATCATTGATTAAATAGAAAACAGTTTGTCTCCCAATAAAAATAAAGCGTAAAGAAAGTGGTTATCATTTGAACGAAGGAAATTGAAAATGAAAATTTCATTAATTCTTCAGGAAAGTAATGTCTCAAAGATTTAAAACGCTTGTTAATAATAAAAAGAAGTTCACCAAAAATCTCTTCATTCCAATACTTTATCTTTTCATTCGTTTTCGAGGCATGGGGAATATTATGTCTCATCATCGAAATGCTATTTATTTAATCTAATTTTTATTCGCATTTATATATTAATTCCAAAAAGTATTAAATTTAATATAAAATTCCATATTAAGTACCCAAATGCTCTCGTTACGTTCATCAGAACATACACGGTCGAGTTCGAGGTTGAGAAATCAAACATACGTATTTTCTTCACCCCCGTAACATGATAAATACGTCGGCCAAGAGATGAACAGCACGAAGTCAAGCTTATTAAAACCCATCTATTCTCGAAATCATCCAGATACAGTCTTGTGAACTCTATCTGTACCTGGTGACCCTCTCAGGTCATCAGCAAACATTTAACCTCGATCACCCTGAACAGCTTTCTCCGCCGCACTCAATATCCGGCAGCAAGCGCGCAGCTATCGCAAGGAGCGGATCGCTGGGTTATTCGCCGACGGCGCGGCATATTATCGTCTCGTTCGCCCTGCCCCCTCTCCCCGTCCCTCGCCCGCTCACCCACCCGCCCGTCCTCTTACCCTTCCCACGTTCGCCCTCTCACCATTCGTCCATCGCCCGTCACCCCCCTCGCTTACAAGCCCTTTCGCCCTTTTTCCCAAATGCCCGTCCGCCCATCCACCCGCACGCGGCCCACCCTTCCCGCCCACCCATCCACCTCCTCACCCTCTCGCCGGCCCGGGCGCGGGCTCGTCGTCGGCGTCGTAACTTAACGACGTTCATTAGGCGGTGAGCGTTGCAACATAGGCGCTTCGCACCGCGTCACTCATTACACCGAGAGGTTCCCAGGATACTCCGCGTTGCGACGCGACCCGGGCCTCAGAACGGCGGTTTAGGTGGATGTTAGTGGAGATGGAGAAGAAGTGGAGGAGAAGGTGCAGCTGTTATAAGGAGGAAGAGGTGTTAGTGAAGGAAATGGTAGGTGGGGATTTAGAGGGGGAGGACGAAGTGGAAACAGAGAAGGCTTTTGGAAGTGATGATTTGAGGTTTGAGGTGGGAGTAAAGTGTTAGAATTGAGGTGCGATTTGGAAGATAGGGTGGAGGTGATGTTGAAAGTAGAGGTGAAGTTCAAAAGGTGATGGTAATGACGAGGATGTGACCTAGGCAATGCTTCAGTAGGGCGCAGAGAAGTGGAAGTGCTGCTAGTGGCGATGGATGTAGGAATGGTAGGGGTTATTCTAGCGGAGATGGTGACACAAGAGACGTCCCTTTGTGGAGATGAAGACACTTCGTATATACATAATTAACGAGGTTGAAAATTATTCATAACTGATAACTAACGATAAGGAAACGAAGAATGTTCGTGTCTAAACGACGTTCAGAATATATTTGCATAAAAGTTTTAAGATTCTTCATTCTTATTGCAATTTATACAAAGAAACTATTCTACAAACAGAAAAACAAAACATATTCGACAGTAAAGACTATCATGGGATGGAAATTACTGAGAAAAATTATTTCCATTTTGGGATGAAATAACAGGTTCGTACTATTACTGCCCTAAGATAAAATAAAAATGAATATTTGGGGATCGGAGCTTTAATCTTTAAAATCTCTTTATTTTATTTTATTTTTAATTATAAAAGTCCTGAGCAATTGAGCAAAAGACTTGACAAAGAAGTTGGTTGATGAAAATTCGAGAAGCCACTTGGAAAATTTTTTCACTCCTTGCATACTATTTCGTATTTGCTCCCGCAGTATTAATTTGCTACAGCGATGCATTCACGATGCCTGCGCCCTAAATCACAAACACACACACACACATACACGAATTAAATGTTGAACGACTCATTGTACGAAACGAAGGGAATATCTGATTTTCACAGTTAAGAGCTAAATGGCTTTTCACGTTTTGAAAACTGGCCTTTTTTACTGTGGATATTGAAGTCATGGGCGTACATCTCGTAGTCCGTCGAGTCCAGGAAGGTGCTCCCATGCGGTTGAAATTGACGAAGAAACGATGGGGGTGGACGGAGAAGAAATAGCGAAAAAGGAAAGCCTGCATGCGGCAGTAGCGCAGATATTCAATACAGCATGTTTGTTCAGAACTCGATGTCGCAACTGGTTGAAGATCAAACATCTCGATTTCTTTGATATAAACGACGACGCGTCGGCAGGAGTAGATGAAGATCCTTGCGAGAAAAACTTCGGGCTCTTTGCTATCTGAGAGGCAGTGTCTCTGTAGTGCAAAAGTGAATCGTAGCTGCACACTTAGCCACGTTATTCGTGGAAACCAGGAGATATATAAAACGTGAATAAAAGAAACAGAAGTAAATAATAAAATTATCAGAAACAACAGAACTCACGACACATTATAATGTTTCGGAAAGAAGAATTATGCGAACTGACGGGTAAGAATTGAAAGTAAATCGAGAACAGTGCAGTTAATGGCGATTAATACTGCACAACATTCTACTCTTACTGAAAATCGAGTTCCTTATTCGAGTGCATCTGGGCGAATGTTATAAAAACCTTAAAATGTTAGTCTTATTTCACATACAACAATTATTTTAATAAAATATTTTTAAATGCTTTCGCACACAGCTGTCCTATTACCTCAATTATTTTAATTTCTGATGACAGATTTGAAGGCGAAGGTAAGGTGAAGCTATTCAGCAAGAAGGAAAGCATTTCGCCCGCGGCATCAGGGAGAAGAAGCGGCGTCTCAAGGCAGCTGGGAGGAGCGAAGAAGGGCGGTGCGAACGTTCTCTAATTCGGGCCCAAGCGCCCAAACCTTGCTTAAAATTCCACCGCTTAATAGAGCTGCCTCCGCCGCCTTCGTCACTGCCTCCATCCTCCCTGCCGCCGGCACCTCTCACGCCCTCACCTCCGCCTTCACCACTTCCCTCGCTGCCACCATCACCACCGCCTTGTCACCGGCAATACCGCCAACCGACTTAGTCCCCACCATGATCTTCGCTTCAACACCATCCTCGTGTCTGCTGTCACCTCTTCCTCGTCCGCCGCTGACTCCGCCATCATTGCCACTGCCAGAGCCGTCACCACCACCTAGAAACTGCACCACCACTTAGGACTCCGCTCCCGCCACCTTTACTCCCGTTCCTGCCATCGTCATTGACGCCGTCGCCCAGTCACTGTTGCCCCGTCGCGTCTGCTTCCGTGCTGCCATCACCGTCACCTCTGGCACTACCATTTCCATCGCCACTGACCGAAGCCAGCCGCAGTCGAAAAGCAACGCCCTGCGCGGCGCGCTCTTCTTTTATTCAGCGAGACAAATTGCGGCCGCGTTTTCGAGACGCACGGATTCAGCCGGCCGGTGGTCCTTTTCACGGACCATACACGTCGCGTTTCCATATTAAAGAGAACCCGACGTCGAATCCAAACAGCCCTCTCGATATTTACATAAAACGCCCAGGTCACAGATTATGAAATTCGGTCGCTTCTTTATTTTTCCTCGCGAAACAGAGTGCGAGAGAGAGAAGACGTACCCGCTACCGAAAGACCTGCATCGTTAAACAGTTTGTCCAGCGACTTTTACTCACCTGAAGTGGCCTGGAACAATTGGATGCTTTGTAATGTGCGACCATGTTTAAAACATGCAAGGCCTTGTAAATTTCCACCCGGAATAGAGAGGCTCGTATTTTAAAGGCCTGTTATAAACAAATGAATGGGAAGAAGCGGCGCGGGTTTCGTGTTGACCGAGCTCTCGCCCCGTTGAATAGAATGCGCCGCGGCACGGCGGGGCCGCTGCGAATTAGCAATGGAAGGGGGCCGAGACGGCGCCGGCGCCGACGCTTCGCAAACAATGAGTCGGCGTTTGGTAGCGAATTCGTATTTAGGGGGCCGTGGATCGGGAATGCCGGCGCGCGCTCTCCACGCGACCTGCGGGGAAGTTGCGCCACTTCTTTGTTCGCGAGGGAAATTGAGATTCAGTATCAAAGCATTAGCTTACTGTCTCTTTCTGGCTTCGTAGGCTGAATCAGAGAACGTGCTCAAGAATCGAATATCAAGAATGATATTTGCACAAAAGAGAATACAGAAAGAAGAACGTGGCCACAACGTCGTGTGGAGAAATTACGCTTACACTTCTCCAGATATTATGTACGTATGAGTAAAATATTACTTCAAAATTAAAATCAGGTCAGTGAATAAATACCGTAACTCCATCAACACGTCGTATTCTGCTTAACACGCACAAAGACTGATATGAGAGTGGTGCTTGGGTTAAGTTTTTGTTCGGAACATCTGCTTCTAGAAATTTCATGACATAAATAACATACAATGCCTCTCTTGTGGTTGCTTGAATAAAGGTCATAGTTTAAATTCTCACAAAATGAGTATGTACTCACATTCTTGGAATCATTGCTTTCCAGTATAATTTAACTTCCAAGAATTCGTAGCGTGCATGATGTTTTGAGTAAATTTATCCAATTTTCTAGTTAGGAGAACGTACAGTAGAAAGAGTTCTCAGAGGAGAACTCGCTTCTAAAATGCTATGGCAGACAATGATTTTAAAAAAAATTGAAATTCAAATGCAAATGAAGATAATAACTTGGCGTTTCAAAACATTGATATGAAAAGTCGGTTACTTAGAAAAAAAAATTTTAAAAAGTCATGGATGTTTTAAATGGCCACTCAGATTATTCAATCAGAAATGTGAAATAGCTCTCTACATTTTATAAGTACTAGTCTTTATTTTATAATCATGATATATTATACCTATGTTGCACATCTGACTAGCGACTGGTTGTCACAATACCCTAACATCAGGCCACATCGGTTGTGTTGTGTTTTCATGCGAAGACAAATCGTAAGGTCAGTTAAATTATATACACGTTTCCGATTTTGAATGCGAGCTTTCTCCCACACTCGTTCGGTACATGAAGTGGATCCGAGTAGATCTCATCAGAAAGCCTTCGATTCACAGTGATTTGCTTCGATTGAGATAATCACTGCGGAAGATAGTACCCACATGAATCATGCAAATGCCGGTTGTGATGCGGATTATCACGAAACGCTGGAATTTCGAGGATGTGGAACATCACGTCCTCTATGTAGTTCCACATTCTTCACACACGATCGACATGCGAGAAGCGAATTTGCGATTGCATTATTGAGGTTGGAATCGAACATTCGCTTACACTGCAACACGCGATCTCTCGGTTACCGACCTTGGTCGATCCATATTTATGACTTTTCTCCCAAGCGTCGTATATAATTTATTCATTTTATTGACGTAAACAAATTATTTTTAGTGTGATTATTATTGCAAATAATATCAAAAATAACAAATTTGCCAGGTTTGCATTAGAAATACGAATTATGTATTACATATTGGGCTTGCTTTAGTTACGATAATTTTGGTTGATTTTTGTATACCCGACGGCTTTGAATGCCCGAGTTACCATAACAAGAACTCATATCTGTGAATATCAGAATTCAGATGGAGAGTTTGAATCCTGGCTAGAACTAGGATTTTCCGAACAATGAAAATTACCAGCACGGAATCATCTGAAGTCAAAGTGATGTGACTTAAATTTGCTTTCCTAGTAATATAGTAAAAAACTATCACTATTTTGTTGTCAATATTCTCAGTGGTATTATTTTGCTCAATTGTCAAATTAAGTGAGCCACGCGACAATTCTATAGGGCACGCAGTATCTGTAAATGAAAATTTCGTATTTGTTGGCTTCTGAGTCTAATAGAATTATTGTAGAGATGCAAATCGATGAAATGCGGGCGTGATTTCTCCATCATTTATTTGCATTTATCCTCTAAATCAGTACCATTGCCATCCTTTCTCACCATTCAATAGGACCCTTTCCCACCGTTACTAAGTTTTAGCTATAGTCTTCCTTGTGAAAATTGTAATACACGTTATTGCGCACTATTATTGTTCTAAAACCTTCAGTAGAGCCAGTTGGACTAGTTGAAGAATCGGTGGCGCATTCACTTCAGCGGAATAGAGCAGTCAGTTCAGTAGAACAGTATGTTGTTTCTGGAAAATAAAACAATTTTGACAAACTGAAAAGTGACTAAAGAGAGACAGGGAGGAATATGTTCGAACATTAATCTTCTCAAAACTGTTTGCTCGTTTCGTCTATTTTGCTTCTAAATGGTAGCGTTAGAAAATGTGATAGTATACAGCACGATTAGATCCCGACGTGTGTAAGTATATGTTACAGTTTAAATGACACATTATATTGAGAATTTGAAGGAACCCTAACCCTAGCCGCCTATTATGGTGATCTGTATAACAATGGTTTTAGTCACAATATAACTTACACTTGCAAAAACATCCTTTCCACTCTCAACATTGTTTCTCGGATGCTCCTTAGTTTCCACAACCGACGTCACCTCGCTCTTCCCGGAACAGTCCCCAGCGAGGGCAGTGACAGCCACCTTCATTCGCGTGGCTACTCCTCCGTTCCTCCACGCGGCCATCCGGCCGGCGTGCCTCTAATGCGCCAGCTTCCTTACGCGTCTGAGGCGTCACGCGTTCGCTACGCCTTCACTACGCCTTCACTCTCGCTCTGCCGCGTCCCACCGCAGAAGGGGAAAAGTCGCTCGCGGCGCGGCTAATAGCCCGAGACGACCCGCTGGTCGCAACGGGACGCGCAGCTGTCCGGCTGGAACAGCCCCGGAGCGGTTCTAGACATTCTCATTCGGAGGGAGGGAGGGGACGGGCCTCCTTTTCGTCTCTCTCTGGTGCTACAGCTCAGGTTGGCCTCTGAACTGACAAGGGTGCGAAATGGCAAGAGTGCGTGGGTGCTTGTGGCTTTCCATAAACCATGGCACCATACCTTTAACTTTATTATATATTATTATTATTATTATTATTATTATTATTATTATTATTATTATTATTATTATTATTATTGGAAACGCGTGCGATTAAATCGTACGGCGACTTTAAAGCCGAATTCAATTTTACCTGCCCAGGTATTTACATATCGTATTCATTAATTCAGACAGGTAAAGGAATGAATTCTGACTAAAGTGTATCCCCGCCTTGGCTTGCCGTGCCTTATGCCGTATTGCCCAAATCCACCCTGCTCCTTCCCACACTCCTCGCCCTGTGCTGCGTCTCCTGACCACACTCCAACCCGCCTTACCCTGTTAGGTTCACCAGCATCGCCATTGCTATCATCCGAAAATTACTTATCAATTCAGAAGTGTAGTGGAGACACACATTGAAAAACGTAAATGCAACTTCAAACTGCACTCAACTACAACATCTAACAATGTGCTCAAAGCGTTTGCTGGGACTTCCTTTCTATGGTGCCGCCTGAACTACGTTTCTTACGTCTCCGTCAAATTGTGCTTGTTGTTGACTTTTCAAAAAAATATTTTGTACAATGTATCAATAATTATACAGCATATACTAAAAACATGTAAGTATACTACACATGCAGTCATCGGAAACTTCCGACTTACAAGCAACATGTTATTTGCTGAGATACAGTAGTTCATCCGAGAAAGGGATATTTACATAATACGTTTTATAAATTATATACACATATTATTAATCATCGGATTATCATTGTATGTATGTTCTTCGGATCAATGACAGGCGAGTGCTGGAGCAATACTTTAAAAAACGTATGCGGTCCTTATTTCCTCAACCTGTCCCCTCTCTCATCCTTTCGACCGCGTGATGGACTGATCCTCCATACACACAGAGTCCATCAAGATATGTCTAAGGTGTTCAACTTCATCAAGGTGATCTTCTCGGGGATCGTCACCCCTTGGAGAGATTGATGTTCCCTGCTGCAAAAGTACTCATTTGACCTTGTTAGGGCACAATCCATTTTTACAGTAGGTGCCTTATTAATGGTTTTCTCACTTGGAAACACTGAATCCAAGTAGTTCAATATTTCATTATTTTATAAGGAATAATATTCAAAGAGTATTTTTAAAATTTATTTAAGTTGGTTTGCGCAAGCAAACATGAGTTTATATTAGTTTCACTCGTCAATTCGTCTAATCGCCCCCCCCCCTTCCTGAACTTTTGGTCGTTCCCCTAGGACAAATTTACCAACTTGCATCCTCGAACCAACTCGAACTCAAACTTCTCCTTCTCGAAGTTCTTTTTCTATATTTACCTCTATTGGTTTTACTGTTGTGTTTATTGAAGTTCACAGGAATCCTTGTTGCACAGTATGTTATAGAGGAAATCTGATTGTTATAGAGTTATAGAGGAGATTACATTTTTCTTCCAGTAACAATATTTTCGTGATAGTGCCCTTCTACCATCCCATGTGAATTTGGCTATTGGTTCTCGTATGGCACTGCTTCCCATTTATTTCGTTGGCCTGAAATTTACAAACAATAATACCGAAGTCTTTAAATAAAGGATGTTTATGAGGGATGGGTGTGAACGAAGTGAGATCAGCCCATCACCCAGATCTAAGTATGGAAGTAGGGAGAGGATGAGGAAAGAAGAATTGTGCACATTTCTTGGCCTGTTGAGGTACTTCTCTGCCATCCGTCTGATCTGCCGAGAAGACCGTCAATCAGAGCAGCTAGAATTCTCATTCAGACTGTAGCATCGTGCGATTCATTTAATTAGACCTGATAGACGTAGACATGTTCGCGCGTACGTCGTTCAATGAAATAAGATTCATCTCATCACCATAGTAATTCTAGTGATGCGCTTCCCTAGGAATACACTGAAGTCAGTCAGCCTCCGAAGAGGCGCATCACAGACAACTTAAAAAATTAAGCTAATTTATCCAATAACACACAATTCAACATCTTTTGGGAGTATTTAAGTAACTTTTTTTCCGTCGAGACATTCTGAACATTGTAATTCACTTATTTTTTAGAACTGTCGATAGGATCGTTTTCAACGTTTGGAGGTGAAGAGTCATGATCCCTCCTCCTACCTCTATCCGCCGACCGTTCTCATTTACATAGACACAACTGACGTTTCATGTAATTTCGTAATTGTGGAATTATCAAAACTCACATTGCATTATCGATATTTAAATGAGTATCTAGATTAGGAGCTGTTTGCATTAATTAACATGATTACATGCTTTCCATATGACTCATTTCCTAATGAAGTGCATATTACTTGATTAGGAATATGTAACTACACAGGCAATTCAGGATGATTGTACTGCGCTATGCATAATATCCCTGATATCACAGTAAATTCACTGACAGCAATACACTGTCCTTTCCATAAACCGCGGCTTCATACTTATTATTTTGTTACATATTATTAAGACCTAGGGTCTTCCGATCAATGCTAAGCGAGTGCTGGAGAAGTATCTTAAAGAACGCACGCGTTCCTTATTTCCCTTACCTGTCCCCTCTTTCATGCGTACGACCGATTGTACCTCCATCCTCACAGAGTCCATCAAGATTTTTCTGCGTTGAACATCGTCAAATCTAAGTTATTTGCACCTACTCTTTCTGAGAAAAAGTGAACAGGAAATGTGTGTTAGGAAATAATTAATTTACCACTAACATTGCCCCAATAACGCAAAAATTATATACTTTCCTGTAATAACTTGGGCTTTTAGTTCAAATTAATCACACACAAAATGAAAAAAATATTCTTCACAGAAAGAACAAATAAAAAAGTTGGATTAAATGCGGTCCCAGGTAATGAATACAAACAAATGATTCCGATCTTAGAGATTAGGATGACGTATCACTTTTATTATGGGTATCTATTGGGAAAAGTTAAACAAAACAATTCCTTAATCATTACATTCAACTTATAAAAACACATCTATTGAAATAAATGTATAATCCTAATTTTATTTCATGTTGTAATGGCAATTTCATTTGTGTAAGTGAACTTCCTTGTTGAAAAAGAACACAACAGAATAAATATTAAAAAACCTGAGACAAAATGAAATAAAAACCGACGGAGACACTTTTCAGTCGTAAATCTCGGAGCGCATCAGAAGTAACTGTTGAGTTCTCCGGGGCCCGTTCCAGCAGCTGTGTGGAAGACCGGTCTCTGCATTCTGGTGCAAAGCAGCACAGCAGGCGGGCGACGGCTCGCGGGGCGGGGCAGCGGGGGCGGGGGAGGGCGGGGCGCGGTCGACCTGGCGGGCGCGACATGAGCGGCTCGTGTCCGTGAGACAGCATATTAATCAGAAATTTGTCACTGATTCGCGCCCGACGACTTATCTCCTCGACGAAATGAAAATTTAACGTGCCGCGACTGGTAGGAGCTGTCGGACACGTGCTCGGGTAAGAAGGGAAAGAATTGTTCGTAGTCGGTCTTGCCATAAATGCTGGGTATAAATGCGATGAATTGGTTGTGTGGTATTCTGTGAGGAAATACCACATTTGAAACGCATTTAGTCGTGTGAGAATGTATACAAGAGGTATAATTTGCATACAAATTTTCCCGTATCTCTTCTTTATGATCTGCTGTATCACGGCTAAATATATATATATATATTCCGTATATGTTTTCGGAACATTTATACGTGTTTGTGACATCTGAGTAACATGAATTTTGAGTAAAATATAAGTAGCATTGATATTTAGACAAAGCAATATTGATCGGAAAATTCCAACTGTTTATTTCACGCTTTTTACGTTAAACATTATAATCAATCTTGAAATCTTTGTCTTACCAGTAGTATTTTACTGCAATCTGATTGCAGTTATTTAACACAGAAAGATATTCCTTACAACTCTAAATCAAGTTCAATATGTTTTTTTTCATTCTATCTTGAATACTTGGTAGAAAAGTTTGATGTGAAAATATTTTTCTGAACACTCAATTACAAAGGAAATTCTTACACTGATTGTCAATACATTACATATTGTTAACACATTATTTTGAATTTTCTCTCATTTTGTTCATCCTTATGATGAACGTTACCGCATTCCAGTTCATCTGGATATCAGAAATCGCAAGAGAGTTTAAGTAAATGCTCCGTTCCGACACCATGCAAAGCGTCGCAAATGCAGTTCTAATTATATGTTGCCAACCATTCATTTGCGAAATCGCAGTGTCAAAATCAAAAATTTAATAAAATCGTTCGGTAAACTATATCCAGATCAACCGACCATTATTTTGACGGTTTAAAACAGTTGAGCATTAAGAAATTTACTCTGCCGCTAGCGAGGTGAGGAGAGCGCTATCTGATAATGCCTCAGAAGTGTCATTTCAGTGAGTAAATTTGGAGGATATCGAGTTTTCACGAGTGGTTTTGTTTGTTCCGATATAGTCACCAAAAATAAAATTGTAAGAACTGATATAAATTGTGTAAAAGAGTATCGTGCTATAGATACACAGACAGCCCACAAACACCAAATATCAAATACTCTGGAATATTTATTTTCAAAGCTCATTAAACTAAGCTCGCGAAATAAAGATTTTCCATTAAAGAAAAATCCACGTAGATAATATTTTTGTAAATTGAAGATTAGAAGAGTACTTTTCTTTAATTCTAATAACATAAATTATTTTAATGTGAATATTTTCCAGTTTACGGAATGGCAAAAGTAGTAGTAAGAACCACACCTCACACAATTTAGACAACGTTTGTGCAATAAATGCGAATAATGTCTACTTGCTATTTACCGAGCACTCCCCCTAATTTAGTTTGGTGAGACTGTCAAAATAATCGTTCACAATACTGAGTAAACTATACAGTGCTACAAACAGTACTGAAGAACGTGGGAGTTAAAAATACTCGTTCTCCTCCGTGTAGGCGAGAGCTTGAAAAGAGAAGGTGTCGAGTAAACACAGCTGCAAACGATCTTGTAGCGTTCAACGTTACGCTGCACACGCGACAAGTTTATCTAGAAAACACAAAGAACTGATCCAGAACGTTTTCCCTATAAATCGTCCAGCAAGATGTTTCCATCAGCAGCCGCTTACTTGAAGAACTGGAATAGAAATAACGAAATTGTTGATATCATTGTGTTACGTTGAACGTCAGAACAATCTAATCATTACTTTTCAGTTTCACTGTGTGTGTAATATAATAGCATTGAAAAACCTTCAAGTGTGATATTAATTGGTTTTTAATAAGTTTTAATGTTACTTTATGTACACTCTACTCGACTTATTTCTCAGGTTGTGCAAATGATTTGCACCGAGAGATTTCATTTTGTTAAATCAGCTCGTTAGGCATTCCAATGGTGTCTGAGCACTCAATAATGACACATTTGTTTAGATCATTTCAATAGCGATGGGTTGATTGATATTATAGATTGATGGAACGATTAAGCTCCGCTGTTATGAATCCTAATTTAAAATTCAAATACTTCTAAATACGTATAACAACTATGCAAACTTCAAATGCGAACTGCAGAATTATAGTATTTATAACTTTTAAAAGCAAAGGAAATAAAACTTACTAAGTCATTTGTACCAATTGATTATCGTTTTTACATTATTTTCTGTATCACATACATCTACTGCCATTCGTTGAGCGTCCAGATTTGTTCTACCTGGACGCGGAACCTTTGGTTCTTTCAAATTCTTTCGCTTATTCAGGACATTTGCTTGCTCAACGTATTCAGCAATCAAGCACAATCACTGATGATCTGCATTGAACTATCAACATTAAAATATTTTGATATATTTCAGAATCTGAGCAATAGAACATCTGAGCGTGAATCACTAATCATTCACAGGTATCAATTATATTTATAGGCGCATTATAGGAACTGTAGAAAATAATTTTAGGGAGTGGACGATGTGTTCATTGTAACGGAGAAATGATAGTGTCGTATTATTGTACGGTACTATCGGGACTATAATGGCACCATGTTTTTGAGAAAATGATTATAAAAAGTGACTGTTGGCTTCCTCTTCCGTCAGTGACTTCAACCGTCAACTAACTGTTCCATTTCCTCCACACGACATCGACAGTTGATAGACCGGAGCAACTTGAGTTGCCTGCATCGATTCCACAATTCATAAATTTCCTTACGCATACTCATTTGACTTCATCAAGTAGAGAACCTATTGACTGGCCATCACCTTACTAACTCCCCAAACCACCCTGAGACGTGGTGGATGCCTGCGATTGCAGCAGCTGATAGCATAGGCGCGAGCAGCAGGTCGAGTCGCGTGGAGTCGGGTCGGAGGGCGAGCGGAGCGGAAACGGGCGGGTTGCTCCCCCTGGGCTGCGGCCTCGCGCCACTTCCGGTCCTCCGCGGAAGGCCGCCTCCGCCGCGCCGCCTCGCGCCAGTCACGCCTCCGCGGCCGTTGGGCTCTCCGCCCCCGCCGCCTGCAGTGGACACGACACGGGTGCCCGTGGGCAAAAATGTTGGCGTACCTCAAGGATGGAATTATGATGCGCAAAATCATTTTTCTGACCAATACTGACATCTGTTATCAAAGAAATGTGGAGAATATATGTACTTTGAAAGAATTAAAAGTGTCATATTTTACAAGGAATCTTCAGCATCTTGCAATTGCAGATAGGACAAAAGTAAGCGACTGTAAGGTTCTTTTTTTGTGTTTTCACATTGTTTTTCAAAAGTAATATTGAACAGGATAATTTAGAATCTACTGGATTTGTAGAGATTAAACTAGTGTAGATATTGCCGTGCATAGATGAAATCTCCAACAAAAGAGTATTGGAATCTGCAAGGTGCCGGCCACCCAGACGTATCATGCAATTTCGAATGATAATGAGGATGGAGTGAATAATTTTAGAGAAATGATGGGATCGAAAGCAGGAGAAACGGAAGATTTCGAGAAATCTCATAATGTGTCCTCTTCATTTATTACAAATTCCACATGACAGACATTTTAACACCAAACCAAAGGGATTTGGTAGTTATCTTACTATTAAGACACGGATCACCTCACGTTTATCGCTAACGCCTCTACCAATACCATTCGCACAGTCCAGACGGCCGTCTCGCATATGTAATGAATCTCCACGCCCTCTCCCAACACCGCGTACCATACAAAAACATCATAATCGGAGATTGACGAACCATCAAACCAAAGAACGAGGCAGACGAGATCGATAAGACCCTACGTATTGCCGAAATATTTTGTCGAGAGGCTATTCATAAAAAAGTAGTCAGCGGGCTAGTATTGCACCACTGGGTAGGGAAGTTCGAATATCAATCATGCAGAATTTATTATTAATCATAAGAGTCCATGCCAAATTTCTTGGTATCGTCCCGTCTTCAGTTCCGCATTCCGCCATTACCCCATCAATATTCCTGTCTTATTATCATCATTGTGAACTATCCATCAAATCACTCATCATCCCAGAAAAAACAACACAAGACTCAAGAACTGGGCTAAAGGTATTTCTCTCATTTGAACCTTTAATTTTCGCCCATCACCACATTGATTCCGCTCCACTGTGCCCAGATCGACGGCGCCGCCGCTACCACCTCTGGCGCGGCCGTCGCGCTGCCGTCGACCGTTTGAACGCGGCGGCGGTGGCGGCGACCACCTGTTGGCGCGGGCGGGGCAGGGTGGCGGGGCGAGGGGCGGCGGCGGGGCGGTCTCACGCCCGCTCGGGGTCGCGGCCACCTGGGTGCCGCGGCGGGCGCGCACCTGCCGCGGAGAAAGGCCTGCGGCGCCCGCCGCCGCGTGCGTGGGCGGAGGCCAGGGGCGGGGACCATGGGAAACACGAGAGCATGGCTGGGGGTGGAGGGGGCGAGGAAAACCGAAAGATGCGAGGGTGGAGCGGGGGAAGGGAACGTCTTATTACAGGAGCGTGAGGTACATCAGCTGCTGATCTGGGGTAGCTGATGGTGGAAGTGGTTACAATGCGCTACTCACTCGATACCTCAGAGGAAATCTAGTGTTGTATGCCACAGTGTGAAGATTTGTGAGTTCAAATCCCGCGTGGGGGTTTGCATGTTTGTCCCTTGTACTTCGTGTGCGTTGTGTCAGTGAGGTCTCTGATGTGAGTTCTGTTGATCCCACTTCCGAAAGGCCCCCACGTGAATGTGTACGCAGAGTATAAATCGAAATAAACTCCATTTCGATGCGGAGTCTAACAGTATACGTGTTAATGCAATTTTTTACTCGTAAGCATCCACTCTTAGGAGACTTGGTTCTTTCACCAATTTGTGAATCGCTAACATTCAGTTTTAAGATAGGGGCTAGTACTAATACCATAACGACAATATTTCCTTCTGCGCATGTATCAAGATGAAGAAAGGACGTTGGTGTCATTATTACACGTACTTAAGTTCAATCCGTATACAATTACTTATTTCATTTGAATTAATTTTTATGCAAATCTTTTCTTGTCTTTTTGTGTGGAAGGAAGAAGAGATATATCATAAAATTACTGAATAATTATCAACTCAAATCACTATTTAATGTCGCGCAGTTAATTCGTAATTGAAAACTATTGATTCAGTAGGTGATAAGATCAACTGAAATGCTAAAATATCCTGTTTTGCTTGGAGGACGGAAGTATTAAAAGATGCACCTCGGTCGTAAGATAGATTGACCTTTTAAGCTTGCTATAAAGCTTCGGTTGAATAGCTTAAAAAGCAATAATGAAGTAAAAAACCACACGCTCTTTAAATTATTTTACTTTTCATTAAATTTTGAGAGCAGCGATGGGGATGGAGGAAGAGCACAAAAAACTCGTGTTTCTTGTTGCCAAGTGCCAAATGTTATGCATGCTGCCTGTGTCAGCGGAAAACCACTTAGCAGACATTCAACACAGAAGAGCATCATTTCCTTACAAGATCGCATCCTGCCATTCGGCGCGATCCTTGCTCTTGAAAAATCTGCTGGCTGGCACCTGCATTCTTACGTCACGCGCTAGCGCTTGCGTTGCGCGCCGAGTCGCGAACCTGTCGCGGACGTGCTCGGCAAGTGCTTCGCGCGGGAACTGGAAACGGCCACGTCTTCTGGAGGGGGACACGCTCCGTGACGCCCCGGGTTGCTCGGCGGTGCTCCGCCCTCTGTGCTCTTGAATGGGTCAGCTGGTTGGATCAACTCCTCCCTGTTGGGTCCCTGCCTAATGGTTTAAGAAGAGGCCCGGATATGATGCCTGCACGAACTTCTTAACGCAAATATCTAAAAATCAGTATTTAATTTTCAAGGTTTGGTAATCGAGCTACCGTGAAAATATGAAAGTGTTCATTTATTTATGTAGTTGAACACTGATTTGCTCACGTATTGTTTTTATAATTTTCTTTCAATTCTTAGTAAATTACTCAATTTCTTTAATAAATTTCAATGATTCATTTGAAGTTAATATTGCTATTCTGACAAGATGGGAGAACATATGAAGTATGTAAAAAGTAGTAGGCGCGTGTGTTGGAGGGGGTGTTTTTTTGGGGGGGGGGGAGGGGAGAGAGAACGTATGCAAGTTTGCAGTCATGACAAGGCCGGCCGTTTAGGGGAAGTGAAGTGGTATTTCACCAGTTATTTATATAAGAATTATATGTTTAATTTATTTTCCTTATCACGCATTAAAATGTTGTTGGTTTTAATAGAAATGTAAGGGTATTTTTGTAAGGGACGTGATAGCTTCATGCTTGATTTTCAGCAGTAAAAGTCACGTTTAGAACTGATTTACCGGTCTGTTGAATATTTCTAGATTCTTGAATAAACACGACAGAGCATAAAAATATGAAAATAATCGAGTGTATTTCAGACTGCATCAATGATTTTGTACTAACAGAATTTGTAGCGACTGATTATTTATATTCAGGTAGGTGATACGACAGATATATAGGCTACACAGATGTCTCAGTGTTTCTTTGAAGAATACTGTAATTCAGAAGAAATTTCTTCTGCAGTTAATAAGGAAACTGATGAATGAAGACCTTGTAGACAAACACGAAGCGTTGAAGGACCGAAGAATCGATATGGTGTACAAGAAATAAGCGATTTCAATGGTTGAGATGAGCATATGCAAATTTACATTTCTCTACTGGCTCTTCCCCTGACTTCACAGCTAGGAATCGCCACTGAGTCGTGTTGTGCGAGATTGTGAACTATTATGAACACTTGTTCAGTAAAAATGCTTTTGTCAATCAATTGTTCTTCTTATGATTGAACATGTTTGCACTTACTCGTATTATTTTAAGAAGAACGGCGCTCTCCATTGTGTTGTGACCCAGATATTTTCTTTCCGATCGAGTGAAACGGCTTATAAAGCTCTGTATATCCAGATGGCAAGAACTAGGGACGTTAGTCGCTCCCGATCCAAACGCCCACGGCTCCCCAGATCTGGATATATGCTATTTTTTACAAATTCCACCGTATCTCATGATAATTTATAAGTTTATGATAATGGTGTTCCCAAAAAAATGCTTGGCAAGTCGCAGGCTGTCGCGGACTTGCTCCTCCACAGCTCCACGACGGAACTGGAAATGGCGACGACTGCGCTTGGGGAGCGGCCAGCGGCGAGTAGCGACCAGGGTGCCTAGTCCGGTCTCGAGGCTGGACTCTCACCATCGCCGCCACTGCCATCGCCCCAATCTCCGTTGCCGCCCGTCTTTGCCCTCAGTGCCCCATCGTCACTGCCGCTATCATAGTCACTACCTCCGCTATCGTCTCTGCTGCTACCCGCCGCCTGCCACAGCCCCAGCCACAACCACATCCACAGCCGCAACCACCCTCAGCCACCGCGCTGCCCTCCCCCGTCACTGTCACCGCTCCTGTTCCTCTCCCCGTCCTCGTCACCACCCCACCACTACCACCCCACCCACAACCAGCACCGCCACCGCTGCAGTTGCTGCCGGCCGGTTTGCCTCTAATTAAGATGGAGTTCACGTTACGCGCCGTCCGGCGAGGGCGCCGGTGATGGGTGATGCAGGTGAGGTGGGCAGTGGAGGCATCGGCGATGAAATTGACGATGGTGGAGGAGAGAATGTCCACCTATAAGATACGGCGTTGAAGCTTTAATAGAAACTAAATAAACGAATGTGTTTTCTAAGAAGAGATTGGGGAAGGGAATGATCAACACGACTTTTAAGTATACGTGGGTTGGCCAGTAATCACCATATTGATATGATTTGTAAAAGTCTTTTCTACAGAAAATAAATAAAATACGAATGTTCTCTGGAAAGAATTATTGTTTACTACCGGAGGAGATAATTTATGTCCAAGCAATTTGTAAATATAATGCATGTGTAAAAATGCTTAGAAAGATTTGTGAGTCATTACTGTTGTTAGTGAAATTTTAGAAATTAATTTTGTATACTGTCTTTCAATAAATTTCATTTTTTCTGATATATTGCCCTGAATTACCATTCAATTTTACAGTAACTCGTTTGCCAAAATTGAAACAATGCAGTTTTTACTACCACCAGCTGTCCTTAAATTATCTTCAGTTCAAAGCACTGTAACCGCTAGTAGTGCAACATTCACACACACACACACACGCGCGCGCGCGCGCACACTCACACACACACACACACACACACGCGCGCACACACACACACACACACACACACACACATATATATATATATATATATATATATATATATATATATATATATATATATGATTATGTGTTAAAAATTATTCCCATTCAAATTTAGAATTACTTCCTTACTTATTATACAGCGAACTAAATTGGATTATTTTTATGCAGAAATCCTTCTCGAAGAGGAGTGAGAACAGCCACTTTCACAAATGACTGGGGCGTTCGTTTTCTCTTAAGGAAGGGTAAATTGCTGGCTGCGACACTGGCGCCGGCCGCGCCGTAGATGAAAACGGTGGGTCTGGGCGGTCCTCGAACCCCGTTCTGCGCAGTGGGCCTCACTGATTCTGAAAGGGAACATGACACGTTTTATGCAATTTTCAAACCGTTATTTCAACCAATAAAATGAATGAACACATTAGTGAAATAAAACAACCTAAAATAAACATATCTCCTATTCATTAACGAATATCAAGATGTTTCATTTGAATCTTACTTTTGACGGAGTGGTGTGTATAAATGTCATTTGTCTTGTATACTAACTACACAGCCTCTCGGGTGTCTCATGAACAGCGTGCTATCTTTCCATTACAATCGTCTGTTTCTGTAGCCGTGTGACGAAAGAAAAGCTCATGCGGATCAAGTGGATACCGCGGATACCGCTCATATGGTGAAAAGAATACGTCTTGCTCGCCTCATGTCTCCCTTAACCCCGGGCGTGGATAATAAATAAAAACAGGGCGCAGGCCTGAGAACACCGCTGACAAAAGTAGGATTAAGCTTACCCTAAAATGCCACATTCATGCATACATACTACATACACACTACACAAAAAATAAGAATATTAGGAAACCCAATGTTCTCATCGCTTTACGGAATGTCTGTTATTTGTTTCTCTGAAACCAGTGATGTTAAAACAGCACGTACTTTCTCGCCTGTATTTTCACGCAAAATTACGCGAAAAGTACTCAAATTTTCGAAAAATTGTGCATTACCTTATTTCAAAATTTATCTTTAAGGAACAGATTTCATTAGGGAAAAAATCTGACTTCATAATTGTAGTTATAGGAAGACGCCGAAATTTTTTTGAATATTTGCAATTTTCAACGAAAATGAGACCTACACCGTTTTCTTAAACGTCTTTAACACTATCTAGCAACAAAATGTAATCGAAAATGATGGAGCCATTTTTTTGAAACTTTTGAAAATGTCTAAGGGGCTTCATGTAAAGTATCTCTCAAAATTAGAAAAAAAATGTTTCAAATTAAAATCTGGCCGCGACATCAGCCAGATCGATTTGGGAATATCAATTTTGATGAAAATCGGTTGGGTTTATCCACTAGCGCTGTTGACAGACGGACGGACTGACAGATGGAGAGACATTCGATTTTTCGGTATGATGGACCCACAAAACATAGATTCTGGTTACACCACGTGTTAGACGATCTTTTTTTTCCCTAAATTTAGCAACTGGATTTATCCACTTTTTTGTTCAGGGTCCTGTAATAAGAGTTTTTTCTGTCGAAAATGCGCCATTTTTTCGCGCTGGATTACATAATTGCGAGCGAGAAAGTAAAAACCAATCATAATCATTAGATGAGGTAAAAAGTTTTAACCACAAATTTTGCACAACACTTAACAATTGAGATATTCATACGTATTCCGAAGAGTATGCGTTTCACTTTGAGATCGACCATTTCTGACCATTCTGTATCGTTCTTGCACAGATTTCCCAATTTGAAGTTTGCATTTCGACCCAGTGTGCGGCTTGGCGGCGCTGACGGAAGCGAACCGTAAGGCTGATCGCGATATTATGCGCGGTCACACTCCGCCGCGCAGCACATCGCGGAGAAGCGCTGAATTCGCTCTCGCCGCCAGAACCACCCGCGGCCGACGCGTCGCGCAATGGGCGGCGCCCAGGGGAGACGCGATGCGACGATGGCGGGGAATCCCCCTGGCGGCCCTGTGATCAGGAGCGCGCGCAGCCTCGGGGGAGAGGCAGGCGCGATGGGCACGTGTGGAGGTCGTAAAGGAACCGTGTACTCAGCAAATTCAACTCCTGCAGTTGCAAATTGGCGGGTTGTCACTACGAGGTTAGATGTTGCGCGTTAGTTTGATGATTGATTGATTTTTTCGTGTTTCCGGGCGCGTCAACTGTTTTGGTCATTAGTCCCGTTAGTGTAGTGCATGTTTTTTCTTGGGGGATGGCGGTGATCTTCCCCCGCTGGATGGCGAGATCCGGCGCCGACCTACCGTTGGCTACTGGGATTTCCCCCTAACCAGGACTCTTCCACCAGCAGGGCACCGCCCCAGCCAGGACAAGCTCTAAGCTCCCAACCAGTCTCCCGGAATATGTGGTAGTGTAGTGTGTGTGTAAGGGGAGAGGATAGGACAAGGAAGAGGAAGGACAGATCGCGCGCGGTCCGTGGCCGGTTTGGTAAGGTACTGCTCCGGCATTCACCTGGTATTGATCGGAGAAACCACGGAAAACTACCGATCAGAGCAGCCGGCCGCTAGAATTCTCCTCTAGACAGCGACTGAATTCGACATAGCTGAAAAGCTAGTGTCGATAATCCTGTCGCCGTCAGGACTCGAACGTAGGACCTCCCGGTCAGAGGCGCTGCAGTGACTGCGCGTTAGTTAGCAAGGGAGCTCCACTATAATGAAGTTAAAGGCATTTCATTGTCGCCTCTCAGAGATACGGTATATTTCCAAAGTACGGTAAATGTTTACGTTCTTATGGGCATATATTATGTAACGCTGAAAAAAAAGTTGAGTTTGTTCCGAAATTCGTTTTGGGGATATCCTTCACTTTGTTTGGAGAAGAGTATTTTTCAGGAGACGGCAAAAGTTCAATAGGTGTTGCAATATTGTAAGATTATGTAATCGTTACAAAGAATGTGTTGTAGCACTAGCACCACTAGTTTAAGAATGAAACAAATATTTTTGTTTGTGAAATGTTTAATTTGTGAATTACTTGAAAACATGTGGAATAAATAATGGATAGCAATAAGCTAACTTATTTGTAGATATTTCTTATTAAATGTCTAATTAAACTTGGTTGTTTTTTTCTTTGAAATGATTTCATGCGCGTAAATACAGAGTTACCATTTCGGGCATGCTATCAACTTACGAAAATACATTTTTTTCGTATAGACAATCCCTTCTTTAAACTATTTAAAAACTATTTTCGTACGAATTTCCTCGACAAAAAATACCCAAAATTCTGAACAATATTTAATTTATGCACATGGAAAGTCCCTTTGAAGTAGGTCCATTTTTTGCGCCGAAGTTTCCAAGTTTAAATCGGGCGTAGTGCAAGAACTGCGAGCCAGGGGGCAGCACACAAAGAAGAAAATCTCTCCGCAATTACGTGTGCGCCGGGGCGGGCGGTTCCGTGCATCGCGGCGTGAAGGACAGCCGCCCGCCCGCGCGAGGGACGTGCGCCGCCAGCGTGGCCGCGGGTGCCCCACACAGTGGTTCAGTGGTTCAAACGACTGCTAGCGCACGTGTGCCACCTGGGGCGGACCTAGAAACTCTTCGTTTTGCAAAGAAAGAACGAAGCGGAAAGATTGGAACTGAGTAAATGGCTATTAAAATAGGGATGAGTTAGTGAGGAATAGAGAAAAATTATTGAATACATCTATCTGGAAGTAGTGGGATATTATGGGATTTTATATTTTACATTTTTATGTTTGGGTAAATTCACTGCTGAATACGTTAGATTTTCGGCAGAGCAACCGTCGAGTCTCTGGGAGAAGAAACAGAAGTGGTGGAGGGAATATGTAGAGAGAGAGGGGGGTAACAGAGATATAGAGTGTATTTATATATTACGTTCGACAGAACTGAAAAGCCCAACATTTTGGCAACGGTATTGTGACTGGCGAACCTGGCAAAGGAATAAATAGGAATATACAAGTATACACAAAGGTTTATTTTATTGGACTAAATTAGAGCTGTCTTCATTTTGGACATTTTCTACGCTTTAGATTATTTTTATTCATTAAGTGATTGCTTATTTATTAAATATTTTGTGTTTCATTTAGCGAATTTATATAGTTCCCTACGACTCGCTATCGAACTTTGGGTAGCCCAATTTAAATCTCGATAAATTCACGAGGACATCCGAAACAAACGGGTTTGTAGCACCTTTTCTAAAGTTTTTCATTGCCCCTCAATGATATATTTCTCTATTAACTTTTACTTTAGGTGTCAATACCATCTGTTTGTCGCATCATTCACCTTATTTGATGAAAGAAGTTGGGTAAAGTGCCAACATATCGCTTCCGGAACTAATTCTATCTCCCCCCACCCCACCCCCACCCCACACTTCCTCTAAACACTAATAAAGCGGCCACGTAGATCTGCTGTTCAGACATCAGTTAACAACTGAAAGCAGTAGTAGGTGCAAGGGGAGTCTGGCAAAAACCTCGAAGGCCTTGATGCTTTATGAGTGGAAAATGATTTCTTTTTTCGAAACCTTTAAGAGTAGTGATTGCAATATGAAAGTTAAGTCTTTTCCTTTAAAATATGCGTTTAGACGTTGGTTTAAGTGTACATTTTAAGACTGTGTGATTGTAGTTGAAGTTGCTGTTTTTACACCAAAGTGTTATTTGCAAAACTTACGGCGTGCCAATTTCTTCTCTCTCATAAGCCCTGATTCAGCTTTCGGGACTTTGAAATGCGGTAAGGAATAATCATTTGCGAGAATTTTCCAAAACTATGAAATAAAGTTTATTTTTAATAGTGAATGTATTACAAAATGAATTATGTTGTTAATACAATACCACGAACTATGATGTAAGTTGGACGTTAGACACATTTTAAGTTCCCCTTTCGTTAGAATCTTCGAGTCGAAATTAAGAACATGAAAGCGAAATTAGAAGCACTTTTTTTAAAGAAATAAAGTGCCTGATTCACATTTAAATGTTGTTGTTTTTTTCCTTTTGAAAAAACATACCAATAAGCGGTTGCCCAGACAATTAAAGTCAAACGTTCCCGGCCATGCCGCTAATGAGAAACTAGTCACACCACAACTATGGTGAAAACACGAAAGCGTTTCGCAGGGTTCGAACACGCAGCTTCGGATTCGTGGACTTGGAAGCCGAACCCAGACCCTGTGCCACCGGCTAAATTATTATTATTATTATTATTATTATTATTATTATTATTATTATTATTATTATTATTATTATTATTATTACTATTAGGATAATGGATCACGGGATCGGTCAGTTAATGAATTACATTAGTTTGCCAACGTTTCGGAATATTTAATTCCTTCATCAGGGCTTACTAATACATATACTGGTCAAACATAATGTAAGCCCTAGAAAGCCCTGATGAAGGAATTAAATATTCCGAAACGTTGGCAAACTAATGTAATTCATTAACTGACCAATCCCGTGATCCATTATCCTACTACTTATTAACGGTCGTGATTTCTACAATGGTATATTACTATTATTGAAATAATTTTTATATTATTTAAATTAATATAAATTACATTAATTAATTTTTGCGGCTTATTTGTATTCTGAAGCACTGTGGAACGCGTAGCCAGGCAAGTTCCAGGCGCGCTTTGCGGAACGGCAGCTCGGATGGCCGGCGGGGCTGGGCGGGGCGGAGCACGGCGGGCTGGAGCGGAGAGAGGTGAAGCGAGGCAGTACGAGATGAGACGGAATGGGACGGGACGGAGTTAGGAGGGATGGGACGGAGCGGAGTGAGACAGTCGTGCAGGGCGGAGTGGTGCGGTGCGGAGTTGGATGGGGAGCGCGGGGCGGAGCTGAGTGGAAGAGTCGCACGGCGCGGCGTGCTGGGACGGGGTGGAGTGGAGTGGAGTGAGGTCGGGTGGCGGGGCGAGGCCGGCTCCTGAGCGAGGAACAGTTACCCGCCGCCGCCGCCCGTGTTTGTGCCCCCGGGGTCCGAAGAGCGGTGGCAGCGGTCGCGGCGGCCACTGAACGGACAGTGCCCATCTGCAGTGGGACGCTGCTGCCCCTTCGGATAAACTCATTTATACAGATTCGTTCTTGTGGGGCTCTTTGATAGATATGAATTGGATTTTATAGAGGTGTGGGAGTGTTTCTAACGTAGTTTTCTTAGTATTTTCTCGATCACATTTCCACTTATTACCTGTATGGTCTTTCATATTTTCATCAGTATATGATACATGTGAAGAATGAAATATAAAGGAATTGTAAAACAAAATGGTAAAGTAATTACAATTTGTTTGAGATACTCAAAAGTGAATTCCTGTACACCGTAAAACATTTTATATCGCCTTTTCTATTCTTTTGTTAACTTTCCATTTGTCCTACTGAACCTCGCTATTTTTCAAACAACTCACAATGCTGGCAAAGAAATATATCACGTCCAAAGCAGGCTCGAAAGAATCGAAAAAGCTTTTCTTTTGCTTTAACCAAACATACGGAACATCTCACATTTATAAAATTACAAGTATAAAATTCGTTCTGCTCTAATTGATTTAGTTTCTTACACGACTTATTTTTTCAAGGACTTACTACAGCCTTTCACTTGCATCAGCATAAGTAACCACCATTTACTGATTTTATACTTTCACGTAAGCCCTTACGTCTCCGTCAGATGTAGTCGAGTAGGCAAAACATGCAGCGTATCGGATACAGGAAAGTAAATTTGTCAGAGGCCAAATGTGAGAATACAATTTGCTTTGGATATACTGTAAAATCATCAGAGGACGAAAATTCGTCCGTAAAGGAGAAAAAATACATGGACGCAGAAGCATCATATAATTCTTCCCAAGTGGAAGATAAATTTGCGAACTCGCAGCTTGCCAACGGAACGTGCTTCATTTATGTGTTTACTTATTTATATACTATTTATTTTCAAGTTTAATTTTTTCACTTTTCTTTAAAAAACTAAATGTGAGGTCTGTGTTCATTCTTTTGACGATTACAGTACCAGTCTTGTGTAAATTTAGAAGAGAAATACATTTTGAGGACGAGATTTTCTAGGAGTGATATATTTCACTCTACATTTTCATAGGATGAATGCATCCATCTATATAGAAGCGTCTCACTTAAAACTACACTTTTCGACAATTGAAATAACACATAAATAATGTTGGGCCAATTGCTACAGACGTACTACCACACCATGATAACTGCAAAGACAATTATTTTGCAATTACACCTATCATCCAAAATTAATGAGTATGTTCTCTGTTTCAGGTATGTAGCTGATTGTCTTCAACACACGCATCGTAGTTCATTGGTGAGGCTATCATAAATATTAAAACTACATAATTAATGTTGTGTTCTAATTCAAATACCATGTGTATACTGCAGAAGCGAATGTGTAAATTTCTGTCGGAAATATTAAAATAATTTTCGTAAGTTCAAAATTAAAACATATATTCTTTTTAATTGTGCAGTTAAATCATGTTTATCTGCATGCATTGCTTCAAATCAGCGATCAGGACATTGCAGAAACTTATAATATCGATTAAAACGAGTTTTATTTGTAATTATTTCGTCAATATCTTTATTACTCCATTCCATTACACTTCTCCTCTTTCTTGATTTCATTAAGCCTACAACGAGAAAAAGGATTTTAAAATGTTAAAAGCTTTCTTGCAAATGATATCAGGAATAAGCATAATTAGAAGTAGGAATAGAATAAAATAACAGTATACTCAATCCCGCTTCTAAGCAACTTCATTAGTAACACAGAAATGGGTAATTAGCTAGGGAAATATATCAGAATCATCAAATATGGCGTAACTGGAGAATATATTTCAGAACATTGTGAGATTGCAGTCAAACGGACGCAGCTAGTTCATTAGATAACCGACCTTGATAACTCTTGGTAAGGTTTCATTGGACATATAACTAGAGTCAATATTTATGTACGTACTACATTGAATTGTAAATCAATAAGATCTCTAATGTAACGTGAGGAACGCTAAATAAAAATCCGTACGAGTCCAGAAGTTCTTCTGCAACACGTCACATTTCTGATAGTCAATCATCTGCATTAACAAACAACCTTTCAGTCTACAAAAATGATTCACTAGCGAACACCGTAGGTTGCAGTTACTGCACACTGGCGTTTATTTTCAATTTAGCGTTGTTTCAAACCACCAAGTCGCTTGTGGAATAAAGCAGAGCAACTGCTCGTGCGCCAATCGCAGAACGAAGTGCTAATGTTTTTACTGTCCTGTCAACCGAAATAGATGTACAATATAAATTTACTCGTTGGAACCGAACTGGCCCATCGAGTTTTCGCAACGTCTCCAAGACGTGGACACGACGCCAGAAGAGCGTTACCCCGGCGACGAAGGAAAAGCCCGTCGCAAGCTGAACCGGCTTCGTCAGAATTCTCTGATTCAATGACTATCGGTACCCAAGAGGAGATATTCCTTGCGAGACAAAGGTAACCTTACAAGTATCGTATTCAGAATGTGAAATCTATCTTTCAACATTGAAATGGTTTTGTGGGTAAAGAAATAATTGGTATTACTTTCATTTTTCACTGAATGAATTTGTATACGAGGGTGCAGCACTAACCCTGTGGAAAAATAAAATTAGTAATGCCAAAGATTGTTCCCCAATTAGAGAAAATTCTAAGAGCTATGTAGTTCCTTTGTTACATCGTTATCCAATTTTTATTCAGGTGTGAACTAATTTTAAAAGCATTTGTCATATAACTTATGATAGACTTGATACGAGCATTAAAAAATCCATCGTACATCTTTTGTACTAGGTGTATGCATGTTCACACTCAGATTCACGTGGAAGTGCGTGGTCAAATGTGATTATTCATTAATTACTAAGAGGGGAAGCTTCACAGACAGAAGATCTTGAAATGAATCATATTGGAAATTTAATAAATAATCCAATTCTGTTCACTTTCCATCTGTTTTCATCCGTTAATTCTAGCATTTTCACAGATTTATATTTATATAGGAATATATATTTAGATACTATCTTTAAAATCAAAGCTTTGTTTATCTTTTAAATATTATAATCAATTGTTTATAATTTTCAATTAAATATTTATTTAATTGAAGCTTTCAGCTTTAATTTAGCTATCAGTGAAGACGTTTCTATAAAATTACATCGCCTTTTGGAGAGATTTTCCAGCCCCCTCTCTCACCACGATTAGACTTGTCGCCTCCGATCATTTGAGAAGTGTGAATTTCAGAACTCTACGCGAAGTCATGTGGGTACGCCATGCCTGGAGCGAGTACCTAGACCACTAGACTGTATGAAGCTATCAGGCAAAGGAGCTCGAACCGGAGGGGAGCGA
Source organism: Teleogryllus occipitalis (assembly GCA_011170035.1). Classification (NCBI taxonomy): domain Eukaryota; kingdom Metazoa; phylum Arthropoda; class Insecta; order Orthoptera; family Gryllidae; genus Teleogryllus; species Teleogryllus occipitalis. Next base: position 331,014 of record BLKR01000212.1, on the reverse strand, counting down.
GGGCTCCCGAAGGCGGGCGGCCTGCGATCTGGCTGAAAGCGGTTCTCCTATATTTAACGCGGCGCTTGTACGGGGGCCGCAACGGTAAAAGGAGTAGGGAAATGAAGTAGTACCCTCGAGTAACTCTTCCAGCTCTCGGGCGCCGCCTGTGGGCTCCACGGGGTATGTAAAATGCGGAATAGGAGGAAAAGATTAGTTAAACCCATATGTAAAATGCGGACCGACCCAGAAAAGGGTATATGTAAATTGCGGACCGACTACCTGCCCTTCCAGGTAAAAGTGGAAGTTGCCCAGTGGCCTAGCGCGGGGCCGGCCGGTCGGCCGGCCCCATGCGGCACTAATAATAATAATAATAATAATAATAATAATAATAATAATAATAATAATAATAATAATAACAATAATAATAATAATAATAATAATAATAATATGTGTGTGTGTGTGTGTGTGTGTGTGTGTGTGTATGTGTGTGTAGTGGTCACTGGATGTCAATAATCAATGGTGCCTTTCACTGTCAGTAGCCCTCGTACTTTTAAGTTTATTTTCGTTCCAAGAAGCAAATGTGAATTTTGTTTTCAATGTGCAAATACGTTTACTGGAATACTGTCGAATTTCATTAGAAGTATGAAATTATAATGTGAATTTGAATGAGATAGTTTTTGATTCTGTGACTTAACAGAGTCCACACAACTACTAAACATGATATCATTTAATACATATATGCGTCATTATCAAACATTGTCACGATGACTGGTCGCTTCCCGATTCTTCGCAGAAATGAAAGGTTAGATCGTTGAGTTCGTGATGCTCCATTCGGGTTCGGTTTTACAGCGGTGTTTTGATCTTCTCGTTATGCCTACTCGGCGAGACTCGCGCGTTGCATATTGTTATTGTCGCAGACGCTTGTTAAGTTTTGAAACGAAACACGAAGCGAGTTCTCGCCGAGGGCGGGGAAGGCGAGCGGGCGGTGCTGAAGGCTCATTCTCTGCCGCAGGGGTTCACAATCACGTTCCCTAATGCACATCTTTCACAGAGTACGTATGTTTAGAAAACCTTCGTTTTTCGTTTAGCTATGGAAAGAATGGCTATTTTAATTACGTCAGTCTGTTTCACATAAGCAAAATTTTGCGATACCATCTTTTTTAAATGGGAAGTTTATATGTATAATGTCAATTTGCCTTTCCCGTATACTTCATGGTAATAAATTTGAATTAATATCATGTCTTAATCAGAACCAAATGACAATGTTGGAAACGATTGTGGGTTTAAGAGGTTTTTTTAATCATTTTATTATCTTGAATGGTATACATGGTTCAGTTTTACAATATAAACTTTTTCACATGTTTTTGATGCTTATGATCTATTTTAAAAAACTAAACTATTATTACTTTACATCTATTACTTGAGGGAGAGGAAACCCACTAGGCACCTCACAAAGGATCATCTAAATCAGCAAATTGGATGTAAAATACATGTTTGGGAAATCTATTTTTTATTCTGGTGGGGTTTATGGGTGCTTTGCCTAGATTGTATTGAGATATTTGTGTAATTGTTGCCATATTATTGTAAAAATTATGGGATAATTTTGTGATGTGGTGTATGATAGGTTTTATTTGAATTTCTTTATGAAGTTGTTTGTTTGAAATGAACCAGGGTGCTTTGGTTATTGTTCGTAGGAATTTGTTCTGAATGACCTGTATTTTATGTATATTAGTTTTTGCTGCATTGATCCAGACAGGGCAAGCATAGAGCATTAAGGGTCTAATTATGGATGTATATATGAGTTTGGCATTTTCAATTGTTATTTTACTATGGTTGTTTATTAATGGTTTTAATTGAAATAATTTGACTTTAGTTTGTTGTGTTTTAATGTTTATATGTTCTTTCCAGTTGAGTTTAGTGTCTAGATGCAGACCTAGATATTTCACTGTTTTGTTTTGTGGAGTCCAAGGAATGATGTTATTTCCCAGTGTGAGAGGTGGTGGTGTTGATATTGTTTTTAGTGAAAATATTTTTGCAGTTGACTTAGATGGATTTAGTTTAATTTTCCATTTGTGTGACCATGAATCTATTAGATTTAGATGTTGCTGTAATGTGTTTCTTATTGTGTCTAGTGATATGTTTGAGCAATACAATGCTGTATCATCTGCAAATTGTGCTGTTTTGACTGTGTTGGATGTAGGGATATCAGCTGTGTAGAGATTAAATAGCACCGGTGATAAAGGGGAGCCCTGAGGAAGTCCAGCATATATTGGTTTGGGGTTTGAGAGATGATTATCTACTGACACTGAAAATGTTCTATTGCTTATGAAGCTATTGATGATGTTGGTTAGGTATTTGGGTGTGCCATTGATTCTTAGTTTGTACATGAGACCTTGATGCCATACTCTGTCGTATGCTTGGGAAATATCTAGAAAGGTTGATATAGTATGTAGTTTTCTTTGGAATGCTGTATGGATATGTTCTGTGATTCTTAATAATTGGTGTGTGGTTGATAACTTTTCTGTGAATCCAAATTGGTGTCTGGGAATGATGTCATTTTTATTGAGGTAATTACTAAGTCTTTTCTGAATAAGTTTCTCAAGAATTTTTGATAACGAGGGTAACAGGCTGATTGGTCGATAATTTTCTACATTAGATGGATGTTTGTTAGGTTTTGGAATGGGTATTACTATTGAGTGTTTCCATAATAGTGGGAAGTAACCTATTCTTAATGAAGAGTTATAAATATTATTTAAGAATGCTATGGCTTGATGTGGCAGATTTTTTAGGATTTTGTTGTTTATTCTGTCATGTCCTGGAGCCTTCTTTTTAGGGAGTGTTTTTATTATGTTTGTTATTTCCTGAGGAGATATGAATCTAATTCTGGAGGGTACATTATAATTAGGAGCTGTTGCTATCTGTGTGATTGTTTGGTGTTGAATGTGTGGGAGTGAGTCGTTTGGTTTAAATGTATCTGCAAAATGATTTGCTAGTGTTTCAGCTTTTTCAAAGGGTGAGAATTTTTTCCCTGTGTTGGTATTAAGTGGAGGAATGATATTTTTTTTCTTTAGTATTTTATTTTTAAATTGCCACAGTGTATTGTTACTTGAACTTAATGTTTGAATCATGGTGTTGTATTGTTGCTGTTTGTGTGTGAAAAGTGTTTTTTTGGTAATATATGTTAATAGATTAAGTTCCTTTTTAATTTCAGGGAGTCTAGTGTAATTCCATAATCTTCTTGTTTTATTCTTTATGTGCATTAGATTTCTTATGTTATTGGGTAGTTCATTGTTTTTATTCTGTGTTTTTGTAGGTGATTTATTTGGTTTACTATTCTCTAGTTCTCTTAATATTATGTTATTGAGTATTGTGATTGCTTGATCTATTTCTAGAGGGGTACTTAATATTTTGAACTTTGGGATGTTTATTTTAACATTATTTTTAAATATTTGCCAATTAATTTTGTGAGTATTGAGTTGTGGAGTGGGTGAGTGTGTGGGGAGTGACTGTTGTGTAGTGATTATTACTGGTAGATGGTCTGAGTCCATTTCATGGTGTACTGTGGAGAAAAACTTTTGTTGCATATTTGTTATGCCTATGTCTAACAGGTCAGGGTTCCTATAGTGATCGAATGGGTAGTAGGTTGGCTCATTAGGGGTTATGAATCTTAATTTGTTGTTGTTTACTAGCCGTAGTAGTTGTGTCCCAGCTGAGTTATTGTTTTTACATCCCCACTCTGTATGTTTTGCATTAAGATCACCTAGGACTATTGTTGGGGTGTGTTGATCAATAATACCAATGAAATTGGTATGCTGAATTTTTACATTGGGGGGCTTATATGCTACTATAAGTGTAGTTTCCAGATAGCTGTTATTAATAAACTTAATTGCTACTTTTTCGATACCTGGGGTTGGTGGTAGTATTATTGGATAAAATGGTATTGTGCTCTTTATTAGTATCATTACTCCTCCTCCATTAGAGTTTGGTCTGTCTGCTCTGATTGCTTTATAATCTGGTATGCTGAATTTTGTACTATTGTTTAAGTGTGTTTCAGTTATACATGCAAAGTCAATTTTCTTATCTTGCATAAAATATTTGAGTTCGTTAACTTTGTTGATTATACCATTTGCATTCCAATTGAGTATGGTTATCTTATTAATTTGTGTTTGTTGTGTAATTGTTATTAATGTATGCTGAGATAGATGAATGGATATTATTTATTATGGTTGGAATAATTGAGTTGATTATATTGATTATGTGAGTGGCTATTGTATTGATCAGGGAGTTGAGAAAGTTATTCTCGCTCGAGTGTGTTTGATTTTGGGAGTTATTGAATTGATTATTATGTTGTTCTGTGTTTGTGTGGTTAGTGTGTGTAAAGTTTGGGATATTTTGAGTGTTAGACAGTCTGGGGAAATTAGCTTGGTTATTTTGGGGTGGTGCTGATGATGACCCATTGATTCTAGATCTAATTGGAGGATCTTTGAGGTTAGGTTTTTGGCTTATTTTTTTATAATAGGGGCATTCTACTGTTCTGAGGTCTGCTCTGTGGTTTCCTTGACAGTTATAACATTTGAACGGTTCATTTTTATGGGGGCAAGTTGCAGAATAGTGATTTTTGGAACAATAAATGCATGCTATTTTATGATTACAATTATTTTTTGTATGGCCAAAATCTAGACATCTCATGCATTGAATGGGGCCTTTAGGTCTTTTTCTCCTTTCAGCTTTTACTATTAGGTTACAAATTTGTCTTACTTCTAAAATATTTTCTATGTTTTCTTCCCCGTTGAATTCAGCTGCTATTACTGGAATTGGATTACTGTCTTTTCGGAGTCTAGTAACTTTAACGAGTGATGGATGTTTTTCTTTTAATTCAGTGTAGATTTCCTCTTCTGTGATGGATGTGTGAATATTTTTAAATACAACTGAGAATTTCTTATTTGCTGGGTCCTTGTAGGTATGAAACTGTCTTCCTGTGTTGATTAGATATTTGGTTATGTCTCTGAAATCACTGACTTTTTCAGGTTGTATTTTTACTTTATTATTTATGAATTGAAGTGTGAAACTGTTTGTTGTTTTGTATTGTTTGTTGTGTATGTGTGTTAGTTATATTAATAATAAATGGTGCCTTTAACTGTCTGACACACTCGACTTTTAAGTTTATTTTGATATCTGGAATTTTGTTTTCTTCAAATCGTTTAAGTTCGGACCGAATTTCATTGAAGTTGAACTTTAATGTGAATTTGAATGAGATAGACCTTTTGGTTCGTTAACAGGTACACATCTGAAACGCTTTAAATTTTATGCGGCATTTCAAACATTGTCAGATGACTGGTTTGCTTCCCGATTCTTTGCAGGTTGACGTTAGTCGTTGAGTTGGTGATGCTCCATTGGTTCTTTTCACTGCGGTGTTTGTTTCTCGTACAGCATCGGTGAGACTGGGTTGGAATAATCATGTTGAGCGTTATTAAGTTTTGAAACGCCCGAAGTCGAGTTCTTGCATAATGCGGCAACTAGTGGACGTTTCTGAAGGCACATTTGCGCTGGTTCACAATTTTTACTAAGTCGCACGGTTATCACTGAACCGACAAGAACGATCAGAACCAAATGACAATGTTGGAAACGATTGTGGGTTTAAGAGGTATCAAACAAATTGGTTGTTTGATCAGATAAAACTGATGAATCAAACATTCAATAAATGCGCTGCATTTACATTTGCCTCGTTTGCGATGGTAAAATGAGATTCTGGAAACTTCTTAGAATCAGTGTTAATGCTCGTAATACCCCTCAAATTACGACGCTGACCTTCCGTAGTCATTAGCAGTACTTTACATATGTGTGTGTGTGTGTGTGTGTGTGTGTAAGAGAGAGAGACAGACAGACAGACAGACAGAGCCAGAAAATTGTTTACGGAATTCTGTCTGTTTGTGTGATTAGATAGAATTTCCACCAGTGATTAGCAAATAAACTTCCCAATTGTGATTCGATATATTTATTTCAACATTATATGTACGAATACGTTTCGCAAAGTGTCACATATGAGTATCACGTCAAAAAATAATCAATGTTTGATGTTTCATTTTATTTCCCATTCATAAGCATTCCGCTGTGGAGGGTTCTCCTACCTCCGGTGAATCGGTACCGCATTGTTTCTCACCTAAGAGATGTGCCCATCAGATGGGGACGCATCAGCACCTCCGGTTCGTTTGTGAAGCCCTGTCGGGCGTGGGCAACGGGCACGGCGCGGCGGGGGGGGGGGGGGGGGGGGGGGGGGCAGGGGGAGCGCGAGCGGAGACAAAGCCGCGGTCGGACGCGCGCCGCCGGCGGATTAGCGTCGCTGCCGCCGGCGCCCCCGCCCCCGCCCCGCCCCCGCCCCTGCCCGCGCCCCCGCCACCCGACGACGACGCCTTGTTAACTCCCACTCGCGGCCGTGAACGTGCCAGGGCTTGGCGCGGACCCGTTTTGTTGCATATCGCCTTTCAGGTCCCCCCTTCGGGGATCCCCCACGTTGCCGCCACCGCCTCCATCGCCCCTCCCTCTTCCCTCCCTCCATCCGTCCTCTGTTCGGTTCTTATCCCCTCTGCTGCTCTTCGCGCCCAGATCGTGTCCCCGCCTCTGAGATTCTCTTTTTCTTTGTCTCACTAATACTCCTGTCGCTCCTTCTTCGCTGGTTACCTGTCGGTTCACATTTACTCTTATTACTTTGTATCTTTGGATTTTCTCTTGTTCGTTCTTATGCATTGTTGGTTAGTTACTTAATGCCCTATTTTACGTGGCGAGACTCGGGCCATCAGGCCCGCTCTTCCGTCTAACCGTTATACCACCGAATCCGCGAATTGTTTGTTTCCATATCCACGGAACCTCCATCAGATGGAACAGTGTCATTTTTCTCTACACTCCACTAAAATAAAATCAAACTGGTAATCCTCTTCATTTTGTTGCTCCGTACGTTTGTCATCGTTCTCTTTTCTAAGCAAACAGTTTCTTTAGTGAAAATTGTCTATCTCCATGGCAGCAACTTTCCTCAGTTTTCCTTTCCTATAATTGGTGACTACGGACCGGTCACTGAACCACACTGATCTACAATTATTATCACCCTAGAATAGTTCTGGATAGTTCATCCACAGAATAGTTCGTCTAGAAAAACCTTTACGCTCGAGAAAAAAGTAAAAAAAGTTAAGTTTACTCTTAAAGTAGTTTTGTTTTTTTCTTTGGTTTTTGACCTGTATTTTCGTGACTTCAAAAAGGGTGAATAAAAAATTATTTACCGAAATATCAATTTTTACATAATAAAGTGGTGTAAATATTTCAGAATGATAATTATGCACATTACAGATGCTTTTAAGATGAAAAGAAAAATTCAAAATATTATCCACCAACTACCTGATACTCATGGTCTCATGCACGCACAAAAGTATTTTATTTATAGAGATAAAACTCATATTTACATTCATAGTCTACGCTAATTTTCAAAGAAAAGTTTGATTAACGATACACAGATAACAAAAATTGCAAATGAACCATTCATATCAATTGAAGAAATGTAATAGATTACATACAAATTTATTACCAACTGTAAAGCACAATAAGAAAAAAATGATTTAGAGAACTGTTATGCAACGACATTAGGTCGTGAAAACATTCAATTAATATCACTGTTCTCTTGGAGACCAAATTAAAATCATAATAATTAGTATAAACTTACAAAGCGCGTATACATTTTCAACTGTTGCTACTAAGTTTTAGGGGGAAGAGTATTTATGTTAAAGTTACATACAGGACGAAAATTACGTTTCCCGGTCACGCAGTTCAGTTTTTGTCAACCGTGGCTCGCTCTTTTCCGGATCACCCTGTTCGAGTTCTCCACCAGCATTCGCCGCGGACAAACACCCGCGCCACATATGGCGAAAGGAGCAAAGCGATAAAAGGAGAAGCGAGGAGTGGCCCGCTTCGTTGAATATTCTGTGTACCCGGGCGCGTGAACGTTCATTACTCCTATAAGGGTAGCACATGATTTTATCACGGGAAGTAGTGTGTTCTTCCCTCGCTTGATGATGAGATTCGGCGCCGACTTACTGACAAGCTGAGATTTCCTCATCTAGATCGCCCATCTTCAGGTCACTACCTCAACCGGAACAAACTCTAATAATCCGTTGTGCGTGGTAGTGTGTGTGTGTGTGTGTGTGTGTGTGTGTGGGCGCGCGCGCGCGTAATGAATAAGAATATCAATAGAAAGTCGAAAGAACAAGATCGCGCGCGTCTCGTGGCTCGTTTCTTAGGGTACAGTTTCAGCATTCGTAGGATGTTGATCGGAGAAACCACGGAAAACTACCGACCAGAGCTCTCGGCCACTAGAATTCTCCTCGACAGGAGCTGAATTCGATCTATGGTATCTATCTCGCTAGTGTCGAAAATCCGTCACTCGAACCTTAGGACCATCCGGTTAGAGGCACTGCTGTGACATCAGTTGCTTCCCTGAGCCACCTCAGCCAGTGAGTGGTACACAGGACGCTCCCATTCATGATCGCCAAACAATGGCGGTCCGGTGCCCCTCGTCCCTCCGCCCGACTCCCCTCGCCTCTCACCCTCTCTCGTCTCGTCGCATCCAGTCTTTGATGACCGCCGCTGCAGCGGCGATCGGCATGAACTAGGTTACGAAGACAATACAGCAGGAAAAGCAAGTGTTCAAAGTAGATGTAGGTTGGAGGAAGTTAGGAATGATGGTATAGAATTGAAAAATAAAGGGAGGCAAATGAAAAACGATATAAGAAATGGATGAAGGTAATCACGAAAGAGGAATCGTGAACATGTGCTGAGTGTGCTGGGGAATCATGAATGCAATCTGCGTGAAATAGAAGAAAATGATTAAATTGGTTAGGTGAGAGGTGGATAGATGAATGGGCGAAATGGGATTTGAAATCGTCAAATCTCTGGGAAAACCGTTGGTGGCGTGTAGCGTTGATGTAGAGAACGAAAAGTGAATAGAGGAAAGAGTGGATAGCGAAGAATCCAAGAGGGACACATTTGGCGAGGGTCAGTAGAAAGAGCGAACACCATACGAATAATTCAGACAGGAGTTTAGCATAGGGACAGAACGAAAACTTCACTGCACAGGCCCGGACTTTGAAAGCTAGGTATCCTGAGCTCAGTAAACATATTTCCCGTCCTTTTTCAAAGAAAATCATAACGCTGGGTTTTGACAGACATGGGGAATTCTTGGTGGCGCCATTATTTTGAAAATACCCATAAGAACCTGTGTATGTAAAGCAAAATTTGGATGTACCACGTAATAAAAGCCCTCGAGTGTCAGGTCTAACGCGACGCATGGGTGAAGAGTCCCCTTGCATCACTTGTTGAGGGCTGATGGGCAGGTGTGAGAGTGTTTGATTTATGCAACTGATGCCAAACAATCGGCGTCCTGTGCGACTCTCGTGCGGCGCAATGACGCCCCCAAGTGCATCAACTGTCACCGACACCGACCGCATGACGTAACCACTCAGATCGACGGAAGAGAAATTGCCCGGTGGCAGTTGATGGATGTGTAGAGAGCACAATATCAGTCGAAATTTGGGTACTTGTGCAGTGGAAGTTTTTTTTAACACGATTAATCTACAGTTAACCGCTTTAACTCTTTTCGGAATTTTTTGGCGATGTTCTTGTTACTCCGCTGTTCCCCGAATTTGACGCCTTGGATCCAGGTCCTTGGACTATAAATCCGCGTTGAAATAGCTGATCAATAACCGCCGGCTTTTCTTAGAGAAGAGCCTGGAGTGGCGGAGACGACGGAGTCTGCAACAGGAGGGCTTGGCCGATTCTTCTGCACGTCGCGCCGGACGTCGTCGACAAACAGCAACTCGTCAACAGCGGTGGCGGCGGCGCAGGCGGCGAGGGCGGTGGAGGCGGGAAAGAAGGAGAAGGCGGTGGCGGCGGCGGCTGGCACGCGCGCGCCGTCCGTGGCGAGGTCGATAGCAGCTGGCGGTGGCGGCGGCGACGGCGGCGGCGGCGGCGGCGGCGACGGCAGCCGCGCCTCTCGCCCCGCAAAGCCGGTCTTCGCCGAATACATTACGCCAGGGATCGACAAACGCTTTTGGGCGGGAGGAGCTCTGTGCTTGCCGACGAATGCGGACACTTGTTGGGGGGTTTTGTGAGGTAAACGGGCGGAAACTCTTTGCCGCATTGAATGGAGTGTTTGGTGTTCAGGCGCACTGCAAATTTTCGGCTTAGGTTGGCGCTTTGTGGGCAGCGCGGGGATGGAGTGGATATAGGAGCCGAGGCATGGTTTTCGCGGCTTCGTTCGAATAAATATTAGACGCGAAAATAATTTCTTCTTTTGAAATGAAGATGGAGCTCTCACGGCTTTTCATACTGTTACACAAACGTTATATTCCCATCTAATCACTATTGTTCCACTATTTTTGCTTTAACCATTGGGTGAATATTGTCATCATTGTCATTTAATGCCCATTTACGTAAGAACTATCTATTGATATTTTTTCGAAACATCTGTGAATATTAAAGCCTATAAATGACCAATTATTGTTTTGTATAATAAGTTGCGTATCAAAAATTGCTTTTCATTAATTATGAATTGAAACTGTTAATATCATTACAGTCAGATACGTGGGCGATAACAACTGTTTGTTCAACTGCAACAACAACACCAATAATAACCGATCTACTGGTACTTAGAAAGTGTGGGAGTACAAAGTCAAGAAAGACAAGAACAAATGTGGTATTTTATTATGATAGGCAAAGCATATCCATCATCTATCCCCATTGTTTCTTAATTTGTAAATTTAAAATTTAAACGGTAATTTCGAACAAATGAACAGTATTTTATAGTGTCTTACATTCGATACATACATCTTCGATCAAAATTCGTCGTTTAACCCTTAGCTGACGACGTGGGAATTCAGTCACACCGCTACCGACGTGGAGCCCCGAAGACTCTTGAAATTTAGTTTCAAATATTACAGTATTAAATTCTATTTCAAGTAAAGAGCATTGAAACTTAGATAAATAATTTCTAAAGAAAATATTAATCACGATATATTTTTTAATAAGTTATCTAATGAGGAAATGTTATGTGATTAAGAATGGTTGAGTGTAGATGCTTGATGCCTTTAACTTAACGAATTCATCTTTATTATAAAAAATTATTGAACATTAAAAAATATATTAATGAAAACTGCTATAACTTTAGAACTGAAAATTAAGTACAAAAACGTTACTACTGCGAACATTAAAATTCTGACATTAGTTTCTTTAGGAATCTTTTCTGCACAAATCTTGCAGACTTTTTTTGTCTTTTCCGTTATAGTGTTCTGCATATTCAGTAATTTCTTCTTCGAGTTCATACTTCCCAAGAAATTCCTCTTCATTATGTTTGTTCCCCAGATTCTAGACACGATTGTCCGCTTGATGAATTGTCACATTCAATTGGATGATTCTAAGATATTCTCTCATATTACTGTTCTTTTGCACCACCCATTGCGCAGTATTTTCTTGAAAAATAATCGTCATTAATATGCACGGACTCTCTTAACATCTACTCATGTTTTTCTGTACATTGCACTTTCTTTAGAGGGGCCACAGAACAAACAGTACTAACGGGCAAAGTGCGGCGCACACTCAATGAGAGTGGCCTCCTGCGCGCCAAAAAAAGGCTGATAATTTTCCTGAAATGCATTTCACAACAGTAAGTTCGCGACCGTTGCTTAAAACTATAGAAGGGAAAGGTACAAGAAGAATTGAGGTTTTAAATAAATGTAAATGTAGGTTTCAGAAATTTCGCGAAATCGGAGGAGTCCCAGGGACTCCACGTCGGTAGCTGAGGGTTAAGTTGTTTTGACGGAAGACACCTTCCATCACATCGCGGCGATTTGTGAATGAGCTTCGTCTTGGGCCACGAGAGGCCGCGGGGGAGTGGGGACTGTGGTGGGGTGGCGGTTCCAAGAGGTGAAAGCACTGCGGGCTATTTTTAGTGCAAACGTCAAACCGTCGAAGCACCAGCCTCTCTTAGCGAATGATGTGCAAGTAAACACTTGGGTTGCGTGGAGGAGACGCGGAGGCTTGACAGCTCCGACCAGCGGCCTGGCGACACGCGCAACGGACCAGGGAGTGTGGGAGGAGCCGGCGATTGGAGGGGAGTTGACGCGGAGGCGAGGGAAGGTAAAAGAATGGAAAGGTGGAAAAGTATCCGAGAAGGGAGTGTGTCGTTGCGTTTTCACATGGTCCATGATTCATGTATTTCTTACGAATGATCGGGGTTGTTTTGAGGGCTGGTAAAATTGGAGGCCTACTCGAGAGGACTGTCATAGAGCAGAATTCGGGAACCAGGACAGTAGAGTTGCAATGCAAAATGTTGAATTGAATCATTAAGATATTTTTGCTTAACTTGTTACATTTTGTTTGTAGATAATGTTAGAAACTTTATTATCAGTTAGGCAATCCTACAAAGACAAATGTTAAAGAACACATCTGCCAATTCTTACTGCCTCATACTCCAGCATGAACAAGTTTGAGAGAAAAAGCAATAAGGTCATCCATATCATCTGAATAACCTCCTCGCGTCTTTTTCACTGGCGCGTACCTTCTGGGAACATCAATATGGACGCTCTTACCTGGGCAAAGAGAGCGCATGTATGCGATCGGGCGGTCTGGCACGGTGTCATTAGCATCAGAGCTTTGTTTCAGCGTTCGTCTTTTCGTTAGCGTAGGTCGTTGCGAACTCGAAGCGTCTTTTCAGACGCACACACACCCACAAGTACGCACACACTCTCTCACACACGGAGGCCCCGGCTCCTCCGTTCATTCATTATTTGCTCGCAAACACACCGCACGGCCCACCTACTCGTTCCGCTTATTTGCTGTCTGTTGTCGCTGTATTTCTCTTCACGCGGCGGGCTCCACGTGGGTCCATTTACTCCGTACTACGCTCGTCCGTCTGCAGCCATCGATTGGAGCGTCCATTGATTGCCTCGCTTATTCCTCATTCGATTCCTGGAAGAAGCCTCGCCGGCGCCTTGTCCGGCGGACTGCGCCATTCACTGGGCGAAGCGAAGCGAGGAAGGCCCCGCTTGGGAGACGCGCGAGTCCCCCCCCCCCCGCCGGTCCCCCCCCTCGCCGCTCCTCCTTGCCTCACCCTATCCCGTCCCGCCCGAACGCCGCGGTCCGTTCGGTCAACCCGACCAACACATATTTGACATGCGGCAGAGACGGGTATTGGGGCTAGGTGCGGCAGGCGGGCGGCAGGCGGGCGGTAGGCGGGCGGCAAGTGTGCGGCAGGCGAGCGGCAGGCGGGTGGGCGGCAGGTGGGCGTAAGGCGGGCGAGCGGACGGCGGGCGGGCGGGCGGGAGGCGATCGGACGGCGGGCGAGCGGACGGCGGGCGGGCGGGCGGGCGAGCGGGCGGCTGTTTGGGTGGGAGGGTGGGTGGGTGGTTGGGCGGGCGGGCGGGCGGTCGGGCGCCCAGCTGCAGGCGTGGAATTGAGGGGCGGGGAGAAGCAGACAGCGAGCTGGCTGGCGGGCGCCCCAGGCTCCAGGTGCGGCTCGTTGTCAAGGAAAGGCTGCCAGGCGGCGAATTAGCTTTCCCTCTGGTGCCGAGCTTAACCCTCGGTGATGATCCGTCGAAAACAAAATGGTTGGTGTTGTACGCTTGCTGGATTATTTACGAACGGCGCAGTATCGTTTGATTCAAAATAAATGTCAGTAGCCGTCAGTTTTCCTCATGCAAATGAAGAGTTGTTCTTTATCGTGATTAACGTGAAAAATTATTGGATACGGTGACAATTAATACATTAAATATTGCTCTTGTCGAATTCAGTGTCATCCAGTTCAAACAATACAATAATATGGGGACGTCTCTTTCATATGAATTAGCTCCATCGATTTATTTTCGATATTCTGTCAAAAAAGGTAAGTTGGTACTCTCAAATGAAAATATGTTCCACGTGTCGGAGCATGACCGTAAAATTTGGACTCAGCGACGTCTTTTGATAATTAAAAATATCTTCAACAGTGTAGCGCAAAACGTTCTTGCATTATATTTGATTTCCAACGAACTACTTTAATAAAAACGCAGTGTACTCGAACGAGGCCCTCAAGAACACACACGGTGACTGAGGCGTCCGAGGTTTGGGTGGGTGGTAGTTAGGGACGGTTTGTGTGGAGAGAAGAGAGGGGGGTAGATAGCTCGGAGCGCCGGCTCCTTCCCTCTCTCCCCCCCCCCCCGCCGCGCCGCCCGCGCCGCCCACACTCGCGCCCTCGAGGCCCAACAGGCCTCCAACACGCCTCCGTCCGGCGTCCCGCTGCCCCAAACTCTGGGTAAGAGGCTCCAAGGCCTCGCCTCGCCGTGCCGTGGCCTGCCGTGCCGTGCCGCGCGGCATAGAGCAAAGCACAGCCGAGCGCGTCGCCCCGGGACACGGCGGTGGCGGGCCCTCGTCGCCCAGGAATGCGGTCTGGACGTTACACCCCCGCACCCGCCGTCACGGCCGCTGCCGCCGCCGCCGCCGCCGCCACCGCCGCCATCGCCGTCGCTCGGAAACAGCCCCCAGGCGCCACCGACCGGATTCCACCAGCCACAGCACAGCCCTGCGGACACTGGGCGAATGTTGAATTGCCTCGGTTTCATTTGGTTTGGGCCTAGTATGTATGCGCCTGAGCCGAAGCCTTGTAGCGGAGCCAGTGAACGCAAATGTTTAGTACGTATTCAGAAAGAGATGAACGGACGGTGAAAGAGAAACACTAATCTCTTCAATCCGTTGTGCGTGGAACAACTTTGTTCCGTTCAGTCGCCTCTGTCGGATAATCATTTTTAGTAACTTGGTCGTTTTTGTAGTAATTACATGACATACACACGACACATTCTTATTCACGTCATGACACATCGTTTATACCAGACATCCTAATTACTAGGAGTACAAAAAGACATTTCAAGGGTATAAGCCCTCAAAGAACTTTCATTCTCTTAGTACTTTTATTTCTTCATATTACGCCCCTTCATGTGACTAAACTTCTAAAGTCATTTTCTATCGGAGTATGCCCATTGTCTACCAGCATTATTCCTAATAATGCAGGATAACAGTGAGAGTACGGAGAGTGATATGTTGGCTTACAGGTGAGGATCACCGGTCGACCCTGAATGTCTTCACAAATTGCATTGCATTCGCCACTCCATCTGCATATTACATGGTTTTATGTGAATGAAATCTTGCATCTAAATGCTCGAAAATATTCATTTAAGTGTTAATATACTCGAATTAAAGGAATGAATCAACATTTCGTGGATCGTTTTTATTTAACGCAACGTATGCCTAGTTGATTGCTTTTACTGAAGGATGGATGGCGTACACGTTTTAGTTCTTGATCAAATCACGTTGTTATTACTGGGAATAGGCCCGGTACAATTAGCAAGAATTAGTCACTTATAGTTGTAGTTATGTAAGTCTCTCTGAAGTCTTATGAAGTTCTTGAGAGACCGCGTGGATTGAGGATGCTCGCCCTTCCGATGCCTCTTGGCCAAATCGCAACCTGCGGGCTACATGAATCGGATTGGCGCCCACTCTCCCCCCACGCGGAGCGCTTGCAAGTCGCCCACTGCCCCACACCCCGTCGCCCTGGTCTCAAATTGGCCACACGGGAGAAAACTTAAACAGGGGGCCTGGGTATCGTTGAATGTCGCGCGGGCGGGCGGGCGGGCTGGCTCTCGGCTCTGGAGATGGCTTCGGGGCGGCGGGCTCTCGCCCGCCTTACCTGGCCGGCGAGGGCGGGGCGGGATGAGGGCGGGCACGGAGAGGGAGGGGGGGCTCGGCCGCGATGCTATCTGCGCGCGCTCCCTCTCGCTCGACCGCCCCGCCTCGCCCCCCCCCGCCCCCCCCCCGCCGCCACCGCCTGCGGGGGGATGCACGGCGCGAGACGAGACGAAGAGAGAGGGCCCGTCGGAGGCGGCGTTGGCGGCGGCGCAGGCGGGAGGAGGCTGGAGGGAAGGAGCGAGCCGCGGGAGGAGGGCCGGGGGAGCGGCGGGGAGGGCGACCAGGAGGAGGAGCCGAGGGAAGGCGGGGGGTCACATGCCTGGAGGGGGCCCAACGCGAGATAGAAGGAAGGTTGGGACAATGTCTGACCTCCAGCCAACCCGACCGGGCTCATTCCTCTTATGGGCAAGACCAGAGTCGCCCTGCCCCGGGGCGAGTCTGGCGCGGCGCGGAGCGGAGCGTGGTGGCTCCGTGAGGCGCCCTCGGCCACCGCCTCCATCGCCCCTCCCGGCCCCTCCCGCTCCCTCCCCCCGCGCTCCGCTCGGCTCCGCTCCATCGCCGCCACCGCCACCGCCACCGCCACCGCCGCCGCGGGACGACTTCAGTCAAACAAGGGCCTGTCTCCGCCTCCGCCGCAGCCGCCGCCGCCCCGGCGCATCCGTCGCCATATGGCGGGCGCACGTTGTGTTTTGCGCGCGACGATAACGCAAATAACACACATAAGGCCGGCGGCCGCGCGCCCGCCGTCGCCCATCTATTCATTACCGGCACCAAACGACGCGATGATTTCAATATTGGGATAAAGCGGGAGCGGGAGCCGCCGCCGGCGGAGCCCCCGCGGAGGCGGTGGCCGGCGCGTCGGGAGAGCGCGGGCGGGCGGGGGCGGGGCGGAGCGGAGGCGTGCGGGGGCGGGCGTCGGGGACTGCGCCGGGAGTCGCCTGGCGGGGCGGCGGTCGCTCTAGGGCTGACGGCGTCAAGCAGCGTTTGGCGGCGCGCGCTCGCCGGGACTGGTCGGCGGAGGCGATGAGGAAAAGAGACGAGCGGCGGATCCGCACGTGTTGAGCGAGGGCGCGCGGTTTTGTGATTTACGTTTGTTGTCAGTATGATGACCGAAGTGCGGTTGCCTTTTTCCTGTAAAAGCTCGTTTTTGTTTACGGATATTTTTTTGTGTGAAACGTATAAAGCTAATATTAAAATGTTATAAAAAATTAAACACATGAATTGTGAACGATAATGTGGGAATCATGAATTGATTTGTATGAATTGTAATAATTCAAGATCTCGTATATCCTATTCAGTATATGGATCGCCGTCACAAAAACCTTCCTAAAAATTGAATGTTGCATTTAATATGTAACTTGCAATGTTTCATGAGTTTTAATCCTATTGGTTAATTCATGTTCATTGTTATCTAAAGACTGAAAAAACATTCTATGTAGTGTTTGTCTCCCCTCCCCAAATTGCTGTCGTACATTTAACTCATACCGGGAGGTTAAAGCTTGTGGCGACTTGAGCGCCCCCCCGCTAGGGGAGATACCTCGAGAGAATACCTCCGAACCTATGTGTAGTTCAGCGTCGGATCCCACGTTCCATTGACCAAAGAACACCACCTTCTTTCGTGATATAACATGCACCAAACTTACGAGGCAAATGACCTAAGTAGTTGACACACCGGGAATCAAAAAACACCCACTACCATTTATTTAATAATTTACTCGGAATATGTTCATTAATTCTTATGCGTAGTAGCATTAGGATATTTCAGCACTTTCTCACTGTGATAATTCTTTTCGAGAAGGTGGTCCGCGATGCTGTTGAAGACTTACAGACGTAATCGAGAATGTATTGAGGTCACGGCCGGATTCTCTAAGAGAGAGGATAATGAAGTTGTAGCTCCTCATAGCATGGTACGAGTATATTTTCTTTATTGAGATGCAACGAACAAGAGAATCCATTAGAAATATCGGTCTTCACCATATATTATATTCTGTATGATTTAAGTGAGGTTTAACATTAAACAATTCTCACGTTATTTCCAGACTCGCTTTTCTGAAACAAAAATGCGCAAGAATATTGTAGCGAGTGTAAGCGTGCAATTATTGCAAACACATTTGTTTCAATAACAGAATAACAAAATTTAGAATTTTATAGCAAATATTTCGTTATTCTTAACAATATTATTAATAATAAATATTTGTATTGTTTGCCTATGATAAAATATTCCAAATTCATTTCAATGCAACAGATAATAGAACTGCGCATTTCACGCATTAAGTTATGAGCATTCAAAAAAAGAATCGTCACCGGGATGTCATCAACGTAGCTCCTAAAAGGTGCGAACTGATGAAGAGGCTGAAACAGAACACGGACCCTTGGGTCGTCTACGACGACATCGGTTGCAAGCGCGTGTGACAGTAGCTCTCCCGTAGGTGGAGCGGATCATTATAAAACCGGCAAAGTGCCGACACTGGCCGGGAGGAAGAGTAGAATTAGCAGCCGAGAGGATTCAGAACACAGAACGCAGGTGAAAGAATCCAAACAAGTTGCAAGGGATTCGAACAGATGATGCACGGCAGGGGATTTGAACAGGGGTCGTAGATGAAGGATTAAAACGAGATGCAGGAAATGAAGTTCATAAAAGTGTGCAGAGGAGGAATTCAGACTGAGGACACAGACGAAGATTTGCAAAAAAGAGTACAAAGATGAGTAATCAAACGTGTTGCGGAGCAGAAAAATCGAAAACGATACCGGAAAAGGGATTCGATCAGATGGTGTAGAGAAGGTGATTTAAATCGGTTGCAAGGGAGGAGATTCGAAAAGACGATGCAGGAATAGAAAATATTTAAGACAGCGCAAAGGAGCCGATTCAAACAGGTTGCAGGAGGGGGGATTCCAACAGTTTAGTGGAAAAGATTCAAACAGGGTGGAAAGGAAAGGGCTAAAACAAGTCGCAGAGGAAGAGATTCGAGGAAGGATGCCGAGGAGGAGATTGAAGCAAAGTGTGCGGGCGCGGCGTCGCCAGTACTTAGTCTCGTTTTAAAACGCGCTGGCCATATATTTCAAACGGACGAAGGTGACACTTGGAAATTGAGTATTGTTCTCCACCGGCGTTGCGGTGGCGGCGGCGGCGGCGGCTACAGGTTCCATGGACCGCGCAGGCACCTCGTCGCGTGGGCGCACGCCAAGGCACGCGTGATGACGCGCCCCGACGCCCACGCCGAGCGTGCTGGGGACGCGACACACACGCACGCGAGGAAAGTGATTTTGTGGTTCTATTGTCATTTACCGCCAAGGGTGGAGTTACGTGAATTCAAGAGATCTGCCTTTCCGTAGAAGCACTCACGAGAAGAACGAGTCCAGTTTTATCCTTCACGAAGATAATAATCACAGAAAGACGCGTCTACAAAATACCTCATGTATGCAAACGTCTTGATTGTATTATGCAGGTAATATATTACCAAATACATTACTATAATGATAATTATACAATAAAAATAAATAATTGCACTTTGTACTTCAAATTGCATAAGAAACCCACTCGTGTTTCCTACATTTTTTTTTGTAAATTTCCATCCTGTTTTCAATAAAAAGTGTACAAAAAAGATTCTGAGGGTTATCGAAGTTCATGCGTTTTCTTGTGAGTGGGTGCTATTACAATTTTCCAACGATGCCAAAGATGACGTCAGTGTCGAGACAGTGATGATGCAGAACATAAAATGCTGCCAACAGCACGATGGTGGTGGTGACAGATGCTAATTTCTTGCGTCGAGTCGAGGATGAGAAAATATCTGCCACACCTTGTTCATAGAGATCGAGATTTGACCTACAGTGCCCAGTGCTCCAAGCTCTCAACAAGATAGCTATCCCCCCAGGCTCTCCAGTGACATTTCGCGAGGTCAAAGTCCAACTGCATCCCATCGCTACGCAGCAGCTGCGCAATGACTCACAGTGCCCAAGTACCCCATAAAACACCCACAACTTTTAATCTGTGAAATGCGTTCCCTGACGTCACGCGTTAGCGATGGTGGAGATTCCCGTTGACGGTGGTGGTGGCGACGGCGACGTCGTTGCTGCAGTCACTTGACGGCGCAGGTCTCACGCCCATTCGTCGCGGTCGTCGCGACGCTCTTTACGACACATTAACGACGGCGCCGCCTCCCTCCCCGCCCCCTCCACAACTCCTTCCGTCCCCTCCTGGTTGGTCCCGCCGCGCCCCGCCACCTCCAGCCACGCTGCAACGCGGCCTTTGTTCTCCGCGACGAGAGGGCGCGACCGACGGGGATGTCTCGCTGGTGAAGACGCAGGCCACGGCGACAAGATGCGGCGATAGGCTGTGCTAGGCGAATGCATGCCAAAGTAATGACACTCCAGCCCCTTCATAGCGTCTAGAATTTTTATACGGATAATAGCGAAAGACGCGTTGGAGCTAACGCAGATTAGATATGGTTAAGTAATTGTGAGACAATTATTAAATCCGTTTGTTCGTTAACTCATCAGTGAACACAGTGTGGACAAAGTTGGTTAATGTAACGAAGTGTATCCCAAAAGAACAATGATCAGGAGACCCAAAAGTTTTAAGCCTAGAAATCTGTACAAAAAGTATAGAAATTCAAATGTATAAAAATCACAGGATCAATTATCTGTAATGTAAAACCAAGTAAGATTCCCGTGTCAGTGTATTTAAAAATTCAATTTCCTAAGTGTTTTAGATTGCAGAGAGCAGGAAAGTTTCCTGCCATTTAAACAAAATACAAGCAATACAATTGAATAGAGAATATTAAACAATTAATTTTCTCTCATGCTTAACATTCATATTTCTTCAAAAGTTTTCATTGATATATTGTCACGTTTATCATTATTACTACTACAATTATACATGTATTTATTGTCAAATGTAACGAAGATTTTAAATGAAATTATGGTAAAATCGATGCCATATTTTTACCCTGCATTCATCAGATCAATCCAGCATTTGATTGATACATAACGGTTTTAAAATAAATCGACCGAGAAATAAGTGCAATGATTGCACTACTCCCCTTAGTATGTCACATACAGGTTTAACTGTTTTTTGGCATTAAATGAATAGACTGATAGAAAAAGAATAGAAGAAACTAAAACATCAATGTATATTTTACTACATTTGCTTCTACAATCACCCGTAACCGAAATTTAAAACAGTTTTAGGAAGCTCATGGCCAACGCATTCCCTACGCTCCAGTCCGTTCCTGAAGCATGCGGAGGGGGCAGGTTTGAGGGCGGGGTGTGGTGGGAGGGGGCGGGAGGCGTGGCGAGCCGTCGCCGCCCAGGGCCCTTTGACGCCCTGGCGAGCACAGCGAGGCTGCGCCCGCCTCGCGCCTTTTGTCTCCGCTTCCACTTCCCCTCTTACTACACCCCTCTTCTCCCCACTGCCCGGCGCCCGCGAACAACGCGCTCTAAAGCAGGGCTTACTAAATTTGTGGAGAATTGGTACGTTACGGAGTTAAAATGACAAGAGCTCTGAAAAGACCCGCGTTTTTTTTCTTGAAGGGGGGAGCTAAAAATTATGCTGCGAAATTATAAAACGTAAGTTTAAAAGCACGAGGAAATAAGAAAGAGAAGTGTATCTAATTGTAATGCTTCGTAAATCTTTTGATTGAGCTTATTAAAACCAACTTATGCAGTCGCAACATTATTGTGTTTTTCTTTCTACACGTTTTACATATATTAGATTACTAATGTCATATTATGTAGTAATATTATTAGTATATTTTCGAATCTTCTGAGCGCCTTGTCAAGTAATAAATAATTTATTTGCTTTTATGTTTGTTAATCAAAGGAGGAGATACAATTATGACGAGAGAAAACTTTCGTGAATGAAGTAGTTTTTCGGAGAACTGGGATTTAAGGAGTTCACTTCAGGAAAAGGTGTCTCAGTCGTTGGAGTGGTAGAAGGAGTGGTAGTAGCCATTGCAATGTTGCTAAGGATCGGGCAAGTCTTTCTCGTTAAAAAGTTGCGGCGTAGTTACTGTAGGGCGGGTAGATATGTAGAAGATGAGTAAGAAAAATGATAAAATCTAGGACAATGTGCGCACATGAAAACGAGAATTGCTTGTAGTATACCGCTAGATTATGATTATTTTTATAACGATGATGATGGAAAAAATATGTGATGAGGGAGACGGATAAAAAGTTAAAAAGAAAATGGAAGGTATTATGAAACGAAAGAAAAAATAGAGAACAAAAATAAAACTAACTTGTGAAAACGCGATCTGACCAGAGTATTTCGAAATTAGAAAGAGAAAATTCAGTAGAGAATGAGACTAATTGCAAACAGTATTATTTATTCACTAACGTGAATGTTTCGACGAAGTCCACCCAAAGACGTATGATGCGCATTTTCCTGGTCATATACCTCGGTCCAGATTTTCAATCTCTAATAAATTGAGAGAGAATTTGTAACGGTTGTTTTTCTTTGTGGCAGCTGCTTTCTAACATACTGTAGACGATTCTGTAAATACATTGCCCTTTCGAAATTTATAGGGACTATAATGAACAAGCCAAAGAAAATCGGAACAAATTAGATCAGACGCATGAAAGAAAACAGTAGTTTATAAGATTGTTAGTTCACGTTTGAACGCCTTTATATTGTTGAGTAAAAACTTCCAATGCCTCATTTTCTGTACAAACCAAAACTTGTTTTGCTTCTGGTATATAATGTAGACATTACAAGCGAGAAAGTGTAACAATAACACAATTATTTGCAACTAAATTGTCTTTGAAAAAAGGAAAGTCAACGAAGTATTTATATACATCATTTTTAGGGTTTTAAGAGAAAAAATTTAAAAAAACAGTTCCTTATTATCCATCATATTCAATTCGAAGATTGATAAGGGATTCTTGTTGATATATTTAGTGTATTGCAACCTCATTTCTTAAACATGATGTAGAATCCTTCGTCTTCCGTTTTAACATTATCTTTAACATGCCATGGAAACATCGGCAATACGTGATAAGTCTCAACCGTTTCTTCCACTTCCAATATTTGCAATTTAATGGGAACCTTGTAAAGAATACATAGTAAATACCGCGAATTTCATTAAATGCGTACAAATTGGAAAATCTCCGAAATTCCGTAAAACCTTGCACCAACAAAGAGACTGTCTCCCTCGCCTTCTTTCGTGCAGCCCTCCTGACGTTAACTTTGAGTATAAAGCCCGAAGTTCATAAAAAGACGTTGAACGACTGCCTGTAAGGAATGCGTGTTCGCGTGTCGCATGTGTTGAAGAGATTATAACTTGATGTATGCGCCGCCACTGTCCCCTGAGTCTGCGCGGAAAGAGCGCGCCTGTGTGTGTGTGTATGTGTCTTAGGGCACAGTAACTCCCGTCGTTGCGTCGCTGACCGTGAAACGTAAGTGGCATTTTCACGCTTGAAATAACTCGTCGTCAACTTCCCTTCACCCCAAGGAACTTCGGCGAGGAAAGTGACGCTGAGCGTGGTGCCAAATAGTCAATAATCCTCGTGTCGATGTGAAATTTCCTGGCGTTCTTTGCTGCGTTTACACGCTCCAAGAGCTTCAAATGTTCGCTCGATTTTTATCTGGACGTTTCAAGCAATTTTCCTCTCAATTTGCGGGAATCTTCTTCAATTGGAGCTTGTTTGTCGTTGCAAGCGTGAAAGTTTTGTAGAAGTGGAGACAAAACACTGTCATACACCAGGACAGCGTACGTTTTCCTTGATGAATGTCGCGAAGTATGAGATCGGTTAACGGGGCGAATTGGAGATTCTTCATAAACTGTATAATGAGTTGGGAATGTTATCATTGATTAATTTAGGTAAAGATAGGAATGGAAGTCACAGAATAAAGCTACATTCATCAAACATATTATTCTAATAAACCGTACCCCATTTTTTCGTTCTGTACCGGTAAATCTTACGATATAGAGAAGTGCATTATCGTACATTGTGGATGATGTTTGTGAATACAAATGCAAAATGAAGTTTATGAAGACAATAGAAATTGCTTACACGTTATCCTTTCAGTTTTTTATTGATTTCAATTCCTATAAAGTACTTAAGAAAATTGTTGTTGGAGGTACGTCAATTTTTCTTTATTAAAATTAAAATAACTATCCTGAACTAGAAGTACAAATCTGTGGAAACACCACCAAATTATCTTGTTGAGCTAATGTGGCTGTCGAACATAAAATATATTTTACTTCACAGTCCCGCGACTTCACAAACATAACTGATTTACTGCCTTCACTAGTCGGCCGAAGGTGCACGCAAGTTATTCAAACAACGCCAGACTCTCCATACATTCCAATCGGATGTCGCGTCCTCGCCCCCACGCCCGACCCGCTCTTCGTTCCTCCGCGAGGCCCCGCGGACCGGCCCCCGCCGGCCCCCCACCGGCTCCCCGCCGACCCCCGCCGGCCAGGTGGTCGGGACCCGCCCCGTTGTTGCGCCCCGCCCCTGCCCCTTGCCCCCGCCCCGCCCCCGCCCCGCACGCGCCGCCCGCCGCGCCCGCAGCCCCGCCGTTGCTCGCTGCCATCCTTCATCCCGCATAATTAGCGCGCCTAAGACGTGCATCGCATAATGACCGGGATTTAAGCGCGATACATCATCATTAATTCGTTCGCGGGAGTCGCGACCACCTCGTGGGCGCAGGCCGAGCGCGGGGACGCGGGAGCCGCGCGATTTCTTACAGGTTTCGAAAATCTACACACCTTCATTTGCGCCTTAAAGCGTAACGATGCGAGTGAAACGGGAAGTTTTGTGTGTTTCCCGAAATGAATTGTCGGAAAACACCGCATCCCGCGTTGAGAGGGGGAGTAATACAGTAAAACTTGCTTAATGCGGAATCTCAAGGGACCAGTACTTTTTTCCGTATTAGGCAAGATTCCGCATTATGCAATGTAATACTGTGGTTTTTACGTTTGGCACGACCGCGATTTAGGTTTACATTAGACAGATTTCCGCATTATACACGTTTCGCATTAAGCAAGTTTTACTGTTGCAACTATATCCCTTTCTTTCCAATACACGCGCTTAAAGCCCTGTTCGGACCTTCACCTGGTAATTATTGTACTGTTGGTGTATTACCGTATCATTCTATCGAATGGACCATATGGGGATAGGGGATCAACCCTTTTGTCTGGCCCTGTTTCGGAATAAGAACTGGATCGTGTGCATTCTGTGACCCGTTGTTTAAGGTCCGGCATCCTCCAAGGATTGATAGGAGAAACGATAGATGCGGCAGATTAGCTGAAACATCCCATTTCTAGAATAATTTTCCTTGAAGTGGTAACCTTATATTCAAGTATTTAGCTGGTATTAAAAAAACTGCCAAGGACGGGACTCGAAACTAGGACCTACCAATGTGCGAAGTTTTAGTTGCGGACTTGAAATTACAGCCAGTAAAAGCTATATTTACTGTCCAACATCAAAACAACGAACTGTCTCAGGAACAGCAGACCATACATGCTCTATGGGTCAAGGGGAACCAGACGAAACTGGATCGAGACGTGAGAATTTTTATTGCAGTTTTATTACGCTCAGGAGTTATTCATTAGGTTACGTAGGCAACCTTACTGATTTGAATTTTATTCATTCTAAATTAGAAAAATCACAGCAATTGTTTATGTTAATGAAATAAATTTTAAGTTCTACTATGTAGCATTTTTATACTAATTTTTAGTAAACTTGTCTACATGGAGGTGGAAGGAAACATAATCTTCTAAAATCTATTAACGAAAATTTTAAAATGATGTTGTAATTTTCTTTCGTAACTTTTTTATGCTAATGTAACTTTTTTCTTTGCAGGTATGCTCTTTCCTGGTTATTTTGAGTTCGAAGCTTTGAGCAAATTGATAATATGTATCATCTTGCTTCAAATTTTAAAGAAACAAATGAATCTAAGGAAATCACGTAAGTAAAACGAATATTTCTTGCTCCATTATTCTACCAGCTTCAAGAGAGTACATTATCGTGCGTCAAGAATGATGGGGAACATCCGTCATTTCCTATTATACTCGTCCCTGATTATTCCTGCAAACATATAAATAAATGAAAAGTTATTGCGTATGATTCGTTCCGGAAATATGTCTTCCTAGAAAATCGCAGGTACAATGGCGAATCATGATTGAGATGCCTACTGCATTGAACAGTCCCATACAACGGTCATATAAAACCCACAATCCAAATGGCGTCATTTTAACATTTTATTTCACAGCTGTTGATATTTACTAACCATCGTTGCACAGTATCTGCTCGCTATAAAAGGAATCCCTCGTGACTAGACCTCAAATACGAAAGTCATCATCTCTCCCCTTATCGTGATGACGATCTTTACGCAAAGGAAAGCAAGTGGCAATGCAAGGTCGTAAAACCGGTGGCAATCGTTCAAGTCAAATCAATCAACTCACGCATCATTTCGCATCGCGTACTCCCCCATTTATCTCGTAGCCACCCTATTATCTTTTTTCTCCGTTAATAGAATACGCAACTCAGAGAGCGAATCGCCCAAAGCACGTCGCCGCCGTAACAAAGTAGCTTCGTGAAGGATTCTGATCTGCGACCGACCGACCGACCGACCGACCGACCGACCGAGCGTGTGGCCTCGGTGCCACTTCGTGACGAACCGCGCACGCCGAGTCGTTCGCTGCCTCTTCGGTAGCGACGTAGCCAGCCAGTGTTAACGGAACGAACGGTCCGTAAACTGCGCTTGCAGCGCTGAGGCGCATATCCGATTCTTTATGGCTGTCTGGCGCACATCGTGCCCACGTGAAGGCTTTATCACTTTTAGTGGCTTTTACGATTTGCAACACCCCCTCCCATATACGGCAGACGGGATCTTTCAGACGGTTGAGACGGCGCGCAATTGCGAATGCTGCCCGTCTGGAATAGAATGGGTGAAACGAGCGTGGGCGAATGCGTGATATTCCGTCGGTAGTATACTAGCATCCCTTGACAGGGCGTTTGGAAATGAGTTAACAGATTATTACTAACTGAAACAGTTTCTTTGTCATTCGATGTGCGAACGAAGGAGAATAGTTTGATTACGTTGATTTCATCATTGCCAATTTGTACACTATTATCTAGGACAATGCACAATGATTTGCAGTACGGCACTCTGGTTTGGTAACTCTTTTCAAAGGCTTGTTGTCATGTGAAAACTAAACGTTTAGGTAATACGTTGGAAATGTCCATGTCTAATATTGCCAGAATGAGATTAATTGCAGGTCAATCTGGGCGTATTAACGGACTTGAACATAACTTAACATGTATTTACAAGAAATTAGTCCCTTCACATGCAGTGCTAATTATATTGAAGTGATTCACGGATATTGAGATAACTTTGAGGAGATTCGCACTACAAGCTCATCACACTGGTTAATATTTAAAAATAAAATTGTAACTACAAAATAATGTAGCATAATTTTTACGCGATACATATCCTAGAAAACATACCAGTATCACGATTGATTACGACCACGTTCCATATAGGATTTTCATATTATTATGACTCTGCTTGCAAATAACCGGAGGCTTCTAGGCGTTTCTCATCTTATTTCTTGTCCCTGTCACCTGTTGTCGCAATGGAAAGTGAGAGATTAATACCGTGGGTACAAAACCCTAACCCATTATCCAAATGGTTTTACTGGGTTTCACCCCACTTGTAGAACTATACGGGAATAGATTAATAGAATTCCAAAGGAGGATTGCAATTAAAGTATTTTCATAAAATTATACAAATATTTTGTGTGTGTCTTGAGCTATATTATTCATACCGATTTATTGCCCACACTGATAATGTAACTCTGGTTGATAATGTGGGATAAATATATTGTTAATAAACACTCTGAACCCCGTAAGTACGCCTTAACCATTGGGCCATAGATCATGCTCTTTCTTCATCTTCATCCATGATTCCTTTCCATTTCTCTCTTTCCTCATCCGTTTTCTTCTCTCTCTATGAACATACTCGTACGCTGACATGCATTACACTTCCACATATACTCTGGAGAGTCAGGAGCTAGTCGTGAACTTAGGCTTATCGCGGTCGCAGCGACGCCTCGCTGGACAAAACATCTGCAGCAGGGAAACCGGGCAAGCCGACGTAGATATCGGCGCTGGATTTCACGTTCCCGCAAAAGCCTAACATCGCCACTTCCCGAGATACTACATATATTTAATTGACGGAACTAATGACCTTAGTGTTTGGGACTCCCGGAAACCATCAACCGAACATGTTTATTAAAGTCATTAGGCCGATAAACAGCAAATAACCAAACGAGTCTGTTATTAGTGTCATCGGCCGTCTGTAGTTCAATTTTCGCAAAAATAACTTATTATATGAAAGAAAGCATATAAAAGAAAAATAACATTTCTTCGAATAAGTGTGCTCGTACATCTTTACTACTCATTAATTTCTATTGTCCTTAACGGACGGCAAGCTGTTAATTCCTTAATGGACGCCGGGTGTTAAAGAGCGGCTTTTCATTTCATTGCTTGGTTCTTCTCATTGCGTTAAGTCGAAATTACAACACCACAATACTGCAAAAAATAATAAATCCCAATGTTCTATCCACCCGCCCATGGCTGGGGAAGTCGTGGCGCGGGCTGGCGGGGGCAGGCGGATTCCGCGGAAGGGCGCGCAGCCCGGTAGGTCCCTTCGCTTCGCGAGACGCGAGAGAGTTATGGAGTGCGGGGCGGCATGGCGCGGAGTGGCGTGGCGTGGCGTGGCGTAGCACGGCGTGGCGCGCGCGCGCGCGCCCGCGGTGGCGAGGTCACGAGCACAATTTACCGGTGGCCGGGCCTGCCAGTTTTTCTTGGCGCGCCACGTCGCGCCGTCCGCGCACTCGGCATGCGCTCCCGAAGAAACGAAACCACCATCCAGGCGTATGCGTTGCCCCCTGCCCCCGCCCGCCCTCACGATCCCCCGCTCTCCCGCCCGCTCGCCCACCCGCTCGCTTGCCCGCCCACCCGCTCGCTTGCCCGCCCACCAGTTTGCCCACCCGCCCACCCGCTCGCCCGCCCGATTGCTCGTCCGCCCGATTGCTCTCCCGCCCGATTGCTCGCCCGCCCGATTGCTCGTCCGTCCGATTGTTCGTCCGTCCGATTGCTCGTCCGCCCGATTGCCGCCCGCTCGGCCGCCCGCCGCCCGCTCGCCCCCCCCCCGAACACTTGACACCCACCCATTCGCCCGCCTGCCTGCTTATCTGTTTATCTGTCCTCCCGCTCGCCCATTGCCCGCCCATCAAGGGCGGATCCAGCCGATCATTTGGGGGTGGGCATCATAGATTTCTGTTGAATGATAAACATTATTGTTATTACTTTGTATATTATTTATGCACTGTATATATAATGCTATACAACATTATTGTTTAAATAATTAGAACATAAATATTTAAATCAACTTTGCCAAATAAAGAAAGGTAAACGAAAACTAGGTCTTCTGGGGCGGGGGGGCATGGGCCCCATGCTTTTCCCTCCTAGATCTTCCAGTGCCGCCCACCTCCCTGCTCACTGCCCGTTAGCCCGCCTAAATTAGGACGCTGCGACTTCTCAACGGAGCTCATTGTGTGGTTGACTGAGTGGAGCTGAAGCGAGAAGATTGTTGAAAAACGATAGTCAATATATTTGTCGAAAAGCTTCGTGTCTCTTTTAACCAACTGCGGGGAAAGTAGACGCAAGTGGTTTAAGCGGGAGAAAATTTCCCCCAGAAAAATGATAAATTTACGGATTCTATTTTTCTCTTGAAGCGTTTGTGTAAGTCTAAAAATCTTACATATTCTGTGCCACAGTTCCAACACATCCTTGTGTAAAAGTTTTGTGTTAGTCCGTTGGAATATTCCTATAACTGGTTACGTTTTGCCATAAGCAGGTATTGTTAGTGAACGTAGTCATTGCAACAAATTCTCGGGTAGATCAAGAAACAAAAAGAAACAACTAAAAATCGTGCATACATTTGGAAAGACTCGGGAAACGGAATTTCAGGGTTGACCCCGGTGGAACTGGGACTGTAGGGAGCCGTAACCAGAGATCTGACAAAATACTTTAGTACCTCTGAGACGCCTTAGTCCTTGGGTAGCGCATGAAACCAAAGAAGTATCAACCATCCCAAGGGCTGGGGAATGCGGTAATAATGACAATAATAATAATAATAATAATAATAATAATAATAATAATAATAATAATAATATGACATTAATCTAATAAGGTTGAATCATTTTTCTGAACGTTCTTGATATAGTTATGTTTTCTTCCATTAAGTAAGTATTTCAGCGATTATTTAAAGACACTTTCTGCGCAAAAGCCATCAAAATAGGTCCGTTTGTCATCTGTCCGTTTTAAAAATTTACGGTTCTCTTAAAAAGCTACTTGTGCCATTGAATTTTTATTCATAATAAAACAGCCGACCTAACAATACTCGAGTTTATATCTCTGGTTTAGTGTACAGCAATAACCGGTTCTGAATGTATTGAAATTGTCATCTGAAGAACATACAGTCATTCATTCACGCTGACATGAAAATACTTGTGCACATGCTCCTTTTTGAAGGTATTCTTGAGCTTTGTGAAGGAAGTTGCAGCAATATTATAAACAATATTGTTTGCAAATGAAGTAAGACAAATGGGTCCTTCTGATGGAATACGTCAACTTCAAACGTGCCTATCCTAAAACACGAGACATCTCTTTATTCCAAAATTCCATATGTGCATTGAGGACTTCGGGGACAGCTCGCGAATCGTAAAACGCTCTCGAACAGACAAGATGTACAGAGTCGTTCTCGCAATAAACACGAAACCTGAAACAGAGGCACTCCATTCCTTACGCAACGCGCAAATTATAATGTTTAAATTTGTCGTTTACAACGAGAACTGTGGCTATTGAAAAGCTACGCTCGTTACGTAAATGACTCGCCTCGTATACGTACGGCAGAAATTAATATTTTCATTGTGCCGGGAGTGCCCCGTTGTTTATGGAGCCTTGTTAGTCGAGGACTACTGGGTAAGTTACCCACGCGCGCGACTTCCAAGAGGCGGGTTCCTCAATCAAGATCGCAGTTTGACTTGCAAGTCACGAATTAAGATATCAGCGGGGGCAAACGTTGCAAGCCAGATCACCACGTGTGAAACGAAATAGTTACTTAGAAAATGAAAGCATTTTTATCATAAGACTCCCGAGCCCTCGTACCACAAGCAAGGATCTTGATATAATATTTGCATACAATACGTGGATTTATATTGCTATAAATTTTAATCTAGTGTCAGAATATTTATAATGCAATGTAATCTACCTGATACACACTCGACATGAGAAACTGGATTATTCCCTGCAGTTAAACGCTACCTTAAAAATTCTAACGACACTATGTTTCCCAAAAATAATGCATGTTAAAAATATTTCCCAACGACCTGATAAGGGGGTTGTATTGGCGCAGATTAGCATACCCTGGGCGTTCTTTGGCAATACCCATCAATAAAACTATATGCATCGCGCGGCGATTTTCTTGTTTTTCGCGAAACGAGCAGAGGAACTTTATTTTTATAGGACATCGTCGATACCCTCCGGCGCGCAGACTAGTCCGGCCATCGCGAATAGCTGCAGGGAGAACATTACGCATTTGGTATGCTGCTCTCCTTCGCTCCCCGCTGGTCCTTTTGCACATCGTCTCGCCATCTTCTCTTCTTGTTCCATCCGTCCTCTTCGCTCTTTCTGTACTTCAGCGTCTCACTTTTCACTCCTCTCCGTCTCTTTCTTTTTTCGTTTGTATATTTTCCCAGTGTAGTTCTATCCGTGTCTTTCTAACCAATTCCGAGATTCTTTATTTGCTTTTTTCCAATATTATTTCTGCTTATCTCGATCCCTCTTCGACGTCTCTGTCCACCTTTGGCAGCGTCTTTCCATTGGTAACCTCCCCTCCCTAATAGTCTTTTTGTTTTAAATGGCGTACGGCATTGCATTTTCATGGACACAAAAACAGGATTTCTGTAATGACTTAGAGCGGTGGAATTTTCTAGCAATGACGATTTTTAATTTGAACTCCTTTGGAGGATAAAAATAGCCGATGGTATGTTGATAGTAGACAAGCAATAGAGCAATAAAATTAAGACTTCATCGCTGAAGATTACACCTAAGTTAGACTTCGCTCTTCGTGAAGTTTCTGCTTACCACTAATCCTCTAGTTTTAACGGAAATACAGCACTCGTACACATGGATATGATTTTTAAAACTAGATGTACCAAGTCTTGCTGCTTGTTCTAGTAATCATCAACGCATACGTTACCCTCGCCTTATATTCTACATCGCGATGACGTAATTATTACCGTCACTGTCAAGAACTCTGGCGTCGCCAATACCGTTTCTACGACGGCGTGGTCGCCCCGTAGCCGTCACCATGACCGCTGCCACCTGGGCATCCTCCTCTGCCGCTGCCTGAGATGTCGCCTTCGTCGCTGTGGTCGTCGCAGCCGCGTCCAAGGGAAAAACAAACAAAAACTCGCTAATACCGCTAGCGCCGGGGACATTCGTCGCCGGCGGCTAACGGCCCGCACCGAGACGAACCGAGCCGTGCCGCGCCGGGCGGGGCCCAGGAGATCGACGCTCCACACGCCACCACCGCTGGCCGCTCTCCCCTGCTTACTCCACCCTCCCGACACCCCCTGCTATCTGTAACCCCATTCGCACACCTCCCTTCCCCGTCCCTTCCCGTTCTTGGCGTGCCCGCCCACGCTCGCCACGGCTTGCCTACGCTGTCACGCGCATCCTCTCCCTCTCTCTTCTTCACATTTACCGAGTGGCCCACTCTCGTCCACCCTCGACTACCCTCGTCTACCCTCGTCCGCCCTCGTCCACCCTCGTCCACCCTCGTCCACCCTCGTCCACCCTCGTCCACCCTCGTCCACCCTCGTCCACCCTCGTCCACCCTCGTCCACCCTCGTCTACCCTCGTCCACCCTCGTCCACCATCGTCCACCATCGTCCAACGTCGTTCACCCTTGTCCACCCTCGTCCCCCCTCGTTCACCCGCGCCCACCGTCGTCCACCCACGTCCACCCTCGCCTACCCTTGTCTTCCGTCGTTCACCCTCGTCCACCCTCGCCAACCCTCGTCCAGGATCCTTCATTAGCCCCCCCCCCCCAGTGGTTTATCATAGTTCACTCACGATCATAGTCCACCTCTTCCTACCCTCGTCCACAATAATTCACATTGTCCAACAGCATGCATCATTGCCACCCCACTTGGTTTACCATAGTTCAACCTCGACCACCATAGTCCGCATCTGTCTGAATTTGCCGACATATATATCTGCATATTGTATACACTGTTTACGCTCGGCAGTGATCACTGTCGCTCGTCGTTATTCTCCTCCTGCGCCGAATTCCAAATTAGACCACGCGCCCGTGACTTGGTTTCGGCGCCGGATTTACGGGCGCACTCATGGGAAGAGAACCTCCTAAAAAATGAAGAATCCATTCAATTCTCATTTGATGACCTATTGGATTCTCACACGTTACGCTCCAGAATGGAAACGTAAATAGTTTTCCGACCCAAGGTCCTGCCGACCTAAGATATTCATTAATACAGAACACAGGGCGGGATTATACATCACATGGAAAGAAAATCATTATTCGAGGTCATTCCAGAAAGTTTATACACTGAAAACAGTAGTAAAACATTTCAAACGGCTCTTTCACGGTTTAGTGACACCAAAACGAACGGAAATTTTCAACGGAGAGTATCACATGACATATGATTGAAACCTGTTTTTACATCTTACATTTACATAGGAATCTGAGCTTTATTGAAACAACGCGCGATTTCCACGAAGGAGCAGATGCATTTCTTCCATCAGAAGTTTACTTTTCCTCCACCCCAGTCTTCCCAGAGAGACCTTTGCTGCGGATCATTGCATGCACGTGACGAACCCCTCCGCGCCCCCTTGGCGTCTCAGAGGCCCCAAACGCGGGCCCACTGCGTCCGTGGGCCTTGTCGCCTGTCGATCTAAAAAAAGACCATCCTCGTCCGAGAAAGACGTTAGCTTGAATGACAAGGTAATAAAGTAACGTAAGGAATGACTAAAAATGTCACAGCTGTCGGTGGAGGAGTCTTTTTAGAGGCGACCCGGGGCAGGGTGGAATGGGGTGGGGCGGGGAGTTGGGAAGAGAACAGAGAAAGAGATGGAGGGGGAGGGAGGTCGGAATGAGACCGGACTGGGCTTGGGCGGGGCGGGGGGCGGGGCTGGACTAGGCGAGGTGGACCGGGGCGGGGCTGAGCTGGAGGCGCCGGCGTGGCGCGAACTGGGTGGCGACGCCGCCGCTCCGCCTTTGGCAACAAGAGCCTGTGATTGTCCGACACCGAGACGCCGCTCCGCACCACCACGTCCAGTTGGGCCCCGCCCCGCTCTGTCACGCCCAGCTCTGGCACGCCCAACTCTGACCCGTCCCACTCTGCTCCGCCTCACTATACCCCATTATGCCCTGCCCCGCCATTCTCTGCCTCGCTCTGCTCTGCCCCGCCGCGCACTGCCACATCCCGCTGTGCCCCGCTCCGCTGTGCACCGCCTAACTCTGCTCTGTCCCTCTCTCACTGCCCCGCCCAGCTCTGCCCCGCCCAGCTCTGCCCCGCCCAACTCTGCCCCGCCCAACATTGCCCCGTCCAACATTGCCCCGCCCAACATTGCCCCGCCCTATTCTGCCCGGCCCAACTCTGCCCCGCTCAGCTCTTCCCCGCCCAGCTCTGCCCGGCCCAGCTCTTCCCCGCCCAGCTCTGCTCCGCCCGGCACTGCACCCAGCTCTGCCCCGTCCAGCTCAACCCCGCCTAGCACTGCCCCGCCGCTCCCAGCGCCGCCGCGCCCCTCCCAGCTCGGTCCCGCTCCGTTCCGCTCAGCTCTACCCCTGCCTCGTCTCCCTCAGCCCCACCCGCTCTGATCAGCCTCTAGTAGCCTCCTACCAATCGCTTCTCTATTCCCGCTCATTCCGCGCCTCCTCCTCGTGCCTCCTGTTTGTTTACTAGGAAGCGCATCCATGTAGGTACAATATCTCGGTAATCACTCCTGAACTACTCCTGAAGCTGTCTACTAATTATGAATATTTCTAAATGAGCGTTTCAGTCTATCCTATGCCGAAGCGAATGGTCATTGTGAGCGTTTTTAATTCGTTGACGTTTTGGTGTTGTGGACAAAAAACAACAAAAAACAACGCGATTCGAATCATCTTTACAAAGAAAAGCAATATTCCCGCGAGAGTACTTGAGTTAATTTGTAGGATATCCGTACGTTTTATCTAATTCTTCTACAGTGAAACAAACTAAAAGGAGGAAACACATGAGCAAGTTTCTTCAAAGACATTGATTATTGTAGGTGCCTCGCTTACCATTTTTCACCTCTGTCGTGTGATAATCTAAACCCTGCTAGGGTTAGATGCAATGCAGGGCGCCTGAATGTCCCTTCAGCACCGTGCAAGTACGGGGGTGTGCTTTTACGGCTAAAGATACTTCACAGACTGTCAAATACGCAGTGTGACGGGCAAGGAGTTAAGCGATACGACACTCCCAGACGGGACGAAGAGGGAAAAGAACTAAAACAACGGGAACGACGAGCAGGGGCCGACAAGACGGGGAGACGCGTGTGAAATGTCTTCGCTTCAGAATGTGTACCTATCAAACGCGAGTATGGGTTGAGTTGCCTACCAATTAGGGGCGCGATTTCAGAATTATCTATGCGTAACTTCGTAATAAGAGATTTTCCATCACATATTCATTGGCAAAAAGTGATCATCTTCGACTCCCCCTATATGCAATAGAAGTTTGTTACAATTATTCTGAGACGTGCATTTGTAATCGTTTTTTTTTCTTTTCACACTCCATGTGGATTAAATGCCGACAGCAAAGGGGTAACTTTTTTTTACTAAAAGACGACCCGTAACCTTGAATTCTCGAGTCACCCAACTGTATCCTACATTGCACCCGAATTCCGATGGCGTCCGCAATCCGGGGGTCGTCGCTTTCCAGGATGCGCGAAAGTCGCCGGGTCCCAAATTGAACGTTAGCGTCGCAAAAGAAGGGTTTACGATGTTTGGCGCGACACAAATCCCGCCGCTATCTTTGCCCCGCGCGCACCCGGCCGCGACTCTCGCTGACCGCGTGACCTCCCGCTGGACGGAGCGGAGTGGGAAGCGCGGCAGCGGAGGCGGCGGGGCGGAGGCTGCGAGACAAGCACAGGCGAGGCAAATGCGAAGGCGAAGGCACATACGGAGATGGAGACAAGCGGAGGCACAGAAACAGGAAGAGGCAAAGAGACAGGCGGACGCAAAGAGACAGGCGGAGGCACAGCTACAAGCGGAGGCTCCGAGACTTGTAGAGGCACAGAAACAGGCGGAGGTAAAGAGATAGATGGAGGTACAGAGACAGGTGGAGACGAAGAGACACAGAAACAGAAACACATGGCAAAGGGACAGGTGGAGACAGACCCATAGCATAGAAAGGAGACAAAGAGACAAGTGGAGGCACAGAGACAGACGGAGGCAAAGGTAAACGCGTAGACGTAAGCGAAGTTCTTGTGAAGTTTGGGAGTGAAGAAAGAACCTATGGTTTTCTTTGATTTCTTCTTTTAATGAATGCAATATCCAAAATCCTAATGTCATTGGATTGTATTTCTTTAATTTTTGCCATGAAGCCAAAGAAATTCAATGGACGGGTTCGAATTGCGGAACTTTGGACCTGAGATGCCTCGTCTGCGTCGACAAATTGCTGCGTCGACAAGAAGACAATTAGCTGCTGCGTTTTCTCCGTGGATCATGCGAGAGCGGCACCCTAGAGAAGCACATCCCCGACCTAGTGGTGGTGGTGGTGGTGGTGGTGGTGGTGGCCGCGTTGGCGGCGGCGGTGGACGTAGTGGCGGCGGCAGCGACAGGGGATGCAAGGGCGGCGGTGGCGTTGGATGTAATGGCGGCGGCGGTGGTGGTAGTAGTGGCAGTAGTAGTGATGGTGATAGCGGAAAAGAGGTGGAAGAGGAGGCGGCGATGGTGGCGCCGTGAGTGGTGATGGTGACCGTGGAGTTGGAGGTTGAGGAAGCAGCGATGTTGGTGGTAGCAGTGGTGGTTGTGGCGGCGGTGCTTACGATAATGGTAGGGGGGAATTGTTGCGATGTTAGGGATGGGGGTTGTGGCTACGGTCGCGGCGGTGGCGTGTCGGTGGTTGCGGTGTTGTGGTTGGTTGGTTGGTTGGTTGATAGTGATTCCGGGCATGTCATCTACTGAGAAAATTATTCCCGTAAGTGTGTTGCATGTTTTTCCCTCGGGAAGTTGCGGTTATCATCCCCCGCTGGATGGCGAGATCCGGCGCCAACCTACAGTCGGCTAGCTGGGTTTCCTCCAACCAGTATCTCTCAACAACGGGGCACCGCCCCAGCCCTATAACAAGCTTTATCCTCCCGACCGGCCACCCGATATGTGGTAGTGTAATGCGTGTTAGTGTACTTGTGTGTAAGGGATATGACAAGGAAGAGGAAGGAAAGATTGCGCAGGGTTCGTGGCCCGTTTGTTAGGTATATTACTCCGGCATTCGCCTAGTGTTGATCGGAGAAACCACGGAAAACTACCGATCAGAGCAGCCGGCCTCTAGAATTCTCCTTCAGACAGCGACTGAATTCGACTCAGCAGAGAATCTTGCCACTGTCCGGACTCAAATGTAGGACATCCTAGTCAGAGACACTGCAATGACATCAGTTGGTGGTGGCGGCGGCGGTGGTGGTGGTGGTGGTGGCGGCGGCGGCGGCGGCGGCGGCGGCGGCGGCGGCGGCGGCGGCGGCGGCGGGGGCGACGGCGACCACTCACGCACGCCTCGCTCTTATTTCAGCTTTATTGACACGTAGCGGCGAAGGGGCTTACGCCAACGATTGCCACTCGCCGCTTTCTTCGCCTCTTCCTATAATGCCCTGTGCTAGTTCACTCTCGCAGCTCGCTCCGGCAGACTGTCCTCCACCCTCACCTCCATTCCCGTCCTTTAGAAATCGCATCCCATCGACGTCGACTTCGTTCCATCAATTTTCTTCGCCCTACCTTGTCTGCTTCCACCGTTCTACTCCACCTCTGATTCCCGTCTGTCTCCGCCTTCACCGTGTGAGTCCGTCTCCACCCTGGGCCTTGGTTTCCGCATCCAATATCTGTCTGCCTCGTCTGTGTCCGTCTCTGCCTCCAAGTTTGTCTCCGTATCTTGACACTCCAACATCTCCAACATTGCCTCCATCTTAATTTTTACGCTTCCGCTCTCTATTCCCCCACCCATTGTCTGTCCCCGTCGCTTGCTCGACCTGCTGTCACCCCACCTTCCCGTCTCCACCTCCTCCTCCTGCTCCTCCACCTCCGCCGCTGCCGCTGGCTCTTCCGCCTGCCTCCAAGCAAAGTTACGCGGCTCCGTGAGTGGTACAAATGACCACGTCGCAGGCGCCGCGGCGCGCACGAACACGCGATATTTCCGTCGCGGCCGCTCACGCGGGGAGTCACTCCATAAAGGCTCACACGTGCTCTACAACGCTATATAATCCGAGTTATTGCCGGTCCATTCGGCCTGCGCGCGCGCCGTCTGCCGGAAGTACGGTTGTATGCCGCCGCCGCCGCTGCCTCGCCGCCCCTCCCCCTCGCCGTGGTCGTCGCCGACAGCCCGCGCTCCGCCGCCGTTACCTGGGTACCCGGGGCCTTTCCTGTTGGCTTCTGCAGCCTCCGCGTTTAGCGCCTAATTGTCACTCTATTTGCTGACTTTACCTGTTTTTCGTGTCCTCGCTGCTTTCACATCGTAAGTCGTTTTTTGCCGTATTTTATTCCTTTTACTTCTCTGTCATCGTCTTCATTATTTTCCCATTCTCGTTTCTTATGTTATTTCAATTATGATTACTTTTCCTCCTTGTTTCCTTTTCATTTCCCCCCCCCCATGCGCTTTTTCTAGTTATTTTTTATTTACTTTATTTATTTAACGACAAAAACAGTTAAAAAGTGTTTGACGTAGTTTTTAACGGTTTTTGATGTTTCATAAATAAATCAAAAATAAATACAACTTTGAAAGCTAACTGTATTTCTTAGCACTTCGCTATTTTGTAGTCTTATTTTAGCCCTCTAATAGATATATTCACCCACCGATTCTATCCGTTTCACGTTTACTCGTCCGTATCGGCAGAGCGATCGAGAAAGCTGACAAGATATGTTGGAGGGTGGGTGATTGCGCGATCGCCGACGAGGTTGCAGGTGATGACCAGGGCGTTAGTGCTAACGAGAGCGATGGTACTGATAAGTGGTGTGTTGGCTGGTGCTGACGAGAGTGTTGGTCTAACTAGATCTTTGGTGCTAGTTTGGGCATTGGTGCTGGTGGAGAAAAAAGCTGATGGTGACGAGCGCACGATCATTGACGTTGTCGGTGCTGACGAGGGCACGAGCAGCGACGAGATGGCGGGTGCTGAAGAGGGTGACCGTGAAGACGAGGGCAGTGTTGATTGAGGGATGGCCCGTGCGAGAGGGTGGGCGCGTCGCGGGCCGGGGTCCGATCTCTAGCGCGATTGAGGGGCTGTTGGCCCGCGCGTCATCAACGATGACGATGGCAATCGTACCGACGGTGACCGTGAAGACGGTGCCCACGAGGTCTCAGACTGGGACGAGAACGCGAGTCCTGAACAGGATGATTGATTGGTAGTGATTAAGGTCGCGTCAACTACTGAGGTCATTAGTCCAGTACAGGTAGTGCATGTTGTTTCATCAGGATGTGGCGGTGATCTTCCCCCACTGGATAACGAGATCCGGCGTCGACCTACCGCCGACTAGCGGGGTTTCCCCAACCAGGTATCTCTCACCAACGGGACACCGCCCCAGCCGGGACAAGTTCTAAGTTCCCGACCGGTCTCCCGGCATGTGTGGTTGTGTAGTGCATGTGGGTGTAAGTGTGTGTATGTGTAAGGGGAGAGTTAGGAAAGATCACGCGCGGTCCGTGGCCCGTTTGTTAGGTTACTGCCCCGGCATTCGCCTGGTGTTGATCGAAGAAACCACAGAAAACTACCGATCAGAGCAGCCGGCCCCTTTGATTCTCCACCAGACAGCGACTGAATTCGACCTAGCTGAAAAGCTAGTGTCGAAAATCCTGCCGCCGTCGGAACTCAAACCAATAATCTCCCGGTCAGAGGCACTGCAACTGATGCACTGAGCCACCGCTCTCGGTGCGACAGCGAAGGCGAGGCCGGTGACGGGCGGGGACGGCGCGTGCGAGAGGGTGGGCGCGGCGTGGTCCGGGCAGGGGCCTTCTCGAGCGCGATTGAGCGGCCGTTGGCCCGCGCTCCCTGAGCGCACAGCACGTCCTCGCCACTCGTGACCCGTCGCGTCGCCGCCCGAGCGCGGCTGGGCAGCGCCCGGCGCGCAGGCGGCCCGCGAAGGATGTCTTTCGCTTTAAGGGGCGTACGTGGCGCCTGCGAGTGGGCTTTTATGCGCCGAGGACTCGCTGCTGGCTCTCACGTTTCAACACGACGCGGAGTTTAGTGTTCTGGAGGACTGAAGGAAACGGCTCTCGAAATGGGAGGAGAAACTCTGGAGGGAGGGAGATCGTATTTATAGAGGCGGTCGGTACGCTGTATGGCCTGTGGCAGAATCGGCGCGTTTATTGGCTCATGAATAGGAACTTGGGTCATCTCTGCTTTCTAACTGTTTCTCACAAATCGGAACTGCTCACCATAGACCATTCCAATGTTGTGAACAGAACACAAGTACATGTTTGTTCTTTTTGGATTACAAAGGGAAGACGTGAATATAATTTCATCTACTTCGCCTAAAATATTTGGTAGCTCAGGAAAACGATTTAAATATATTGTTCAGAGTAACAATGCTATACATATTTGTCGAAATAAAAAACAATTTGGTAATTTCTTTGTCAGTTGTATTTCTGCCATTAGTAATTGAAACTGATTTTCAAATATACGTATCCCTATTTCCATTTGTTTTCTTTTCTAAAGTATTCATTAGAAGTTTCTGCATAATGTTGCCAAATGTTCTGTTCAAAACGAGCAATTGTACGTTAAAGGGTCTCCGAAAACCGTCGAATCCCATCTTGAACTAAAGGGGCTCAATGCGGATACTTCCTCTTCCACAACAATTGTATTTCGTAAAGATACGTCACTTCGAAATAAGCCCGCAGAACTCCCATTCTGAAACATCTTCCACGGCAGCACCGTCTCTGGCGCTCATAAGTAAGCACCTCGACGTCGACGCCACTTGCATTACGCGAAACAAAAGCCCAGCATCCCATCTCATGCCGACGAACACACCGCACCGGATATGCACATTGGCCACGGCGGCCGCAACGGCGGCGGCGGATTTAGCATTCCGCCCGCCGGCGGCGGCGGCATCAGTGGAGAGGGGCAGCTGCTGCGGCGGCGGCGGCGCCCATATCCCTCGCCTTATTTGGCGGCGGCAGGCAACGCCGCTCTCTTCTGACGCCGCGCATTGTGCCGCTTAGGGGCCTGATGTACGCGGTTACGCTACAGCGGCCACGGGACGGGGCGTTGCTCGCGGCGCCGCCGCGCGGCCCTCGCGACTGTTATCTGGCGCGGCGGACTGCGCGGAGGAGGCGGGGCGGGGCGGGGCGTGGGCGCGGAGGGGAGTGAAGGGGCGGTTTGGAGCGGGGCGGGCCGGCACGGGCGTCTGCGCGGGCGGTGGATCCAGCGGGTTCGGCGGGACGGTGTAGAGCGGGGCGGGGCGGGAAGGAGGACGGAAGGGCTGGGTGGAGCGGAGCGGAGAGGGGGCGGCGTCGGCCTACGGGGAGGAGGCAGCATGGTGCGGGGCGGGGTTGGGAGGGGTGTGGGGGTTTGAGCGGAGAGGAGTGGTGCGGCGCGGCGGTGGTCTCCGAGGCGGGACGGAGTCGGGCGGGGCAAGGCGGGACTAGGCGGGGAGAGTGGAGCGGCGCTGGTATCCATGGCGGGGCGGGGAGGGCGGGGTGAGGCGGGGCTGAGTGGAACGGCATGGCACGTCGTGGCGAAGGGAAAAGAAGGGAAGGGAAAGGAGGCGGTGCTCTGGGGCGGAGACCTATGGGTGGCGGGGAAGAACAAAACAGATTGCTATTAAGAATGTGTGTCTGGATGGGGCAGTCACGGTTTTCTCGTGGCTATCAGATCTCGGTTTGTGACTGCTTGTCAGTGGGGGTGTTCCGATTTCTCTCGGAGGATCAATCCGATTTTAGGACACGGAACGTTTTCAAGTTTCTCTAAATGTTTCTTGACAGGACATTTTTTATTATGAGTATTTTAGTACTTGAATAAGGCAAAAGTACCTGAATCTGTCTTGAATCGCACACAAAGAATTGCAAGGAAATTACATAATAGAGTTCACGGGGGTTACACGTAGGAAGTAGACAGTTCACTTCTTGTACAAGTGGAGCCCAGTCAACAAACATACGTGCCCTAACATGCAGATATGTGCATGACATTTCACGCCTCATTATCGCCCTTCCATTAGCACATGGTGGCACGAACGTTCGTGGATGCATACCGCGAAAATCGACACATCCATATCAGTTCTGCTGGTTGAAAAAAAAAGTAGGAGTGCCGTCCTCAATTAAAAGTTGGAACCCACCAGACAGAAAAAAATCGCACGTAGTATGTCTGAGTCATTGCCTAATTAGTATAAGACAGACTGCAATTTGAAAGCCACCTTTCATTTCTCGTTTTGTCTACGACAGAGTTGCCCACATGGTTATCATTACGTGTTGCTAACACCTCGTTGAGATCGGTTGATATGTAAAATGACAATATGTGAAGTGCGATAGAAAGCCATCGTACGACGCGCACAACGTAAGCACATTATAGCAGAACAACATTGAATTTATCGCGATGTTGCGAATTCCTTTCCAACACAATCCGTACATGGACTCCAAATGAGCACATGCACTGAGAGGTGACGCATGATCATACCCCCGGCGGTCTCGCACCGCGGGGAAACTGTGGTTATCGACTCGCGCGAAAGAGTTGGCGGAAGAGGGCGCTAAACAGCACATCGCACAAAGGGTGGATGTCCACTAAAAGTGGTACTAATTACGGCATGTACCAAACATTTCACATAAATATGTTTCGGGAGACAGAAGATATATATTAGTTTTAAAAGTGTATGTGGAAATATTTTATATATAAAAATGAGAAATATCAGAAACGAATACTAAAAAAACGGCATAACCGGATTTTCCTACGGGAGCGGTAATAGGTGTAGTGTCCAACCGATTTAGTGTTTCCTTTTAATTAATTTTGTGTTAATGCCAAATTGAATAGTAATAGTTATTTGTTAATTTCTGGATAGTATTTACATACCTAATGTATAACGTATGCAGGCGAGATACTGCAAGTTCATTCCAGACCAATGCACTATTTTCATTGATATCATTGATATAACATGATTCATGATCAGATGCGGTTACAATTTGGTCATCGCTTTTGAGTAAGTCGAGTTCTGTCACTGTGTCGAGGAGAATTCTAGCAGCCAGCTGCTCTGATCGGTAGTTTTCCGCAGTTACTCCGATCAAAACCAGGCAAAACCGGAGCAGTACCCAAACAAACGGGCCAAGGTCCGCGCGAGATCTTTCCTTCCTCTTCCTTCTCCTATCCTCACACCTTACTTACACACACTTACATGCACTACACTGCCACATGTGTCGGAAAACCAGTCGGGAGCTTACAGTTTGTCCCGGCAGGGGCGGTTCCCCGCTGGTGGTAGATACCTGTTTAGGGAGAATACCTCTAGCCGACGGTACGTTGGCACCGGATCTCACCGACCACCGGGAGAAAATCACCGCCACCTACCGAGGAAAAACATGAATTGCACTTACGGGACTAATGACCTAAGCAGTTGACGCGCCCGAAATCACTAGTAATCAATCAATCAATCGGCCGACCGAAATTTCGTCCGAAATCGGCTCCAC
Organism: Teleogryllus occipitalis; assembly: GCA_011170035.1. Lineage (NCBI taxonomy): Eukaryota > Metazoa > Arthropoda > Insecta > Orthoptera > Gryllidae > Teleogryllus > Teleogryllus occipitalis. The sequence continues at coordinate 287,356 of BLKR01000212.1, read as the reverse complement.
CACGGCCGCCGCCTAGGTCTTATGCAGTGACATCGTAATTAAAATGCAGTTACAATTTCGCCATCGCTTTTGTGTTCCGTTTCGCGATCCGCTGCCCACTGTGCGAAGTCTCTGCGTGGTATGGCACGGGGAAGGGGGCAGGGTGCCGCGCGTCGTGATGTGGAACCGATGGGCCGCGCGGTGAAGGGACATTATCCACGGCGGTTCTCGCCGTGCGGGCGCGGGCGCTCGCGCGTGTTCGCTCGTCTCCTCCGTCGCTGCGAGTGTCAAAGGCTCCGTGCGCGCCGCCCGACCCTGCAATTGAGTGGGCTCTGGCGCCGCCGCCGCCGCCGTCTGCCGGGCCCCGCGTTCCCCGACCCCTGCAATTGCGTCGCCCGCCCTCCGGTGCCTCCCCGTCGATTAGTGGGGCCGAGTGGCCGGCCGCCTGTCTGCCCGGGTCGCCCCTGTCGCAGGCCTCGTCTGCTTATAATGTTGATGCCGTGATCGGAGGAGGGATGATGTGTGAAGACTGGCATATGACCATCAAAGCGGAACGGAAAGCGCGGGATTCAATTCAGATATTTTCATTCAACTGACTGGTCGGTTGCCGGATCTCCTCCAGCAGGACTTCTCGTCTGCTTAACTTTCTAATGGTTGTGCCATGACCTGCGGAGGACTGAGTGAAGAATGGCATAAGGTCATCAGAACGGAACGGAAAGTGCGAGATTCAGTAGAGCTACATTAGTTCGTTATGCGAGGTTGGTTTTTGGGGGACGATGTACTGTCCCAGTTTATAGAGGAACATTAGAGTATTGAGCAGAAAGAACGATTAGTTGATGACTAATACGTTAAATATTTATTCATCACTTCCACTTCACAGCATGAAAACATTGCCTTATACGTACTTTGTTCATTCAGTATCCAGTCTAATTAATATATTCTGCGACAGGTGACAGGAAAAATTATTTTAATCAGAAGACGCCCTTCGGTTAGCTGACAGCGTGCTAGCTTTTTTGTGAGGCGGTCCAGGGTTCGATTCCCAACCGAGGTAAAAATAAAATATACCTTTTTAATGCACATTGTCTCGGTTTCTGTAGCTGTGTGTCGAAATAAAATGGTCAGGCAGGCCAAATAAGCTGGGTACGTTGACGGGAATACGTCATACTCACTACATGTCTACCTTACCCCCAGGCGTGGATAATAAAGTAAAACAGGGTCCATGCCTGGAAACACCACTAGCTGACAGTCGAATTAATCCGACACTAAAATGCCAGGTGTGTGTGTGCAAGATGTAGCATCATGATTGACGCTTTGAAACCGACATATCCCAGCTTTGCCACTTGTTTCGTGTAGTCAAACTCGTCACCCCAATGTTCCTCTCCTCGCTCCGTGGTTCAACCGACGTCAGTCTCCTTGCGTTGGCGGTCGAGCCCGTTGGCAATTTCGTGTGGGCATTTGAAGGTGTGGATGGCACTGACGATGCGAGTCCCTGGCAGTGACGAGCGGGCCCCACTTTGCAAGCCGCGCCTCGGCGTGACACGTCATGTGCGGAAGGGGCTCTGTCTTGACTCACCGCCTTGTGTGTAAACGGGCGGTGGATGTCGAACACATCGAGAGGAGGATTTTTTAATTTCTTTTAGGGCAATCGAAAACTGTCCGCAAGTGTTACATTACAGTTTACACTAGTCTCAAAGTACAATTAATAAATAGTACCATACAGTTCACTTTTAACAATCCTGTATTTAAATGTGCACATCCTCTTCTAAATGTTCACTGTCTTCACCTTCGAATGTCCTGTTAAGTCTGTCTGTTAAATGTGCAACAGAGCTTGAAGAATGGCGGTATGTAGTGTCTTAGAGGTCCCGCCAGAAGAGTCAGATGAACTACCATGTCCAATGCGGAACCTATTTCTCCTACGAAAGGTTCTTCTAGTTCTGGGGAAAGGAAAAGTGACCTTTTCAATTGCGAGAATTGTCTCATCTTGTAATGGGTGGGCATCCTACGCTCTTGGGTCGAGGACATTATCTGGGACGAAACTGTCAGAGAATGGGAACAAACACTACACTCATGAGGTTATGGGTTATGGCAGGGAGATACGTTTCGGAGCGAACACTCACTTCATGTAATAAACTAAATACCTGTGGATAGATTTTCGGACAAAAACTCGTTGTTCAAGGAAGAAACTTTCTATTGCTGCGCTAGTACCCGAACAATTCTACTGTTTATTTGGATATGTATGACCAATGTTTCTCTAGGAAATGGGAGTTAACAAAGATAAATTATTATACAGTTTTATTGGATACTGAAGTTTAATGCATTGGTTAAGCAATATTTTTATTTTCATTAATCTATTTCATTAACAATAAAATTAAATGTAAGTAAAGAAATTAAAGCAGTTACACTAACAAAAAATATATTTTTTTCTAGTATTCGAAATACTATTTAACCCAAAATCTGGAAAACATCGATAACTCTGATTGTTCATTTTCATGTGCAATCCACATTCATACACATTCCCGAAATCATGTACATTCTCGTTGTTTAGTAAGTCGAAAGTTGATTACACGAAACATTGGATAATTCGAAAAATCGAGTGGCAAAATCAAAACGCCCGAACAGGACTAGGAAGCGCAATCAATGCAAAGAAACGCGAGAAAACGAAGAAGAAAATTCCCACGCGATAACTCATGCGAAACTCGAGAACGCGCCTGGCCGACCGAAGTCTCCGACCGATTAGTCGCGCCTCCCGCCCCTCCCCATGTCCGCGTGACCACGAGGAAAACGCCCGTCTCCGCACCGGCCGCTGACCTGGCCCTCGACACTCGCACCTCCAAGCCAGGCGGGACGTGTCCTCCGCGGCGCGGCGGTCCCAGCAGCGTCCTCATCTTCCGGACGTCGCTCGCGGTCCTCAGAGGATCCTCTGCCTCTCTCTTCTCCTGTCTCTTTATCCTCCTTTCGCTCTTCCTTTTTTACCTTTCCTCCTCTTTCGTTTCCTTCTCTTCCTATTCATCCTTGTCATTTCCTCCTCGAACTTACTACTCCTATTCATCTTCCCTCTTTTCCCTTTCCTCCTGCTCCTTTTCCTCCTCTTCTTTCCTCCTCCCCCTTCTTCCTCCTCCCCCGTTTTGTAACTCCCCCATCTTCCTCCTCCCCTTCTTCTTCCTCCCCTTTCTTCGTCCTCCTACTTCTTTGTCCACCACCTTCTTCCTCCTCCACCTTCTTCCTCCTCCACCTCCTCCTACTTCTGTCGCCCCTCTTTTTTCTTCTCCTCTTCCTTCCTTTCCCTCCTTTTCCACATTCTTCTTCTTCACCCACCTCCTTTTCCTCCTCCTCCTCATCCTTGGAGGAGTCCCTTGATGCCGTCGCATCGTTTTGTTTGAGCGGTGCTAATGTCGCAAAATCGGCGTGGACCGACAACACGAACGTGGACGTCATCATCGCCGTTGCTGACGGGGGCGGCTGAGGTGGAGACGGAGACGTCCGAGGTGCTGACCGCCAAACCGAGCTTGTCATCGGCGCGTACCGACGCGATGTTCCGGTCGGCGGTGAATTCGGATGTGGCTGAGGGATAATCACACGGGCAACCCTGCAGAAAATCTTACCGAAGGAGAAATGTTTCTAGACAAATAATATAGTATTCAGTCAACTTCTCGTCAACGTATGAAAACGAAGTAATTATTATTTTTAAAAATGAAAATAAACAATCCAATTTTCTCCAAATTCGTATTTTCAAACTACAATAGAATAACTAAGTAGATGTGATCCTTATCAATGTTTTCTATTTAACTGATAAATAGCTTTCGATGGTTTAGAAATCGCATGGAAGTAAAGATATCGAGTATGGAATCAGCTTGTCGTGATTGCACGTCGATTTTTTACTTCCACGCTGCAGATATAGTAATGCTATTTAAACAACTTTAAAAGTGCTTATCGATCACATGAAAAAATCGGCAAGGCGAAATCGACATGAGTTATTTATACGTCAACATTATAATTTGTAAATCAATAGGAATTTGGTTGTAAATGTTACTATGTTACAGTATTAGTTTTCTTATGACATGATATCAGTACGATAGAGAAAAGGATATTTGTCGGGTCAAGCTCGCTTAATTGAGAGACTTTTTTTTACTGAAAAGCAAAAATGGAGGATCATGTCTCATGTCTTCTGCATTTTATCAAATGGCTATAATCAACAAACGTTTTCTGCATATCTGAAATGTGATTCGACTTTTCACAAAATAATCGACTCTGTATTGTGTACGCACCTACATCATATAATTCGCCGTCAGGTAACAACTGTTCCGCTGTTACAGAGACAGATATTATTTGCGAGTTCACTCTGAATTAGCGAAGTATTTTTCCATCATTTTTCTAAATGAAAGCTCAGTTGATTTGGTGACACCAGTAGATTTTGACATTTAGATACCGCGCTTTCAGGTTGTAATCCCGACATCGATATTAAACTAAATATCGCATCCAATTCTACTAATACCTTCATCATCGTTCAGTTCAACTAAATTCGCATATTCGGAATTGCCGCTCCCAGTGGAAGGAACGTAGCTGTGTGACTATTAACTCAAATTAATTGAAATTGATGTGCGTATTTTCTAATATCCAGATTCTCGATGGGAATACTTTTTCGGAGTGCTAAATTATCCTTCTTGAGGCACATCAGTGGCCTTCTTATATTAAGTATTACGTCGCCATAAAGAAACACAAAAAGTAAATGATATTTCTAGCTGAAAAACCGTCCTAAAACATGCCAAATATTCCACGACTCCTGGCTTTAAGAACATGTTTATTTTAATGTTATTCGAATGTCGACAACTGTATTTTCAAATATTATATAACACGTGCAACATCCATTGTCAAAGAGTAAGATAAGAATATATAAAATCAAATTGCTTGATGTTTCGACATTGCCTTTTTATGCTCCGTTGTTATCATTGCTCTAGCTGTTTCACTACAAATACGTCATTGAAGGCACAGATTTCAGATCACAGGCAAAAATGAGGCACAGAAGCAGAGCTTTCCGGGCACTGGGTCTCGCTCTACGCGGTTGGACGTACGTTAGGTCCTGCCTACTCACTGCACGTGCTCGGCCGGAAACTTTCTTCGGCCTGGCCAAACAAACGGCATAGAGAAGACCAGCGGGAGGGCGGGTCAAGTGACGGGGGCGGGGCGGGGAGGGGTGGGAGGGGAGTTGCTGCCGAATGCGCGGTGGGCGACGCAGGCGGCGCGGGCGAGTGCTGACGCTGCGCGACGCGACGCGGCGCCGGCGGCGGTGCTCCGGGCGACGGACAGTGGGGCAGACACGCACAAAACATGGACAAAAATCTCTATTTTAAACGAATGCAAAATCCATAACGATGGTTTCGTGTGTTATTTTCCAAGAACGTATAAGGTCGTTTAACTTGATTATCGTTAATATTAAATATCTTTGGAATTTACTCATCTTCGAATTTCACTAAAAATACGAAAATATTCATACCTATGTTCTCTGCATAACCACACCTGCAGTGTGTCATTTTGTCTGAGACTCAGTTATCGAGTCGGGATCTTCAGTACAACAAATTATTCACATTGAACCTCACAAAACTGCTTCCTAGTTGATCAAAAATCAATTCGCCCTACCTTTAAATCCCAGTATAGGTCAGGTTCATTCACTGTCTGGGGAAGAATTCAATCGGTGGGCTGCTCCGATTGCTAATTTTCCGTGGCTTCTCCGATCAATACCAGGCAAATGCCGAAGCGGGAACCTATCAAATGGGCTACGGACCGAAACGATATTTCTTTCCTCGGGTGTTTGGAGATTCTCCTTGCAGGTAAGGGAGGTCGCTTAGGGAGATGCATGTGTGTCAGGTTGAAAGTTAATTTAAGGACACACTGAATACAATTTTGAATACCATAAATTTTTTTTCTCAAATACATTATGTAAAACATAGATACGATTTCAATTTTTCAATTTATTTTTTGAGCTTTTAAATTTTTTAAAGCCACTGATAATATGTCACATTTCCGTGGCAAATGCCCCACTGTTCTGCGTGGGCAGCAGGTGGGCGGGTAGGCGAGCGGGCCGGTGGGCTGGCGAGGTATCCGACGCAGCAAGAAACAGGTAGCCGGCGGCGGAGAGCGTGCCTGGAGGGAGCACGACACGCCGGGACCCGAGAGGTTGGCCCCGGGCGGGGGGCGGGTGTGCGTGGGGCGGGGCGCGGCGGGAGAGGCCGAGGGCCAAGGGCGGCGTGACGTGGTCACGGACGGACAAGAACCGAGGGAGACCACCAGGCGGGCCTCCATGACGCCCTGAGTTGCCGCGTCAGGGGTGGACATACACATTTGCAGGTCATATGCTGAGGACCACCAGCAAGAAACATGAATATTAATTCATAAATACGAAAGTATATTAGGTATTTTATTAACGACATACAAAAATAATTAAATGAATTCATATCTCCAAAGTTACATCATATATCGTATTTAGTATCTGAATATTAAATCTGTAAATGGGAAAGGTTTTATTTTCATATTGATTTTGTTTACACACATTCTGTATTTAAATTTTATTAGGGGCCTCTATATTATGAACCGACTATAGTAGGGGATTCTGAACTATTTAAACCGGCACCGGCACACCATCCGATTTACATAAACTCGCTCCCTTTCGCAAGGTAGCGAGCGGACCCGGATTTTGGAAACAAAAATAAAACAAAAAAGAACGGAATACCGCATTAGCCGGGGAAATTGTTTTGAAACACTTTTCTCGCTTCGTTTGCGCAGCTGAAACGCGCAGAAAAATCCGTAATGTGCGTGCACTAAAATTTGGTTTTGACTCCTGTGCCCCGTCCATAACCAGCGGTAACCATCGACATCGGCCGCCGAGCAACTTCCCTTGCGGTATTTAAAATGGTGTCGGCATGCGTTCAGTATAGGTACAGTTCATTCTCTTGAAGGATGTTTACACCTCACGCATATGGCGCCAATCGCTTCGCGACGGTTGACTCCTGCATGGCCGCAGGAAGCAACACCCTTCTCACGCCCAGAGAGCTAGAGAGGGCGAGCTAGAAGGGCTGCAACGGCGACTGCTCCTTAAGGACTCTAGGGCGGTCCCTCCACAGAAACATCAATTACGGGAAAAGTTACAGAACTTATTAGCTAACACTAAATAGAGTTGTTTCGTTTGTGCATCACATCATCAGGGCAAGCTTTGAGGACAAAATCAATTCCATGCGCCCGCGTAAGTGAATGATCAGTGTTTTTAGAATGGGCCGTATTGAAGATTATCGCGTCGCCTTCCGTAGTGGTGCATGCTAGGCAATGGTTGCAAAAGGAAGAGGGAGATACTCGAAGTTTAGTGGGGGCAGCATGTTCCTACGGGTGTTTTGTTCAACAGACACCGCACTTACTGTGAGTATTACGTTCACGAACGAGATACCTGTGGACCACGTGCCTCATTACGAGTTCAGATAGCCAAAGGAGCCACACAACAGATTGGATATAGTGTGAGGCAGAACGCTGCTCTCAAGCGTGAACAATTACAAAAACTGAAATACCAAGCAGCCACATTACTAGCCAACCTGCTTTATATGCAATGGAAACATCCTCACTCCGTAGCAACACGGTCTCACGCACTTGTGTCTCCGAAAAAAATAGTTTCGTTAGCGTCTTCTCGCTCAGGAAGCATGCTGTAAAACATGTCTTGTACCTCAAAATGACTCACGTGCTGCTCTATATAAGATGGTTCTTGTATTCAATACTCTTTTTCCATTTGAAGGAAATCGTAAAAGTGCTTACCGACGAAGTATCTCCGATGCCACGCTTCGTTATCATGGTTATAAAAGTAGGATTAAAAAATCAGAAGGGCTTTGTGGCACTACAGAAAAAAGGAAGTGGTAAGATGGAAGCGAGCTACACAATGGATGGAACAATCCCGCTGCAAAAGTCAAGGAGCTGTAGAGATACTCTTATTTAAGGCGTGGACCCGCCCATTGCTTTCCCGTCCGGAATATTTGCGCATTTAGGTGTGAAATATGCATTTCTATTTTCGTAGAATGCTAGGTAATTAGCAGGAATGAATTCAGCTGCTTATAGGAATTCTGTTGGTAGTGTGGCTAACGTCGAAAGCTTCTTTTAATTTTATTAGCATATTAGCACGGAATAAATGAGACAAGAATCACACTTCGCGATATAAACAATATCTAAAAATAATCTATGGGGAAAAAGTGGAGAATATATTTACGTTTACGCCGCTTTTAATGTAGTGATCTCTTTTATTTAGCTTGTCAACAGCTAAAAATAGACCCGACGGACCCAATACAGTGAAAGAGTTGGTGAAGGCAACGAAAATCGATGAGCAACAGGGGAACTCAATGAATGACTTGAACGGTATAGATATCTGAAAGAACAAAGGCCGTGTGTGTCCGGAGACAAGAATAATGGAATGGGATGGTACGCGGCTCAAAACCGTCGCATGAGAGGCTGCAGGATCAACGTTGCCCCGGGAGAGTGTAACGGCATAGAGTAAAGAATTATACTTTCCTTGGACACCACTTTCTGCGGAACTAAAAATTCGACGGTGGCGCCATCTCTGAATGGGACACCATTTCTGGGTACCCTCTTTAGTGCCCGCAGTGAGCCGTCTATACCTCTTTAGTCTACGGTAACGGCATAGCAAGCGAGCGGCAGAGGCAGTAGGGCGGTGAAGGGCTCAGTCTCGACGAGATGGGGGACGTTGATGGGTGAAAGGCAGCGGGGGCGGCAGGGTTCCTACAGCCCCTTCCCCAGCGGCCTTCCCAGCGGTCGGCCTCCGGGCGAGGTGCTCGCACCACCGGCTCCGCCACTCCTGCCACTACCACCGTCGCAGCCACCGTCACCTCCGCCAGCACCGCGGTGCACCGCTCCACTACCGTCAACACCACGGACACAACCAACGCAATCGTCCCTCTGACGCCAGAACTACCGTCTTCGCCATCTCTTCCGACGCCACCGCCACCGCCGCCGCTGCCACCGCCGCCGCTGCCACCGTCGTCGCCACCGCCACAGCTACCACCATCTACATGTCTTGAGAGAGACCTCCGCCGCCCGCGGGAATGGTCTCCGCCACCCTCGCCGCCCGCGCCGGCCGCGTCGCCGCCGGCCGCCTCCCCGCCGGCTACCTGAGGTCTGGGCGCGGGAACGGCACGCCCGGGCTGCTATCCCTTCCCCCTCCAGGCCACCCGCCGCCCCCACCCGCCGCCCTCGGCGCCACGCCTTTGTTCTGAGCTGCCAGGAAATCGCCTCGCGGGAGACGCTCTGACTTCTCAGAGAAATGACTCTGGCCATGATTTCGAAATGCTTGTGGAGGTATTTCTTGATACTGGACCATCCGAAGTATTTCATCATTCCTAAACGATTTCACAAAGAAATGAAAGTAAAAGTTAAGTTTTCTGTTCTTATTAGTCGTGAACTTTTGTGCAGCCAAATGTAATATACGAGTGATATGACTTCTGAAAGTATTCGGGTGATTTTAACCCAGATATTTAAATCTATTTTAGCACCGTGATATGAAACGTGAAATGTTCTAACCTGTTACCAGGAAATAAAACGTGTCAAGACATTTGACGCACTTTCTAAGACCGCTGTTACCCACGGATTTTATCGCGATTCGTTGCCATGGGACGCTCACTGAAGCAAAATACCACTCACTCCAAGCTACGGCGCAAACGATGTTTCAACGCATTCGAGTCGGGAATAATCTGACGTTTGATTACCGAAAACCAAAACAACTAATCGTGTCATCGCGAAAACACGGCGCAAAATTTTTCGCAGCGACGTCGCAACGCGGCGTTCAAAAAGAGCGGGTTCCGTCGCCGGGAGGAAAAGCTCAAAAACCGAATCGGGAACATTTTCTGGCGCGTCGCGAATGAGACAGCCGGGGGCGAAACCGAAACTCCCACCCTTCCCTCATCCCTGCCTGCCTCCCTCCAACCCCGACAACCATCCTCTACCGCCGCGCCGCGTCCAGTGTACTTTGCAGGAACAAATGATACAGACGCGAGCGGAAAAGCGCGTTGCGTGGGAGGGGGTGGTGTGGGGAGGGGGCGGGGTGGGGGTGGCGGCTTCGCGGTCCGCTGGCACGCGTGCGACGCCCAGAGGGTGATGCCGCCCAAGGGTGATGGCGCCCACCAGGCGACCATTACTGCGACGCATCAACACTTTATTTAGCGCAGTGCCCGCAGCGGGGGCCGCGGGCGGAGCGGGGGCGGGCTGCGGGGACATGCCGTGTTATGGTGCTCGTAGCGGTATGGACGAGCGGCTGGCGGTGGTGAGAATTATGGAAATACTGGGTATGGGATATATCGGGGAACGTGTTGAAGAACCGCGGAAAATTGGAATCGCAGGTGAAAGAAGTGTGAGAATCTTTTAAATCACATATGAATACAGGCAATACGATGGAAGTGCAGCTGACAGAATATTGTGAATTTACAGTGAGAAGGAACATTTTGAAAAGCAGAAACGCAGACTCTACCCGTTACTACTTGTTACTTCTAAAAGGAACGTCAATTTAAACGAGAAATAATCGTGTTATCTCATAATGCAGTTGTATATCACTAGAAAGGCTAATTTCTAATGTCACCATTTGCAGTCCTGTTGACTACAGCAAATCAGTAATCCGTAATGCTAAAAAATTCAATTACCGCTTTACGATGAATATTTAATATTTCGGAAACTATAACACCCGTTAATAGAATGTGAGATTAATTAATTTGTGAAGTAACGGAATAAAGAAGGAAATCGCATGTCTTCTTTTTTTCCTTTAGGAACACCGTAAAGAGTTAGTAGTTTATGGTAGCATAGAATTGAACATATATATATATATATATATATATATATATATATATATATATATATATATATGGCAAAGAAATCTAACCACACAACCGCCAAACCCGACAAAGAAACAGTTTCCAAGAAGGGTGCGTCGCCGACCGATACTCTGGCCTGGCAGCAAAAAACACGTCCCTCTTTTACGAGAAGGGTATTCGGTCACATCGCCGACTATAGCAGCGACTTTCCCTTCAGCCCTGCCCGTTCCCGCTTCTTCTCTCGCCCCTCGTTCTCTAGGCCCTTTGCTCCCGACTCCACCTTTGCATCTGTCCCGCCCCCGCATCTGGCTCTCCCATGCCTTTCCCCGACTCCGACTCCGCTCCCGACTCCGCTCCCGACTCCGCTCCCGACTCCGCTCCCGACTCCGCTCCCGACTCCGCTCCCGACTCCGCTCCCGACTCCGCTCCCGACTCCGCTCCCGACTCCGCTCCCGACTCCGCTCCCGACTCCGCTCCCGACTCCGCTCCCGACTCCGCTCCCGACTCCGCTCCCGACGCCGCTCCCGACGCCGCTCCCGACGCCGCTCCGGACTTCGCTCCCCCCTCCGCAGCCGGTTATTTGACGTGCTGGGCGCGTGATTTCGGTAGCCACCGGTCTGTGAGAAAGCGCGGGCGTCAAATTACAGCCACTTTAAATAAACGCAGCCTCCCTCACGGATGGGTGGGACGGGGCGGGGCGGGACGGGACCCGGTGCAGGGCGGCGCCTTCTGCATTCCGCCCGTGCGTGACTGTAAGGCTACCGGGCACCGGCGCGCGGGAGCCGCTGTTGTGGGGAGTCACGTGCTTCCGAGCCCTTCGCATTTTTTGAGGAGTGAGTCCCGGTAATATATTATGCTCCCGTGAAATGAGATCGGGTTCTGGAAGTGTAAAAAACATAGGTATTATTCATTTTCAAATTAGTTTCGGTTAAAAAAGGAGAATTATAACTTTCTACGCGCATTGTTAAATTTATGTGCCTAGTAGCATATTATGTACCATACATGCTCAGGCACCAATTGAATAGAAATATAACACTTTTTCTGTATTTTCTCTTTTTTGGTTTTAAATCTGTCCCAATATTTAGCATATATCAAGTTTCGCAGTTAAGTCCAGTTAAGTCCGGATATTTCGTTATCAGTCCACATCATTGTCAGTGTCAATATCTTCGTTTAATTTTGGATCTTATTCGTATAATTTCCTTCATGTCACGTGGTTGATCCTCACTTGCTGGATTTCACCATCACAATCGAACGTGACATTCGCGAATATTAAATATACTGTCGCAAAGCTCTATGTATAGATGATTTTACATAGGTAATCCGTCCCTTCCTTAGCGCTAGTGCGCCGCATTGAACCGACCAGATTCCAGATATCGCCCGGCGCTGGATCTGTGCATGCTCATAAATATCTCTCCTCGTGTGGTTACCGCGAAGTTCTCTTGGGGAAAAGCCGAGCACAGATCGCCAACGGCTGCCTGAAGCCTCGAGGTGACGCCATTCCCGTGCTACGCAACGCCCCGCCCCCGCCTCGCCACGCCCCCTTCCCCACCTCACACCGCAACCGCCTCCGTCGCCCGCTTCCCCGACATATTTCACGAAGCAGAATTTTACAGTCGTCCATCACCGGTTAATTAGCCGGTAACTTGTCCGGTAAGCGTAACAATCTCACGGTTCAACGAGCCCGAATAATGCGATGTATGTCCTATAAATTGCACTCTGCGGAGCGGACGGTGTCAAGGCAGAAATATGTGTACACGCGAGTGCGGAGCCGGCGTCATCCATCTAACGCCCGAGGCCCGGCTCCCGCGCCGCGGCCGCGGTAGCAGCGGCGAGAGGCGGCGGAAGCGGGGCGGCGGCGGCGGTGGCGGCGGCGGCGGCGGCCGCCGCGCTGCCTCCGGCGGTGCCGCCCCCCGGCGTCCCGCTCTGCGGCCGGCGGCGCAGCGCGGAGCGGAGTGCGGGACGCGGGGGGAGGGGCGGTGGCGCCGCGGGCGTCCCGGCGCCGCGCCGCGACGTGGCGCGGCGGGACGGGCGAGGGGCGGTGGGCGGCGGGTAGACGGGCGGGCGGGCGTGCCCCGCGGGCGACGCCGCCGGCGGGGTCACGTGACGCGGCGACGCCCCGATAAGAGGCGGCGGCGGTGGCGGTGGCGGGGTGGAGAGAGGCGGAGGGGGCATCCGCGAGGACGAGCAGGGCTGCGGAAATCGTGTGCGGGTGGCCTCACAGTCTGCCGTGCGCTCTCACTCGAGCATTCGAAAGACTGGATTTGGAGGGCTTGGTTCAGATATTCCGTTGGTTAGCTTAATGAATGTTCTAAATCGTCTTGGCTTTTCTGTAATTGCTTATATTTATTTGCGTGCATTAATATTATCAGTGATTTTCTTATTTGAACTGACGATTCAGTCAAGACTCAAGCATCTGAGAGAAACAAGATTTTCCACCAAGCCATCGGTAGATAATGAGGTAAAATGATTACTATACTTTGGGTTTTGGGAGTCAACGATTGTGACCCATAACAGATACAATTTTCTTATGTACTTCTTATAACATGTTTCATGACTACGTGAACATACAAATTTGATTCTCAAATTCATTCAAAAATTTGCATAAGAATGAAAAAGTATTAAGAAATTAAATAAAAGGAATTTAAATTGTCTACGATCGACATTCTTTCTTAGGTTTATGGAGAGATATAGTCGGTGACGTTAGTACGTCCTGCGTTATTCGTTAGTTATAGTCGTTATTCCTGCGTAATATCTATCGTTCAGTCAAAATAGGACTCTAATCCTAGAAGCTCCCGGTCAACGAGGCTGCATGAAAAACGGCAGCTTTGCCGCTGACCAATTCTACCCGGTTTGTAGTGGAAGCTCGTATTATATCCTGGTGACATTGAGCTGAGCGAGCAGGTAGGACGCAGAAGAGTGTCGCGGCGACGGAGGCAGCCAGCGCGTGGTCACCCCTGCGCGTGGCCGCGGGGGGCGCCCCAGGGATGCTGCGCGGCCCAAGACGCATGCCCGTTTCCCACGGAGCCCCAGCCCCCGCGCCGCACCCACCACCAGCCCTCCACGCCATTCCAAATTTCCTACGCAGCGCTCCCGCCGACCCACCCTCACCCTCACCCTCGTCCTCGTCAGCGCAGCAGACTTTTATTTTTGCTTTTCTGTTTATTCCACTCCATCCGCCATCATTCTCATTTCCTTTTCTCTCTCTCTTTCTATCTCTCCCTCTCTTTCTCTCTCCCTCTCTTTCTCTCTCTCCCTCTCTTTCTCTCTATCCCTCTTTCTCTCTCTCCCTCTCTTTCTCTCTCTCCCTCTCTTTCTCTCTCCTCTCTCTCCCCTCTCTCTCCCCTCTCTCTCCCCTCTCTCTTTCTAATACACACACGCACACACCATATATTTTCAGACTCTTTTACACACTCCCCATAATTTTTGCGCTCAATCTACTAGGCAGCATTCGTCGACTATGTTTGCACAATTACTGTCAAGGAATATAGACTCATAACGGACCAGAATTCGTCAGAAATCAACCAATCGGATCTGTCATCCTCCAACAAGATACCAGGATGAGACCACTTTCGTTATTCGCCTGTATTTGATAGACACGACAATATAATTAAAGTGGATGCATTCTTTTGTTTCACCTTTTACTTACTGCTGGTTTGAAATCATTGTGTTTCGAGTAGCGGCAAAATGGGAAGACGAAGATTCGGAGAGGTGTCAGACTGACAGGTTCCATAGAGTTTCAGATTTTAAAATTTTGCGTTTAATATTTTTTTCAAGTAGTATGTGCTTGCTGCCTTAATATATAACCTATTCACACCAACAACGAACTTCAAAACATCAACTTAATACGTTATTTTGAATGAAAATATCACGAAACGGGATATGACGCACAACATATTACATAAGATACAAAACAAAACACACACAGTACAAGATACGCTAGAAGTGTTCACGAGAAAAGCTCAGAACTGCACATAATATCGACACATAATACTTTGCTTCCAATCGCATCACCAGAAGAAACAAATGTGTAATGACAGGAGAGCGAACCATGACAAACCCAGAATGTTTACGCAGAAGTAAAGCGTAGAACCTGAGATGTCATGCAGGCAGCTCTCCTGGACGAGCCGGAGAAAACGTAATTTTTATAAGTGAATTTATTAAATTCTGTGAAGAATTCTGAATTCCTATACCTTAAGATTGCTCTGTAGTTGCGAAAAAAAAAAAGTGTGAAGTTCACCGTAATTGCAATAGTCCCGGAGATAACCCAAAGCAAAATTCAAGTATATAATAGACAAATAAATGTACAAAAATAATAATACATTTCGACTGTGATTGAAAAGTCTTTGACTATTCACTCCTGTGATATCTTTTGTATATTTTCTAATATAGAATTATTTTTGTAATATTTTCTTTCCTTTTCCTGTTTCCCCTCTTCATAATGTTCTCTATATTTGCTTCTTCATTTGACTAATGTTCCTGCATTTATCACGTGATATTATCACGCGATTTATTTAGATCTTCCTTATTTAGAAGTCTATCTTTCCTTACCTCGTTTTCCTCATTGCTGTGGCATTTTTCGACTTATTACGTTCGCTATTGCTCTGTTCACGTATTCTTGAACAGCTTTTCCTTCTGTATGCCCCAGCATCCAACCCACGCGGCGCTCCCCCATTCGGCCTGCGGGCTGCGGGGGCGTGACGTGGTGGGGCGTGGCGGCGAGGGGCGGGGCGGGGCTGGACAGCCCGGGGACGAGCGCCCTCGCTCGCTTCCGCGTGTCGCGGGGCGGCTTCTTAATTGCTTGCGGTTTTGCGCGCCGCCTCCACCGCCTCCGCCGCCACCGCCGCCGCCGCCACCACCGCCGCCGCCCCCGGCACCCGTTCCGCTTGGCAAGCGCCCGCCGCCGCCCCCGCCGCCGAAACAGAGCGGAAAGGGGCGCGTTGGACGCCTCCGCGCGCGCGCCCCCGCTCCCGTCGACCCTCCACGCCCTGCCCGGCTCTGCCCACCTCGCACGGCCGGACCGGACCGGACTCGACCCGCCCCGCCCCGCCCTGCCCTGCCCCTCTTCGCCACTCCCGCCCCGCCCCTCCTGGCTAGCCCTGTCCCGCTCCTCTCGCCTTCGCCATCCCTCTCCTCTCTTCACTACTCTCCAACCCTCCCCACCCTCCCAATCCCTCTCCGCGTTCCACCCTCCTCTGCGCATCACTACCTCCCTCCGATTCCCTGCGACTCGACCCGATCCGACCCAACTCTACCCGGCCCGACCCGACCCGACCCGACCCGACCCGACCCGACCCGACCCGAACCGACCCGACCCGAACCGAACCGACCCGACCCGACCGAACCAATTCGCTCAACTTTCCACCACCTTGCTCCGTACGGCAATTCCCCATTCCGCCCCGCTCGTTTCCATTCACGCTGTCCAGCACGCTCCTCTCTACCCTGCCCTGGCTCGGTCCGGCCCGATCCGCCTCCCCTGCGGGCGCCCTGCCACGCCTTGCTCCGCCAGCGATTCGCCGCGCGGGGCCGAGCGGCCCGCCGAGGTCCAGTTGGCGGGCCCGCACTCGGACTCGTTGCGTTCACTCCCGCTCCGTTCCGCATCAGCTCGCAGGCACTGGCTCTCGGAAACAGAGCGTCTTCCCGGTCGGCACCGCCCGGCGCCCGCAGGTTTCTTATCTCGGGAACAAAGAATGTTGCACCATTTGGTGCCGTGTCGATGTGTCTGTCGCTTGGGTCGAACAGGATTCTTACAATTTTCTTGTTTACCCTGTGCATCTAGTGCTCAGAAATAGAAAAATGTTCTATTTTGGCTAACTAACCCGCGTCAGTTTTACGGCGTAATAACTGTTTACACTACGAAGACGTCGGTCCAACTGTCTACACTACGAAGACGTCGGTCTAACTATCTACACTATCAAGACTACCACTACTCATGTTTAGACGCAATTGCATGCACTAGCTGGAGTTCAGGGAAAGAAACTTAATTGTTTATTCCTTAGAAAAAATACTTCTTTGTTTATCAGTGATAAGTTTATCCGTAGTATTACTCACCAACAATGGCTTGTAAAGTATTATTTTTTATCTATTCTATGTAGTTTCTTTTTCCGCTCAAATTGCAACAAAAGAAACATTAGCTTTTCAAATATCAATGTAATGACAACCTCTTTCTGAATAATTTTTAGTACAATAATTCGTATTTTAATCTGAATGGCACTTGTTAAGTAAGCGTGTACATGCCCAATCCGAATTTGAAAATCTGTCGCTTTTGTTATCTGAAGCCTAGCTCTCGAAACTTGTTTGTCGCCCACACCCGACACATATATTCAGATGGGGTACCACATGGGCGTTAAACACGATCATTTTACTCCCGTGTTGGGGCCGACACAACAGTATCCTCGGTCATGTCTATGTGTTATGTAGACGTTCCTTATGTGAACGCATTGGCGATGAGGATAAACGTTTTTTTTTTTGACTTTACCGGTCATTTAGGCAGAGTTCTTTGACATGTCACTACCATGTAATGCATAATGAGGATGCATACGGAGCAAATACAGAGCACAAAGGTAATGCATACGGAGCGCACTGAGGAGTTTCCATCATCTGCCTTACACTCGCATGCACTACACTACCACAGTTATCGGGAGCATTGAGGCCTGGCTGGGGCGGTGCTCCGCTACTGGAAGATGCCTGGCTGGGGAAAATCCTCGCAAGCTGACGTAAGTCGCCACCGGATCTCGCCATCCCGCGAGGTACGATCACCGTCACCGCCCGCAATAAAACATACACTAAATTTACGGGACTAATGAATTTAGCAGTGAAGTGCCCAGAATCACCAATCAATCTCACCACCATCCGAGAAAAAAATCCAACGTCCCCCAGCCGGGTTTGGGTTTAGAAGGCCAGTACCCTGTGTCCGACCATTTGAAAAGTCTCGAGAATAACGCATTTCGCCGGGTTGTTGGAAACAAATCCTCAGAGTCGACCGCAGAGGGTTTCTTACACATTATCCCGAGGAAGGCTGCCTGCAGCCTGTGGCAGGAAGCGCGTGGGAACAGTCGCAACGTTGCAATCGCCCGCGGGCGTCAGGTTGCCGCGCGCCGCCCCGTCGCCCGTCGCCCGACGCCCGACGCTCGCGGCGCCGCAAGAGCCACCAGCGAAGTCGCGAGCTATCAAACGTCCCGTCTGATGAGTTAATTACGTCATGAGCAAATACGACATTTGCTGAAGCGCAGCAACGGCGGCGACGGTGCCGCGGAGGCCTCCGGGTACACGATGTGGCGGGGGCGGCGGCGGCAGCGGCGATGACGGGGACGACGCTGCTGGCAGCGGGAGTCGTGATAGTACACGCGGTGGCTTTGCCTCTCTGGGTACTGGGGTTGACATCGCGGACGATCCACGTGGAATTTGTGATGCACAAAGCCGGTCCGCGCCAGGTTTATTGTCCAGATTCTGCCGTTTTCACTGCTTCTCCGTTTCACCATTGCCCCATCATATTGCATCATCATATTAAAAACACTCGTCATGACATCCATTAATCACTGATCCATCAAGGTATGGGTTAAAGGAGTCCTCAAAATTCTACAAGAAACAATGGTAATCAGAATCTGTAAAGGGGGTTAGTATGGTGAAAATATTGAGTGAAAATTGATTCCTGACGCAACGTCTGAGGTCATTAGTTTCGTAAAATATTCCGGCGTGTTATATCCTTGGCGGCGGTGTTCCTACTCTACTCGTACGTGGGATCCGGCGCCGATCTTACTCATCTTGCGACTTCCCTCAACAAGCTTTAACACTAGTGTGTGTGTGTGTGTGTGTGTGTGTGTGTGTGAATGTATGTGTGTGTTCAACGGGGGAGAAAGGAAAGCTCACGCCCTGTCGGTGGTCCGTTTAGTACCCGATTACGCCTGGTTGTTACCCGATTCGCATGGTTTGTTGCCCGACATTCGCTTGGTATTGATCGGAGAAGCCACGGAAAACGACCGACCAGAGCAGCTCGCCGCTGGAATTCTCCTGTTTGAATTCGACCCAGCTATCTAGTTATTATCAAAGATTCGCCACCGGCTGCCCTCAAACTGTAAGACCTCTCGTGCAACGTTGCTGCCGAGGCAACGATTATGCAGGTGAGCTGTAGAGAGAACTGTAGGTGGGATGAAGTGAATGAATAAAAATAATCCATCTTGGAATCACGGAGATGAAGTACACGACTGCGCCGGTGGCAGCGAAAGAAGTGTAGCAAGCAGCTATCATAGTGGAAAAAAGACGAGGGTGGGCTCTTACGCATTGTATCTGACATCAGCCAATGATCTTCAGTCACCTGTTTGCATCGCAAGAATAGCAGGAATTTTAAATGCAGCCAGATATCAAAATTATCACCTTATTACAAGTCATTGAAACCGAAGCCTTTATTTTAAATATTGCGTCTTGTACACATTCATCGCGATGTTTGGTTGGTCACCGTTGAAAATTGTCACTTTATGCCACTTTCAAAATGTTTCACAACCCTTGTCTTCTCGCTCTCCAAGCACCATGGCGGGCAGGGTCTGGTCTGGCTTTTCAAACGAAGTGCCAGTGCTGTGAACACGTGTTTCGTGACGTAAACTGGTGCTCCGCAGAACAAGCAAAAATCGTGCCGGAGTTAGACACGTTCGACTCCTATAAAACAATTCCGCAATCGACCACAGCATCGAAAAGTTGGAATCGATTCGAGAATCGAAACGAAGGAAAAGGTTCGATTCCCCCAAGGAATCGATCCTTTTGATTCCTCAAGGAATCAATTCTCAAGAGAACACCATTCAACGAAAGTATTCCTATGCGAATCGAGCTTTTAGAAACGATATCCTGCTTGCATTGTTTTTTCATTATACAACGGTAAGGATGGTCAAAACCTACGTGTCTTTATTTAAATTATCTTGATAACAGATTGTGAAACCTTGATGAAAAATTAACTGAGCAATATGCACTCCCAAACAAATGTAATTTGAACCTGGCTGTTTGATTAGATCGAAGAAACGGGTGGAGGCATGGCGGGAGGATGAATTCAAACACAAGGACTTCTATAAAATTAATAAAACAACTAATAACTAAAATAATATTCATAATAATACCTGCAAACAACAAAACCCATAAAAAGACACTAAAAGCGCAGGAATATGCGTCTTATTTTTTAAAACATCCAAGGTATTCATTTGATTTGATTCCAGCCTTTTGAAATCGATTCCAGCTCGAATCAGAAGCAAAGGAATCGAATACCAATTCCATAAGAATCGAAAGAAAAAATTGATTCCGGAATCGAATCGATTGAATCGGAACATCCTTGCCGGAGTAACTCACTCATATCTAGAGAGCGGATTTTGATGACCTAATACATCGCCCAAAATGATCAATAAAATGCTCTTAAAACGCTTTAAAATGCCCTAAAACCAAAGAAAAATGACGCAAAAAATCTTATCAAAACCAGGTTGGATGAACAACTCAAGTTTTCTTCCATTCGTTCGAGTGAACTCAGCTTGCAAACTTCTGGTTTGGACTGTTCTTTACCAGGAAATCTCAGTCTTTAGTTATCCCGAAATCGGCGGAACTGGCAATGGCGCTCATAATGGCAGTCACAAGAATTACATACAGCGGCTGTCTAAAGAATTTCTGATAATAGAATAGGCTACTGAGTAATTCCGTGAAGAACATTTTCATTTCATAAATATTATTTGAAGCGAGTTCCATTAAAAATGACATTAAAACCAATGAAATCAGCAAAAAATGCATTAAAAATGACGGGAAAAGGTAAAAAATGTCTTATTAGTCGAAATCGACAAAAAATGTAAAATAATGACCTATAAAAATAGGACATTTCCTTTTGTCTTAACATAAAACGAGTTTGTATACTCAACGGCACTGTTTCAAAGTGAAAAGAAAAAAATGACATTTCATTAAAATCCGCCCCCTGCTCATATCTTTCCACCATGGCGGCCACGAAGGAGAAGCCGGCTCGCTGTCGTGCAGGAGGCGCCAGAGCACTCTGTGGGCGTGGGAAGGGGGAAGGGGAGAGGGAAGGGAGGGGGGAGTAGGAGCGGGCGCGCCGCCAGGCAGGCGGATGTCTGCGCCCACGCGCAGGTCGCGACCTAGGCCTGGGCGGGCCGCGCTCCGCGACTCGCCGCGCCTCGCGCCTCCGCCGCCGCCTCTGCCGCCCCCGCCGCCACCGCACGCACGTGTGCGCCCGCGGAAAAATTAGTTACGTGTCGGACGAGCTGCCGCCACCGCCACCGCCGCCGCCGCCGCCGCCGCCGGGGCCGCCGAGAGAAATCTCGGGCTCTGCCTGCTAAAGGAAACGCCGCGGCGTGCCGTGCCGCGGCGGAGCACGCCCGGCCGATTCTGGTAGCGGTGGCGCACGTTCACGCACATGCGTCATCCTCCCTCCGCGCAGCTATCTCGGAACTTTTTAAGAGCCGAGGCCCTACCGAGGATGAAGCGCTGCATTTTTGCGATTTAAAATTAATGTGTGGCTAATGTACAGATTACGCTGTATAGATCATCTCTCTCGCACTCTCTGTCTGTCAGTCACTCTGCCCCCCTCTCTCCCTCTCTCTCTCATGCGCTAAGAAATAATGTTGGTTATGTAATTTATAACAAACCATGGACACCAATCCCATAGGTGTGCTACTGTTGGTAAGTGGACCTGCATCAAACAGATTTAAGGCAAAACATTGAAGTTTGCATAATTTGATATACGGTTAATAGCAGGCGTACTTGCAAGCCACAACACGCGTCGTTGGTCTGTTTATTTTTTTATGTAAATACAAAAAGTAGATCATTAAAAAGGAAGATCTAAGGTTCCAACGTGTACCTGATGTACAATACCAATTTCCCGCATCCGTTGCTTCTGCCGAAACATGACCCGTCGGTCTCTTCTGTTTACCCAGCTCCCGAGTCACAACCTACTCGGAAATACATGTTGCTATGAAAAATCGTATCCTGAAACATTTTCAGGAACAAATAACAAAGGAGTTGCCACGAAACAGTTTTCCGTTTATTCAATTCAGGTAGAGAAATCTGCATATTTCCTGGAAACAATGAACTGAAATAAAATGGTATTGTAGTTGCGATGGAGAGGAGCCGATTTCTAAAGAGCCTCGTGTGTTATGCCCGATTGTTCTTTTATTTTAATTTTTTGAAAATGGCTGTCCTATTATAGCAAAGTTATTTAGTACTGAGCCATGTTAATAATTTACTGCATTTAATATTCAAAGGCAATAATGGTTTTCATTTTCGTGTCCGTCTACTTCGTCGAAACCAATTCATATGTCCATACTATCTGTTCAAGAACATTTGTGCTTTGAAAACACAGTCACTTTTTAAATCATCCCAGACCCGAAATTGACATCTCTCATAAAGCAGGTTGAGGTTTATGCTTTCTCTTCACGCGAATACTTTTAAAATAATTCACGCCGTCCTGTCTGAAGCCTTTGATGTATCTGCCACTAACAATTATTTACGATGACGACCGTAGTGTGACTTTAAGATTGACAACCGAAAGAAGAGGCAGTGAAAGATTATTGTAAAGTACGTGCCGCCGGGATGAAATGATGTTTTAACTCGCCCGTTCCTGATGGACAGGTTCGCGTTTACAAGCGTCGCGTCCCGCCCATCTCGCTCCGTTCCTTTTGCGCGTCAAACCGCGAGCGCTTGTATGCGGTTTCATCGTCATGCTCGTTCGGAGACGCGTTCGGCTGCCGCGCCGGGCCCGGCGAGATTCATTCGTACGAGGGGACCTTTCTCCTCCTGATATTGGAACCTGTTTGGGGACGCCCGTTGAATAAGGAGGACAATCTATGAAGAAAAAAATATTTTCTCGCTGAGTGAAATGACATTGTTAGGCGGGGGCGGTCTGAATCATCCGTCTGAAACGAGATGTATATTACAAACACACGATTTTTCTTTCATTCTTCGCGGATAATCAAAGCGTAATTTTACCGTCCAAGTGAAAGGAAAGCTACTTTCAAAAGGAAGTGAAAAGCGTGACATACGGGTACACGTATGTAAGAAACTTATAAACGATATATCAGTGACAACATTCTTAAGCAAAAATCTGCAGCTTTTGGCATATTTATATTATATTAAGACATTTTATGCAAACTATCTTTTGATTCATTTTTCTCCGGGAAGACAAGTTTTGTTTTGTTTAACTGGCGCTGTCGGTAGCGACATTCTCGTTATCAACAATGTATCGTAGCCAAACTAAATATTTTTAACCATGGTCCACAATATAAAATAAGGCAGCTGTAATGATGGTAATGTAATGTGCTGTAAACCAGCCTAATCGAACACGTTTTTGCTACATTGTTTACATTTATATGCATTCTACGAGAACATTTGTAGATTTCTCGGATTTTAAAATAAAATTTCATACGTCTACTTAGTAAACCAATTTCCCGACTTTATCTCTCGCTCTCCGCTTCTATGCAACAGGAGTCCTCCCCTAGGAGGGCATTCCCAGCCGGCAAGGATGGAAGGGGTAGAGAAATGGGGGGGTAGCCTGCGGCCAGCATCTCGAGAGTCCAATTATCGCGTACTCCAGGAGCAGGCGGAGGAGATGGAGGAGGAGCGGCACGGGGTGGAGGCGGCGGAGAAGGGGGAGGAGGAGGAGGGGGGACGACAATGACGACGAGGAGGAGGTCGCCGTTTCCCCACGTTCCGCGCCCTGACCCTGGCCTTTATCTGCCGACGCTCCCCTCCCCCGCCCGCGCCCCTCCTCCTGCCTCTACCTCTGCCTGCGGCCCCGCCCCCGCGCCCGCTCCGCTTCGACCTCGCGGCTGTCGCGCCGTGCCCGCCCGCCCGCCGCCCCGAGAATAACGCGCGTCTGTTTTGTCGCGGCTTAATGGGTTAATGGCTGCTACAGGCGTATCCGTTGTGTATTTACAATTAAGCCCGTCTCGTTGTCGGTATTCTTGGGAACAGCGGCGAGCGCTGAGTGGGTCTACGTTCTTTGGACGCCATTTTATTTCGTCCGATGCGTGGCTTGCAGTCGTCTCATTCTGTCGCCTTTAACACGATTAACCAGAGCATTCCGAATCCCAACTATTACGGGGACGAATCAATTGGAGTGTATTATGTATAAGAATGTTGGTGTAGAAGTTGTAAAATACACTGAAAAAACACTTGCATGCTTTAATAATTTTAGTAAATGTAACAATGAAATGTTAGATTACACATCATTATAATTAAAGAATTATACTTGAGAAGTGTAGAGAAAAATGCTGGCTTCAAACATACATATTTACATTACGTTTTACGTTCTTAAGGATACATTGACGCATAAAACGTGAGATTTATAGTCAGAATACAGAATATAGTGATTTTATGAGTAGTAGAATTCCCCTCATATATCCGAAGCAACGCAAATAGCATCTGGAGTAAGCATCAAAATATCAATATGTACACACTTCGGTTCACATTTCAATGCGTTTGTTGTGCGATTCTGAAGAGCACAAGGAGAGAAGGGATAGAGACGTTTTGTAAGCTTTCATGTGCAGTGAATGGAATCGATATACATCTCAATGAAACGCAATATAGTCGCAAGCAGCAGAACTGCGCTGCAAGCAAATGAGAATGCAATCGAACGACCTTATCCCGCTGGACAGATAAACGAACAGTGTCATTAATATTGTACGTTATTCTAACTCCTTCAGAGAACTACATCCCTAATCGTAACTTGGCTACTTGCATTATGTACCACAATTGTTTCTCCGTTGTATGCCATTCTTAATAGACTTCTTGCTCCCTGTTTCTTCACACAGTCCCGAACAGAAGTTAGATCTTAAGTTCTTGCGAAAAGAACATTTCTGTTGAGGCATGAGAATCTATGCGTATCAAAATCTCGAGGACCAATTTACACAGGAATTGGGAAGTTTATTGTTCACATACAATCATTTCACATGACGTGTCGGTTCCTATTTCTAAGGCTTCTTCAGATTGGTATAATTCATAAATATATTCATTAATTCATAAATATTTATGAATAGTATGAATCTTTCGTTATTCTAAAGCATGTGGTTTATTAATTTTTTGCTGATACGTGTTGACGTTTCTTTTTTAATAGAATTGTAACCAATCGCATGCCACTTTCGTTATATTTCCGCACACAGATGTTATGTCTGGACCAACACATGCACGTTGTGAAACTACAGTTTCACAATGTTCATGCGCCGGCAAATAATTTATGGAATTATGATTTGAATGCACTTATTGACGTGTCGTCGCTTTCTGTATCTCTTCATCGCCCTTTACATTTCCGTGAACACACCTATGCCGTCCCCCGGTAACCCAGCAGCAACCCTCGACCCATGCGTGTGGTTGCCGCCCAGATGCGTCATCCGACACCGCCGTGCACACACTAATAATTTTTCGTAGAAAGCGCAATGCTCGTTTTGGAAAAGACAAAGGGCGGAGCGCCTGAACCTGCGCGTTGATGCACCGCGAGGCCTCGTTCCCACCATCCCCTCCCGCTCCGCCCCCCGCCCCGCCCACGCCCCCCGCCCCTCCCCCGCGGCCCGGCCACCACGAGGAAAGAACCGCGGGCCCTTTACGGCTGTCTGCGCGCCTGTTGACAATCTGAGTGGTAAATGGTTCCGGTCGCCTTGTGGTTCTTTATTCCGACGCGGGGCGGTCGGCCGGCCGGCCGGCAGGCCGTCCGGTCGGCACGGCGGTCGAGGCGGCGGCGACGGCGTGGAGCATCCACGAGGCGTATCTAAGTGTAGGGTGCGGCCGTGTTTCTCACGGTGTTGCGGGTCAGGCGAGCTTCACCCCAGCCTCCCCCGAGCCACGGCATTCTCTTCAATTATCTCTCGTGTTTGAGGCAAACATTAGCATGATCGCCCTAAGGAGGTTTGCCCTGAAGTTTTCGAATTTCGGGCGGACGGGTGGGAGGATAGCCGGGCCGGCGGACGGGCTGACCGGGCCGGCCCGCGGGGCTGGCGAGAAGCGAGTGGGCGGGCGGCCGAAGCGGGGGTGGGTGCGGGGGCGGGGGAGGAGGGCGAGCGGGAGGGAAGTTGCGGGCGGGGGCGTGTGGGTGAGAGAGCATCTTCCCCTGGGAACTGGCCATCCATCTCTGTGTTGACACGGGCCGCGCGCGATGCCCGGAGCGGGCGTGCCGCCTACCTTAGGCGCCTCCGCTTCCCCGTCCCCCGCCACCTCCCCCTCCTCCTCCTCCACCGCCGCCTTCCTGCCTCTCTGACCGGGTCGGCCAAGCTTAAACCGCAACATGCGGCCTCTCTGAACCTCCCCTCTCCGCCCACGCCCCCGCCCCCACGCCGCAGCTCCGCCCCGCCACGCGCTGCCCGCCCTCGCCAATGATACCGTCGCTGAGGAAAGAGGAGGAGCAGCAGTAGGAGGAGGAGGAGATGAAGGCAAGGAAGTGAGAAATGGCGCTCGCAGGCGCGGGCAGCTAAAGGAAAGGTCTTGCGCAACACCCGCGACGTGGCCATATGTATTTCTCGTCGGAGGAGACAGCTACACAGGGCAGATGATTTTTTGTAATCTCTCTTCCAAAGTCCTATTGCACTTTTCAGGAACTATAGTTTTATGTATTTGAAAGTTCCGTTTGAAAAAGAACAACTAATGTTCATCGACTTTTGTGCGTTGATAATACGTATGTCCATAATACTAGGTTGGATGCAATTGGATTTGATTCCAATTACTCCCTTCGAATTTAATGTTAGTTTTGTCGCCTGCCATCCAGAGCGTTCCCCAACTCCAATATCACTGCTGTGCGAATAATTTGTATTTGATTTCTTGTTTACGGACTAGATTCATCACTGTCCATTGAGCATTGTTTCTATTTACATTATGCCGCCTTACGAGATGCCCGAAATGTCTGAAACAATTCACAAAGATTTCTGTACTCTTAAATTTTTTTCTAGTAGCTCATCCAACATACACTAATTGATATTTATTATTGCTTCATTGGTAATTTATAAAACTGCATTGTTTGATTCATACTTGAAAGTTCATCATATAGGCCTAATTCGATTCTTTTGTTTTTTCTGTAATGGTGAGTAAAAGCTCTTTGAGGGTAATGGGAGAAATATTATTACACTAATCCATTTTCCTTGGTCTCTTTAGCATTTTTTTATTGTGACATTTATAACTATTGCCTTCCTCTACGGAATTTATACAAAATAAAAGCAGCACTTTGTAACAAAAATCTATAGTGTTATGAGTAAAACGAGTATTGCTTCCCGCGAATGGGGTGGAGGTTTGGAGAAAAATGTGAATTGGAATGCGTTAAAATATTTTATTCTAAGGTTATTTAATTAGTTAAAAGTGTGCGTGTTCAAAACTTGCAAATGCATTTCATTCACAAATAAAATAATGGATACTTCTTTGATGATTGGAAGAAAAAATGTTTCTGTTGGGTCCAGTAATGCATTTTATATTTACACTGTGAGAAAGTTTGGCTGCTGTAGTTCAGCGCCAATTATGCCCTGAATTCTGTTAGTAATTGAGAAACTACTGTAACTTTTGAACTACCATGTAAGAAAATATTGAAACAGTTGGTTGTTCAAGATGTGCAGTAAAGTACCTGTGAACAGCAAGAACGTATCTTCTATAAGAGGAATTATGGTTTTGCAAAGCAAATGTAATATCTTAGATTACTATAATTCTGAGCAAATACCATAGTGACAAGCGAATGAAACATTGCTTAGTGACATTAACCGCTTTGTGAAAGTGATTTGACTTTTAGTGTCAGCAATCATTGTAGTCGGAAATAGCTCTAAAGCACATAGTAACCGACGTACTTTCTTATGTTCGCGAAAACATTACAGCCTGTTATTTGAGGAGTGTATCTACGTTCAATCTTCACAAGCATGACCTACGATGATGTTAATATGGATTCTTCAGGATGCTTTGTACGGTACGTGTGGCAAATCCACTCGTATTCAGTATTGCTCGCCTGAAGTACACGTCTCGTATCTCCTTCAGACTGTAGAAAGGAAATCCAACCAGCAAACTTGAAATGATTCAACTAAGAAAGAAAATTTATTTCCGCAGACTGCTATTACCTTTATGAGACGTGTTTATACTCATGCATGACGCCAAAATATCCTAGGGAGCACGTAATAAGTCTGATTGTTCATAACGAAACAATTCATTCTGCTCTTGAAAGCCATTGTCGTTGAAAACAAAAAACCAATACCACAGTAAACTGTTATTCAAACGTCGTTGGAATTATTTGCATTTGTATTATAACTCCCAAAAACACAATACTTAAAAAAGAAAAAGGACACAACCTCTATAATAATTAATTCATTACTATAGATTATTTACAAATTTTATCAAATTTCATAAAGCCAATAATTTACGCGTAGTGCCGATTGCAAAATTCGGAACGGACTTATTCCAGTTTTTTTCCTTTGCGAGCAAATTATAGGTCTCCGGATGCTATGCGAACAGTGAGGTGTGACTCTTAATCCATAGAATAGTAGGAGGTTACCGGTTTGCGTCATGTTCACTCGATCCACCTCATGAGTTTCCGGCGTGCAGTTGCATTCATCTCCCGCAGATTATATTAGCTTGCAGGAGTTCAAGGCCAAAGGCTACCCGCCCCTGCACCCACGCACTGCCGATCTGACCAAGTCTTCACGCGCGCGCGTCTCCTCACGACTTTCGTCTGCTGGAAGCCCACAGCGGCACTTAAAAACCCATTTATCGAGTACTAGCCGGCGCATTACTCACGGCCAGATAAATCATTGCCTCGTCGTGCTAGGATATTGAAACTTGCCAAACAAGTGAACTCAAAGTATTGATTGAATTGTTTCATGAGCTTCAAGTTTTTTTCTGAACTTTTGAACGGCTTGTACACTTAATTGCTATAATATACATATTTACATTAGGTACCATCCGAGACCCAAGAATTTTGTGGACAACTACTGGTAATTACAGCCATGATCGCGAATAAAGGGGAGGATTTACAAATCACGCGAGTCTGCTGAGATTGCGCCGGTGTGAAACATTTCCGTGTGCTAACGGGTTTTTGTGCATCTGTGTGCAGTGGATAATCTACCATAAAAGAAAAACAAGAAATGTAATACGTTATAGATAACTACATCAAGGAGAAGATCAATCTCACCTTATAAAACTTAGTTCCAATGTTGCAGGCAAAGGAGCACGCGGCGTGAATGAAATCCGTATGAAAGCTCCATCGCATATTCCGCATTTAAATTGGAGAGAAAATCCTTCGGAAATATAAGTTCAATAATTTGTTGCCTTAAGCCATGAGACAAAATGAATATCTTATAATTAGGGGGCAGATTTTAATGAAATGTCATTTTTTTTCTTTTCGCTTTAGAACAATGCCGTTTAGTATTGAAAATTAATTTTGTTATGACAAAAGGAAACGACCCGTTTTTATAGGTCATTATTTTTCATTTTTTGTCGATTTCGACTAATAAGTAAATGTTTTACCTTTTCTGCCATTGTTAATGCAGGTTTGCTGATTTCATCGATTTTAATGTCATAACATTGCTTACTTCAAATAATATTTACGAGATTCAACAAATGTTCTTCAGAAAATTACTCAGTAGCCTATTCTATTTCTTCGCTCAGATATTGTTTTGACAGCCTTTGTGAGTATGTAATTCTTGTATATTCTTGTATATCAGCGCCATTGACGATTCGACCGGTTTCGGGATAACTAAAGACACAGATTTCCTGGCAAAGAACAGTCCCAACCAACAGTTTGCAAGATGAGTTCACTCGAACGAATGGAAGAAATCTCGATTACTTCAGTAACGTATCCAAAATCTTGAGTTGTTCATTCGAATTGGTTTTGATGAGATACTTTACGTCATTTTTCTTTGGTTTTAGGGCATTTTCAAATCATTTTAAGAGCATTTTATTGATAAATTTTGGCGATGTTTTAGGTCATCAAAATCCGCCCCTACTAATAAATATAGTTACTGGATAAAAGTAAAAGAAAGAGATAGGAACTCGAGGTAGTGGAATTATCAAACAAAATTAAAAGGAATACAGGTAGATTCAGGATACAGGTAGATTCAGAATACAGGTGGATTTCCTTGTAGAAGGTAGCAGTTCAATTAAAAACTAAAATTTGAAACATTTGGACACCATTCTTTAAAAAGGAAAATTATAGAGAGATAAGAACAATTATGCGGATATTATTTCATGACTAAACATTCTACCCTTCTGTAAAGAACATTATAATTCTTTAAAAAATGCTGAAAAAGAAATCGGCACGCGATACACTCCACGGGTTCCACCCACCGCTAAAAGACAACCATTCGCTGCCGAATCTTCCGTCCGAACTGTGCCTCGCCCCTAAACCTCCGTCCGCGAGTGGGCGGGCAGGCGAGCGGGCGAGGGCTACCGCTGCTGACGGCGCGCGGCGGCGCGTGGAGGCACGCGGGATGCGTGCGTTGATGAGGCGACGCGTGGCGGCCGGGCGAGAGCGAGAAAAAGCGGGAACGTGCTGGCCGGCCCGGCAATGCTGCAGCTCTACCGTTGGCAGCCGCGCGTATAGCGTGCTCGTTGGCATACGTTACCCTCCCCTCCCATTTTGCCCGCCCGTCCGCCCGCCCGTCCGCCGCCCGCCCATCCGCCAGTCTGCCCGCCCGCCCGGCTACCCACCCATCCACCCACTCGCCCATGCCCACCCACCCGCACACTCACCCGCCCTCCCACTCACCCGTCCGCTTCCCCGAGCAGGCGCTCTCGTGCGCCCGGTCTGGCACGGCCGCTGCGCTCCGCCCCGACCCCGCCTCCCCTCCCCTCCCCCTCCTCCATTCGCACCGCTCCGGCCGGCCGGTCGGCCTGCCTGCTGGTCCATCGCGTGCCGCCACAATAAGACAGCCCGCCGGATAATAACACTCATCACCCGGGAAGCGGAGCGGGCCGCCGATGCGCGCCGATGTTATTGATTCCTCTCGACGTGCTCTTAACGTGTGTGTTAGCGTAACTCGGCGGCCGGTCGTGGGACGAGGCGGGCGCGGTGCGGGGCGGGGCGTAGTGAGCCTGGGTGAGGCGGAGAGCTGCCGACCACGCAGCCGGCCAGCGCACACGCCACGGCGGAGCGCGGAACACCGTGGTGCGGGAGTCCCGATCCCGGCTGGGCGCGGTCGCGGGGAACGGGGTGGCGGGAGGAGAGTCGGATTAATTTCTTAATCTCGTTTTACACGGTCATTTTTTCATCATTTTTTGGCGCAGAAAATGGATGGGAAAGGGATGCTTTTCTACGCTTTGCTACGGGATCCTACGGTGTACTGTTTCGGTATTCAAACTGGAAGGACGAGATCCAACGTTTTACACGGTCATTTCGTTTTCTGTACGTAATCGTGATAAAAATATTTCCTCTACATGCTGCAAACAGCGATGAGGATCAAACAGATTTACATGCATCAGTAGTAAGTAATTAAGTTAGGTTATTTGAGGACTGAGCAACGAACGTGACGACATTGAAACAAAACATTTATCTCTCTCACAACTAATAACTTCACTTTTCAATTCAACACATTAGAATGCTCCCAAAACTACACAAAGGAATAAATCGAACCACTCGCATAGCAAACGAGAGGAAGTGATGCCAGAAGCGTGGTAGTCAAAAAGTATGAGATCTGAACCGAAAATGAATCATGCGCCATTTTTCTGTACAACTATTGTACATTCCGGCTAGAAGTAACAATACACACCCAAAACAGTACAAGACAGACGGTGTCCCTACCGTTTATATCCACAGCGTCCCATTCATTTAATAACAGGATTTTTATTTGTAATTTTGCCATATAGTTTATCATCCAATTATTACTAATAAAAAACTCAATTTACTCGTTCATTAAAATAAATTGTGATAGGCTCATTAACTTGTTGAAGCTGCAAAACGATGAAAATCAATAAATGCTAGTTTCACTTTTACGAATTTCCGCTTGGAAATTTTACGTTCTAGCCCACAGCACGTCAGCAGTCCATGACGAATGCCAGCCTGTCCGTCCGTCGGCGTCTAGGGGGCGGGGTGCGGGAGGTGTTCATCTGGCAGCACATGGCGATGAACGACAATCCGCCTGCGTGCCAACGGCGCCCCTCTCTCTCTTCCACCGCCACCGCCAACGTCACTGCCACCTCCACTGTCACAGGCACCGCCACTGTCGCTGTCACTGCCATTGCCATTGCCACCGCCACAACCCCTACTACCATTCCCGTCTACGTCTCCGCCCCACCACACGGCAGCCTCCGGCACCACCGTCCCCGCCTCCGACACCGTCCCCGCCTCCGACACCGTCCCCGCCTCCGACACCGTCCCCGCCTCCGACACCGTCCCCGCCTCCGACACCGTCCGCGCATCCGACACCGTCCCCGCCTCCGACACCGTCCCCGCCTCCGACACCATCTCCGCCTCCGACACCGTCCCCGCCTCCGACACCGTCCCCGCCTCCGACACCGTCTCCGCCTCCGACACCGTCCCCGCCTCCGACACCGTCCCCGCCTCCGACACCGTCCCCGCCTCCGACACCGTCCCCGCTTCCGTCACCGTCACTGCCTCCGACTCCATCCCCGCCACCGCCCGTTTCCTGTGCCGTCACTGCTCATGCCTCCGCCACCGCTACCGCCGACGTCGCCACCGCAGCCATCACTGCCACCGCCATCGCCATTCCCATCGCTATCGCCGTCGCTACCGACGCCGTCACCGCCTTTGCCTCTTCCGCCGCCACTTCCCCCGCCGCGCTCGACCAGACGTCCCTTTACTTTATTTGGCATCCGGCTGCTTAAGCCTCATTTAGCCAGTCAGCACGGTGTAATTTGCATTCTCTTTGTACACTTACTAATTTAACCTCCAAAGAAAAGAGCAAAGAGCGGCGCGGCGGCGATGAGGCGCGGGGCGAGAGGGGCGGGGGGCCGGCGGATGCGGGGACCACCGCCCCGGGCGAATCGCCCCCAGGGCGCTTAGACATCGCAGGCGCCAACTCTTCGCCCAGAGGTTCTCGTGCCGCTCCGATTGGCGCGTTCACGCGAGGCTGCTAGAGGCGGCCGGCCGCCTTCCGTTTCGTGCCTCTGCCTGGCGCTCGCAGCCGGCTGCTTTGACGGCATAACTTACAGGTTACGTGACAAAGCTGACTTCTTCATGCTCGTGTTAACGGAAGCAAATGATGCAAAGATCGGCCTGGAATGACTCATGGTCATATAGGTAGTTACTTGGTAGTTAGAAGTACCGATTGTTGTACGTTCGTACATGCACGCGGAGGTGGTAACGAAACGAGGAAGAAATCGGCAATGAGGAGCATCTGCGAGAAAAGTTGACGCGCTAATCACAACGCTAATACTGAACTGCCAGAACCATTAACCGAGAGTAGATGATTCAATTAATATTTGCCAATCAATAAAATCCGTTCTGAAACGGTTTTAGAATTTGCATTTTGTTTGTACAAGGAAGTGCTGTCTTTTTCTAAGTTCTTGGGCATTTCATAAGAAATACAAAAATACTTGAATATTCATCGTGAAGACAAAAAGAGAAAAATACATGAGATCGAAGGGTCCGTTCACTAGTTTATATCTATACTTTACTAGATATTTCTTAACATTTCAGAGTAACACTGGTTACGGTTAATTGCATAGGTTTACGATATGGACTCAGCACGAAGTTGTGTTTTGACCATTAGAATATGTAATCTACTTTGCATACCGAACTCATAGAAAAGATTAAGGAAAGAAATCTGTTTGTATTTTTTCTTATTTTTCATGGCATTCTGCCAGTTCTTAGATTATCTTTTCCTGTAACATATTTTAGAAAAATAAATTCACATGTATACTTCTAGATCTTTTATTATTCTAACGAAACATGAGTGTAAACGCAGCCTAAACTCGTTTTGATAACGAAGTAATTCGAACATTCTCTTTATGATCACAGCTTTAATCGTGTCCGCACAACGCACAAAAATGTGCATAAAAATTGATTCCTATCATTGAAATTATTGAC
Source organism: Teleogryllus occipitalis (assembly GCA_011170035.1). Classification (NCBI taxonomy): domain Eukaryota; kingdom Metazoa; phylum Arthropoda; class Insecta; order Orthoptera; family Gryllidae; genus Teleogryllus; species Teleogryllus occipitalis. The sequence goes on along the minus strand of BLKR01000212.1, from coordinate 253,567 downwards.
GACGTTAATCACCGTGGCGTAAAAATATTCCAGAAAAGATATTGGCAATCGTTATCCAGGCGCATGAATATCCATTGAAACTACAAAGAACGCAATTCTGGTGTAAAATCATTGGCTATCAACTGCAGTGACGCATGATACGCTAAAAGACCAGCTAGAGGTCATACCAGTCATTTATTACCCACTCGTACAATGCAATGTACAAAAGGTAGCTAATCAAACGTCAGCATAAGCATTGAGTAATCTAAGTTACGAGACCTCATTTCGCGAACAAACATAATCAAACTCGTACACCGCCACCAACTCCACCACCACCACCGCCGCCGGACGGTCATACGCGTCGGAAATCAGAGGTGGGGTGAGATCGGAGCACCTGAACTCCGCGCGTCTTGTCGTAAAAACTACGTAAGCCGGAGCGTGGGAGGCGCGGGGCGAGCGCGGGGAAGCGGGGAGATGGGGAGCGGGGAGCGCTGCGAGCGGATTCGTTTGCTGTGTTGTTTCTACCCCGTTCCCGCCTCCGCTCTCCCGCCCCCGCTCCAGCTCGCCCCTGCGGCGTTGTTCTGCCAGCGGGTCGACGCGCGCCCTCGGGGGTCATGCGCACTGCCCAAGGCATCTGCGAGTTCAACACATTCATTTCATTGGAATATAAAATTCCACATTAAATATTAATTAAACATTACTGCAATAATCATGAAAAACTAAAAAATATCATCTCCATATGTTTGTATTCTAATTGCATTCTGTTTGTGAAGTCCTCGGGCAGCCCTAATCTGTAAGGTTGTGCACGGTGGACGGATTTAGCTATTTGGATTGTTATGTAGTTGGAAATTTGTGTGAAGTTGCTGGAAACTTCGAGATCTTGAATTTCTAAAGAATACATTCTTGTCCATCTCCGTCTTGGAAGAACACATAACATAACATTTGTATATTTTTAATATGAAGTATTTTCTCGGAATGAAACCAAAGTACGGTTAAATTAAAGAAGCTTTCCTTTTTTAGTAGAGAATGGGTTTAGGTCAAAGATTGAATTCATGGAGGTTCGACCGATTTCAAATGAAAGACAATTGAATAAAAGCATTCAAACTTCATTTGAAGATTTCGAAATTATTTCACTGACGTGTTCTATTATTCAGACGTTTATTTTCGGCAACGTTTGCAGTCCTATTTTCCAGAACACAGTTTGGAATGAAATACTACAGTTTTCGTGCATAAATATCTCAACAGTACTTTATTTTTCGACCCCAGAAATACTCCACACCCATTTCTTTTCGGGTAAAACTTCCCTCTGTAAAAAAAATAAAAATAAAAATAAAAATAATTTAGCATATAAATTCGCAATAATACTTCTATTTGCATACGATTTATCCGCGCCATTTTAGAATTTCGCAAACAACTCGTATTTCGCCATCGAATACCGCCTGCGACAAGTTTCTACTTCTCGCTTGTAGCAAACTCGTCGCGAGTCCTGCATCTGAGCCTTGCGAAAACTGCGAGAGGGTCGGGTCGATCATTAACACTAGAAAGCCAGTATGCTGGCCTACGCAATATAACGAAGAGGAGCAGTCTGAATTACTCCTTCAAACAATTGATATTATTGACTGATATTATAGGGAGCTGAGTGGTAATGCGGATCTTAGAGTATATTTTGGGTTTAAAAAATATGGTTACTGAAGAGAAATCATATTCCTTTATCTACTTGGTATGACTACCAATTATTACTTGGTGAAGTCATACCAAGAATTACAACTACTTCTTTGATGCAAACAGTTTTGCCACCACAAAGATCAGGCATCAGTCAATCATCATACATATAATAGTCATCATTTTAATTAATGGCCATTTTACATCAACTTACAAATCAATAAAAAATCAAAAAAATCAATAAGCACATCTAAGGGTCCACCAAGTTCACCGGAAGTCAACAACGACGGAATGAGGTGATCAACAAAATTGCAAGAAATTAAGAAGCCTCCCATGTGCGTTGGAAACGAGCATTCATTTTAAAGCCATCTACTTGTTGAAGCTAAACCAAGAATAATTAAGCATTATCTCAGAAACTAAGGCATCAAAATCAAAACTATATATCACTATTTAAAAGAACACGAAAAATATTAAATGTGACGCGACATTAGCGAGATAAATCAATCAATAAAGCCACAAAGAGAGACTGAAACTGCAAAACAATAAAAACGACTGCTTTCGACGTTCTGGTGTTAAAACGCGGGTCACGGCTGCCAAACCTCGTCCTCGGAGCGAGTGTCAGCCCGCGGCACCCCGGCCGAGCAGGGCACACACGTCGCCCTTCTGAAAAATGGCGTGTCCCCGGGAAGACAATGGGGGCTGGCAAAAATCCGTCCAAAAAATAATGAGGTGTTGTCAAAAGTTCCCTCAAAATAACAATAGGGGAGCAATTAGTGAGCGGGTATTGACATGGCGGGAGTGCAAACGAGACAATGCCGGGGTTAATCGCAGTCGTGTGTTCCTCCCCCGCCCGCCGTGGCGAGGCGAATGCCGCGTCGAACGAAGTGGTGAAGTCATCGTACGGCCGTTTACCGAGGTTTTGAGAGCGCTCGCGGCGGGGCGCCTTGTAATTAATTTGCTGCGGAAGAGCCTTATCGATGCGCGTTTGCTGCCTATTGTTTTCCAATTTCAGAGAGAGACCAGGGACGTGGAGAAAGAGAGAGGAAGAAATCTCAGGGATTCCCTGCATTATGATCGTGTTCATAGGAAACAATGTAATATTTATTTTATTTGTGTATGTTAAGTGATTGGTTTTATTATTAAGACGAGTTCTGGGTCTCAAATAATTGGGTCTCTGTGCGTTCTATTTTAGGCAGATATCGAGTCAGTAGATGTGTTAGTTCAAAAAATAATATCTTCATTCCTTAGATCTCTTTTACGAATAAATGTATTTTTCGAATTAAATTTGCTTTATTATGGAATTCATCTTCATAAGGTTCTCTTTTAAGAATTTTAATTTTAGCTTTCATGCCAAAAATTACCATAATATTATTTTTGCTGATTATGTGCTCTTTTTGTTTCCAGGTATGTCCTATGTTCCAGAGTATTTCGACACCGCATTTGAAAGCCTGTCATGTGAGTAGGTGAAAATAATTTCAGCAAAAACGCACACTTCGTCTTAACAGCTGAAGTCTTACAATGGCTATTGCGCACATTGTCGCAAGTTGTGCCATTTCATTCTTTGAATGTCGTGAGTTTGTTTTTGTTTATCGTTATATAAAGGAATTTAATGCATCAATTCTTGTTTTACTAAATAACAAGAAGCCTAGGAATTGGTTCTGTAAAATACTTTTGTGATTGAAAGGCAGAAATAAATTAATAAATAGCTTACAAGTAGAATTCTAAGAAATAATAATTCTTAATTTTTCTACCCATTAAATACCAATGAATGCGAAAATGAGTTGAAGAGAAAGACACTAAGAAAATAATCTTTAGAGTTGTATGAACAAAAAATGAACGGTACGATTATATTAATAGAGAATTGGAGAAAAAAGTTCAAATTATAAATTGAAAATTACAGAGTCGGAACGCACTATGTTCTGTATATTTAATTCATGAAAAATTGCGTGATGAAAAAAAGTGAAAACCAAAATGTAAACATTTCATCTAGATATATGTATATTCATTAACATGCAATATACTTATTAGTGTTCCACATAAACGTGTTTAAACTAGAAACATTTGCTTTGAAAATGTTAGCAAATCTTCATAATGTAATACTACATTTTTTATTTAAATGAATTTTATAAATTATTGCAAATCGGTCAGTCCGTTGTAGCTGCTTGTTTATATGTATCATACATTCTGACGGTACCTGCGTTGACCATTTCACAACTCACGATTATAAACCAGGAGAATCTAAGCACGCCGCTCTGCGGACGATGGACTTCTAGCATTAACGATTCAACTGAGCCGCGTGACGTCAGCAAGGAACAGTTCGTCGTATATCAAAGCTATAGGAGACTCCATACATCGACTGCTGATTTAACATTGGGCTTTTCCTTGCGGTCAAACATCCCTCTGTGGCTCTGAGCGGGCGGGTGGGTCTGATCTTAACGATCAGATGTCGCGAGTGGATCTAAGTTAGGGATCTGTGACGGGTGACTCCACGTCAACAGAAGGTGCGAGAATTGTAGACCGAAACGGAGACCGAAAGGAGACCGAACGGAAACCGGGAGACCACGAACTGAAAAAACGCAGGAGAAAGAAAGAAAAAAGTTTAAAGACGAGCGAAAGAAAGCAAAGGGCTCGGAGAAGAGAGGTTGGGAAGCGAGAGGAGGCTCAGAGACAAGAGGAGACTTGAGTAGCGAGAGGAAAACGAGAGGCGTCAGAAGGCTGAGACGCTAGAGGAGATTGAGGGGCGAGAGAGGGGATACAAGAGGAGGCTGGGAGGCGAGAGGGAGCTGGAAAACAAGAGGAGATTGGGACGCTAGAGGATGCTGAGAATCTAGAGCATGCTGCAAAAGGGGTCTGAGAAGCGACAGGGAACTGGGATGCGAGAGGAGGCTGAAAAGCTAAAGGATGCTGAGAGATGATGCTGGGGGACGAGAGGGAGCAGGGAGGCTACAGGTGGTTGGGAGGCGAGAGGGAGCTAGGAGGCGAGAGGAACCGGAGGGTGAGATGAAACTGGGAGGTGAAAAGAGGTTGAGAGGCGAGAGGGAGCTGAGAGACGAGAGGAGGCTGGGAGGTTGGGAGGCGAGAGGGAGCTGGGAGGCGAGAGTAGACAGGGAAGCTACAGGAGGATGGGAGGCGAGAGGGAGCTAGGAGGGGAGAGGAGACTGGGAGGCTACAAGTGGTTGAGAGTCGAGAAGGAACTTGTGAGGCGAGAGGAGTGAGTGACATGTGTGAACCGAGAAACGAAATGAAGCTGGAAGGAGAGTAGGCAGCTGGGTGGCGAGATGCTTTGACACGGAGGGGGTGAAGACGAGTGCACAGAACGAAGGCCCGGGAGACGAGGGCGGCAGATGCGGCAGGAGCGGAGGCCGAGGCAGGGCTGGGGCTTGGAGTCGACGCGTGACCAGGGAGGTCGCGGGCCTCCAGCGTCGGGGCGGCGCGGTGCGCGGGCGAGCGTGACGAGGCGTTCGTGGCGGCCGCCTCCCAAATGAGCGGGGGATTAGCGTTCGCCCATTCGCCCGCCCGCGCGTTCGCCCATTCGCCCGCCCGCCCGCCCAGCTCGTTCGCCAGGCTGCTGGGCGGGCGCTACGGCGGAGGAGGAGTCGCATAGAGAAGCCTCTCGGCGTGGATGAGGTTGTGGCCGTGGGAGCTATTATTTCGCACCGCTCATTCGACAGCAGCTTGCAGAAGCATAAGAGATCGCTGAGGTTTTGGGGGTCACAGAGGTGATGGGTGCGCCGGCGGGGAAGAGCGTAGGAGCACGAAAAAAGGATATCCAGGAGCGACAGACGAGGTCTTCGTGTGGGTTCTTTCTCAGTTCCGCAGGCGGCCGTGCTAAGCGGAAAGTTCGATACTTGTCTAACCGAAGACATTCTCTTCCGTTACAAAATTGTACGTGTGCTAAGTAAATAAATATGGCGTATTTTCATCACGTAAATTCATGACGAATATACAAACCATCAGTCGATGAAAACTTTTTATTAAATTACAGAGTATGCACATCAATTTTTCCGAGAATACAAAATTTAATTTCTATTCCTTCTAAGATCATTCTAAGAATCACCTATCGATTCAACTTTTTATCTCTATTTTAGTAAATAAATAAATAAATAATAAATCATTGCATAATAAATAAATGCAGGATATAACAGTGATCTCTTTTCAAAATCATCAAAATCATAATTTCAAGAACATCTCATTTATACGATTAATATATTTCATTATTTTGATACCTCTAGTTACATTTTGATGCTTGTCACATTTATTGGATTGGTGATAACAGATTCATCACCATCAGAAGTAACAGAAATCCAGCTAACATGTTAATTAACTTCATTGCATGATAAATATCGAAGAGCAATATTTATAGTTACGTAAAATTTTCTCTCCCTTTCGTTTCATTTCCCATCTCTAAATTATTGTAGCGAATTATAAATTTCCCTTGGCAATTCGCAATTTTCAATAAGGTTAGAGATTCCATCAAGCATTTTACGTTATATGTATTGCAGCCTCCGCTATATTGAATTCACGGTAGTTGCCGATGCATTCCCTCTAATGCCGCTATCGCCGCGCTGACGATTTTCTCCGGAATAATGCTCCTTTCATAAACACATCAGCCATCCCACCTGATCACAGCCTGACCTCCGGGACCCCGGCTCGGGGAAGGCGGCTCGGGTAGGCCAATGAGCGTTCAATCAAGGCGGGCGGCGAGGGGTCGGCGGCCCAGGGCCCGCGGCGGCATGGCGACAAGGAAAATATAAATATAAATTAAAATGCATAATTAAAAAGGTGTAGGAAGCGCCCGGTAAGCGCGATAGGCCGGTTTAACTGCTGGGCCGCACCTTCCAACCGCTTCGGTCGCCGACGATTCGGTCCCTCCCATGCCGCCTGACGTGCCGGTCGCTGCTGTTGTATTGTACGCGGTCGTTTCCGTCCCCTCCGTCCTATAGAGGATGGGGCACGCCGCTCTTCCTCGTCTGCCCCAGTGCCGGCTGTTTCTTCTCCGCCGCCAGCATTAACGTCGCTACGAGCACGACTATTTTTTAGCACAATTTCTGCCAACTCATTCAGACGCCACAATCCCTGCCTACTTGGTATATATGTCGTTGTCAACACGAGTCTCGCCATTAAATAAAGACAATTATGTTATTTTATTATTATTATTATTAACAATAAATAATATAATAATAATAACAACAACAACAACAACAACAATAATAATAATAATAATAATAATAATAATAATAATAATAATAATAACTAACAACAACACATCACTTTGCTTCTGCTACTTGCTTCCTGTTGTCATCCTATCTCAACATCACGACATTCATCAGGCCCGTAAGTTAAATTTCCATTCCCACCATGTACCTCCCACACATCATCACCGTCCCTGCCGCAGCCGCAGCCTTTCCTACAGTCCTACAGATATTTCCTCTCCCACGGTCAGTGTCTCTTCCAGTCACCGTCTCTCTCATTATCACCATTTTCTCCGGTCACATCTCCCCCACAGGTTCGATCTCCAACTCCGCCGCCATCTCCCCATCACCGCCTCCTTCGTCGTGCCCGGAGCCCCGTCGACCGCGGCCTCTGCTTGTGGTCTCGCCGACCGGCAATTGCTCTGTGCCCACGGGGGTATCTTATTATCTCAGCGTGGGATAAGTCTCGTGAATAGAAGAGGCTGCACGCTGCCGATGACGCACGTGGCGCGGAACAATGAATGGCGAGAATTGATGCTGCAAACAAAGTTCCACTTGGATGGCCAGGCCCCGTCGCAGTAATATTCGATTTGTTTGTGATTTCTAGATGTCCTGACTTCTGTTTGTTGTATCTCCCACATCGCAAATATGGAGTGTTTTGACCCTCTCCCCTCCGAATGATGAAGAAGAAAACCTTACTGTTAAGTAAGATTGATTTGCATAGATGTGTTACAAAGATTGATTGTTGGTGGAAAATGGTAGATGCAAACATTTCTCTGACTGATTATTTGAATAGTGTGTGCGCACATGATAAAAACACTAAAAACGGTCCACGTGAAAATTTGTTGAAAACGGTTAAAATTCAACGTCTTCAATTTTCATCCAAATTGGATGATTCTCTAACCCCTGAAAGATTGAAATATTATTCTCATAGCGGTATTGTGATAACGAAATTAAGCCCATCCCCGCATATCGTGTCAGCTCCCCACAGTCACAAGAATAAAAAACATGTTTTTATTAAAAATTAAGTATTTTATAAAATATTTCTCGTTATGAATTATAGAACACTAAAGTTAGATAAACCTATAAGCTGAATTTACGCTTTTGGGTGATTTCCTTAAAAAATCATCGAAATGGAATGACTTAAAAAGTTACTATCTTTGCTTTGTCTTGAGGGTATTTGTGTAAATATTATTCTTGTAAATTGACTCACAGGTTCCCATGAACTTATATTTCGTAAAATATTGTATTATAAATGGACGTTGCGTAGTATAAAGTCTTGTAAATGTACAGACATTCGAATAGAAAGTAAACACATTTTACAGAATATGAAAGTGAATAGCTCACTATTGGAAATGAATAAAACTAGTTATCTGAAATTACCTATTTCTATTCCTCTAAGCTCATTAACATTTGAAGTTCTATCGATCAGGTGTGGATGACCTCTCCAGGTGTGCGTTAGATTACTATGACACTCAGAGTAGTCGCTGGAATCGCTCTCTGGATTCTCCGACGACCAATCCGGTTTTGTGGTCAAAGGCCTCCTATCTGCCTTCATCTCGAAAATACGTTGAGAAAGGTCATCTCTTGAATCGCGATCACAAATTATCTGATTTATTGGTTACATAAAAGGAAACTCGAAATCTGACTTGAGCTGTCAAACATCTATGTATTCACTCGGCGGATCTCGCCATATCGTAGGAAAATAAACTGCACATTTCCCTTCTAAAAATAAAAGTTATTGTTCTGCTGGGTTACAACTTTAGTTTCTCCACAAATATTTGCAGCAGACATTTAGTGCGATGCGACCACGTTCCAATTCAGATATTATCTGTATACTTCGAACATGCATGAATATGTGGATTAGCACAATTCTTTTCCATTAATCAACTAAACGAAACTTTTTACGAAGGAAAAAATGCAACGATCATACTAGTGAGAAGATTAACGAATAAATATTAACATCAGAAATAAACAAAAATTTTTCAAAATGAAAGAAAGGAAATTAAAAAATGAAAATATTTCTAATTAATCATTTATATTTTACCTAATTAATACCGGTGAAAATATTTTTTTATCCCACAATTTGGAACATATCAAATAAAAATCATCGGGATTGTATACAGTCGTCAGTTTTGCATGTTGTAAATAATAATGAACATTGCCGAGAAAATTAGTTTATTTTCAAAATGAGATTCTAGAGTGATTTAAAATAAACGGCGATTTCCATCATTTTACTCATCATATCAACTGCACCATATGGGAAAACATGGACGTCTCTGTCTATCAACAGGACAACAGGAACTCAAGATATTGGCTGAGTTTGTGCGTCAGAGTAATCAAAAATGAATGGACTCCAGGTTCACGTTTGGGTAGATGGCGGTGTTTGTGAACACAAGCAGGGAGTCGAGCGGGTCATATCGAGGACAATCTTCAAGCAGCGCCAGCAGCCGGGAGAGTGCGTGGGCGGCGACCACTCCGTGCTCACGCAGCGGGCGCGGCGCCCGTGCCACGCCCCTCTCTCGCCCCGCCACCGCCCACTGGCCGCCGCCCGCTGCGCACCCACCGCAGCTACCGCCACCGCCCCGCCCCGACTGCGCATACCGCCCGTTGCCCATGCCCGCCACATACCACCCGCTGCGCGCACACCGCTGCCACAAAGACTGACCCCGCCCCGTCGGCTCCCGCCGCGTCGACACCCACCCTGCCGACACCCGCTCTGCCGACACCCGCCATGCCGACACACGCCCCGCCGACACACGCCCCGCAGACACACGCCCCGCAGACACACGCCCCGCCGACACACGCCCCGCAGACACACGCCCCGCCGACACACGCCCCGCCGACACACGCCTCTACCCGTCCCGTTCCGTTGCCACCGTGCCCGGCTCTTGCCCCAACCTCCTATACCGCCCATTCCCCTCCCATCGCCCACCTAGTGCTGAGTACCGCGGTTCTCCGCTGGCGCCCCTGGCCAGTCCCCAAACCAAGCCTCTCTCCCGCCCTGCCTCCGCCCATCACCCACTGTCCCTCCTCGCCATCTACTTCCCACTGCGTGCCCACTACAACTACAACCCCCATCATCGCCCACGTCCGCACTCGCTCGGTCCCCACACCTCGCTCCGCTCCCGTCTTCGCCCAGAGCCCACAACTTCCCGCCACCCGCACCATACTGCGCGCCCAACTACAGCCACCGCCCCGCGCCTCCACTCACACGGTCCCCTACACCGCCCCCCCGCCCGCGACTGCGCTCACCGCTTCTTGCCCCACCCCTCCGCCCACAGCGCGCCCGCCGCCGCCGTCGGCCCGTGAACGCTTCCAACACCGTCCCCGCCTCCGTCACCGTCACTGCCTCCGATTCCATCCCCGCCACCACCCGTTTCCGGTGCCGTCACTGCTCATGCCTCCGCCACCGCAGTCATCACTGCCACCGCCATCGCCATTACCATCGCCATCGCCGTCGCTACCGACGCCGTCACCGCCTTTGCCTCTTCCCCAACATTTTATTTTAGCCCGTGAACGCCCCGCGGTGCGTGGACAAGAGGCGTTACCGGTAGCCGGCGCGAGTTTTGTTTCGGAGTTTTATTTGGCCCATTTGCGGCGCGGCCCGGCGTGGGACGCGGCCGGCTTGTTCGCGCGGCGGGACGCGCAGCGCTCCCCGCTCACTTTGGCCACCTCGGCCAGGCCACCTCGGGCGCAGCTGCGGGTCGCCTGAAGAATCGACCTCTTCGAGGAGGCCCCGGCTTTTGTCCGGCGCTTTCTTGGGACGGGCACCGGCCACATGCAAATAGAAACGACACCAATTGCTGTAAATATTTCTCTCCGGCCCTTCTCCTTGTTGCGTTGCGAAGTTGTTTGGCGCGTTCGTTGAGTGTAGTATGTAAATAACGCCTTTATGCTAGCAGACTCGAAACCTGTGAAATATGTTTCGTATATTATGCGTTCCTTGGGTCACTATTTTCGAGTTCTGGTGCGATAAATACTATTCTTACGTGAAATACAAGGTTGATAACCTCTAATTTCTTCTAAGTGTGGATACTGTCTTGATATATCATTTCATGATATTGATGTGTCCATACTCATTCCCTGTCGTAGGCTGTGGAGGAGGATTATGGCGTTATGTCCTTCCGTCTCATGGGCAGGTTATCACAATGCTGATTGTCTTGGCCTTCCGCAAGATAGTGATAGGTTGATAATGGTGAGGATAAATGTATGGCTAAGAATGGGATGCAATACGTGGAGGTATGAAAGTCAACCACGCTATAGCCACAAAGTAAAAACTCTTATGACTTATGTGAAACCTGAAATCTCAGGCCTTTGTTACGCGTACTTGGACTCTGCTCAAAGTCCGTGCGCCACTGAGGTCACCCAAGCCATTGATTACCATGTTCCAAATGTAACAAACTTGTAAAAACATTAAACAGTTCGGTATTTTTCTGTATGAGCCTAACGAGTTAATAAATACCCCAAACTATGTGCCCTACTGGTTTCAAGTGATCGTCATCGAGGCCCCTCATTCCTGGCGTCGTTCTTCACTCTTCGTCCTGTTCCTCGAGTGCTTTCCACGGGCGCCGCCTGGGTTGTCCGAGGCGGGCGCCGAAGATACTCGTAAACGGCCCAGATAAATTGCGGGGAAGAGCCATAGCATCTCGCATTGTCCGGTATAAAGTGAAAACCCTCATGACTTATGTGGAACCTGAAATCTCAGGCCTTTGTTACGCATTCTTGGACACTGCTCAAAGTCCGTGCGCCGCTGAGGTCACCCAAGCCATTTTTACAATGTTCCAAATGTAGCAACAATTAAACAGTTCGGTATTTTTGTGTATGAGCCTAACGAGTTAATAAATACCCCAAACTTGTCTGCCCTACTGGTTTCAAGTGTCATCATCGAGGCCCCTCATTCCTGGCGTCGTTCTTCACCCTTCCTCCTGTTCCTTGAGCGCTTTCCACGGGCGCCGCCTGGGTTGTCCGAGGCGGGCGCCGAAGATACTTGTAAACGGCTAAGATAAATTGCGGGGGAGGGCCGTAGCATCTCGCATTGTCCTGTGTAAAATGAAAACTCTCATGGCTTATGTGAATCCTGAAATCTCAGGCCTTTGTTACGCATACTTGGACACTGCTCAAAGTCTGTGCGCCGCTGAGGTCACCCAAGCCATTGATTACAATGTTCCAAATGCAGAAACAATTAAACAGTTCAGTACTTTTGTGTATGAGCCTAACGAGTTAATAAATACCCCAAACTGGTCTGCCCTACTGGTTTCAAGTGATCGGCATCGACGCCCCTCATTCCTGGCGTCGTTCTTCACCCTTCCTCCTGTTCCTTGAGCGCTTTCCACGGGCGCCGCCTGGGTTGTCCGAGGCGGGCGCCGAAGATACTTGTAAACGGCTAAGATAAATTGCGGGGGAGGGCCGTAGCATCTCGCATTGTCCTGTGTAAAATGAAAACTCTCATGGCTTATGTGAATCCTGAAATCTCAGGCCTTTGTTACGCATACTTGGACACTGCTCAAAGTCTGTGCGCCGCTGAGGTCACCCAAGCCATTGATTACAATGTTCCAAATGCAGAAACAATTAAACAGTTCAGTACTTTTGTGTATGAGCCTAACGAGTTAATAAATACCCCAAACTGGTCTGCCCTACTGGTTTCAAGTGATCGGCATCGACGCCCCTCATTCCTGGCGTCGTTCTTCACCCTTCCTCCTGTTCCTTGAGCGCTTTCCACGGGCGCCGCCTGGGTTGTCCGAGGCGGGCGCCGAAGATACTCGTAAACGGCCAAGATAAATTGCGGGGGAGGGCCGTAGCATCTCGCATTGTCTGGTGGCGCGCCCATAAGGTTCGGCGGGGGCGGTGGCTCGAAGGCGAGCGCGCGGGCCCTCCTCAGCGGCTGCGGGTGTTAGGAGCCGGGACGTGACACTGCCGCGCACGACTGCCCCCTCCCCCCTGTAATTACACATCGCTCCCTCCCCTCCCCTCCCCCTCCCGCGTCCAACGTCTGGGCGTCGGAGTTAGACGCGCCAACCGGTCGCTAAAGTCCTTCCCGGATGGGGTTGCGGTAATCCGAAGACCGAAACCAGGACGAAATAGGCTGACCTTTGCGAAAGACGTTTCGAAGACCCGACTTTACGCGTAATCAGCAGTGAATTGTAAATGTGTCATGGTAAAATAGGGCTTTTCCTAGCTTTTAATTCTTGTCATATACTAACTTGATCATTTTTATGAATTTTAGTCTCATCCAAAACTAAACAGTCATCCTTTGTGAGTATGAGATTAATAAAATTCTAATTGTACTTAATGTCAATGTCTCAAAGCGTGAATTTATTCAATACATCGTGTGCCGCCACCAAAATTTGCACACGTCAGCAGAAACAAGCAAATGAAGTATTGTCATATCAACTAGTTGACTATGATATTTCAATTCTTTCATGCGATCAAGGGGCCAAGGTTTTCCAATAGAACTGTTATTATCTATTAATATATTGATCAAAGAAGTTGCTAAAATGAAGTCAGATTTAACTGACGGCGTTAATGGAAGATTCAGAACTTACTGGTATTTCAATTCATTTATTTCAGATTATTTCGCGCTCCCGTGCGCGTCGATTGCTATGGTTCCTTGTCCCCTAAGTGTAGTGCACAATATTTATCACGAGAGATGGTGTTCTTCCCGTGCTAGAAGGTGACACCCAACGCCGACCTCAACGTGGGCTTGCGGTGTTTTGCCCTCTAGGTGTTTCCACTAACGGGGCACCGCCCCAGCCGGACAAGTTCTAAGCTTCAGACTCGTCTCCCGAAAAGTGTGTTGGTATAGTGCGTGAATGTGTGTGTGTGTGTAAGTAGTGTAAGTGACGAGGATAGGACAAGGAAGAAGGAAAGATCGCGGTCCGTTGTCTATTCGTTAGCTTCGTATGCTCCGGCATTCGCCTGGTGTTGATCGGAGAAACAACGGAAAACTACAGATCAGAGTAGCCGGCCGCTAGAAGTCTCCGCCAGACATCGTCGAATTACACGTAGCTATCTAGCCAGTATAAAAAATCCTGCCATCGTCGGAACTCGAACTCTTGGATCGCCCAGCCAGATGTACTACTGTGACATCAGTTGATGCCCTAAGTCATCTCAGCCGGCAATTTACTGAAGCTATATTTTGATATGTATCTATTAATCTATAATATCTGAGAAGTCTCCACAACTACGGAAACGACATTTATGCGATCGACAAATCCAAACATTCTTGGCAAATCTCGCCTCCGGTATGAAGTTAATATCCGAGTTCCGCGCCCTCGTGGACACGGGTGGGGGGTGGGGGGGGCATTGCCACGAGGGGGGTGGGGCCGGGGTTTGAGCACGGGCCGTAGCCTGCGGACCGGCTGGATGACCTCCCCGGTCCACCGATGCCGCGCCGTTTTCCCGCTGCAAGCGAGTCATTTCCAAGTCATGCTTTTAGGTATGCAAGCATCGTAATATGATTATAATAATACACGGCTGCGAGGCGGGATAATGGGGGAAAAGCATCACTAATTAACGCGCAGCCCGTCCTGCTGTCACGCACGCGTCCCGGAATGGCTGGCTGCCCGGCGAGCGGCGGCGGCGGCGGCGGTGGCGGTGGCGGCGGGACGGTCGGTCGTGGCCGGCTGGACGGTTGGACGGACAGACGGCCCGTGACGCGAGCGCGCTTCTGCGGTAGTCGCGGCGAGCAGCGGGCCGCCTCCACCGCTGCAGGGCCTGTTGCTGCAGCGTGTCCATGGTTGACGGGCTCCCATAATTCGTATATGAGATATCAAGTTCTTCGTTACGAAATAATTCATTTACGTGTTTATCAGACCCCCTATTTTTTTCATAAAATGACACGGATCATATTATCGCGTTTGAAATCAGGAGGACAGCTAGTTCGAGCACGTTTCACGTCCGGTGATGGAGAAATGTCGTAACGAATAAATGGAAAATGTTAACATTAGTTCTCGATCCTCGTCTCTTTTAGTAAGCTCTATTAAATATTCTTCTAATCCTCATAAATCTGGTTGGTAGTGGAGGAAAAATCAGTTTTTACTTCATGTTAATGCGTAAGTTTCAATATGAGACAATGTTATCTATAAAAGCATGCAGGAGTTTGTCCTTGTACTCTGAACGTGTAAATGTGTATTTTCTGTAAACTATCTGTAGTGTTTTCAATTGTTTGAGCGTCCAAATGCTCTCAATTTGGACTTGCTTTGGAACTCTACTGACTACACGAACGTAGTCATCCAAAATAAATATTTCGAATTGGGGACAAAGAAAAAGACATTCGTGAAATTTCAAAAGGGGCAAACGAGTCCCACAATAAGAAAGGATATCACGAAAATTCCGGATGACATTACGCTTGTACTTTCACAAACTACTTCGTGTACTGAACTGACGGTGAAAAAAACGCCTATGGATCGTGTGTGCTTGCAGAATAGCACACTATTTCGTCTCCGATTCATGCACAAGCCGCAACCATGTACGGGAATGCCACCGCAGTCATCAAACTAACGAACATCTGCATGCGCTACGTCATCACGTACCTCCCAACCCCCACGCGGTCGCCTCCCAAGGTGCCCTCTGGCCTAAGAGACGTGAATAACGCCATTCACGTCATTTGTACCGGCTCGGCCGTCGTCTCCTCGGGCCGCATGCTATCATTTCAGCACTGTCACTGCTATAAAACACATCCCTCTTTTAAGAATGGCCTTTTGTCTCATTACACGTATAATTTACCTTAGTTATGGCCCGTTGTTTTCCAGGGGGTAATTATTGGGCGCGCCGGGGATTTAGCCCTAGGACGTAACGTAGCGATCGGAGGTGCTCTCCATCTGAGCGGGGCTCGCCCCCGCCCCGCCTCCGCCCCCGCCCCCGCCGTCGGCGTCGCGCCGCCGCCGCCGCCGCCGCCGCCGCCACCGCCGCCGTTATCGCGCGATTTAAGAGTTCTTTCCCCCCGAGCATATCGAGGGCGGCATCAGGGTGAGGCACGTGACACAAACCTCCGCCCCGACTCCGCCGTGCCCGAGCGCCTCCGCAACGCTGCGGAGGAAGATGCGCCTCGTTTCCTTACTCTCGGCGAACAACATGATTTCTCTTTGAACAGTTTTACTTTTAGTAAAAATGTTCCAATACTTTTTTATAGGCAGTCTAAAATTTGTTTTTTTAAAACACAACAATCGTTTTTACATTCCACTTAGTGTTTCATACAAAAGAGTGGCGTGGCAACGTTTCGAAGGTCGAATGTACCTTCATCAAGTCTCGACAATTTTTCAAATTCGAGAATTTTTCAAATGTCAATTTTGAAGATTGACAACATTTGAAAAGTTGTAGAGACCTGATGATGAAGGCATATTCGACCTTCGAAACGTGGCCACACCACTGTTTTGTGTGAAATACTAAGTAGAATGTAAAAATGATTCTTGTTTTAAATAAAAAATGTTTTACTGTCTATGAAAAAAAGTATTGGAAACTTTTTACTAAAAATAAAATAAATAGCAGACAACAATTAGGTCAAGTTTATAATTTTTATTTTGTATTTTATTTCACGTCAAAAATAGGTAAAAACTTTGTGTGACCTGTTTCGGGGAGAAGTGTATTCTGTGCACGTTTTCTTAATTCTCAGATCCCTACCCTAAACCATATACTGGTTGAATTCTGAATACAGATAGAAATGAACATTTTTGGCAAGAATTGTTAATAAAATATTGGTGGAATGGATCCGATGTAATAAAATCTATTTTCAAAGACATCAGCTATATATTTGGGTTCTTATCCTTCATCATGTTCTCCACGAATACTTCTCCCACGACAACATGGGAAACGATAATTTCAATAACTACATTTTCTCACTGAACTCTAGAAGACCTGCACATATAAGGAAGTTACATTTATGTTCAGAAGCAAAACAAGGGGCCATCTCAGTATTTTTTGAAAATTCACGACGACGAGTAAATCATTCATTCAGTTTTCAAATGAGACATTGGTGAATAAAAAGTTATTTTTCGCTTGCCTACGTTTCGGAACTTGTAATTTTTTCCTCATCAGGGCTGTACATTAAGTGCGAATTTTCGGTACTACTCACATTAAAACTATTTGATCTAAAACATTATGTCCTTTGTAGTTGGAATACTACTTTAAAGTGGACTACTTCTTTACATTTTTCGCAATTGAGAATTATTGACAATTTTATTTTTGGCGTACGCTACAATTGTCATATTTTCAAATATCTGTTTGATATTTTCCACAGCATCCATCTAAAAATAATCGATCAAATCTTTCACATCCAAATGGTTGCAACTATACCTGATCCATAACATCACATAATGTGTTCATCTCATACCATCGAATCTCAATGTTATCTTAGATACCGAAAACTGAAAGTTTTATTTGTTATAAAATGTCCCGTAAGTGAAGTAATTGTATGACGTTTTTGTAATTACAGTGGTATATGCTTAAAATTGCAAATGATTCGCTTTTTATCTTTTTATTCAGTGTCTTATTTTGATATATGCAGAATTTTTTATATTTTAGGGCGAAGCATTATATTTCGGTTATTCTTATTCTTCAAAGAAAAATTGTTAATTTTTTATCATTAGCCACTGTGTGCTTTAGCTTGTTTTAATTCGTCATGGGTAAATATTAAATATACTTGTACCGTTAATATTGATAAGCTGAATTAGTGTACTCATTTTGGTGCATAGTTAATATTAGCTTCAAACTGAACTCCATGACGTAGTTATTCATAACGTAACGGTGCGTAGAATCATTTCAAATTCCTACAAACAAGAATTTCTCCAAAGAACGACCATAATATGCATTCTGTAACCAAGTTCTGTTGTTAACGAAGTCAATTCCCCAAGGAAAATCCAAACATTGACTTGATTCTCGCGAACACTCCCTGTTATACATAATTATTTCGCTCGGCACACAGGTACTAGAAGACTTATTGTTCTTGTCACCGGTTGTTCGGACAACATCTGGCGTATTAGGATCGTATAGCGGCATAAAACGTATACTCAGCCGCTGTCGGGTCATTAACCAGTATTCATAGCGCTAATATTGCGTACAACGGCCTTGCGTCTATGTTTACATCTGCGCAGCTGAGTGCTTATTGCTCAAATTTATGGCGGTTATATTCGCGCATTCTGGTATCGTAAGTACAGTATGTCAGCTTGACGATGAATACTCGGTAATTCGACACGAGGCTGCGATACACCTTCTGAATCCCGACTTCAATCGGACGTGGTCGTAGGTTTACGAGCTATTTTGTGTATGTGACAAGACACTTCGGGAGTTTTGCGGGAGAGAGCGTGGTGTTTTAATGCAACGTGTACTGTGTAGATACGCTAGTCCCCTCATAAGTTTTATTACCGCATATAATTTGCGTTTCAATTCATTTCTGCGGGGTAGCAACCATTACAAGCACAGCAATAAATAAACCATAATACAACAAAGTTGATATAAAAAATGTACTTCTGAGAAAGCATTGAACAGGAAACGTGTGTTTACCACAATCTATCATTTATTTTTGTCCGATTTTCTTTCATTACTTCTACATACATATTCGACCTCCACAAAGTTTCTTAGAGTCAAAAGTTGACATACGAACCTTTAACGCCCGACACAATCGGAAGAAAGACGAGCTAGAGGCGGGAATCCAGAACACAGTATAACAGTGTAAATGAAATGGCGCAATTATGCAGAAACATGTGCTCGTTCCCGTTCGGCCCTTAAATGTGTGTGCAGACACGCACATTTAAGAGTCGATCGACAGCATCCGACTATGCTTCGCCGCGCAACGAGCAGATTCCTTTCTCTAGCAGCCGCCGCCGCTACCGCTGCCATAGCCGCCAGAGCGGCCCCGTCGCCACCACCGCCACCGCCGCCAACGCTGCCACCGCCACCACCGCCGCCACCGCCTACACCGCCGCCTACACCGCCGCTGCCGCCGCCGCCACCGTCGCCACCATCGCCGCCGCCACCGTCGCCACCATCGCCGCCGCCACCGTCCCCACCGTCGCCACCGCCACCGCCGCCACCACCGTCGCCACCGCCGCCACCGCCGCCACCGCCGCCACCGCCGCCACCGTCGCCACCATCGCCGCCGCCACCGTCGCCACCGCCACCGCCGCCACCACCGTCGCCACCGCCGCCACCGTCGCCACCGCCGCCACCGCCGCCACCACCGTCGCCACCGCCGCCACGGCCGCCGCCACCGCCGCCACCGCCACCGTCGCCACCGCCGCCACCGCACTTCCGCCGCCAATCCCGCCACCCTCGCCATCCCCGCCACCCCTCCCATCTCCCCCATCGCTTCCACCGCCACTCCGTTGTTACCACCACTATCTTTGTTTCCACTATCACCTCTATATCCACCACCACCACAATAACTTTTACCACCACTGCTGTTACCACTGTAACCACAGCCACCTCCGCTGCCACCGCCGCCGGCTGCCGCGTCGTCCACCTCCAACACCACCGTACGCCTAACGACCTCACTGCGAGAAAACAAGCTATCAAAGTTAGGAATGAATGGATTGTCGCAGACAATATACACGGCGCATTCCGCATGCAATTGCAATTGTGAGGTATTCTAAGAGCAAAAGCCCGCACCGGCGCTGCCCTCGCCACCGCAGCCATCTCCCCTCGTTCGTCGTTTCTACGTGCGGTAGGAACGGCCTACGCAGTTGCTACCGCAACGGCATCGATTGTCTTAATAACAAATAAAGAAATTAATAATAAATGTCATTATTTCTGACGAGATTCTACGGATAGGGCCCAAATATTTCGAATTAATACCTCCAAAATACTAATGATACAACGGCAAGGGCGGATCAACAAAGTAAACAAAATTGGAGAACGTTCTTTAAGACGCTATTGTCGAAACGTTAGTGCTTTTTCTAATAATAAATTAATATTTAATTTCAAAGTTGTTAATATTTATTACTTATAGTGATGATATTGCTTTAATGAAGTTAAACTTCGAGGATGAGGATGGAAACGCATTAATAATTGTTAACACCGACACATTTTTTTCAAAAAGGTCTTTCTTCCTAACGTGCTTTCCTGAATTTGCACGTGAAACACGCAACCCCACTCGACTCATCCCTTTATCAACATCCAGCGTCACAAGCCCGGCGTCGTTTCCTCCGTGTAGTACACCGCAACTCCCAGCACTGGGTACGCGTTTCGCCAACCCTCTACATCCACTCCCGCTCCCAAACGCCACCCTCCGCTCTGTTGGGCTCTTCGCCTCTCCCGCGCTCCCCCCTCCCGGCGGTGCGCCGTCGCCATTCTCCCGCGCGCTGCCTCGCCCGCACTGCATAAAACAGCGCCGCCGTCCACTCAATAGATCGTCCGGTTATTAGCTTCCTCTCGTCTTACACCTCCCTTCCCCTTTCGGCGGGATTTAAGGCTGTATTCAGAGCACACATGTTGCGGCGGCGTTGCTCGGCGGTAGAACGCGCTGCAGGTCGTAACAGACGCCGTCCCGACAGACCTTCCTGTCTGTAGCCTGCCGCCCGCCTCGGGCACCGACGCCGCTTCCAACGAGCCCGGCGATCGTCGTGACTGCGCGGCCGTTTTAATCCGTTGGACCGACGATGAAGGTATCTCACGTGTGACCAGCTGGAGTATCCATGTCGCCATTTTTTCGTTCACTCATGTTACGTGATCGTATAGGCCACCACTTCTCAGCGGGCGCGTATCACCGTACTCAGACATATTTTTGTTTTATTATTTACGTAATTTAAATAGAATGTGGTTTCATCAACTTTTTCGAAAGCAATTTACAGAAAAAAAACTTTTTCACATGATTTACTAATTACAATGATGCAAGATGGTGAAAATGTACTTCCAGGAATATGTAAAAGTGGTACATTTCAGATTAAAAAAATACAAAACAGAATTCTCCCGAGTTAGATGGACAAACGTTTTGAAAGTCATTTTGCCGACACACGCTTCGTTTCTCTACAGCATTTGCCTGAGGATTTCTCGCCTTCTATAACGGCCAGTATGTAGAGCTTATAATGAGTCGAAGCATCATTTTTGTCTTTCGTTACCACCACCACAAATCACCTACCAATCTCTACCAATCTAATCTACCAATCGCCAAACCGTATAATATAGTATAAGAGCTGGGTTGGATTTCCAGAGCTCAAGAAAACGTGCATTGATTCCACTTCTGCACAGTGCATCACACACACACACACACACACAATTTTTTAATGTTTTTGACGCTAAACAAACAATATATATATATATATATATATATATATATATATATATATATATATACCACCCACACTCTTCGTACCTATCTGACTAGGAACCAACATTCCCACCGTGTCCTTCGCTGCCGCCTGGCGTTCGGGGTGGGGCTGAGCGCGGCGTGGCGCGGAGGCGAGCGAGCAACAGTGTTGCGCTCCGCCCTTTCCGCCCTCGCCGACGGCCAATCTGCATTTACAGCGGGCTTCTGCGGCGGCGGCGGTGGCGGCGGCGCGCGTGCATGTTGCACGGGCGGATCGCGCGCGGTGGGCGACGCCGAAGCATTTGTTGCCTGCGCCGCATCCGCTCCGACTTCTCCTCGCTAATAGAAACCACGGGACGCGCCCCGTCGGGAATTGTAAGGGGCGAAGTCTCAGACTCCTTTGCCGGTGCGAATAGTTTTTATTTGAGAGTTTTTATTTGCAAGTTGTGGATTTGAAAGACGTAACACGACAATTCTGGGGAGAATTGTACTGCGCATGCGCCGGCATCAAATGACGGGACTTCGTTTGTCGGGTCTCTGTTTTTGTTGTTTACAACAAACTTAGTTAACGTAGTTTTTGCCGCCACCACTAAGTACGAATTCAACACACAATGGGCATGGAAGTAATGAAAAATACAATATCCATACTACTAATATAATATGGCAAGAACTCAATGGTTAATTTTTTCTCAAGTTAATTTAAACATGTCAGAAATAAACTAACGTAACTGTTTAGGATTTTGAGGTTATATATAGTGAGGCTACATTGTCACGAAAAATTTATTATTTATCCATAGGACGTTATACTTGCCAAGCATTTACCATTCCTAATATAAACAATATAAATATAGCCGCGAACCTGGAATTCCTTGTTGGACATTCGACAATAATCTGGAAGCAGCTCAGACACTGAACGGTCCTGAGCACCTAACGCTTAAACGGGGGCGGAATATTTCCTGCATGCAAACGGCATATTTCCAGGAAATCTCCTCGATGAGTTCAACCGTCCGCACTGGAGCGCCGCTCCACCAGCTGACAGCGATTACAGCCACGAGGCACTCGCCCAGAAGGCGCAATGCGCAAGCTTCCATGCATCCCGTGGACGTGGAGCTTTCAACGGGGCAAAGGACTAGACGCTCGCAACGCACTACCGCTCTAGATGTTTCCGTTCGTACCGCCCCCACGTCGGACTTCACTGCCGTTCCCCTTTCGTTAGTACGGCTTTGAGACTTCAGCAGAGCGGAGGTCGCTCAAGAGACGGTCGGTCACCTTGTACCACCTTCGTACCGTCATTCGCCGCTAGTATCGTCCATGACATCAACAGCCGTAGCTCTTCGCCATTCACCGTACACCAGTTATTGTCAGAATCCTCAGTATAATTCACACAGTGAGTCGCCGTCACGCCGCAGTCATTATAATAATCGTCAGACGTATTTAGTACGTCAGGCACATTTAGTGCGGTGAATCACTGTCAGTATTCTGTCATCATTAATCGCCGTAATTCACCACCACTCAACGTGTCATCATCAGTCTATTAATTTTGTCAGTCAGCACCGTCAGCCATCATTATCTACCACCAACCTTTACCGCTGCTTGTGTCGCCTCCTGTATCGCAACCTTGAACGCTGCCTTTTCCAACCGCAGTCTTTATCGCCACCTCTGCCGCGAGCAGCACCACCGCCACCGCCACTATCGTCGCCGCCTCCGCCTCCGCCCGCGTTCCGTGGCCAGCGCTCATCGCGGGCGGAATCTCCGGCGCAAGACGGGAACGCAACGCTTCAATTAATTCCCAGCGGAGCAAACGACCGTTCCGATCGCGGGCACGGGCGCCGGCCGGTTGCGGTGGCGGGTGCGGTTGCGGAGCGTCCTAACGGTGGGCAACACGCTCCATCGCGCCTCGTTCGCACTCCCGCTGCGAGCCGTGCCCGCCGCCGCCCCGCTGCTGAATGCGCCGCAGTTGGAATTGCCGCCACCCTCGCAACCTTCGCTCCCCCCCCCCCCCCGTTGTCGCCGCTCTCGCCGTCGCTGCCACGCCGTCGCCGGCCTCGCCGACACCGTCCCCGCCAACGCTGTCACCACTAACCCCGTCTCCTCCAACAACACCGTCCCCACCAACACCGTCCCCCAACAACATCGTCCCCACCAACACCACCGTCCCCCCAACTACACCGTCCCCTCAACAACACCGTCTCCTCCAACAACACTGTCCCCCAACAACACCGTTCCGACCAACAACGCCGTCCCCATCAACACCACCGTCCCCTCAACATCGTCCCCTCAACAACACCGTCTCCTCCAACAACACCGTTCTCACCAACAAAACCGTCCCCACCAACAACACCGTCCCCACCAACAACACCGTCCCCACCAACAACACCGTCCCCACCAACAACACCGTCCCCACCAACAACACTGTCCCCATCAACACCACCGTCCCCACAACACCGTCCCCTCAACTACACCGTCTCCCCGCTAATACCGTCCCTCCAGCACCGTTCGCGTCAACACCGTTCTCGCAAACACCAAAAACGACCACACCCTTGCCTCCCGCCAACACCGTCCCCGCCCCTACCGCCCGCCACTGTCACTGTCACTCGCCGCATCACTTGTCACTCCGTTTCCGCCTCCACGACCACTACCCGTCGCACTACCCGACCACCCCCTGAAGCTGGTCCTCCTACCACCACCGCCGCTCCTGACACCGATTCTACAGTCGCCCTTGTAAGCATCTCCTCCGCCGCCACCTGCATTCCCTGCCGATCCTATAGCAATCCTCCCTGCCGATCCTATGTCATCGGCTCAACCACTGCCACCATTACTACCCCCAGCGGCACTCCCTGCCGATCCTACAGCCACCATCGGCTCCACCACAGCCACCTGCAGTCCCTGCCGATCCTATAGTTATCCATCACAGGCTCCATCACCGCCAACTGCTTTTCCCGCCGATCCTGCAGTCACCAATTTCACCGACTCCATCACCATCACCTGTTTTTCCTGCCGATCCTATACCCACCCCTCTCACTGGCTCCACCACCGCCACCTGCACTCCTTGCTGGATGGTTGCCTTGCTGGCTGGCTCGCGCGGGCGCGCACGGCCGCAGATTTCTATCGAGATGATAGAAAGCGGCAGATAGACGGAGTTGCGGGGCGGCAATGCGAGCGATCCCCTCGCCTTCCGCTTCTTCGTCCTGCGATTTGGTTGTGCTGCTTCCAGTGGCACGGCGTATTCTCGGTTTCATGTGCCCTTTCTTTCGCGCCCTTTGCCATTGGGGAATCTTTTCCATTGGTGCCTGTCCGGGCGACCTCCTTGTCTGCTTGGTCTTACGTCGGGTACCTTTCTTTTGTGGGTATTGTGATCTCGTGTGGGATTGTACCTTTCTTTTGCTATTCCACTTCTTCGTTAAATATCCACATTTCTACTTTTTCGTTTGACGGTAAAACTACTGTCCATCCATCCTTTTGTAGTCAATTCGATTTTCTCCAAAACTGATAGTCCTTGATCGATCTGAACGATCTCGAGATCCTGCACATTGGAAGCGGGAATTTAATTTTAGGGGTTATTTTTACATTTTTGACACCTCTTTACAATTTTTACATTTCTTTACATCTTTTTACATTTCTGACAAAATGTTGAGGATTTTCAACATTTTGTCAGAAATGGCTCCAATTTTTTTGATTAATTTTGTCCTCGAATGGGGTTAAAGACCCTTAGAACTTAGACACATTTCCGTTTTTTTTGGGTGGGAGGGGGTAGGATGGAGAAAGTCTAGTAAACACACATCGCTGTGTAGGGTTTGCGTAATCCCGAATAAATCACAGTTGGAAATCACGATCTGAGCCCTATCGGCGTAGGTGGGCGGAGCCATTGTGTGGCAGACCAAGTGACGGACACCCCTTCCCCGGCAAGCGGACGTTTGCGCAAGGTTAAGCCAACGGAGCCGCCGCCGCCATGCAATGGGTTTGGCGCAAGCGGTTCCGGCAGGGCCACGGCGGTCGCTGTCGCGGTCATAAAAGCGGTCACAGACGCGGCCAGAAGCCACGGACACTTGCCGCAGACAATTGGACACGCGCCCGTGGTTTGTTCACCTAGACTGATCTGCAAATACCACAGTATGTGGAAAACGTACTGTTCAGGAAGAGAGAAATAAATTAGCTTTCGAAACTAGTAGCTGCCTACGAGTTACTGTAATTACTGGTTGCAATCCACAATTGTTTCGTCAATAATATATTACCTGTTATGTAAATAAACACGGGAGTCATAAAGAGTGAATAATGAAAACATTTACCCTTTCTAGTCAAGACATAACGATTTCATGTCAGAGTTCCTCAAACATAATGAAATATACTGACAATTGTACGTATCCTGTATTTTTCTAAGAATAAACAGACATTTAATTACGAGAAAATCTTCGTTTAATATTCGATCTCCTGCAATAGAACAAATATTATATTTATTTTTCGTTAATGTTGCGAACTACTTTCAGTTTGGAATTCGGAGTTTTCCTCTTCGACTAACCGAGCCACCATTCGCGAAATAGCACACAAGCAACATTCTGTAATACCTCATTGCTACTAAATGCAGTACATCTGCAATTATGTCTCCCTTTCATACTCCGTTCACAATATAGCACCGTTTTGAATATACGAGATGTGAATTAGCAACTCCCGAATACAGTTCGGATTTAAATGCAAATCTCGTCGCAGCATATTTTCGAATACCAAAACGAGAGTATCCACGTGAATACGGCAGATATTGAAAACGGCCAAACTAGGATGCATTTAAGTTACTATCAGATGTAGCACGGAAACAAGAAACTTGCTTGTATTAATGAAGACGAAGGACGGAAAATCTTGCAAATGATAAATTCAGCTCCTAATTGCAAAAGTATATAATAAAAGACAAATGGTTTAACATCGCAGGGAGTGAATTACGAGTAACTGAGAAATTGCAAATGATGATTTACTATGATTATAGTGATAACGTAATTAATGACGATAAAACAGTAATTGAATGAGAGGAAAGAGTAGAAGGAGAACCGCGTGTAGATATTCCGTGAAACCACTTTATGCACTATGAACCATCCAGCATGACCGCGATTCATAATTGATTGGTGTTTCCGGGCGCGACAACTAATCTATAGGCATTAGATCCGTAAGTGTAGTTCTTTTTATCACGGGATCTCGCGCCGTACGTTGTCCGTTTGTTAGGATACTGCTCCTGCAGTCGCCTGGTGCAGAGGAGGGGAAACCACGGAAAATTACCGATCACAGCAGCCGGCGGCTAGAACTACGACACTACCTAGCTCTGTAGCTATTGTCAAAAACCCTGCCACCGTCGAGACACCTAGGTTCTCCTAGGTTCTCCCCAGTCAGAGGCACTGCAGTAACACCAGTTGATGCACTCAGTTCTGCAGCCGGTATGTGATCGCGATTTGATTCCCAGTATCCAGAGATGGTGTCCTATCCCGTGGCCCGCTATTCTTGCTTTAACCAACATAATCATAACGTTGCGTGTAGGGTGTTATTTTGGGAAAGAGGTCTCAAAGGGGCCTCCATCGTTACTCCGCCTCCAGCGTTGCCCGTCGCCTCTCAGGGGCCTCCAGAACGGCGACCTCTCCGCCGGAGGCCGTGCCTCCAGCACCGGAGGGCGGCACCGCCCGCACTCCGTCCTCCGGCAAAACGCGGGGCCCGACGCAGCCCAAAAATATTGATTACGACAATCTCTCCGACTTTTATAATGTATAAAAATGATGGGCTCGAGAAATTAACTCCGGCACCACGAGCGCGGCACAATAGACGAGCTGACCAATAATTCCGTTATGCGAACTCCGTAAATAAAGGCATAATTGTCGGCCAGTTAATCTGGTTAGGGTTCAATGGTTTGAAACAAAACACGCTGGCGGGAGGAGAAGGGGGCGGCTGCCGCGGCGGGGTTGGCCCGTAATGGCTCACGATGCGTCCGATACCGAGGCTATCATCAACGGGCCGTTGTTGTTCTTCTGAGATTTAGTATTGCAAAAGATCGTGTCGTGGACGCTACACGAATTAAACTAATTACAACGGCGCACGGAACTGAAACCCGGGCGGTGCGGAGAGGCAGTGGCGAAGGGGGGAGAGCGCGGGGGCGGCGGGGGCGGAGCGACCCGCCAGCCTCTGGCGGCGGAGGCGGTGGCGGCGGCGGCGGGGTTTCCGCCCCGCGGCGTGAGCTCTCGGGGCCATGCCGCTTTTTGCCCCCCTCCCCTCCCTTCACCCGCGCCCCCTCTCCGGCGCTCTTCTTTTTGGGAGAAATTAGCCGGCGCACGAGTAGCGCACGGCGCCGGCGGAGGCTGAAGCGGCGGCGGGAGCCAGGCGGGGAGCAGCGGGGAGCTGCGGGGCGCGGCGGGACCGCCCCGCGGCGCCGTGACGGCCCGCGGGCAGCCCGCTCCCTCTCCTGCTCCGCCCCCGCAGCCAAGTGGAGCGCCGGGAGTGCGGAGGCCGGCGCGCAGGCACGATCCTACCGCCCCCGCCGCCGCCGCCGTTGCGGCAGAGTGCAGAGGAGGCCGGTTGCGTAGCGCCTTGCAGGCCTCCGCGCCAGCGCGCGATCTCTGCTGACAGGGGTGGACGCAATGACCGAGCCGACTGCAGTCCCCGCAAATGAAGAGCCCAGCAGAGAGATCATTTCCACTCTCAGAAATGTCCGCATTACTTTAATATAAATTTCATTAATATAATTATCATGAACGCACATTAAATTTGATGAACACGTGCACATTAGGATGCAAGAGTCAAAATTTTATGGTCATATCTAGAAGGAATGAAAGGAATGATCTTGATATGACTGGTGATTATGAATATACGATAAGAATGATAGGGGAAAAGGGAGAACCGGTACATTAAATCTACATTGATTTTAACTTGTGTATTTAATGCTCAAATTTATTAAGCTCTTTTTAATTTACAAGGTTACATTAGGGTTCATGTATAATACATTCATCTACATTAATTTTAATGACATTTCTGACAGTGTACTTATTTAATTTGATTTGGGCACCAAGTACGGTGGCAAATTCTTCACACTCTACATCTAATACAATAAAAAGCACTGAAAAACATACCCTAGTACAATTTTATTTCTTTTTAGGCATGCCAACTAAATGCAGAGGCCATTCACAGACTACCGATCTTATATTTCACTCCTCCATTATTAGAATCAATTTTTAACCTTAAAGTCTTGATGTTTATGGGAAACTCGAACATGTTATTTTCAAATTCAGAGTAATTTTTCATTTGAGTGGGTCTCTCCCCTTGGGTGGCGCTGTGCAGCGTTAGAATGTATTTTCGTTCTATGTTTTTGCGATATAAACGTATCTACAGGTAGTCCGAAACATTGATCCAGGAATTTGCAAACTTGCGGTGCATTTACTATATGTCAAAAAGTTTCTTTTGACTTTCTTGGCGTGCTTAAGTAAGTTGCCGAGGCTCCGATCTTCGACCTCCGCCATTTATTTAAAATAACCATGAGTCTGGCAAATACAAAATTACCTATGCATTTCAATGCCAAAATTACATGCAGACTTCTTTTCACTCTCTTCACGCCCTCTTCGCTCTCTCCACCGCAACACTCCCAAATTGATCGGTGTCCCCCAAACGAAAGATCAACCGAATCTTGAATAAAACATAGCACTGCATCAACTTAGCTCTTCAAATGAAAACGCAATGACGAGTTCAAAGACATATCCATTGACCAACAAAATAGTTGTATTTTGACTGCTGAGTAAACTGTAATTAGTGATAATGTTCCTCTAACACTTCTTAAGGATAACGCATGACGTCATTCCTATATTATGAACGAATTATGACTTCATGGTCAACGTTTTCGTTGTGTACCTAATCTATAAAAACAAACTATGAAGCATTGCAATCCTAATTTTCTCGATTCACGCCTGCCGCAGCCTACTTTGAAATTTCAGAAGTTTGTCTGGCGTATTCCCCTTGATGTATGTTGGTCAAACAATTCATTCCCAGTTCCTTACGAACAGTAACTCACTCGACATACCACCATTGACGGTAATTTCTTAATTAGACCTAATAGACTCGAGAGAGCGTAAGATAAATGTCTTGTTGAGAACTGAAAATGTAGAATTACTCAAAATTATTTATATATTTTTTTCTGCAACCTCACTTTCGGAGAGTGCTAATAAAGACCACGAATATTCAGGCATCGAATAGT
This sequence comes from Teleogryllus occipitalis, assembly GCA_011170035.1. NCBI lineage: Eukaryota > Metazoa > Arthropoda > Insecta > Orthoptera > Gryllidae > Teleogryllus > Teleogryllus occipitalis. The sequence goes on along the minus strand of BLKR01000212.1, from coordinate 224,286 downwards.
TACTCAAATTCATATTGTACAAGTATTTCCTTTGATTCTGTTTCTTACACAAAGGAAGAATAAAACATTAGGACCACCTAGTGTAATGTACGTCTGTGCTCTAGAAATAAAATCAAATAGGAGTAGAATATGTTGCCATTGATATCTCACCTAGGAGGATATAATTACTTTCATATGTTAAATTGCACCTTGTTTGTTTAAAACTATCAGCTAATCTAACTTTGATCATCTCCATACGTCATTTTTTATTTAATTTCTCAGATCTAACTGTCAATACGACTTGACCGACAAAAAATCACTTATGCAGCTTCTACATAAATGATGCAAAACAGTATGTCCAAGGACGGGAGTTGCCATTCTCTCAGTGATGATACTCACGAGCGATTCGAAAATCGCGCCTTCTCCAACTTCCTGTAAAAGCATCTATAATACACATATCTCACATGTAGTTTAAGGAGTCTTTGGAGATACTGCAAATGTTGCAGAATCGCAAGCTTAGTCGCTAATTGAATTCAGAAGGAATCCGGTAGTCTCGATCCCATTTACTGAAAGGCGGACTTTTTACTTCTGTTGAAGTGTCACTTCGTTATGGACTATGAAGGTGAAGCTACGCAACAACATTCGCCACGCTAGTGATGAAATCGCACATACCTGACCTACAATGCGCTTTAGATCCGGCTCCAATTGACCCTGAACACCGGACAGTTATGATTGGCGGCCTGGCTTAACCATGACTGTTTCGAAATGACGCAAAAATACTCCTTCGACACCGACCGTATCGCTCCTATTCTAATCGGAGCGTGTGTAATTTCTATTTCGAATCGCGGAATTAACCGCAGGAAAAAAACGCGGAAGGTTCTTCACAAGTATCTTCATTCTCATCGCTAGCAGCTCCACAGTACGCGGAAGCATCGTGAGCACTGGATAGACCACCAGGTTAGACTCATTGAAATCACGAATATACAACGCTTTTATTTGGCCGTTCGTGCCTTCTGAGCCCCCACCACTCGACAATTCCTTATCAATCTCTTGAGCTTTTCTCATTCTCGCTAAAAGGTCGTCGACAAAATACCGGTCAGAATAGGTACAATAATCTATTTAGTGTTAACTCGCGACTTTTCTTAGAAGTCCGAGATAAGTAGCGAGATTGGTGGGGCGTCTTGAAGCAGCAGGTTCATCGCGATGCTTGCTTGTCGAGAACGAGCAGGATTATGATACAATCAGGAGATGAGGATAAAGAGTGTTTGGGGGTCTCGTCGCCGGGTAGCCCTAGAACTCGGGCAGGATCGTGCTCATACGCCCCCCGTCTTCCTCCACGTTCCGAATCGCTCGCAACCCGAGGATTACGGCTTCAGCCAAAGCGCGACGACCCCGGCCGGCCTCTCCGCGCAGCGGGAGCGGGGAACAAAGCAAAGAAATGCAGATGAAGTTATTAAATATACTTCACTGTGAAATTGAGGAAGGATAGTAAACGCAGTTGATGACGCGGCTTTTTTCTTAAATGCCCCTTTCGGACGGGAGGGATATTCCGCTCAACAATAGATTTTTACAAAAAGCTACCTGTTTCTGCAATCGGGTTAATCTTTACTGCACCATTGTGTGGCAAAAATTGCTGCTCGGGAGAAGCGGCGATCGCTCCCAATGGGGAAGATGGGCGAAGGGAAGAGGGAGGGGGCAGGGGGAGGGGCATTACCGGGTGCGCGGCAGGGTCAAGAGCTAGCTGCAGGTGAGGGCGGTGTGGTTCACGATCCAGCCCGGCTCCGCGGTGTAGAGCGGAGCTCATGCTGCAATTCGGGGAAGAAGACCTATATGCTGAAGGCAGCAATTTTCAACTGGTCTTCCGCGCATTTGCCTCTTGAATAATCGGAGGGGACCGCTAGCATAGTATATATAAAGTGAATAACAGCTTTAAAATAAAAGTACACCTAGGGAATGACATAACGCAGTCCCAGTGGACAACTGTCGTAAACAAACATTTTTTGTATACTAGCATTATAAACGACATTTTCTATTGCAAGAAATCGTTCATAAAAGGGCCTTTTAAGACACGAATGATTGCGTCATCACACATTCTGTCAATCGCATCTTGGGGTGGAGGTGATAAACGGAACAATCGACCATCATTTTCTCGTACAGATGTCAAATACCCAAGACGTCACAAGAAAGTTGTTTCGCAAAATTAAGTTCAATTCCCTTAAAATGTATAATGCTAAAATTTAGCGACTGCAACTCATTTATAATGTTGCTTTATTTCATTCGTACAAATTTGAAAACTCGCTCTTAACGTCGTTCGTTTACATGCAAGAAAGCTTAATATACGAGTATACTCACGTAATAAAGCTTAACATTATAAACTAATTGCTTAAACTATTATTGGAGCTTGTAGAATAAGTACAAAGAATTTGGGGGACGCAAATGAGACTGGGAGGAGGAATATTGATTTGTTCGTAGTTCATTTGGATGTTAGAATTGAGTTGAAGTTTTTTAATACATGGACTTAATAAATCGCCTAGCAAATGACAATTTTAGCTACGGCATTCTTCCATTTGAGATGTGTTTGTTTACAGTTGAAGAATCGCCTTGTACTGAAATTATAAAAGTTATAAAAGATAAGTGATAAGATCTGCTTTTTTATCTATCCCCCATCCTGGATTTCCGAGGGATGGGTATCATTGTTGATTATTGACTGTAGAGGGCCGTGCGTTATCTTCCATCATTCTCTCATTATTTTGTTTTCTAGAAGCAATGAGTATTGGGATAAAATTATTCACTACACTACGCTTACGTTTCCCGCGCACATCTAAGAAAAAATATTCTGATTTTCGTATAGCAGAGGCCACCTTGAGCACTTACATCGTTATATCTAATCATAAAAACTGCCACCTTGTAATAATAATAATAATAATAATAATAATAATAATAATAATAATAATAATAATAATAATAATAATAATAATAATAATCATAATAACAATAACAACGTCATTTTCTGTGGCGAGGCCTTCACTTCCTAATAAATTATATCAAACATTCTAAATTTCAATAGTGATCAATTCTGCTAATCAAAATTTCACGTTTCTTTGTATCACATTTCCCTCATCATTACTTTTCAAATAAGGCTTCAAAAACAGTACTGATTGATTCAGGCAATTAAGCCAGCCAACAATTATCTTACTGAATTGTTCCCAAATTTCGACATTTTATTGCGAGTGTAGTTTCCAAAGATATCGTGACAGATTTTGAAATGTATTTTTGTAAGGGAAGTTATATTTGCATGTCTGAAAAAGACAATTGAGAATCTTGTTGAGGATGTCAATGATGAAAAATTAAACTCCTTGCTCTTCTAGATCGTCTGATCTCATCGAACGCTATTTGGAGGAGCTTAAACCCGGAAAACAAAGAGCGGCTTTTGTGTTTGCATTTTAGAGTCTTCCCGTAACGGGTAATTCTGTTCTTTGTCATTTCTTGATAGCCTTTTGCTCTCTCGTTATTGGAAATTACTGTGCTCATAAACCCACCTCTTCAACGGTGTCGCTATCGTAGAACCACCCCACGCGAACGTTTACGAAGTAAACAACTTTTCTGGAGACCGTTTTTATGGCTTTCATATCTGTGCTGGATTATGAACGTCAACTCAGTAATTACGGACTAGCAGAGATTGGTTGTCTTACTTTAAAAGTTGTATCATAAGAAGGAAGAGACATTTCCTTAACAGCGTGCTTGTATTCAGGATATTTTAATCACGTTTTTAAGGAACGCCCTCGAGATTAGGATCCCCTCCCTTCACTTCATGAACGCAAATCTTATGTGTGTAATAAACTACGGTTTTATTACCTTAAAGACGGAAAGTAAATACTCTTTCAAAAATGACTCTTGTATATGTATGTACTGTAAATTTTAAGTCTTCTAGTTTGATACTGCAAGATATTTTAACAAGTTTATAACTTTTTGTTATTTCACTTTATTTATATCTAACTTACGTAGTGGTATCTTTTATAGATTCAGTAAAATTGGAAACGGAGATATCTCAACCGTATTTCTTATTTTCTCAGAAGCAGTACTCAAAAATAAATGTAAAAAGATTTTAAAAATTTAGAAAATATAGGTATTTTGAACTGATTTAAAATCTTATTTACAATTTTATTTACAAGCAAACAGAAGTAAAATGTAGTAACGTGTTGTCAACGTAATGCGACCAATTACAAAAGATTCTGAACATATTTAGATGTGTTTTTAAATGTGTCATTTGTTCCTCATTACTTGAATTACTAATATATTTATATAATTATCTATTAATAACTGTAATGAATAATATACACTTATTATTATTATTATTATTATTATTATTATTATTATTATTATTATTATTATTAGCGAATAACACACGAAGAACCTATCAAAGTTTTTCTACGTTTTTACCCATAAAACTGAGTGAAGCTTTTACCATTTTCCCTCTACAGTACCCGTCTGGAGGCGGGAATTTATTATTGTCATTTGGATGCATTTTGCTGCTGCCTTACTGCTTCAGTTGCTAAGGTTTCTTTACATTTAACCAAAACTAACTTAATTTTAGCTTAAATATAGTTGATCAGTTATTGTTAGTTAGTTAATGCCTTATTTTACGTTACGTTTGTGTATCACTTTAGCATACTAAACTTGAACAATTATTTTTCTTCTTAACACTAAGTAATATTCTTTGCTTAGTTTGTTTATTCTATGGTATTTTTTTTAATTACGCATCATTCTTATTTGTTTCATTATATACATAACCATTCAGGAAGGCTTATACGGGAGAGGGAGCCGTATTCGAGAAAATACGGCAAACAAGGCTTTGGCATCCTCACACGCCGCGAGGAGCCGCACGTGATCCACGCCGCGCCGCGCCTTCCCAATCACGACCTTTCTCCTGAGCGGCGGGCGATCCTCATCGCCATCTCTAATTGCAGGCGGCCGCCTTCAGACTTTCCGCGGAAGTGGAAGGGAACCGTTATTACGAAAAGCAGAGCGCAAGCCCCGGCTAGCCGGCGCGCCGGGAGGTTGGCCGACCGAGAAAGGCGGGGAGAAGGGGAGTGCAGAGTATAATTAGCCATGGGCCATAGAATGGTGTTCACGACGATGCAGGTGGGCACGAGTAGCATATGGACAGGGCAAGATACGCCATAGGAATATGAATGCGTAGACAGTTTTTGCTGTGTTTTGATAACACTCATAAAGTAAATTTACTCATCAAGAGAGCTCAACTTTTTCAAAAGAGCATGTCTCTCAATTTGTGTGGATGAAGAAGATTGCGAAAAAATTTTAATGCAAACATTTGAAAATATTTTATAAAATATTTGCTTGTTGAGGTGAAAAGTCTGATTTTGTCACAGCATTTGTGAACACAGAGTTGAAGACTTATTATCCCAGGTATTGCAATAAGCTCCTCGATATTATCGAACAAGCTTTTTATACCCCCAGCCAATCGCTTTCAACTCTACCTAATGGGCGCTGTTGTATTCGTTCCTTACTCTAGAGCATTCCACACAGCCAGGCTGTGGAGACAAAACAACCCAAGGCTCTCTTACCCTCGTATCAACACACGAATGGCTACGAACCAAACAAAACAACCATCTTCCCCAAGAGATTGGATCCTTTGAACACTGATCGTCATGCATATTTACATACGCTTTCAAGTTTTGCGTAAGATTTCAGACATTTTTGAAAAAGTGAAGTCGACCCTACTAGGTCTTAGGTTCTCCATTGGTTCCCATTTGAGGTCTTTCCACTGTCGACCGCAAATTCAAAAATGAAGAGAGCAAAAACTTCAGATCATTAACTCAAAAGCTCATTCACAAAGATTTGCACGGTCAGACCAGATTTTTGGCAGGTGGCCCCCCTGCGTGTCGAGGCGGTGGCGGCATCAGCGCTCCGGCTGGGCGGGGGCAAAGCCGATGACCGCTCTGCTGGCTCTCTTCTCCGCTGACTTGGCGGCTGCGGGGGTTCGGGAACGGGCTCGTTTTTTTATGCTGTGCGTCGAATCGGTCCGGACGGCTGCTCGCCTCCGCCTCCGCCACGCTACGCTGCCGCTCCGAGCACCTCATCTCGCGGGATATCGCCTCGGATAAGGAGCACGTGCGCCCGACAAGCGTTGCCCGAGCGGCCACGGCGGTGGCGGCGGTGGCGGCGGTGGCAGCGATGGCGGCGGGGCGCAGTGGCGAGAACAGATGCGGCTGCTGGCCCTTCGCTGACGTATACCAACTGCATCCCGCGGCAACTTTTCCTAAGCCACCATTTACCCACCTCCCCAAAAAGGCGTGGTCTAGGTTGTCGTGGTCTCTGGTGGAGTGTCGCAGACGACCACCCGAACCCTGAGTCTCGTGGCGCCGTTCACGTCGTTAGCTTGAAGGAGCAGGCAATGAGAAGGCCATGCTAAGCTCCTGGTAGTAGGGTTTGCCCGGCCTATGGCGCGTTGGGTCTATGGCGCGTCGACCTTGGAGCAGGATTGGGTGAAGGATGCTTTTCGGAGTACTCTGGAACACACTTTAAGATCCGGCGGAAAATCCATAAACCACCCGTCAGGTTGCTTCGGTACCGGCGTTACCCACGTCGTGGGCTGGCGGTAAGCATTGGGGAGACGGGTTGGGGGCTCCGAGTCGCCTGAACCTTAGTTCAGGTGGCCCCTGTTGGGTTGTCGGATTCGTCGTGGCAATGGCCCGATACAATGGGCATAGAGGAGGGAATTTTTTCCGGCACATGTGAGTGGCACATTGTCGAGACTCCGGTACTAGCCTAGAAATCTAGGAGCTCTGAGCAAACAGTGCGGCCCCTACCCAGGCATTGAATGGGGAGGTTGCCGCGAGGGCAAACTGGGTCCCGGCTGGATCCGGACGTCAGCCTGTTGGCGTTTTGCGCATCGGGGGTGGGGGTGCGGATTGGAGCCTAAAGGACAAGGTGCTCACCCTGGGGACTTGTCCCCCTGACGAAGCAAGGAGTTGTGGTGTTGTAGACCATACGGGGTTTCATATATACATCCCCAAAAAGGTAGAGCCCACCTCCATCCCGTTCTGTTTTCTTCCTTATTATGAGGATTGATTTCTACATTTCCGTTATCAGCTTAGAATCACATTGGTGACTTGTAATTTGTCCTCTTCTTTCTCTTTTCAAGAAAAAATTTCATGTCCTTTTAGAACTCTACCAACGTCGAAAACCACCGCTCAAATGTTCGTGAAAACAAAAAAAAATTAACTACCACGAGTATCTTGTTACCCCGCTGAATTAACGTATTCAAATCTGAAGATTCTGCCATGTTCACCTGTCTTCGACGTTGTCTCTGGACTTATGCGAGAACATCTATATGCGCTACTTCTGGACGCAAACTTAACAAAAATTTCTACTCGTTCCCAAACATGGAATTAACGAAAAGGGATGGAGTCGGGCTATGTCTTCTAAGGCAACGAAAAGTGAAAGGGGATTAGGTAGGAAGCAAGGCTGAAGGAAAACTGACCGCGGGATGCAGGTGAGCCATCACCCATTTTCTGCGTTAGCTCCCGCCCTTACTCCGGGCAGAGTAGGAAACCACCTGCCGCTATAAGTCAGTTACCCGTGTAGTTATTTTTCTCACCTCTCCCCGAAAACTCTTCGAGTCGAAAGTATCGATAGACGGTGATTTCGCAACCTGTGCGGGTACTGAACGCCATTTCAGATAGTTTAGGCGAAAGAGATTGGTGGAAGTACGCCGAGCTGAGAACTGCCGCTTCGCATCCTCCGTAAGTTGTGGGTGTTTCCACAGAATGATAGCAGCGTAATCTGTATAATGTATTGAATTTGCCTTATTTTACGTGGCGAGACTCAGGCAATGAGGCCTGCTGTTCCGTCTGACCACGCAAATTTCGTTACACTCCTTTCACCAACCATGGGAGAAAGGAGGTATTACTTGGGCGACGAAACAGGAGATTTGAATTTAGCTCAGAGGCATCATTTAGGCTTGAAGATCTTTTACATGCAGTAAATGTACTAACATGGGACAGCCGACTTTACTTCCCCTCCGAAGGAAGGCGTACGAAGGATTTTTTCGCCCTTAAAAATCCACGGCTTCGATCGGGTTTGAACCCACAAACTTGGGTATAGCAATCCAATACGCTAACCGGTACACCATCGCCGCCGCACGTAGGGGTGTTTTCATCGAGTGGTTGAAGTGAGGTTGATTAACTCTATTACCATGCATTCCATCAGAAGTATTACCTCCTTCTTTCATCCCTCAATATCATCCACAGCTCATGACGCGTAAGTTATGGATGTTTTGATTGGAATTTTGATATTTTCGTCCTAAAAAGTAAAAACGGTATGTGAAGTATCAAAGAAAAATTTAATGTACACGTATTTCCGTCGAGTGTTGACGCAATGTTCACTTATATTATCACTTTCCAATCTGGAGCATCACACCATCCTTAATCATTGCTCGCTCATCATCATTCACCCCCACCCCCAATTATCACCCTTACTTTTACACAAACATTGGAATGTAATGGCAGACCACTAGTGTGATCATCTGCCCAAAAGGGATGACACAAGCTTCATCCCTCACCAGCACGCTGACCCATGGCCCTTCGGAAGTGATCATTATCTGCATAATGAATTTAAATTCCACTCCAATCTATTGTACTCATCCCTCATACGCTACCTCGTTTTGTACTTTTTAACGTTAAATAAATAAATATGGATCTCTGTAATCTTTATTGGGAGGAACCCTAAGCTATTCCATAGTGATAAAAAATCATATAAAATTACTTGCTTCTCCAAATGTAGGGCATTATTTATTCGTATGGTAGGAAACAATACAATAAGAAAAAGGAAAAAAATGCACACAAAGAAAGCAATTCAAAACAATTAAAAGAACAAGTACACAATTTAAAAAAATATAGCACATTTAAGTAAAAACTATATGTCAATTTACAATAAAAAGTTGATTTTATCAGTCTTAAAATATTGATTCTAAAGCCTTAAGTCAAGTTCATTTGCCCATTGGGCCGCATTTTCAGTTACTGCGATGAATTCTTGGGGGTTTCCCGGAAACTTCCTTCTCGGACAGTCATTGACAATGTGATGTATAGTTTGCCTGACATCTGCCCAGTCGCACATCGGGCTAGGGCTTATCTTCCATTTATGCATTAAATCAGCACAGCGGCCGTGTCCAGTACGTATTCTGTTAATACTTGTCCAAGTGCTGCGTGGAAGTGAGAAACCTCCAGGTTTTTGATTTTCCTGTAAAATAGGTTGCCATAGTGAGGATACGGATCTATTCCAGGTTTCTTGCCAATCGTTGAAGCTATTGTAGTCTGAGGCTATCACCCTTACTTTTACACAAACATTGGAATGTAATGGCAGACCACTAGTGTGATCATCTGCCCAAAAGGGATGACACAAGCTTCATCCCTCACCAGCACGCTGACCCATGTTCGGAAGTATCATTGTTCATAATAATTTATATTCCTTCTATTGAGTGCATTCTTTCTCCTTATGTCTGGGGGTGGTATGCTGCTCAGCACAGGCAGCCAGTGGGTTGGTGTGGATTTGACTACTCCTGCAATAATTCTCATAGAACAGTTTAATTGCGTGTCAACGTATTTGGTATGTAGGGCATAAAGACTGAAGAAAGTCCGTCATTTTTTCCTGTTAGTATCTTTTATTTATTTGATAAAAATAAATCTTGATCATTTGTTTCAATAAAACGTACTAACGTTTTATTTAATTTACGTATAATAAAACGTAAGAACGTTTTTGCTTACAACTAATGGTGAATATTATCTCACGTTTAGTCGTATTTATTAAAAGTCGCAATACATTTCAAATTGTTTCTCGCCTTAGTGTTATTTTCTAAAATTGATGAAAAGTTTTTTAACAAATTATTTTATGTTTTCAGTCCGCAGGATTAATTGTACTACATCAAAATTAAAAGAAATAATTCGTAAAATTTATAAATGTATTAAATCTATTACATATAAGTTATAGTTCTATTCATACAATTAGTAATTTAAAAAAAGAGAACAACGTACATTTTTTAACAATTTGTAAAAAATTGTATGTTGTTCTCTTTTATAAAAACCATATAATTTTTAACATTTCTTTAAACGCAATTTCTATTCAGTAAAATTTTTACATCTCCGCGACCTCACGACGCGATTTTAAAGATAATATCCTAATGTAAAACAATAAATAACTTTTAAATCCAAATGATGGCCATAAACTCGCGCATGTCCATACCTCCTCGCAACCGCTACAAAAAACAAGTCTGTGAATGCGTCAATTAATATTTGATTATTTGCAAAATCCCCTCTCAAAGGATTTACGATTCGCGTGCTAAGCGGTTTCACATCCATAAAAATATCGTTTATTCATATAAAGAGCCTTAAGCACTGCTGATTGTCCTTTCAATAAATAACTGTATTCGGCTTTCATTAGTCTCTTTGAGCTGCTCACCTGAATACGGCAAGGCCGAGGCGCACAAATTAGCCGGAGCCCGACGCGGGTGGTGGCAATTCGCTTCTGCAGCACTGTGGATGTCACGCGTTCCAAAGACCGCGGCGCAAAGCATAACGGGTGAAGCTGGCAAAACGGGGAGATTTTAGGCATGAATCGCAGAGAGTGGACGAGTTTTTTTTTTACACAAATTAGGTGCTGTAAAGATGTGGCGGCGTAGATGGCAATTCTTGATTCAAATTCCACGCTCTCTCACTTTCATTCACTGACATTTCACTTACCGTTACTTTCGTAAACGGTAACTAAAAAAATTCATCAGTCACGCGTCCAAAAGTAGCTCTTAGCTGCTCACCAAAAAACTCAACAAAAACGTATGTATCTCGTATATATTTTGCCATCCATGCATAATCATGGATTTGTGGCATATTTCAATGTTTGTGTATAGAATTTTAAACATAATATCTAATTATATTCCAAAACACCCAGAAATGTATGCAACGAACAATCTGAAAGCACGATTTTTGTTATTCACTTACGAAGACAGATAAATTGAAAGTCCCTCCAGTGCCCTAAGATACCATATTCGTTGTTCTACAATCGCATAGCAAATTCTACCGTGTTATATCAACACTATCGCGTGAATCTCTGGCCAAGCACAAACCACGCCGCCTCAGAGAGTCTTTTTCCGAAAGCCTCTGGACGTGATCCGGTGTTAGAAGACCTTCCACAACCTTTCAAGCAAACAAACATCCAAGTTCTCGCTTTTCCGAATCCCGTCGCCGCCTCTCGACGCTTTATCCCCTTAAGACCCGCCGCCTCCCATCGATCGCGCTCTGAAATAGACGCCGAGGGTTGTCGTGGCAACAGCGGCCGCGTGCCGCTCTGCCGTTGTTCTCCGTTTCGAAGCGCGGGATGGGTAGGAGGGGGCGGGGCGGGGCGGGGCGGGACAGGATGGGGGAGGAGTGGTAGGGGAGAGGGGTTGAGGGAGAGGCGGCGTGGTAAGGCGGTGGATATCGAAACGGGCAAAAGGGAGGAACTGAGAAAGCGAGACGGGTGGAGGAGTTTTCACAACAGGAAGGTGCAGAGAAAGGGTGGAGCGGGTTTCAAGCGTTGAAGGGTATAAGGTGGCGGGGTGGGTAGTGTGGAGCGGAGGGTGGTGAAACGGGGAGGGGCCGTTGGGGTGAGCGGAGCTGAACGAGGTGGAGTCGGTGGGGCGGAGCGGAGTGCTGCAGACGGAACGGTGCGGGAGGGGCTGCAGCGGGAATGGGCGGGGCGCATTCAGCGGTACAGCATGTGTGGTCTGAAGCGGGCCTGGGTGAGGTGTGTGGAATGGGGGTGGAGGCAAGTTAGTGTGGGTGGAGCGGGAGCGGGTGGAGTGCAGCGGGGCGGGGTGGAGCATGGTCGAGCGTGGGGGAGGGGGCGGACTGGAGAAGGAAGTGAGCGAGACGAGGCGTGGCGAAGCAGGTCGACACGAGGCGACTAAGACGTAGCGAGGCGTGGCGGAGCGTAGGAGAACTGCGTGGGCTAGGACAGACACGAATCAAGATGTTGGTGCTCAAGAAGAGCGACACAAAAACTATCATTTTGAAGGAGAACGATTTTATGCAGAGAGAAGTCGTTTATTTTACGCTCAAAGAAAAAGTAGATTGAAGTTTATTTTGTAGACAGACTGTCTTGTGAGTTGTTTTTATGAAATTTTTACTAGTAAAAATATACTATTTTCTTATCATATTTCTTCACTTAACAAAAATGACGATTACTGAGTTGCGTCAGTTTCCTCATTCAACGACGATGTGTCGGAAGAAACGGGTGGTAGAGGGAGAGGAAACGCCAAGCAGAGCAAGGCTGGGGAGAGTGTAGCAGGAGGGGGAGTAGGATGGAGTGGGGCGGGGCGAAGCAGTTCGGGCGAAACAGGCGTTCGGGGTGTGGGGTGAGGTCGTGGGGCGCCTAATCCTGAGTAACGACAGCGGCACGGGCTCCCTGGAAAAAAGGCGGCTTACTTGGGATTTGTTTTGATGGCGGGCGAGCGCCGGTAAAAAGAGGGCGAAGTAGGTGCAGTCGCTTTCCGCTTCGCATCCCCGGCGACCGATGAGTGAGAAGGGTGGAGTGGGCACGGGGAAGGGAGAGGGAGAAGGTAAAAGGGCGTCAGGTCTTCTTCAGGTGCCGAGCGGACAATCCGTGCTCTGGACAGCCTCGGTCAGCACGGCCGTGTCCAATCCTCTTACGTCTCGTAAAAGGTTCGCTTCAAGATTTATGATTTATTTTGGAATTAATAGAAGCTGAAGAAGCGAATTTTTACTTCATACAGTTACACATTACAATTTTAAGTCAAGTTTTTGGACTATCTCAAACCTTTGAGGTTATCCCTCCCATGAATGTGGTAGCGGCAGAAGATGCGGTGCTCACATTGTATCTATATTGATTGTAGAAGTTGTGCTTTTAGTACTTAAATTTAAATCTTAAATCTTAAAATTTAAAAATATAAAAATTCTTCATGATTTTAATCCATTGTTAGAAAATGTACCCAGTCAAAAAAGAGCTAAGGTAAGGGAAAATATATACTGAGTCTGAATATTGATTAAATATTGCAGAGGAGAAATATCCTGTGATGCAATTCTTTCACAATGACTCGTTTCTCAGACAGTTAAATCCTTCAGAACCACACAGTTAACGGATAATTTCTCACTCGAAAACGATGAACAGTGTCATCAATTCAAAGGAGATAATTGTATTAGAAACAATGAAATTTAACATTCCTATGTCAAATTGGATACAAATTTAAATTCAAAATGATCCTTGGAATGTATCAATAGAATATAATCAATAAAAGATACTTTCATTATTTAATCTTATTGTATAAAGTAATTTCCTTAAAAGGGAATTTATAGACGTTGTAAATAGTATTTTGTGTACTTCTTCGTTATTTGACGCTGTGCTAATACGCGTTGAAGTATTTCATATCATTATCGAATCAGGTTTGATCGAAATCCAAGTAGTATTCCGCAAAAGTGTCGTATTTGTAAATTATCAAATAGCACTCTCCTAATTTTACAACGAACCTGAATGCCGCCATACACGAGCAAACCAGACAAAGTGAGATAATCTGCGCAAGCCAAATTCGCAAGCCGGGGTCAGTGGTATAGGGCCGTCTGACCCTTGCGGTTGCGGGGGCGGTAAGATAACCGAGGTCGGTTGAAACGGCGGTGGCGCGGGGCGGGGGCGGGGGATGGGGGCGGGGGTGGGGGCGGGGACGGAGCGGATGCGGGGCGGATACCGGGCGGATGGAGTAGACGAAGGCGGACGCGGAGGTGCTGGACCTGGGCCAACGGCTTCATCAGGGCGGTTAGAGTTTTCTGCGGAAACCGCAAAGTACATACGGCGCCGATAATGAAGATATACGGGCGGAGGGCGTGGGCCGGCGAGGTCTGGCCCGGTCTGGCCTTCGGAGCAGTCGCTCTAGACTGCCGGGATAAGATGTTATTACGGGGTGAAAATGTAAACTCGCTCTCTGTACGAGTGATTATCGACCGGGATGAAAGTATCGGATACGAAGTGACCAGTAACCGCAACGAGATATTGCTGTTCTTTTATTGTCACTGTCGAACGGTACAAAGGTTGTATTTATGTCTGTTTACACAAGCACAAAAAAACTGTTGTTGGACACCTCATACCCTGACCTCATCTATAATGTATGTCTCTATGATGTCTTTAATTGACTATGCGGTTACTTTCCTTTGGCAACGAATCATTTTAGCATGATGTCATTTTACATTCAGCACTAAAATACATTTATAATGTGTCAGATTGATTTATATTTTTCCTCTAAAAGTACTAGACAGAATGTCGAGAAGATGAAACTATAAACGGAGGTCAGATCTTGTCGAGTCAACAAAATACAGCAAAGAGGTTAGTGAATGAGATGTTTAGAGATGCGTTACTGAGGATCACTGTAGATTACAGAACTTGAGAAAGTCTTGTCGACAGAGATGATAATGCAGAGATAATGATACGCTGCTGGAGTGAAGGAAAGAAGGAAGAAGGGAGGAAATAATAAAGGAAAAATGGGTGATTCGAGACAAATATGTAAGTAAACGAGTGTGAAAATATGTGTTTCTGTAAATATAAAGAAACGAATTGTAACGAAAGCTATGTAAATATTGCACGTCGGCTTCTGCTGTTTTCTGTCTCCTTGTATCTCTGCCAGCGGGACACCGCCCCAGCCAGCACAAGCTCTAGGCTAACGACTGATTTCCCGATATGTTTGGGCAGGTGTGTGTGTGTATTTAAGTAAGCGGTGACGATAGTAAAAAGGTGAAGGAAAAATCGCGCGCGGTCCGTGGCCCGTTTGTTAGGGTTCTGCTCCGGCATTCGCTTGGTGTTGATCGGAGAAACAACTGAAAACTATCGATCAGAGCAGCCGTTCGCTAGAATTATATTCCAGAAGTGGCTGAATTCGACCTAGTTATAAACTATTTTAAAACATCTAGCACGGTCAGACTCGAAGGGCATCCGGACAAAGACGCTGCTGTGACAACTCTTTCCTTGAACCATCTCTGCCGGAGCGGCAAGGCGAGGCGTGGTGTGGTGTGGTGTGGCTCGATGTGGCTCGGCTCAGCGCTGCACGACGTGGCGCGGAGAGGCACGGCAAGGCGCGGCGCGGCGAGGCGCGGCGCAGCGCGGCGCCTTGTAACAAGAGCTAGATAGCGGCCGGATCATAGATACGCTAATTGCTTCCATTACTGAGCTCCGACCGCCGACGCCATGCGCGCCGCCCCGCCGCTCACCTGCCTCGCGTCTGCGTCTCTGCCCCGCCCCGCCCCGCTCCACCCCGCTCCACTCCCCCAGCCCCGCCACGCCCCGCTCCGCTCCTCCCCGTCCCGACCCGCTCCGCCCCATCCCACCCCGACCCGCCGTGCCATGCCGCCCGAGTACTGCCGAGGGATGCGACATGAATGTCGATGTTTTTAAAAAAAATCGATGTATTTAACATCGTCGATGTATTTAACATCAATTTTTTGAAGCCCTTGTCTTTAATATTGATATTTTGTGTTCGATATTTTGTGCTGGATAGTTTTTTTAAATGATAAAGGTGTCTCAAAAGAAAATTTTTTAATGATTTTCTGAAAACCATAATTGAATGTTCTTTAGTCCATAGCGACTAAGTAGTGAAAAATAAATAAAATCGAGATTTTGCCAATATAGACACCTACATTGTTTTTGAATTATCGAATCTGATACTCCAAGTTTTGTTAATTTTCCTGATGATATTTTGTCGTTTCGTCAGATGAATGTCAATTAATAAGTAATAAACGATACAACTTTCCAATTATCCCCCCGTGAACTTCAGTGGTTATTAATTTAGTTCTAAAAACATCGATATTTAATAGCATCGATAGTTTTGGGTCAAAGTTTAGAAAATTCGATGTTGGCGATGTAGCATCCCTGGTACTTCCTACTCAAAGCCTGCACCCCTGCATTGGTGTGCGGTCTGCGGCGGCAGCGTTGGTGAAGTTGGTGGTGACGGTGGCGGCGGCGTTGGGCGTCCGACGATGTTTATTTATTTATTTTATTTATTTATTTATTTTACGTCAAAAAAACAGTTAAAAACTGCGTATGACGTGCTATGGGGAAAAGTTAATTGTGTGCACATTTTCAAAATTCTGTGATCCCTACACTAAGTCATATACTACCTAAATTTTGAATTTTCAAAGGGAGAAAAACAAAAACAAAAAAAACTCCCATGTAATAAAATCTATTTTCAAGGATAAATGAGCAATAAATTTTGAATTTTGAAAGGGAGAAAAAAACAAACAAAAAAACTCCCATGTAATAAAATCTATTTTCAAGGATAAATAAGCAATAAATTTTGGCTCTTATTACTTCCTGCCGCGACAACATGGAAATGATAATTTGAATAATTGTATTTCCCACTGAATTCTAGAAGACGTGCACAGAAAAGGAAGTTACATTTATGTCCAGAAGCAAAACAAGGGGCCATCTCAGCATTTGCTCAATGGATCAGGGAAACTGGACAAAAAACCTGATCGAGATGGGGGTCATTGACCCGGAAGCTGTAGTACAATAGTTGTTACAGGTTGTTTACACTCATTTATACAGTCCAAATGGTAATGAATGCATTATGTATCATTGTTAAAATTAATGTTACTTTTCTTGTGATGCTCAGTATAGTCTCTAATTGTATAGAAACAGTTATGCAGCAGAAACGATTTCACTCGGGATTTAAACTTTTCTATTGAATTTAATCGTTTAATGTCATCTGGCAGTGTTGTAAAATAATGTACATGTATTGTATGTGAATTTTTTGTAATGAGCTGTTGATACTGTCACCTGATGAATATGATTTCTACGTCGAGTGTTATAGTAATAGACTTCGGCATTTTTTGAAAATATATTCCCGCCCTTAAGCAAGTCATTTTTTACAAAAACCACTGATTCGTAAATAAAAGACACGGTAATGGTAGAATTCCTAGATTAATGAAGAGAGGCTTACATGAATCACGTGGGTGGGATTTGGTTATTATTCGTACAATTCGTTTTTGTAATCTAAAAGTCTGGGAGCTATAAGATGTATTTCCCCAGAATATTATGCCATATCTCAGGCGGGAATGAACATTCGCAAAGTATACACAACGAGCAGTATGAAGGCTGACTGAATTTGCAAGAATTCTGAACGCGTAGAATAATGAACTTAATTTTGTGTTCAATTCATTTAAATGGACGTTCCATTTAAGGTTTGACTGAATTGAGAGACCTAAAAATGTTGTTGCCTTAACATCAGTCAATGGTACATTGTTCATTTTCAATGGAGCACAGAATTGTTTATTTGAAATGGAAAACTGCATTAAAACCGTTTTCTTTTCGTTTACTATTAATTTGTTATTTTGGAACCAATTTGAAACATCTGATATTGTACTATTTACGGTTTCTTTATTGCAAAGGATGTTCGTATCATCCGCAAAGAGAACCGTTCTTCCGTTTCGAATCGTCGAGGGCATATCGTTTACGTAAAGTAGGAACAGAATAGGGCCTAAAATCGATCCTTGAGGAACTCCACATGCAACGGGCAAAGAGTCGGAAAGGTGCGTACGTAATGGTCCATCATTCCAGTAAGGTATTTCAACTTTCTGAGATCGTTGTTTAAGGTACGAACATAACCAATCTAGAGCAATACCACGGATTCCATATGAAGGTAATTTTGAAAGTAAAATGTCATGATCAATGATGTCAAAAGCTTTTGAGAGATCTAAAAATAATCCAATTGGTGCCTCGTTTTGATCTAATGATGAGGCGACATCTTTAAGAAAAGAAAATATAGCTGTTTCCGTTGATTTTGATTTTCTAAATCCATGTTGGCAATCTGAAAGCGCGTCGTGTTTAGTGAGAAAGGTTTCCATTCGTACGTACAAAAGTCTCTCTAATATTTTTGAAAAAACTGATAGAAGAGAAGAGAATGGCTTAAAGCATTTGTTACTCACTACTAGGCGCGGATCCACGGGGAGGGGGGATAAGGGAAATTCCCCCCCCCAAAAAAAGTTGTCAGTCAATGTACATTTTAATTTGTCACACTGAATAATAGACGGAAAATGATATTATAATTGTCCATCATTTAGCAACTATAAAATCCAATGATTTTGCTAATAAATAAATAAGTAAATTTTTACAACGTACAGTAATTCACTAAATAATCATTTTAATATTTTGCTACTATATTATATTATAAATTATTTGTCATGTTTAGGATATATTATATACTAGAGAAAAATAGTGAGATAAATCCCCCCCCCCCCCAAATATACTTTCTGGATCCGCGCCTGCACACTACTGATGTACTCCTGATGAATCTATCTTCCACCTCGTAGAATTTTAATGCTTGTTCTAACTGCAACTCACCAGTGTTTAAATGTGTGTGAAGTGTATAGAAGGAGTGAATATTATACTTCAATGGAGTATGAGCATTGTATGGGCGGGTGGAGGCGGGGCGGCGGTAGCTGGAGTGACGGTGATGATGGTGACTATGATGGCGGAGGAGGCAAATAGGAGTTGACATGTAAGAATAATGGAATGATGTGGAAAATGTTATAGTTTGCCTTTGCCCTTATCTCAAGGTTCTTATTCCTTATGTTCAAATTACAATGCCAGCGTCGAACTGTTGCCACCGCGTTATTTAGTTCGTCTGAGTATAATTATGATGTATTTGATCTACTGAGTGGTAAAATTTTACGGACTACAAAATATCTGCAACCTCGTAAGAATATTCACCCAGTGAATATTAACTATTACATTTTTGGACATTTATAAATAAAATTTAATAGGTTTTGGTCCTGAAAAAATGTCTTACAGAATTTCTTACACACTATTGATGTACTTCTTATAATTCTTTCTTCCACCTCGTGGTATTTTATTTCTTGTTCTAAACGCAATCCTTCTGTGTTTGAATGGGTGTGATGTATATTGTAGAAATGAATATAATACCCTATGTGAATGAAATCAGGTCATTGTATGACAGTCGGAATACGTAGGCCATTGTATTTTTGTCGATAGTCTTGATTTCTTTTAGTAAAGGGAATTATGTTCGATATTACAAGTTTCACAGTATTATGTGATTCGAAGTGGTGGTTTGCAATAATAAATCGATAACAAAATAAACGTTATATAGCCTCAAAGAGTAAGCGTTGCATCAAATCGGAATATCTGCGAACGATTTCCCAATGGGTAGAAATCACGATTCGCCGCCATCGTGCACTTTGCCTCGTCGCTTTTACTTCTGCGCGAAACTGTCAGATGCGACCTTTCGTGCTGCGTCAATAGGCGTCGATAGTAGGTCATGCCCGAGTCTCATCCGCGTCGATGTTGCATATCTTCTGACTCTCCACGGAGCGGGGAGAGACCGATGTGACGTTCACTTGTTCACGGTCGGGAGGACGCGGGGGACCTTTCGTGAGGTCCTGACTTGTCACGAGGTGCGGCTCGCACGAAGTTCCTCCCTCTCTCTCTTTTTTATGTTGCAAAATCCGGGCAACGATTGTTTGAGTGCTGGCAGTCTTCAGTAAGCATGTGTTTATAATGTCAGGGTACTCTTATTGAAGTTATTAGTCTGAAAAAGTGTTTGCGTACTTCACCCAGGGATTTGGAAAAAAATAGTCCCTCTCCCCAACATGGACACTATTATACAGATTTATATTGCCTTCTTATGGGACCTCAGAGTTGCCAATTAAATTTGATTTCCATATTCGCTACTATAATAATGTCCGCTGTTTATCTGTTACTTCGAACAGTATGTGTCTGTTCGAATTTATTATTGGATTATGGCGGAATTAGTAGGAGGATTCAATTTTGTTGTTCAAGAATCCAATGTGAAATTCATATTTCAAGGTTATATGTTTACTTAATTATATTGTTCGAAACTCACCGCTTAATACAAATAGTCAGACATCTCCAGTGTGCAAAAGGAATGATTGACAATCTTATCTTTAAAACAGGACAATTTCTACGTCGCAAGATAATATTCGAATTCCATATTCCAAAACAAATTTTTTGTTTATATTTTGTCCCATGATCTTTATACATTGCAGCAAAAGTTTTAAATCATTAGGTGATCCTCGAAACACGAAAGCGAGTGGATGCGAGAAAACGCGGATTATTAAATAAAGCATTGGTCGTTTAATTATCCTCATTCCAACTAATTTGATGATGCAATAAACGACATTCATAAATTTCTGTGTGTAGTGGAGATTAACATAAAGTCGTAGAAGGAAAGTAATCTACTCCTAGAGTAATATCAGACAAGGCCATGAACCATTGTTATTTATTCTCATGCACCCAAAGCACCGACGACTGTCATGTACAACAATAACATTATTTCTTTTATTCAACTTTTTTGTTAAACTACATCACAACTCAGTTTACTTAAACAATAACCCTAACCCCGTTTAGGAAATGAAACCATAAAACTGTACAATAACAATCATATACATTTAATGAACACTAAACGTTTGAAAGGAAATTGTTACTTAGACCTCGTTTTCGTGTCCGTTCCATTGAGTCAAAATAAGAATGAAAATGCAAATTTCATTAGTAGCACATTTAAGGGGCAGTTTCTTTTTCCCAGTTGGGTTTACACCTACGCAGCAACTTATGTTATGATATTACGGGTGACACCTCGCGAGTTAAGATCCATTGTGACGGTGCCACCGACGCCAGCCAGCATCGAGGCGAATTGTCCAAGGGGGCACAGTCTCCCGAAACGAACCAGGAGGCTTTGCAGCAGTCAAATAACAAGCTATGATTCCAGTCATAATTTAAGAAATCGTATTTAATGATATACGTTTCAATCTCAAAATGTGAAATCCTCTTCCGTATCTGAAAATAAGCATGGATGGTTCTATTAAAACTAGTGTTTTAAAGATACCAATGTACAATTTGCCGAACATGAATTGGATTGTAACCATGTAGAGGATCTCATATTTTGAGATTGAAACGTTTATCATTAAATAACATTCTGAAGTTATGTCTGGAATAATCTCTTATTATTTGATTGATATTTATCAAGTGATCTCTGAACTTTTCAATTTTAAGTGTTGCGGCCGACTCCAGTATTGAAGGCACATTGGCTTCCTAAACCCAGTTCTAAACGAGGTGGGGGTTGGGGGCGTGGATTTTTAGATTGCGGAGAATATTCAGTTCATCATATCACTCTTGTGGCATGCTAAAACAACGCCAACTATGTACTCGACTAAGTTAAATACTCCAAACATTTTCGTCTTAATCATAAATTCGTTCAGCCAGGGAATGACACGAGTAATGGATAAAAATCACTGAGACCGTTGTTGTGTCGGTCCTGGCGGCGAACAGGGAGTAGGACACAGAGCATAGGGCCTGGGCATTAGACAACAACGACGACAGCGACGATGATGATTTACAAATGCAACAAGTACACCTACCAAACTCTTTGTTGGTTTGGTTTACTCAAGAAGGACATCGCTCATTGGAACGTTATGCTATTTTTATCGTTTTCAGAATATTATGCTCTTCATAAGATGGGAGAGGAAGTATAAGTAGGTGATACAGTATATGGGCTTTCGTTCCAACACTCAATGTAACGGAATATTTCAACATTCTTTTTCATTTCTTTTCATATTTCAACAACATTTTTAGCAATAAATACAGTATTGGTAAATACAGTCACGGAATTAAATATTGAATTGAAAACTTTGTTAAATATTTTTGTTTGTGTAACAATAAAAAATATCACTTCAATAAATAATTATTCCTGTTTTATTTAAAACCACACACAGAAAAGAACACGAACTTTTCTAATGCTTCAGTTCATTTTAAGAAAGAATTCAATCTCTTGTTTGCACGCTACAGCCCCGTTCCATTACCATATTCACAGGACGAAACTCATGCCTACACACACACACACACACACACACACACACACACACACACATTTACACACATTCATAATAACACTCTCTCACCCGCACATACACGTGCACATACACATACACACACTTAAATACCCCTCCACCACATACCCTTAAAAAAAACCATACGCACACTTTCACACTAACTCATACTAAGACTCGCGCACGCACACACTCCCCCTCTCGAACACACACACACACATACACACACACACATCACTGTATTAATACGTCTTGGTACGCGATTCCTCATAAATACAACGCGACAGGCCGCAAGTTAAGCTCCATTGTGGCGACGGCGGCGACACCGCTGACGCGTCGACGCCGCTGACGCCAACGCCGTCGTCGCCGGCGACGTCCGAGGGGCCCCGTGGGGCAGGGACGGCGACGTCGCCGTCGCCTACGGCCAGGGGGCCAGATGGCGCCAGGGAGCCCCAGGGTGAACGTCCGGGCGGCGGATGCACACACTGGTCCGAAATGGACGCAGAAGAGGCCCATTCACCTGCACGCGGGGCTTGCAAGCCTGGCTAGCTCTGGTTGGAAGTGTATGGGAACGTGTGTAGGAAAAGACGCGCGTTTTAAAAATGATGGAAAAATACGTAAAAAGAAACAAATTACAATCGCTACCATAGCGGAAGAAATTGTGAGCAGGGGCGCTCTGAGAAAACAACAGGCCTGAGCAGGAGCTCCGTGGGGGCTTCTTATTTCAAACAAAATCCCCGCCCCGGGTATATAAAAAGGATTCATCTCTCCATGGAACAGAAATAACTTGAAGAGGAGGTTCATTTGAATTACAAGTAAATATTTTGTTTTGAATGGAAAAAAATCGAGATTTCTACGATGTTTGGGGTTGGAGCAAGCTGCCCTATCTGCGTCCCCGCCCAGACAGACAGACAGACTGGCAGAGAGACTGACACACACACACACACACACACACACACACTTTGGGACATCGCTGGTTGTGAGCCAGCAACTGACGTTTCGTGAACCGGAAGTCCAAAATTGCAAAATTCGACAATAAATCCTCATTGCTAGGGCCAAGCCGACAACTCTCCGCATGAGAAATTTAAAAGACGCATGTTCTAATCGGTCGTTTCCGTTGTTTCTGCTGATCACTTTTAGGTGGATGCTGGAGGAATACTTTACAGATCGGGCCGTGGATCGCGCGCGCAATTTATGTTGAAAACAGTAAGGTGATACATGAATTTGAGGCGTTGTTTCGTGGTATGTATTTATTTTAGCATGAAGCTTTTTCGGCAATCTTCGGTGCTATTCTGAGGCGGCTGGGGGCCTCGGTCCAAACAAGACAGCCAACCGAAAACCTTTATGCTAAAATAAATACATACGACGAAACAATACCTCAAATTGATTTACATGATGCAAATGTCGTTAACGCCGCACCATTTCCTACCAGTGAGGTGATATCCAAGTTATGTCAGAAACAGATGTGTTGAAAATTAGCGTTTCTTCTATAAAAAATAATTATATTAAATTGACCACGACAATTTTTTGTATACTTTGAAGAATTATTAGATTTTAAGAATATCGATTTTGAAAAATCACTCTAATTGGGAGACAGGAAGTTTTAAAAAGTCATGAGCTCTTATTTCCGATCGCTCATAACTTCCCCTAATTCCTTGTGGTAATCTTTGGTTTCTTGTAATGTCTTTGTTACAATCATTTATCTATACCCACGAAGAATTTTCATAATTTTTTGTTTAATTTTAGGTCGATTTCACAGAAAACATATTTGTACACTGCTAGTGTCATTTCGGACCACTGTGCGGTAGCGACGACGTCGGCGATGGCGGAGACGGAGAACGAGTGGGCCCGCGCTCCGTAGGCGTCCCACAGCCGAGGCCGGGCTAATGCAGTCGCTTTCTTCATAACATGGCAAATATACGCCACGACTCTTTCTCGGGAAATATAAACATACTGTCCCGTATCTCGACGCCATATACGGAAGGGGTGGAAGAACGGCGGAGGCGAAGTACATGATTTTTCTCCCGGAGAGAGAACCTCTCGCGGTGAACGAGCGGATTTCATTTAGCGGGCGAGTATGAAGTGCGGCCGGTCGGGTGATGGTCGATGGCCGATGACCGCACACGCGCAACCGTGTCTGTAATTGCGCTTTGTGGCTATAATTGGGAAAATGTCAATGAAGAAATGGTGGTGAAATGAGTGAATATGAACGTAGAACAATCTAGAAGGAATTTAGCTGACAAAACCCTTTGAAAATAATCAATAGGAATAACGTCTTTAGGTACGATATTTCAAGTGAAACAACACTTAGGTGAAATGCTATTTATTGTTTCTACAAATAGTTATTATTATAATAGTATGTGATTGTAATAGTACATTTTTGACAAAGAAACGATGTTACACTTAACGAACTGTACATTGTCAAAACTGTATACTGTCATTGTATTAGAGGAGGAATGTTTATTCCTGTAAAAATGGTAGAAAAATGGAAAGACGAATTAAGATCTACGACAAACGTGCATATGACCATTGGACTTTCATGACAGAAAGAGAAACATCATTGAAACAATTTCTGATCAGAAAAAATGGAACGAGACATGCTCACGCACAGTCAAAAATTGCATATCAGTGGAAACGAAAATCAGTGTGCTCGGGTCATCATAACATGCCGTCATCGGGCGGCAGTGATTATAGCAAACATACATGCAATGGGTCTACTGCAATGAGCAGTGTAACTGTCTTATTACAACGGTTTACATTACAAATGTAAAGAGCGCTTACGTTAAATACTACATTCATATTTTATCCGGAAAAATAATACGTATATTCCTGAGACATACATATTTTGAACATAACATAATTGAATAACATCTGATTATCTCACATTCACAATTGGTCGTTTTTTCTGGTAACAGAGCTATTCCAATAATTATGTTTTACAATTTTACGAACCTTAATTATTGAACGTACAAATTAATGACATTTTGAGGGAAAATATATTAGTTCTGTGGGAAGAAAAATGTCAATGAGGGCGCTCGAAGTCCAGAGAGCCCGAGGCGTGCATAACCATTAATCAGGCACTGGGAATAGACGAGGACAGGAGAGCAGAGTCACTGCACGAAGGCTTTGGCTCCGTGCCAGAAAAGCGCTAAGCGGAGGCTACTCCACGGATTTACATATCTTTCCAGTATTCCGAGCATCCTGGGAAATTAGTTCAAAGACAAGCGTTAATCCGGCGGCACGTCCGCAACCGCTTCAACGCAGGAATGTGTCATCTGCCCGCCTCACTTGACCACTTGCAGAGAAACGGCGGCGCTTTTCTGGCAGCGTTGGTTCGTATTATTGGCTAATTGCGTCGAGTTATTAACACAAGGATCTGTTGGCATGTTCACGTAATTCATGGTTCGAAGTAAGGTGGTAGGGCAGTCTGTTCAGTGTCCAGGAGATGAAATGGACTCTATTGACATGTTTTATTAAGTGTGTGCCGGTGAGCCGAGAGTAAAATGTGTCAGTACATTTAGATATATTAATATCGGACTAGAATTTGAACGTCCAAGTGCTAGAGAAGGAACAATTAACTTTTGTAATTAACGTCTCATCGTTAGGTTTACATTAGGACGCTTACTAATCGTCATTGGCCTCCAAGGAACGTAATCCCCATTTAAAATACATATGTATGGTACCTATTACGTATGGTACTTTCCCGCTTTAGATTATTAACTGTTAATCGTTTATTACGATACGAGGAATGAGGAAATAACTTCATTCATCCTCTGTTTTGACGTTTTCAAAATATCGACATGATTTTGTAAAACATGTTTTATAATTTATTACATTTTATATGTTTTATAATTAAAAATATTACGATTTCAAATGTCAATGAATTCAACATTCTTCCAGACCAGTGTGAAAAATAAATTGCAGAAGTTTCCGTCAGTTATTTTTATTTTACCCAATGACATAAACGTTTTGTTAATTGTTCTGATCATTTTTGACTGGTTTGTCTGAACTTCCGATTATAAATAATAAACACGGTCAGCATCAAATTATTCCCTCCTGCGCAAATTAAAGTTGGACATAATTAAAGGAGTTTTAAAAACATCGACGTTTAATACATCGATGATTTTGGGGGCGATGTATTATCAACGCCGATATTTTCATATTGAACATCCATGTTTGGAAACATCGATATTTTGTTGGCGATATAGCATCCCTATCATCGGATAGATTTCGTAGTTTCTAATTAAATTAACTTGAAGTTATGGCCACCTCAACTATGGGAAATGCAGTCGCGCAGATTATTTTTCTTGTAAATAGGAGTTGCTCAAGATTACAAGTGAAAATAAGTTTGACTAATATATTACTCTCATGCATGTGTATTTTGCTCCAGCTAATTGCATTTATTTCTGTCCAATTTCGATTCGGTCGACCACATTAATGATAAAAATAATAGCAATAATTAACGAAAAATATCTAAAGTAATTGTAGTGTATATGGAAATTAATGTTACAATAATTGAGATAGGCAGATTCGTCAGATATTCGTTAAAAAAGTGTTATTCATTGCAGTTAGTCTGAAATGAGTGTATAATTTTAGATTATATCTACAAATATTAAGTCAAATACACATTAAGAAGAGTTAAATATTATTTTTGGTATTTTTTTATTTCAGGTCACTTTAAAACATCTAAGGTTCTTTGATGCTCGATCTTGCTTGGTCAAACTTTTTTAAAAAAATAATTACATTCGTTATTTTTGATATTTCTCGTCTGTCCAAGTATTGTTATGATACTGATAAAGGCTTAATAAAATCCGAAACGTTGGGACTTGAAAATTGTTTTTATATTTGATCTTCACTCAG
Source organism: Teleogryllus occipitalis (assembly GCA_011170035.1). NCBI lineage: Eukaryota > Metazoa > Arthropoda > Insecta > Orthoptera > Gryllidae > Teleogryllus > Teleogryllus occipitalis. The sequence continues at coordinate 197,542 of BLKR01000212.1, read as the reverse complement.
GTGCGCGCTAACAAACATACACACAAGTACAAAATGCTGGATTTATAGATTTTTCTTCGTATCCACAAAGCATAGCACAAAGAAGATACTCGTTGCGTTTCCTTTCCATGTTATTTTAGTAATGATCTTGCTCTTCAGTACAGTAAATTTAGGCCAACAGTACCATCCGCCTCCTCAAATTTAGACGCCATTCCTCGAATCTGGTACTTCCCGAATGACTAGTGCATTAATCACCGGGTTACTGCACGACACAGCTGAATTGCAAATTTTTAATACGGAATTGCGTGCCAAATTATGGAACATAAAACGTTCAATGTTTTTCACGTCTTCTTTTTCATTATGAATGTGGGTAATGATGGATCTCCTTTGAGGAACGCGGAAGTTTTAAAATGGTAGGTTAGAGTGGTGCAAGGCCGATAATTACCGGGCATATAAACACTTTAAGAGAAAGATATTCTCAGCATTTATGATTACCAAGAAACGTTAATTTTCATTGCTTGATTTTTACTAATCGCTGATATCATTTCTACATTTCTTACGAAACAATAAATGATCTGCAATAATATATTTAAAAAACTCGAATACGAACACATCACAATTATAAATGGGATGTTCTTTGTTATAAATGGAAAATGAATGTATAGCGTAATCTACAAGGTAAAGATTAACGCGGTGCGAACAAATGAATAACAAGTTTCTGAATATGTATTGACTACTCCAACGTTGTAGGGAGGGATTCGAGTCGCGAATCAGTCTACTCCCACGACATGATATTCAGTCTCTCTCGCACGAGACCTACAGGAAACCATACCCGTTCACCCACGCACCGCAACAGACATCGCGCTGGCGAACCGCATTTATGTTAAATAGACACAACACTCAAGCGACGGGCGTCGCGCACGTGGCCCAGAACGTCCGCCAGCTCTACCTTAAGTGAAGGCCCCGCAGCTGTCTCAGAGGCGACTTCACTTCATGGGCCGGGTAAATAAGAAAGAATGTACAAATATCGCTTAAATGTTTTAAACGAGCGCAGCACAAATATGGAAATGATGTATACAAATTACATATTCGATATTCCTTCAAACTCGAACGTCCAATGACGTTCTCGATCCCCTGATGTTGACCTGCAAAATATCGACATTCAATTCCACTGCTTTACATCGTGTAATAATCCACTGACCTAGACAACAAAATATATCTATAGACGAAACATATTAGATTCTTTTGAGAAAAGACTACGTGTTACACTGAATTAAATGCTGCATTACAGTACTGGACAGGCAGAACATCATATGCCAGAAAAGTAAAAATTTCATGGGGCAAGACTGCAAGAAATATTCTTCAGAAATTGATTTCATTTAGTGAAGGAAATGTAAAAAATAAACAGAGAAACTTATTTTCGCACATATATTATGCTAATTTCTAGTAAGCAATGAAGCATGTTTAATTCGATATAACATGAAATGTCAAACTATCGGAATCATCAATTAAACATGTTATGTGAATTTACTGTTCTCATCCAGCAAGGTGTCGGGCGAGGAAGTGGTAGGGCGAGCAAGGAAAAGGGGAGGTGAATAAGCTAGCAAGCAACCATGCAGTCTGTAAGAAGGAGACCCTCCGGTATTGGAGGCGTGGTGGGGATATGTACGAAAACCCTTTGCAGCTATTTGTGGGTCTCACTTAGCTTCAGCCACATTACGCGGGGAAGGAAGGATCTTATCTCGGCTTTTTCGACCTGCGTACACGACGCGCGTACACGTACTTGACCAACACAATCTAAACTTTCGTGTATGTGTGTGTGTAAGTAAATGTAGATGGCGTTGAGTTGCCACATGAGCTTGGTGGCCATTGGCAGAAAATGTCTTAAAAGATTCTCCCATCGATCTCGTGAAGACGCTGAAGCCAAGTGGGTTCGATTAGCTGCCGACACTTTCCATTCATATCCTCACAACCGGAGTTTGGTCTCCTTCTTACAGACTTCGTGCAAGCAACCAAGTAAGCAACTGAGGGAACGAGCGAGCAAGCAAGTGTACAACTGAGGGAGCGAACGAGCGAACAAGCAAGCAAGCGAACAACTGAGGGAGCAAACAAGCAAGTCAGTGAGCAACTGGGAGAGCGAGCGAGAAAGCAAGCTAGCAAGCAATGAAGTGACCAACTGAGAGAACAAGCGAGCAAGCAAGCAAGTTAGTAACTGAGGGAGTGAGCGAGCGAGCGAAAAGGCAAGCGGGAAGGAGGAAGTCGAGGAGGAAGTCAGCAATCAACTGAGGGAGACAGCAAACAAGCGAGCAACTTAAGGAGCGAACAAGCGAGTGAGCAACTGAGAGAGCAAGCAAGCGAGCAAACGAGCGAGCAAGTAAGCTAGCAAGCTAGCAAGCAATGAAGTGACCAATTGAGGGAGCAAGCGAGCAAGCAAGCTAGCAAGCGATGAAGTGACCAATTGAGGGAGCAAGCGAGCAAGCAAGCAAGTCAGTAACTGAGAGAGTGAGCGAGCAAGCAAGCAAGCAAGCAAGCGGGTGAGCGAGCAAGCAAGCAAACGGGCGAGCGAGCAAGCAAGCAAGCGGGCGAGCGAGCGAGAAAGCAAGCAAGTGAGCAATCAACCGAGGGAGTACGCAAGCAAGCGAGCAGTACGCGTGCGCGGCGAGGCAGTCGGGCTTTGGCTGTCGGAGGCGCTGGCCCGGGGCCCCGCCCGCCGCCCGACACGCGGCGCGGCGCGCGCCACCCGGCCCCGCCCACGCGGCGCAGGGCGCGGCCGGCGAGGCGCACGGGTGTCGCCGGGTGATGACCGGTGATTTCATCCGCGACCCCCGCCCGCGCCCCCGCCGCGCTTTCGGGTCGCTCTGCCCTGCCAGCAGCCTCCGCGCTGACTCACGCACGGAAAAACCGCGACCGGCCCCGCCCGCCGCGGCGCCGCCTGCCATCGAAAAGCAGCAGAAGACGATGGCACTGCTTGCGAAAGAAGGGTCGTGCACGCCAAGGATTAACGCTGCACCGTGTATGGCGAAAACTTTCCATTGGGCTTTGAAATTTTAATTGATGTCTGTACACCCTCCATGTACCCGAAGTCTGCCTCCGGGCAACATTGACTCCGTCGTTGGTTTTTGACTGACTCGTTCATTTTTTGTTTTCGCGCGCGTTACTGACTATGTGTAATGCTCATGTAAATGTTGCGTGTTATATCCCGTGTAGTGACGATGTTCCTGTTTTGTTAGAACGGAAGATTCGGGGCCGGCCCACGTGTCAGCATGCGGGTGTTTCTCCCTCCAGTCTCACCGTCCCAGCCAGAACAAGCTCTAAGCTTCCGCCTGATCTCCCTACATGTGTGGTAGTGTAGTGTATGTGAGCGTGCGCGTGTGTGTGGAGGAACAAGGATGAGGAGGAAATATGACGTGCGGTCTGTGGCCAGTTCCTTACAGTACTGCTCCGGCATTCGACTCGTACACGGACAAACCAATGAAAATTATCAATTAGAGCCGCCGTCGACTGGAATTCTCCCCCAGACAGCGGATAAATTCGACCTAGCGATCTAGTTTGTCCAAAATCCTGCACTTGAGAGATTCGAACTTCAGAACCTCCCGGTTAAAGACGCTGCAGTGGTAACAGTTGCTACCCTGAGCTATCTCTACCGGTCCGTCTTTCGTGTCTCCACGCGTTCGGTATCCGTGACAGCTGATGCCCTTCTAGCACGTTGACACACGTCATCGCGATGGCGGCGGCCGGACCGGCGGTGTCGGTAAGGAAGTCCGCGAGGCCATTTCGGGGGTAGACTCTGACATGGAAGAGCCTTTCAACAGGGGCGGATCCTTCCTCCATCCCGGAACGATGATGGTGGAGGCCGGCCTGGCGGTCGTGGTTAAGGAGGGACGACGCGGGTTCGGTCGGCCCTCTGTGTAAAAACGTCGGCGGCGAACGGCCCCGACCGCACCGAAGAATAAATTATAGCCGGTAATGTGATGTTAAAGCCTGGGATTATTCTCGAAAAAAATATCGCTGCCCCGTTGGCGTGTTGGCTGGTGGGGATGGGCAGTATGTTTCACTGAGCGTGGGCGCCGCGCGTACGGCCGCAGCCCGCCCGCGGAGTCGGCGGCGTTGCGTAGCGCGGGGGCGGGGCTGAGGAAGTGGTGGGCGGGGAAGGACAGGGCGGGAGGATGGATGAGTATAGTCATCACAGCGTGTACGGTTATACCGGAATGAAAATATGGGAATGTTTGAAAGATTTATATGCAATTACTGGAGATCAAATTTCCTCAGTGGACTTTCCTGTTGTTTCACGCAAAATATAGTATGTTCTAAGATATGAATTTTTTAACAAGCATTTTTAGTTGCACAAAATGTAGGTTACGTGTATTTAATGAGTGTCTCTAGTTTATTAGACATTTGTTTAAAATGTATTTGAAAGTTTGTATTGTGCATCACATTCCACACATTTGGTTATCTATATTTTGTGGAAAAGGTATGTTAGCAAATGCGTAAATTTTTGTATGTTTTTTAAAACACGTGTATTCAATTAACTCTGGGTTATAAATTTTTAACCTTCTTTCTTGGAAATACCTTTTTATACGCTATAAAAATATGACTTAATAAAAGTGGACAAATTTATACATCAAGGACATATGTCTGGCATTTGAACAATTTTTACGAAGTATGAGCTAAAAACGGAAAAATTTCTTTTCATTATGAGAACCAATATATAAGCAACTCTAACTCAATTTCTTTAAGTTACTAATCTTAAAGTTTATTACTCCTGCTGCATGTGTTTATTTCGTATTTATTTCTGGCAAAGCTTTCAAAACTGCGGAACCGACATCTATATTGTAAAATACTCCTGCATTAATTTCAAAATACCGTTACTTGAAAATTAATTCCCCATACCCTCCACATTAAACGTCATATATCCGTGTAGGACACTGAAAACAAATTAAGCACTTATATATTAAATAAAATGTATGATCTTTCTTATTCCTACATTAACTCTAGAAGTACAAGACTTTTTCACATCGTTTGATTACCTGAAGCACCCTGCACCCTGAAATTCTACACTTTTGAAACACCCTTTATCAAAATTTGTCTCATTGGTAATATTTGAGTAATCTCGATGCGTGTGAAATAATAAAAATCTGAAAATTAGCTAGAAGAAAGCTCAAAGATAAGTTATCTTTGATGGCGTACACATAAAATTTATTTTGTGCAGTAACAGCAACAGACGTAGTAAAAGTAGGGCAAGATTTCGATTACAGTCTGAACTTCGTGAATTTATCATTGTAACGTTCCTTGTATGTAAAATCGTCTTCAATGGAATATTTGAAAACCGCGACTCAAATTGCCTGATATCGCGACTCGCTCAATGGATATATTGTTTGTTTCATTTTCAAGAAAACTAATCTTCTGACAGCCTTAGCTTTTTTCAGAGCTTTTTTTCATTTTCTGTTAATAATGCATTAATTCTGCATCTAATTATTTGTAAGCACATGGAGAACCAACATTTACTTCGTAGTTATAGGCATTGTATTATGGTTCTTATTACAGGAGCGCGAATAAAGAATCCAGAGATATCGTAGACTGAAACATGTATTATTGCTAACTCGTGCTAACTATTGCCAATTGGGCACGCTTCAAAATTACCTTTCTCTTTAAAAGATAAGTATTTGAAGAGGAAAAACCCTTGCTGGCTTGATTCAGCATGGTGCTTACGGTCTTGCTAAAGTGCAGCGCGCAGTATGACAAGTCACACCCCAGATGGGCTCCCGCCACTTTCAATTAGTTATGGGTTGTGTAGGCTTTTCAGCTTTACTAAAAGCCTCTTTCCTCGCCAGGCCGGCTGCACCGACGCCTTTCTCGCCTATCGCGGCGCGTGACTTCGCGGACCGCCGGCCGAACGCCCACCCGCCGCCCATTCCGCGTGTCCGCGCTCCGCCATTTCGCTTGTTATTGGGGCATTAGCGGACTCCCAAAGGAGGGAATTTCCCCGCTCGAGCGCGATTGCGCTCTCCCCTTCTCCCTCCCCCTCCACCTCGTCCCTCGTCGCTCCTCTCCCCTGCCACTCCGTCCTCCCTCCTCCTTCCCTCTCCTTTTCCCTCGTCACTCATCCCTCCGCCACCCTCTCTCTCCCCCTCTTTGTATCCTCCCTCCTTTCTCTCCTTCTTCCTCTCTCTCTCCTCCTTCCTCCCTCCCTCTCCTTTTCCCTCGTCATTCATCCCTCCGCCATCCTCTCTCTCCTCCCTCCTCTTTCTCTCCTCCTCTCTCTCTCCTCCCTCCTCTCTCTCCTCCCTCCCTCCTCTCTCTCATCCCTCCTATCTCTCCTTCCTCCTCTCTCTCCTCCCTCCCTCCTCTCTCTCTCTCCTCCCTCTCTCCTGCCTCTTCTCTCTCCTCCCTCCCTCCTCTCTCTCCTCCCTCCCTCCTCTTTCTCTCCTCCTCTCTCTCTCCTCCCTCCCTCCTCTCTCCTCCCTCCCTCCTCTCTCTCCTCCTCCTCCTCTCCTCCCTCCCTCCTCTCTCTCCTCCCTCCCTCCTCTCTCTCCTCCCTCCCTCCCTCCCTCTCTCTCTCTCCCTCCCTCCTCCCTCTCCTCCCTCCCTCCCCTCTCTCCTCCTATCTCTCTACCCTCTCTCTCTTCTCTCTCCTCCCGCGTCCTGCATGTAGCTCGGCGACTCACTCACGGGGAGAGGCTCGGCGTGGGAAGAGATCATCCCGGCAGTCACCGGGACGACTTTCCGTAAGGCCCTTCCCGCCCGAATTTATTGCAGTAAATTTCCAGCAGATGACCCTCCTTACCATGCTGATGTGAAGAAAAAAGCATTCAGAAAGTTCGAGGGCGTAGCTGAGTATTATTTAATGAATGCTGTTGGATTACGGCGAGTTTCTAAGAAACCAACAAACGAATTAAATATTTAATGTACGTACTTGATAGTTCGTATATTCAACACATATCTTAAATCATGCGACGCAATCGTGTAAGTTAAAAGTGCCGGGTGAATAAGCTATAATTTGCATAATCGCCCACGCAAGCTCTTTCTAATGTGTTGTTCTTCCAGGAACACACGTGCAATGAGGGACATTGCCCTGAGAATAGCAATGCATTACGTGCCGATAGTGACACACACATAAGAGTATCCGGTCTTGACACCGTATTTCTCGCGTTCAAGATATACAGCACAACGAAAATAGGAAGGCTATGTATCCTAGATAAAGAAAAGCTTTCCATTACATAAAGCTGGTTCTCCGCGTCAAAGAGTTCTTTGTGCTTTTTCGCACATGCAAATCACGCGAGCACATGTTGCAAGTAGTCCCATGATATTGAATAATTTACGCACTTCAGCAACAGCAGCAATGGCAAGAAATTTATAGCCCGACCGTTGATAAAGTGTCAGAAGGACCTATTTTAAGAAATCGTTACGTTTAAAAATTATGACCCATTTCGCAGAATGACATTTAAAGCTCTACATTAAGAAACCAGCTTCGCTAAATGACGGGCTATGGGGTCGGCTGGCGATTACAGAGCGTTGGCTGCTGACATAACTCGTGTCTACTTGACCCTCAGCCAGGTCGCTTTCTCTCCGTGTCGCTCTTTCTGAAGTTCGTCCCTCGCGCCCAGAGGAATAACTGTCACGGTCCGGATCTCGCGAGGATGTTTCGGCATGGCAGGTCGTGCAAGACGCGATGCTCGTGCCACGTGTCCGAACGAGCCAGGGCTATCTGCGGTCAGACCGCTCGCTTTATTTCTTTAATTTTGTTTATTTCTTTAATTTTGTTTATTTCTTTAATTTTGTTTATTTCTTTAATTTTTATTTATTTATTTATTTAATTCTATTTATTTATTGATTGAATAGTGTTTCTGGGAGCGCCAAACACTAAGATCATTAATCCCGTAAGTGTGGTGTATGCTTTTATCGCGGCGGTGGCGGTGACCTTCCACAGCTGGATTGTGAGATCTGGCGCTGACTTTCACGACAGATAGCTGGGATTTCCTCAAGCAGTTATCTCCAAGCAGCGGAACACCGCCCCAGCCGAGACACCTTTGGACTGGTCTCCACACACGTGTGGTAGTGTAGTGTATGTAGGTGGAAGTGTGTGTGTGTGTGTGTGTGTGTGTGTGTGTGTGTGTGTGTGTGTCTGTGTAAGGGTTGAAGATACGACAAAGAATAGAGAGGAAAGATCGCCTACGGACTGTGCTTCGTTTGTTAGGGTCCTACTCCTGCATTCCGCTGGTGTTTATTGGATAAAGCACATAAAACTACCGTTTTGAGCAGCCGGTCGCTAGAATTCTCCTCCAGCAGCCCGCTTGTCTTGGATCCTGATTCAAATAAAGCGAGTTCTGGCGAGTGTTCTGAGGGTACTGTCATTTCCCCTGTGTCTCAATCCACCATTCCTCCATCACTTGGTCCAGACAAGACTGCTGGGCTGTCTTCTCTGGACCGAGGCCTCCAGAATCGCATTGAAGATGGCCGCAATGCGACCGAAAAAGCTTTCTGAAGAAATGAAAACCTTTCAACAAAACGACGCCTCAAATCTATTTTTATGATGCAAATGTCGTAAACTCCACACTATTTCCTACCATCATCTTAATCACTAATGAAAATCAATTTCCACGAATGTCCAAAATTCTTAGGCACCGGTATCATAATTTGGAATGTACCTTGTCCATTTCAGCCGGTTTCTCGAAGTTCGCAGATATATAAAATAAGCGGCCGTGTTATTTAGTAAGAAGGATGGGTTATGAATTTCGATAAATTTAGTCCGTCTGATTGTGCTGAAATACCAAACAAGTGATACCAAGCTCTAATGCAGCACTAAAAATCCACATTTAAGAATTACCCAGCCTGGAATGTTTGACATTATTTGTGAATACAACAGAGACTTATTTAATATCGCCACATGTGTACATTATTTTAAAATGAATACGTCCACCGTTTTTAGGGCTACTTATTAATCATTATTATTTAATTTTCATCCAATATGTATTTATATAGTTATTCACATACTTTAAATCCAAAATACTTATTAGATTTTGCGAATTCGAATTTCGCTAAAATAAATGGGATTTTTTTCGCATTAATATCTACATGCTTGATCATAATCGAAACGAACGCACAAAAGCAAAATGTGTAATTCACATTGCGATACTAACTCTGAAATAAGGTACAGTCGGTGCATTAATATTTTCTGGAGATTTTAAACCTTAGGTTAAAAACAAATTTTAAAATTGAAACAAATATTCGTTAGGCAACAGGAGCGCACATTGTAGGTGCGAGTAAGTGGACACCCATGGAGAGAAAGCCTCGGCTAGACTATGAGGATGAGAGACGGGGAAAACCGGAAACGGTGGAGAGGTAGGGGGAGACAAGCAGTAAGAATGAGCGAGACAAGGAAAGAAAGAGTAAGGGAAAGAGAGGCTGTTGGCGACCAGAAAAAGAGGTTGACAGAGGAAGAGAAACAGGGAAGAGATGGAGGTAGACACGGATATGAGAGAGAGCGAGACAGAAAGAACAAACTGAGGAGGTAGAGAGAGAGAGAGAGAGTGTTAGTGACAGTGAAGAGTGAAGGGCGTAGGAGCCGAGGAGATGTGAGTGGAAGACGGCACCTCGTGGGCACGAGCCCGCAGAGACCGGGCCGGGCTCAGGCGCAGGCCCTTTTGTTTAGCGGGACCGCGTCCTGCATCATCTCGATACGGGGCCATTACCGGCTGCCCCGCCAGCCACTTACGCGCCATCTGATTAACTCCCCGCCGCTTTCAGCTGTTAAGAGCGGGCCACACGGCGGCGGCGGCCGCTTGCTTTTTTTCTTGGCCCAGGAGACCCGGCTCTGTCAGGTTGCGCATCGTGACCCCTCTACCATGTCTCGTTACGGCCACAGAGGAGCGTACATTTTTATTTTATTTATGTATTTATTTATTTATTTATTTATTTATTTATTTATTTATTTATTTATTTATTTATTTATTTATTTATTTATTTATTTATTTATTTATTTATTTATTTATTTATTTATTTATTTATTTATTTATTTATTTATTTATTTCATTCGTAGCCAACAAACAGATAACGCTGCGTGACTTTTAGACGGCAAGTCTAGCTATATACTATACTGTTCAGAAGAAAAGCAAGGCGCCATCTCAGCACTTGCTTCATGGATCAAAAAGTAGATGAAAACTTCATCAAGACGAGTGTTGCTGACCCAGAAGCTGATTAGTGATTATAATATTCGTTACAGACAAACAGGGTTCAGATATGTTTTTCGCGTTTGATGTACAGTATATCCTTTAATTGTACAGAAACCGTTAAGCAGCAGATTTTACGTGGTATTTGACCTTGTGAATCGATTTTCATTGCATAAAGTCATCTGGCACTGTGTTGTAATATAACGTACATGTTTTATTTGTGGATCTTTTGAAGTAATCTGTTCATCCAGTCACTAGATTAATATGATTCCTACGTTTTGTTTTATAATTATAAATACTATTTATTGTATGAACAATGTTTCCATCTGTGCGTAAGCCACTTTTGAGGGAAAATATCTGATTTAGGCTGGGACGTCTGAAATTTTAACCGTATTACATTACGAAAGGAGAAACAAAGAAATTTATATTTGTTTCAGTTCACGACTGATTTTTACCGAACAATTTAATCTATGAAACTAATTTGAAAGGGATATACAATTTTGGGTATTTTACTCCGTTTCGTAAATGGTGCTGGACGGTATTGATTCTTAAATTATCGGTCGTGTAGACCGATTGGCCATAATTTGAATGCCACACTTTTAATTAAAAAGTTATTTGTGTATGAAAAAATCTCAACTGTGGTACATGAAGAGACCTGTTAATACACAAATACACAATTGTCTGCAGTCTTTGATCCTATAAAATTCCAAAAGGGTTTAAAAATAAATCTAAAAATAAACGTCGCTGGGAAGTGTGCCAAAATAACGACCACTCCATTAACCATAAATGCGATTATTCAAATCATTACAATACACAGTCATTTATCTAAAGTTAAGGTATACTAATTTATTTGCATTCTTTGTATTTCGAACGGTACCTCTCTCCTGAAGTCATTTCCCAATTTCAATCACGATATTTGTCACCAGGGCGTGCTCAGTGTACATATCTGGTCTTTCCTTATGTGGCATGAATCGTACACGATTAAGTGATCAATTGCCCTTTATCGTCCGAGACGGAGTAGAGACATCAGTTTCTCGACGGCGTCGTCTCCATTGCTGGTTGGAGAACGTTCACTTATGCGACGGGCGACTTATCGTTTTCCGGGCTGAAAGAAGCCACGCTCCGAAAGTAGTCGCTATCAGGGTCGAACAACGTATTTCGTTTTGGGGAAGCGTTAATCGCACGTTTGGATGGGGAAGACCACACTCAGGGCGAGCGTGACAGCGGAGTGCGTGCGTCGAAGTGACACTTCGGTGCGTGACGTGGACAAGAACCGGGATCGCGCGCGCTTAAGTGCTGCTCGAAATGGGTCATGTGTTGGGGTAGGTTTATGTGTTTCCGCGTGGGAGAGTTCCTTTGCTTCGTGAAAGTGGCTCAGCTGGGAAAGATGAGGATGACCGGTGTGGCTTTTCCCTAGCCTAACAGGATACCCTGGTAGCGTGCGGTTCCCACCTAAAAATGTAGGAACAACTTGAGCGGAAGTTAATATTTATGCCCTTAGAAGGTTTAGATAATAATCATTCAGATGCATTATTAGTCATTCAGACAATAATAAGCATTCATATTTACGATATTCATCCAGCCTATTATTGACACTTAATTCTGAGCATTGAATGCAATACAATTACGACGGGGCTGTCATCATTTTCAGATGAATGTCTGAATTTATTTCACCGATATATTAAAAGAGCACTTGACAGACAACAAAATCGCACAATATGTGGAAAATAGCCTTGTTTTCTTAAATTAGAGTTGCACGTCACATTTATAGTTCATTGTTTATAAAACAACAATTTCTCATTCTTATATTTCTTTGACCTCGTGTCTTTACGAGAGAACTGAAGGATGTGCATGATACAACGTTCAATTAAAGGTAGTAAAATGAGCTATTATCTATAGTAGTTGGTTTTAGATACTAAACATAGTTTCGTCAAATAAAATATTCACGAAATTTCAATACAATAAAATTAAATAGTTAATATTCAATTAAATAAACATACTTATAAAGCAAAAGAAATGAGAGAGAAGAAAGAAGTTATGACAAAAAGCAAATTGGGAAAATACAGTAATTATTGCAGCGTCGCTTTCCACGAACAATAAATTTCTTTCAATCATTTTGGAAAATGAATATATACATGTATGTACGTGTACACACACGATTTCAGCCGGGTTAATTCGATTTGCTTCTGATTTTCATCTAAGTCGCTTCATCCACCAAAATCAAACTGGGCAGTAAATTCAAAATATCATGTGGCGCGGTTGAAACCTGTATTTAGACATCCAGGTCTCCACCGGGAGGGGAGAGGGATCTGTATCCGCCCCCCCCCCGCACCGGAGACCGCGCAGGGGGCGTCTTGTCAAGCCGCTTTTTAGTCGCCCTGTACTTCGCGCCGGCGCGGCTCGGCCCGGCCCGGCCCGTCGCGGCACCCTGACCGGCCGGCGCTCCAGCCTCATTTATAAAAAAATTAATGGTAATTTGATGTATACTCTTAAAAAGTAAACTAGGTGATACCATCGGAGATTGTAGGGTTGCAGGATGTATTGCGCCGCTAAGAGAACAGCCTGCCGCAGCGTGCTGCGGCGCTCTCTCGGTTACGAGCGACGGCTGTAAACTGAACACTGAGAGCAACTGTTTTAGAGACATCAGGATTTGGCGTGGACAGGGGATTTAACTTTTCTTCTAATAGTGCAAATATGGAAAATATTTCTTTTATTCAAATGAACCCTGCTGCTTCCTTCCAAAGCTAAACTCAAATAATCTACTGTACACATTGAAACTTTGCGCATTTAACATGCGTAATACAATAACGAGAGTAGTGTTTTAAATGAAAATATCTCTACAAAATAATGGTATCGAATAAAATAAATAAAACAGATTTAATGTTAATATTAATTTTATCTAAAACACGCACCTCATCAACGCAGATGTATCATTAATTAATTCGTATTAAATTTAAATGATTTTAAATGCAGACTGGACAAACTTTTTGGGTTTGATTTCCTGTGGTCGCCTATTTTACTTGCTAACGGGTAAAATAATTGGAGTAATTTTGCCGAGGAATTAACTTACCGAATATTGTTCTAGTTTGACTTTTATACGAACATTTCACAAACACGTGATTAAATCCACAAACTATGTACACAAAACTGATAATGGCCCAATTAATTTAAAAGTAGTCTTTCGATATTTGTAGGGAAATTTAACTAAGAAATGAGTTACTGCCTCTGTTTTTAACGAAATTAATGATTTGAAAAGGCGCATAAACATCAAACTAGTTTTTTTAATTGCAACATTTGGAAGGAGCTAGGATGTTCATTGCCTGAATGGAAAATAGAGTACCCTCACCTCACCAAATATAGTAATATGTGAACCAAAAAGGAGAATGAAAACCCAACGATTATTTGAATACCCCAGGGAAATGAGAATATATAATTACCAAGCAAAGCGTACTTGTCTCGCCGGCACCTCCCGCAGGTAAACGCACACCCCACAACGCTCCATTACCCCGGCAGCACGGTAGCGCGGCCGGTGGCTGATGAGGCGCTGGGCCACGCAGCACCCTCCGAACGCGAGGTGCAAAGAACACGCTCGATCTCCGGAGATATTTATAATACATTAAATCGAGGTCTTTTATTAAGATAAATGCGTTCGATAGGTTACATGGAAAGGGGACGGGTTTCTAATGAGTCTCCACACGCATCAACGCGCGCAGTAACGAAGTCAGGGCAGGTCGCGTCCCCGGCCCCGCGCCCTTCTCCCCGCCTCCGCCCCTCCCCCTCGTCCTCTTCCCCTCCTCTCCCGTCCCCAGCGCCACTTACCCGCGCTCGGCGGTCGCGCGGGATCCAGCCCTCGGAGCCGTATTAATCAATAGCGCCAAATTATCGTGTTTGTGTGCGCCGAACGTTCCGAGCCGAGAGCGGCGAACTGTCCACCGTTTCAAATTGTTCTCGTAATGTATATCTAAAATTATATAGCGAACGCCGAGGTGTACCGCGAACGGTACCGGGCAAAAAATTGACACAGATCCAGTAGGCAGTAATCATGTTGTTATATAAGAAACTATCAAGACGTTCGGTGGAGCCGAGAGCAGAAGAGCAGGAGGAGAAAAAAGACGGGAGCGAGTCTGCGGGCACATCCGCTCTCCGTTTGCGGACGGACAGAGACGGAGGCGGCGGAGGGAAACGAAATGTGCAAGTGGGTGCTAGGTGAAAGTGAGCTGGTTAGAGGATGAAGAAGTTTAGGTGAGGACGAACAAGTGGAAGCAAAAGGTGGAATGATTGTCGGACGGAGTAGAGGGATACGATGTGAAGTGGTCTGAAATGTGGGAATGAAATTAAAGGAATATGGCAAAGAGAAACGTTGAAGGGGAGATATTGAGAAACAAAAGTTATTTGAGGTTCATTGTAGAGGGAAACGAGCTCACAAACACTGTTAGTGACGGAGATCGAACTGTCGAAACATATGTATTGAGATGGTACTGTTGTTAGTTACGACATAATAACTACTTTTTAGTAAAAGGGGCAATAAAGGAGACAAATAATCGAAATGTAGCATCGCGATTAGCCAACAGCACAGAGTAAAGGTTATACGTGTAAAACATCTGGCAGTAAGCAAAGGTACCAGAAAGGAGATACAGAGAGAAAGAGAGAGAAAGAGAGAGTGATGAATGAGAGGGAGGAAGAAGGAGCATTGGATAAAGCTACGAAGGGGATGTGCGAAACGATCAAGAGTGACGTAAGGAGAGAAAGAGACTGAGAAAAGAAAAATTGGGAGATGAAAAGAGCGAGGGATAGGGAGGATGTAAGAGGGCAAGGGAGGGGACGAAGGGAGGAAGATGGATTAAGGGAGACAGATGGGGCATGGGAAGAGAATTGAAGGGAGGGAGGGAGAGTTGGAGGGAAGGGGAGAGATGGAGGGAGGGCGAATGGTAGAGAGATGGAAGAAGAGAAAGAGAAATATGGAGGGAGATCGAGAGGGAAGAGAAGAATGGATCAAGAGAAGGCGACCTAATAGCGAGGGCGGCACGGAGCCGCGCGGCACTACAGGTCCCGACAGCTCCGACAGGGCCATCGCTTTAACGCTCACTTTATTGCACGCGACGTATTAAATATTATATTTCGCTCGGGAGGAGGCAAATGTGTGTCGTGAATTTTTAAGCGGCAGCTCACTGCGTGTAAGGCCGAGCGGATTGGAAGGCAAGGCCATAAATTGCTGCGCGTCGGTAACAACAGTGTGTACATGTAAACGCGATCTTGCTCAAATGAAGTAATTCGCGCCGGTTAGCGATGATGGGTTTCGCTACGGGGCTCGCTGGCTAGCCGATCGGAATCATGCATCGTTGCCGGCCGTAACCGCAGTTTTAGCATAGGCCAGATGCATATCGTCTCTTACTCACTCCGAGATCTCTTCAAAATAAATCGCACTGTTGTATGAACAGCGCGAGTGAAAAATGGCTTCAGGAATAATACGATATGTAAGTACCAAGTGATATCAAGTAATATACTGGAAAATAACAATTTTGTCGCTTTGTAAACGTGTTTCCATGAACGTCGTGACTTAATAAACCGTTTGATATGGGAACCATTTTTCATCGTTGACGTATTGATTTTTCGTCCAATTTTATCAAAGAATATTCATCATCTCTACGCACGCGAACTGACAATTACCACTGATTTCTAAACAAATCTAATATAATTTTAATCGCAAAATATTCTTTTTAATTTGCATCGCTATATAGTTTCCGATTTGATTGAAACGAATTAAGAAAGAACGAAAGTAATAAGAATTTCATTAGAGATTTAAGTGAACGATACAAACGCAAAACGTATTAACGTGCACATCACCCGTTTAAATCTCAACTCTCGTATTCCAGCAACTAGTATGTTCACACTAAAATCGACTTCTCGACTACGTTCTTCAATATATCAGAAGAAAGGAAAAATAGGAGAAGAAAGTACACCACCTGGTAGAAAGTAATACATTCCATTACGTACATACATAATACTTGGGCGCAAATAAATCTATGAAATAGTCCTTTCAATTGGTAGTACATTTCGTTCATGGGCTTTCAAAAAACTCAGTCACATGTAAACGATCCATCTGATAACCACAGATACAAACAGATTTTAGTTAATGTTAACAACAGCTCCATTCAATCGCTGCTGCTAAAATTACTCGCTCGCCAGAGTTATAACCCTGTGGGCGTTGATTGAAGAGCACACTTTTGGCCGTGGATGCTTTCAGGCCGAGAATTGGCTCCAGACGACGACCGTGGCCTTGTGGCCACGCGCGACTTTCACCGGTTCGCACTGCGGTTTTTGCCGAATTACGACCACGGCGACCTGATCACCAGATGGGACAGAGAGATACCATCCGCGTGGTTACGGATTTCGGGTGGTCCGCTTCTTCCTGCGGTCGGGAGCATTGGGGTTCGCCCTTTTTTGTTCATCAATATGGTCAAATCCTCTTATTCTATCTTGTCGATTTTCTCTTCTCTTCTTCTTCCTCCTTTTGTTCTTCCTCCTTCTCCTTTCCACTTCCTCTTTCTTAACTTTTTCCTCTTTTCCCCTTTTCTATTCATTTTCCTCTTCATTTTCCTATTCTCTGCCTTATTTTTCTCTTCCTTTTTCTTCTCCAATTCTTCTTCATCCTTTTATTCTTTTTCCTTCTCGTTTTCCTCATCCTATTTCTCCTCCCTTTCCTCTTCATTTTCTTTTTATGTATGTTGCATTCTTCACTACCATCTTAATTCCATACACAGTCGATTCTTGTTTCGCTAATAATTTTCCCTGGGTGCGACTTTCTCAGCATCTGGGTGTTCAATCGTGCTGCCTTCGCTTTTACATTACATGTAACTTTATGAGCTGAAATTTGAAACTGCAAAGAGTTAGATAAATATCGGATTTCTCCAAGCACTTGTTCTGCCGGGTAATACAATTATGCATTTATTCGAGAACAAAATAGTTGTCAAGGTCTCCTGCTCAACGCGAGCAGCCCATTGAACATTCACATCAGCCTGAAAACCTAATTTTGCTGGGAGGTTTTGTGCCCCTCTTTCTTACTAGAGAGAACCCATCACCTATCAGCTGTTTCCATTTATGTTTAAAGATATCTCAGCAGGCAATCATTTTAATATCTTTACGCAAAAACGCAACGGAATAAATATTTGTTTATTGCATGTACTTGTGTTTATTCCTTGTGGATGATACGCGGGATGACAGTTTGAGAATTGCATTTCACAATATCGTTTTCACTGACATCGCTGCATTTGCCGTCGCAATAGAGAAGGGATACTCAAGATTCGCAAATTGATGAATGATAAACTTGGCTATGCAATAGGAAAGGACTCGAATTCGTCCGCAACAAATTTCGCAGGGGTATCCGGGTTTCTGTCCCTGGGGTCGTTACGGAGTTCTCTAGAGGTTATGTATTGGCAATTGGAAAAGAGAAATAAATTACGTTGAGGAATATAATGAAAAGTATCTGGTAAGTGTCCTATTGCGTTGCAATCGCTCTCCATTAATAGCCGCGCAGTGCTTAAACTTACCTGCGTTGCAACGTCGGGGAAAGCAACTTCTTATCAATTGTAGAGAGGAGTAATTTCAACGTTTAGCTGCGTCATCGTTTTGGTGCTAAGAACTTGTGAGACATTTGGGGATCGTAAACGTCGGATGAAAGCCGTAAGGATAACGTTTACGCATGTTTGCGATTACAATTTGTTTCTTCACATAAACCGTGACTAAACTGTTATTTAGCTAGGGAGCGTTTTATCGTATTTCGATGCGAGGACTAGCGTTAACGATATTCTCGGCGTTTTAAAATTGGGTGGTGCTTTATTTACAACGTAAAAAACCAGTATTAATGAAAATACTTCAACGTAGGTATTAAGTTTTCGAGGTGGTACGTTCCGTGTGTTTGCGTCTCTCCCTATGCGATTGTACGCTTACATAACGCATGTTTTCCAGACGAATGTTTTTTTTCTCGGAACGAATTGAAATTCGTTCTGTTGGTCGTGGAGGAACGGTGCCGTTGATGATGCAAATAACACTACCAGTCCGAATACGGATAAGCAAAAGAAGAGAGAAAAGTATCACAACCTTGAAAGAGAATTACAGAGGAAAATAACTTTGAGATCTGTGGCAGAAGGAATACAGGAAACAGATTATGAAGGATGAGATAATGTCACATACAAGATAATACAATATGGGCAAGAATATAGAGGAGATGGGGACGTCTGAGATGCTAAAACATATCACGGAGGGATCAAGTAAAGAATCAAGAATTCTAAGGTACAAGATCGAGCAACGTATTGGCTTGTAAGATTGACGTAAGAGTTGAGCAAAAAAAAATACACTTAGAGCTATCCAGGATAGACAATGGAAAAGATAATAGAGCATCGAGCAGCAAATGTGGCAGTGGAGAAATTCAATAAAAGAAAACAAAAACAAACAACAATAAAAAATAAGGTCAGTCTGGCTCAAATGAGACAAATTGTTGTCTAAAGAAGAAATACAAATGGAAATATTGAAAGATTGAATTTATAAATTGTAAAATTATTTTGAAGTAAAAATTCTCTGGAAGTGAAAAGTATGTTAAACACGTGGTCATTGCCCGACTTTCCTATTATTTATTCGAACTGCAACAAAAAGTGTTTCCTTTATAAGCGATTCAATCAGCCGCCGTTCCATGATTATTTTTCTTCAATCGGAATGACCTGAATAGATTATTGTTTGATTACGAACGAAAAAGTCGCCCTCGCACTTGTAATTCTGTTTACATTGAGTAGGAAACTTTCATATGACTGCAGTTTCCGCGTCACTTCTGGAGAACAATGCGTTTTTGCATTTATGATGATCTTGGCTGTTTTAATTCATCTATAACAGAGCCTGTCTGTTTTAATTCCGCAGTAATTCGATGGGTAGTTTCATAATCCTGTAAGGGAGCTTCGTTATGCGTTCCCTCCTCGAGTGAACACCACGCCAGGGGGGGGGGAGGCGCCGGGGCTGCGCAGGGCAGTCGGCGCGGGCGCTGTACGCGACCGACAGTAAGAAATAGCGCGGCCGCCGGCACTCTGATGACGAAGATGCTTTCAACTTTTTCACTCGTCCAATACACACCGGAAGGTACCAATTTGGAGTGGGAAACCTGCCGAGACTTATACCCCCGCTGCGTTCACAAGCGGATCGGCGGGGCGACCCTATCATTAATGCGAAGACTGATGGGAGTGCCTTGTGTCGAACCGGCGTCGCCATGGCGAGGGGTGTGTAGGGGTGGGGCGGGGGAGGGGTGGCGTTGCGAGATGCGACATGGGGACATTGCGACCACCGCCTGTGCCGTGTGGCTGCGGGGGATCGAACGTCGGCCAGGGTCACCGCGGCGGAGCGTAACGCTTGGGCGACTGCAGGGCGACCGCCGCGCTGCGCCGCGCTGCGCCGCGCCGCCTGGCGATGCCGCGAAAGGAAATGCCTCGTACTGAGGTGTGGAACGCTGATGTTATCGACGTTACGAATCCCGATCGATGTTTTGCCCTCGATGCATATCGCAGCCACGTAATTTGCAGATGGTAATGGTTTTGGCAATGTCCTGAGGGGTAGTGCCCTCTCCGATCCCGGAAGGGCTTTGCAGACGTTGTAAAAAAGGGACGAGTTGCTAGTCTTCGGAATGCCTTGAAATGAAAAATAAAAGATTTCTTTTGATTTGTTGGTACTTATCGTGGTAGAAGTAATCACAAAACTATGAGTTTATCGTTCTATTGTGACTTTATTTTAAGAATTTGCTATGTAATTACATAATTTATAATTGTCTTTGTTTTCCGGGGTAAATTCTCAAAAGAAAATATTTCATTGCTTACAGTAATCTATAAAGTTTTTTTCTGACGACGGAATTTTTTCTCAGCTTCCACTCCTGTAGATTCAGGGAATGTTTCTTGTAAAACAATGTATTGCATCTCTGTGTGTTAGCCAATATTTGAGTTTTCTTATGACCTGAATGCTTTCAGACCTTACTGGTAGTTTTATGTGTAAGAATAAATCCTAAAAATGTAAATAAATATATAAATAGTTACGCCAGATTTATTATTTTGGGCAGATAATTGAGCCTGTCTCAACAATCACAAAGAATGCTATTACTGTTAATAATTATAACGCACACAACGTTTTCAAGTTTCGTCCACTTTTTTATATAATAAATCAAAACTTTACACGTAAACAGGTTCTTTTTGTTTTATTGACACGGCATTCATATTTGTTTTCACCGCCTGTTTTCGTCGATGAACGTCATGCATTAAAAAAATTAAGGCAAGTGTTAATGATTTCTCGAGAGCAGCTTCTACTCAGCCTTTACGAAAACTGGTTCGAGCTTTGATACCTGGTGGGGAGCGCGTAATTTTTCTCATTAGAAATAATGGAATGTGTTCTTTTGCTGTTTAAAACGTCTTCAGGAAAGAATTAAATTCGCATAACCGCAGACACGTGTATCATTTAATCCGCGGGCGAACGTCCCAAGGTAAATTTGTGCATCCCTAAGGCGAGCCCGTTGCCCCTTTTCTTGCTCTCCGCCTTCGCTCTTCACCCGGCCATTAAGCAGTGAGAGGGGGAGGGGGTTCCGATTCTCCGACTTTTTGCGATCCCCCCTCCCCCTTCCCCCTCCCCCGACTCCTGAGCTGCACCACGCTCACCGTCGAGCATCATTTGCGAGCGATACCCTTTTTATACGGCTGTGCGAATAACGCAACATAAACCCTCATGCTGTAGGTCCTACTCGTCCCCCGTGCCTCTTCACCAATAATTTTCAGCACGAAGTGAGCGCCTTTCTGCGAGACATCTGAAAAACCAGTAGCGTCGAAAACGTTTTCGATCAGTCGCAACAGCAGCAGCACCGGCGGTGGCGGTGGTGGCGGTGGTGGCGGCGGAGGCGGCGGCGGTCCAAGTCGGAGTGAGTGACTGAGCAGGCTCGCCTCCTGAAAGGCGGAGATTCCTGGCCGGCAAACGGGTGGGCGAGGTTTTTCACGGTCCATCTCAGACGCTGCTGAGATTCTCATCTCTCGTCTGTGATGGGGGGAGGGGGGTCGATGGCCGCGGCCACGGTGTGTGCGACGCTGGTCGTCAACGTGAAGACTTCGGGGAGGGAGGGGGTAGCACGTAGTATGGTTTTAGATCAGCTGATATTCAGCGTAGCTCAGCATTCGTACATTTCGATAAATGAATCCTTATGTCCGTTGACATTTGATCAGCTCTGTGGCTGTCAGACAATCGGGAGCTTCAATGTTACTATAGTAACGTGACTATGGTGACGTTGAAGCTCCCGATTGGATGACAGTGCCACAGGTGACCGAGTGTCAACGGACTTCATGTTTTAATCGAAGTATAAAAATTGAGTTTCTCTAATGGGCTAGTTTTACTGCATATGTATTTGTTTACGGGTACCTATGTAAAAGCTGTTCTGCATATGTACTAAAGGGGGAATTCAGTTCTTTGAAAACATTTGCGTTGATTTAGCCTGTAGAAGCTGATTTCCCAAATTGCCATCGCCCGCCTTTTTATAACGTTGATTAAGCAACCATTCATTAGTTTTCCAAACCAGTCGCAACTCCAGCGCTCGCCCTCCGATTCCTACTGAATGCCTCTTATCACACACACACAAACACACATACACACACACGGGCACGTACCCACACAATTGTTTCATCAACTTCACTTCGCCGTCGTGGTCTCCGGGCGACATGCGAGGCAGCGACGGCGATTTTCAATAACGGCACAACCCACGAGGCAGGTGAGACAGCCCGGCGGTCCCCGTGTCCCCCGTCCCGCGCGCCCACCGTCCCACCCGCCTCCCCCACCCCGCCCCGCCCCGCCCCTCGCCGCCCCCGCAGACGACCCGCCCGCTTCCTGGTAATAATTCACTAACAAAAGAGGGGCGACCGCCGCGGGGTGGGCGCGCTAAGAGAAAATATTTGAAATTGCTTTAATTACTACCCGCCCGGGGCCGCTGGAAACGCGGCCCCAAAGCGGGCCACGGGCGTAATTCGTGACGATCATGACGGCGGGTTTAATTAGACTTTGAAGTCATACCCTCGCGGGGCAGGCCAGGGCGGGGCGGGGCCGCCCGCGGGCGCGAGGGCGCGCAGGGGGGGAGGGCGGGGCGGAGTTATGGAGGGCGCGGGGAGTGTGGGACGCAACGGGGGCTGGCTTGAAGGTGGGGGTGGAGGTTGGGAGAAAATGGAAAGGGAACTGAGGTAGAAGTCTGGGTAGGGCGTTGTTGGAGAATGTTAGGAACGAAAAGGAGGGGGATGGCTGGGTGGAGGAGGAAACGGAGGCGTAGGAGAACTCTGCTTGGAAAGCAAGGGATCCGAACGATGTGTGATGGAGAGGCAGGACCCTCAGAAAGGAGTAAAAGCGTGACGGTAACCACAACAAGGTGGAAGGACACGGAAACTAAAGGATGAGTTGGGCGCTACGAGACGAGGTAGAACATTGCAAGGTGCAATTTACGATAGAGAAGTGTTAGTCCTGAGTTTCAAAATCAGGGACGGTTATCGTTGAGGAATATAGGAAAGGTGGAAGTAAATTCGGCAGAGGGATGGAGGGCGTTAGAAAGCAGCAGATCTTATGGAGGAAGAACGAACGGGAGCAGTGAGGCTTCCTTACCACCGCGGGGGGGGGGGGGCGGTGTCGGGCGCCGGGATTGGGATTTGAGACGGGAAATGTAAAGGAATAGATGCGGAAAAACGAAAGTAAACGCGGCAGAGTTTAGGATAGCGGGCACAAGAAGGCAACAGGGCTGGCGAAAGAAGAACGAAGGGAGCAGTGAGGCTTCCCTAACACCTGGTGACGAGCTCTGGGATGGGAAACGTAGGACGAGAAAGGTAGATTTCAGATGGGAAACGTAGAACGAGAAACGTAGCACGAGAAACATAGAGGAAAGTTGAAAGTAAATGCGGCAGAGTTCAGGATGGCAGGCACAAGAAGGCAGCAGAGCTGGCGGAAGAAGAACGACCGGGAGCAGTGAGGCTGCCTTACCACCGCGGGAGGCGGCGTCGGGCGCACAGTGTGGACAGGGGGGCTGCGGGGGAGGAGGCGGGAACGCGTGCGAGGCGAGGGGAGTCGTCGGTGGCGGTGGGCCCCGCGGGGCGAGCGCGAGCTTACCCGCGGGCGCTTCTGCGAAAGTTGTGGTAGCGGGCGGCGGTGGCGGCGGCGGCGGCGGCGGCAGTGGCGGTGAGGGCTGCGGGGCCCTGGCGGTTGGGAATGCAGGGACGCCTACTACAATCGGGAGCGCGAATCTCTGCAACGTATTTTGATATTCCGCTGCTCGCTGGCTCAATGCCCCGCGGAGATGCCGCCCCACCCCCGCCGAGCGCCGAGGTCCAGCGCGCGGTCGCCGGGCCGCAGCCCGCGGCGGTGGTGTGGGTGGTGCACGTAGGGGGAGATGGGGCGCCTTGGCGGGGAAGTACCGACAATTTTCTCTCGAGGAACTGCGAAATGGGGAACGCACCCCGGTGTATTTGATATAGGTTTGTGCTCAAATAATGAGATGTACTCGCTGTTGAATTGGTTTCACAATACAATGAAAAATAAATGGAAGGAGTTCCAACATTGTTATTACTTCAAATTTGTATGCCATGAACTTTGGATAACCTTTCACAATAGTCGTTAATATTTGAAAATTTGATTTGGGTAAATTTTTTGAATTATTTATATTGAATAATATTGTTGATGCACCATTGCTTTAATGTACATGACAGTTGTAAATATCTTCGTGGTTGACTACTGAATGTTACATTATATTGTCAATACAGATGTGGACAGAGAAATGTGTCAGAATACGAATATTGTTGATTTGCATTCGAGCACATGCGTCGGTCATTGGTATTCATTATAAAATCGTATAAATATCTCATTTGGTTTTAAAATTTGAACCTAGATTTCATATTTTAAAATATGGACCATCCCATGAATAATAGTTTAATGCAAACAAATGCCGAATAAATACTTTAAAGATGGCAATAGTAGAGCAAAGAGAAGGGAGGCAGTGACGTTTTTCTTGTTTTCGGGATCAATAGAGAATTTAATTGAAAGCTCTTTTAATATTGTAAATGGACGGAGTATTATTTTAAAAAAAGTCTTCATTCGCGGATTTAAAAACATTTTTAGACATCGGCACAATATACACGCAAAGTGGTATGCGGGAGCCGCGGCCATTGTTTGAATAATTGAGTCTTCCTGGATCCGCGGGCGAGTCGCGGAACGATGAGCTGAATGGTTTCATTGCATCCCCTGCGCGTGGGGCTAAGCCACTTTCCTGCTTTGCTCTGGGCCGCGGGAGGTCAGGTCGGCTGGGGTAGCCAACGCCCGCAACAACCCCACCATTGTTGTTTGTCGCTCAGGTACCCGCATAGAATGAAGAGAGAAAACTTTACGTACAGTTGTGCTCTTTTGACACTCACTCGTAGATCAAATTCTATGTGTTTGTTTTGCTGGACGTTGGAAAAAATTATAAAAATATAAATAAAGAAAATAGTATTAACATAAGTAAATAAAATAAAAATAAATAAATAGTAATACGCAAAATAAAAATAATCCTGTTATTGCATTTGCTTTAGTCTGTTGCTGAATGAATAGTAATAATCTTAAATTTTGTTGTCATTTTTCTTCTGTGGTCAGGGAAAGTATTCCTGGCAAAATTGTCGCCTTTTTGCATGTCAAAAAGAACAATAATTCCATGTGTAGTTTATAAAAAAAGGCAATCACTTATCTCGACAAAAGTACATTCATCTGATACCAACATCATATTCGGAATCATCATGTTAGCCGTGCCTCACTGAACAATTTCGGTACTCACAAAAGAGTAGGCTTAATTTACCTGGAACACAGTATACTACATTTCGTCCCATTAATAAAATACCGTGTCACTTAAAAATGTGTAGACGATATATAATAATAAATGTGTGTTTCCATGATGCCAATGGAAGAACAGTCGGAACAGTGGTGAACAGGTGTGCTTTGGCGTGCCCTCTTTGACCGGGAGGTCTTACAGTTGGAGTTCCGTCTGTGTCACGATTTTGGACACTATTTATTCTTAGATTTATTCACCGCTGCCTCTGAAGTAAATCAGCTGTTTCGGTGTCATCCAATCGAAAGGTTCAACGCCACCGTAGTGACGTCACTGTAGTGACGTGTAATGTCCCGATTGCATGGGACCGTAACAACTGCTGACCTAATAGACGCAGCTTTGAAAACATCGCAATACAGATAGGTCGAACTCAGTCGTTGTCTGGGCAAGAATGCTAGTAGTCGGCTGCCCTAATCGGTAGTTTTCGCAAGTTTTTCTGATCAATACCAGGCGAATGCAGGAGCAGTACCCTAACAAAGCGCTACGAACCGCGCGCGATCATTCTTTTCTATTCCTTGTCCTACCCTCACCCCTTACACACACTACCACATATGTCGGGAACTTAGAGCTAGTCCGTAGAATCCCCCATCCAGCGGGGAAAAACACCGCCACCTCCCGTAATAAAAAGCATGCACTAAACTTTAGGGAATGATGTCCAAATACTGTTGTCGCTTCCGGAATCATGAAAGAAACAATAATTTGACGTGCCCCGCCGTGCACGCACCGCCGCGAGGACACGCCTCCCCGGAAACCAGAAGCGTGTAGCAGTGCGGGGTGGGCGGACGCGCGTGTGCCAAGAGCGGGTAAACTGCACGGCCACGACTCGCGTGCTTGCGCGGTTGTAAATTAGCGAAGACCAGCCCGGCAGCCGGCCTTTAGTTTACGTAGTGCGCTATGGGGAACATGCGGCGAAGCCTTGGTAATAGACGACGTGGCTATTGCTGCTTTGCATCTTCCGGCTAAGCCCTTTTGTAACGTGAGCGAGGAGATGTAGCACATGCATCTTGCTATAAATGTGCTTACACAGACTTATTAGAATATACTGTGGACTTCCAGTGTAAAAGGAAATATGGGCAGAGAGGATAATGGAAGATGCCAAGGTTTTTGCCCTTTGCAGAAAGAATAAATTCTGCACTGTCTACGGATAACCGATTACCCGCAATCTGGACAATGAACACAAAATATTGAAGACTATTTTTATCGCTTACCTTACATTCTCCATAATTCTCGTTTTTCCTTCTAACAATTACCCCATATTATTTTTTATGCATTCTTCTCTATAGACTCATTTCTCGATCCGATGCTTCTTTTATTTCTTTTTCATTCTTCAGGTAATTTGTTTATCTCTATCACTATTTGTCCTTTCCACCTCGCAACTTTCAAATTGCGTTTTTTTTTGCTATCATTATGATCTCCTTTTTTTGTTTCTACGTCTCGCTCCCTTTCTCTTCTTTCCTTTTTTTTCTTCTCCCTCTCCGAGTCCCAGAAAGTTTCTCATTATCCGTTGATCAAAAGCATATCCGCAGAAAAAAGCATCTCAGCCTGCCATATAATTTTTCATTTCGAATCCAAACCCAACTGGCCATTTCACGGTTCGTCACGCTAACCTCCCGCCCACCACGCGCCGGGCGGGCGAGCGCAACACGGGAGCTAAACAGCCCGGCTACCGCGTCCCTTCTTCCCGGCGACTCCCGACCCCTTTTGACCTTCTCCTCGCTTTCCCTCGGCGAGTCGCTCTTTTTATATTATTCATAAATAGCGCGGGCGCGCGGACGCTCGGCGAGCGCGCCGACCGCGCCCCTTCCCCCCTCCCCCACCCCCTCCTTTCCCCTCCCACCCACCTCCCCGCCTCCTGAGCATTCGCGCGCGCGCGCGCGGCATCGCACACTGTGACGTCATGCATTTCATTTCGTGACTAACTGGTTTATCTCCGCGCCGCTCGTGCTACGTGAATTATAGCTGCTTAAACAAGAGAGCTCCGAAAAGGTGGAGAGGATGGAAGGAGGATGGAAGAAGGTGCGAACGGGTGAGGAAGAGGAGAGACCGCAGCGGTCGACGAGGGAGCGAGAGACGTAGAGCGAGAGAGAAAGACAGAGAGGGGGAGGAGGCTGGGCGCCGAGAAATATTGATCCTGTAGTAATGACTAATACGTCGGGCTTCTCAATGTTACCGGGCGTACCTCTCGCCTCCCTTCCTCCGGTCCGGTCCTCGCCGAGGCTTTTTATACATTCTTACTATGCGAGGTAGATGTTGTTTTTAAAAATGTTTGGCTTTCATCTCCGCCTGAAATAATAGTACGGTCTAAATTGATGACGCTCTAACTAGCTAATTTAGTCTGTACGTATACATTTACCGGTGGGCTTCAAAGTTCGGCTACGAGCGGGTCGGCCGGCGCTGGAGGAATCGTATTTATTCTGGGCTCATCGCCCGGGCCAGGTGGGAGCCGGTCCGGCGTCTCGAGGGAAAACGCGCCGCCCCGAGAGGGTTTATCACCCCTCCCCTCCCCTCCCCCCCTCCCCTCCCCTCCCCCCCTGCCCCTCAACGTTTCCCCGCATGCGTGGCCGCTGCGCTGGAGGCCCACCCCCTCTGCTGCCCCGACTCCTCGTTCGGTCGCCCCTGCCCCTTTTCCGATACCCGCCTGACTTTGTGTGTGTTCATCTGGCGCTTCCACGTATCAGTACAGCGTATTCACTCTTGCCTTCATCAGCTCGAGATTCCTGTAATGTTACGCTTTTGGAATGAAGTCAAAGAGAATTAGGGGTGGGGCTATTGGAATTGAAATTTTTAGTGTTTTGTATTTTTGCCGATGTATGGTTCTCTTTGCGCAGTATTTTAATAAAAGTAGTGCTATTTTTAAAACTCCTATATTTATTCCTAATTTTTAAAGAAAATACTCGGAGGGATGTCGAAGCTTTTTTAAAGATTTGGTGAATACGAAAAAGATTCTATTTTAATAAAGAAATAATTTGTTACATCTTCTCAGAATTAAACATTTACAGTAGTGATTTTTATTGTAATGTCAGGGTTCTGTCTATACTATTAGTTTGTCTATACTATATGTCTATACTATCTTCTGTCTATACTATATTAGTTTGCTTTATCTAATTCATAGGAAACCTACAAAAGAGAATCATTTTATTTCACGATTGGTTAGGTTAATTTGAAATATATCCCTTTGCACTTTTTTGTGTAAGGAGGTCATTTATAGAAGACTCTGTGGTCAGTGACAGTTATTACTTAACTATGAGATCAGTCACTTCGACGGCATTACTCCGTTATTAATGAATAGATATTATTTTAGGGAAATCTTATCGAAATATTCAAAAGAAAACAAACGTCTTGTACCAAGCAGCTGGGTGATGTTTGCATTAAAGAGTACATTTGTCTCCCCTTGCTTTGAAACTAAGAACTCTCTGAATGGTTCTTTTATAACCTTCTTTCCATTTACCTCCGCATAATATCTCGGTCCTTAGTAGTCGTTTTATAGAATTCTGGCAATGACGTGAATACTCTTTGGCTCTACCCAGGTTGTTTAAGTCCTCTCATTGAGTATTCTCTTTCATATGCTAACGCTCGGCCACGAGCCGAAAAAAACCACGTTATGGAAATATTTTATCAAATTAAAAAGTGCCCGAAATGGCGAACTGCGAGCGTTTTAAGGCGCTACCTATTTTGAAAACGCAACTTTGATTCGCGGGACTATGCATAGAAAATGAGCGCGCCGTGTCACCAACAACGCGGCCCCTACACATGCCCCGTATGTAAAGAGGCTGTTACGCCGTGCCGAGCTTCGCTTCGCATCTCAAGGTTTTGAAATGCAAAGTTGCTACGGCTCATTGTGAAACATTTTAAAAGCAGTCCTCTGCGGCAGGGTCTCCCGCCCTGCTCTCCCCAATCCGTGCCTTCCGCCCCTCTTCCTGGCACCGCGCCTCGGCGTCGGAACCGAGCAACGCTGGGCCGTGGTTGCTGCTAAACCAGGGGTTCCCAACGGGGTCGGCATCGACCCCCTGGGGGGGGGGGGATGAAATTTTGTAGGGTGTCAATGAGTCGAACAGGTGTCACATTTGCTCCTATTCTTTCGTATCTATCGTGCAGTCTCACGAGGGATATTTAGAAAACTCAAGAAATTATAATTATGTATTCAAAACGTACTCTCACGCGCACACGAAATTACTCTCCGCTATACGCACTATAGACATTTTATGGCCTGTCCTTAAAAACACTCCAAACATTTTGTAATAATTTCACAACTTTGAAGATTACAAAATCAGAAGCGGAATCATCTTCGATTACTCAAAATCGAGATTTATACGATTTACCAACGAAACGATCGTCGTACGAAATTATCACTATGGAGGTCTCTTATGCAATTCTTTTTATTATGATTATATATGCTCCATATTACAGAGAAAAACTTTGAGAGATCGATGAAGCAAATAATTTGTTTAAATGGAGTCAATGAAAGACAAAGGTCAATCCCTGGTTTAAACTGTAGGGCGGTGCTGTCTTGGACACCGGTCAGCCAGCCGGATCTAGTCAGGTACGAGTAAAAGGATTCATCGTGGCAAAAATAAACTAATACTATAATCGTTTTTCATTAATATTTGTTTGCCTTTATATAGCATTTGCATGCCCATTATAGCTTATCAGATCTCGGCGGATATACTTTGGGGTGGGGTATTATTTGAGTATTATTCGAAGAAATTACTGAAAGGTGCAGATGTGTGCAACTATAATCTATATTCAGTTCGTAAGTTTAAACATTCAAACTTCAAATAAAATGTCAGCCCCTTGTCGTTTACACTAGACCTGCCCTCCTAAGAATTCACGCACCCTCTTAATAAAAGAATGGCAATTTATACTATTGGTCAAAAGTCCTACAAAAATTCCTAATTTTCCCTTTAGGTACTTATGGCAATTATATATCAAAGGGAAAACAAGCCAAACCATAATTAGTTTGTGAATGTCGAGAGATGCTCATGGCAGCCATGAATACTTAAATACCTGGAGGTCTGTTTTTATTTCGAGATTTCAGTATCAATATGTTCTCAATTTGAAATCGAAAAGCGTCACTAATACATTAAAAACTCTTTGTAATGGTTTTCCCTACAAGTTGAAAACTAAGAAATAAGCAAATGTACGAATGAGTGTTGTCTAATGCACCGTATTTAAATGTTAAATGTTCTTTACCGCTCATTAGAATTTAAAATGTTTTAAAACTTCCTCCCAACCGCTGTTAATTTCGAAATATTTAAAACGACTCTCCAACAAAAAAGTTTGCGTATCCTTGGTGAGGTGTACATGGATATGACGGCACCTTGCACGTCTTCTATATTTTCTGCTTGCGCCTCGACCTGTGCTCCGACCCTCCCTCACCCCCGCACTACCCTCCACCCCCACACTCCGCGGGCATCTCTCCGCACCTACTACCACATCCTCGCATTCTGCACCTCTTTCACTTACCTCGTCCCGCCCTGTCCCATCATGTCCCGTCCTGTCCCGCCCTGTCCTGTCCCGTCCCAACCTGTCCAGCCATGTCCCGCTCTGTGCCGTCCCGCACTGTTCCGCCCTCCCCTCCCTGTCCCGCCCCGTCCCGCCCTGCCCTATCCCGTTCTGGCCTGCCCCGTCCCCTGCCCCGTCCCCTGTCCCGTCATGTCCCGTCCTGTCCCGTCCTGTCCCGTCCTGTCCCGTCCTGCCCCGTCCTGTCCCGTCCTGTCCCGTCCTGTCCCGTCCTGTCCCGTCCTGTCCCGTCCTGTCCCGTCCTGTCCCGTCCTGTCCCGTCCTGTCCCGTCCTGTCCCGTCCTGTCCCGTCCCGTCCTGTCCCGTCCTGTCCCGTCCTGTCCCGTCCTGTCCCGTCCTGTCCCGTCCTGTCCCGTCCTGTCCCGTCCTGTCCCGTCCTGTCCTGTCTTGTCTCGTCCCGTCCTGTCCCGTCCCGTCCTGTCCCGCTCACGCGTCCCCCCTTGTCCAATCCGCGTGCTGAAATTATCTCATTCCTTCCGAAAATCTAAGTCAGTTTAGTGAGTCCTGAACTTGAAGGTGGCGAGGTGTGCTCCCACCCTGCTTGTACAGGCCGCCTTCGCACTCCGTCCTTCCCGCAGTCTCCTCCGCCCTCGCACCTCCGCAACTTGGCGTGCAAATGGCAACACACCAAAAATTACGTCCAAAGCCCGAGGACAACTTAATGGAAACCCCAGACTCCGCTCTTTCCACGCGCGACGAGATAGAGGTAGGGAAAGCGCAGAGGGCAATCACAACCAGAAAGGAGGATCTGGCGGGTAAGTGTTGGGAAAATGAGAAAACACTAGGGCTTCATTCGCGCAGTCGTCTTCATATGAAGATCCGAATATTTCCGGCTTATTCAAACCTAAGTTTCAGAACACATTGCATTAAATTGAATAATGTGAGTTTGTGTTTGCACGGAGCTCCTGTTCCGAGAAAGCAACATGCCTATTCCTTCGACTTCTTGAGGATTGTGTCCCTTGGCTAAACAATATTTGAGTTAAAATTTTGGGCTATGAAAGAGCACATTTTCTTTCATTCGTTATTGCTTGGAGCCTCTTAAAGGCAGCATATTCGTTTAAACACATTAAAAATTAAGTTCACAATTGCGTGACAATACTACGCATGATACATAATATCATGATGCACATACACGTGTCAGGAATAGCGTGATGATTACAAAGAAGCAAGTCGTGCATTTACAGTGCATTATAAACAAGAATCGACAGAAAATGACATTCAACGATATGAAAGGAAATAAAGCTTTTAGGTTCTTTGTTAATTATCAATTCAAACGAGAAATATTGACAGATCCGTCACCGACTCGTCTTTTCATTCTGCACATCGCCCAATCAATTTTTTATTAAGCCACAGTATTCAACTCATCTTCTGGCTACGAACAGAGTCCTCGAGCGAAGGCTGAACCAAACACAAGAAAAAGTCATCACTCACTCAAAATCATCAAAGCCCACCGCCACCGTTGCCATCACCACCGACCCCAACAACAACATCGCCGACGCCGGCGCAGCTGCCGCCATCACCGCCGCCATCACTGCCGCCATCACCGCCGCCATCACCGCTGCCATCACCGCCGCCATCACCGCCGCCATCACCGCTGCCATCACCGCTGCCATCACCGCCGCCATCACCGCTGCCATCACCGCCGCCTTCACCGCCGCCTTCACCGCCGCCATCACCGCTGCCATCACCGCCGCCATCACCGCCCTCACCGCCATCACCGCCGCCAGCGCTGCCGCCGCCACCGCCACGAACGCCGCCACACCAACGTCGTCTCCATCACTGTCACTGTCACCGTCACCATCATCCTCATGGTCACCATCATCGCCACTCCACCAACACTACAACCACAACCGCCACCCCCTACTGCCACTGCCTCAACCACCGTCACCGTCGTCAGCGTCACCAACACCGACACCGATACCAACACCGACACCATCACCACCGACACCACCACCACCGACACTACCACCTCCACCACCACCTCCACCCCCGACATCACCCCCACCACCACCACCGACACCACCGCCGCCGCCGCCGCAACTGCCGCCACCACCACCGACACCACCACCACCACCACCACCACCACCGACACTACCACCACCATCGCGACCGCCGCCTCCACTGCCGCCGCCGCTGCCACTGTCACCGCCGCCACCACCACCACCACCACGGAATCTCCATCCTTCGCGTAAATTCCGCGCAAAGTGGCGCGAATTTTTAGCGGCCTTGTGCCGCGGGGCGGGCTGCGCACCCTGCGCACACTGCTCTCGCGGGCCGCGCTGGATGAGGGCTTTTTTGCGTGGCGCTGCACGGCGCAGCACAGCGTTCTCCCGCGCATTTTGCCCCGCGGCGAAATAACTAAATAATGACGACATATTGTATGTCAGGTCGGCGTGCGGGGGTGTGGCTGCGGGATGCCGCAGGGCGGGACGCGGGAGGGAGGGAGGGGGAGTTGGCAGACGTGCTGCAACGAGACCGCGTGCGTGGGCGGGGTGCTTGGCGCACACAACACATCGCGAACTGTCTGCGTGCGTCGTGATGGGTGAGAATCTTGGAAGTAAACACAAGGTTTGCGCGCTTGACGATTGTTAGCGAGCAGCTGTTTGAATACACGAGATATACGGCGGCCGGATAGTTTGATTTGTTTATCCATCATGTTTCTAAATACGGGATTTTTCTATGAACTTTCAAGGGACGTGCATGGCCCGTGGGATGTTGAGAAAGTCGTGGCATATTATTGTTCGGATTTCACATTCAGTTGTGGGTTTATCACCGATGGATCTAATGTATTGCAATGCACTTAGTACGGAAGATAATATGTTTCGTTAGATTTCCCAGCGCACCGGTGAGAATTAATAGGGCAAATGCACACAACTACATAACAATGTAACTTTTAATAATTAAGGGTTATGCATTCATCTGTGTGAATCAATGAAGTTAAGACAACCTACTGTTAAGAGCAAGGGCAGAAAAATACTATATTTAAACTTGTCATCTGTAAGCAATCTCTGGGTTCAACAAGGCGGCTGCATCTTCTCAGAAATCTCGAATTGTTTTATGTTATTTCACTATGAATCTGCTTTTTAACGCGTCTAATGCCTACGCACTTCATTCAAACTTTTCTCACAAGTTAATTTGGTTATTAGTCCGTGGTAGAGAACGGCATTGGTATAATAAGAAATTTTCAGCAGTTCGAAATGTTGCGGTTTTGAATTATTGATTTGACTTGTAGGTATGTAGCTGAAGGTGGCAATTCGCATTTGCGACTAGCGTTGAATATCATAAGTTGGGCTGCAAACACATTTTACTTCTTTCAATCGCCCTCCGAAACACATTCCAGATTCTTCCTTTAAAAAAACTAGCAATATTTTTTTTTTATATTTGAATTCCATCTATTATTCCACAAATCACTTTAAAGAGCCCACCTAATTATTCGTTTTTCAACTCAGAAAGACTTCGTTACTTTAAATACGCCTCGTTATTCTCTCGCAATACCACCTTCAATCCCACCTAATGCCCCCTACACACATCATGGACACAATACTCGTTTACACGTTACAATTTTGCAATGCTTCAGCAAACCTGTTAGCGCGAATTTCACGGCCGAACAAAGAGGCACCGGGCAGCGCATTTCCTTCGGCGCGGACCAAAGCGTTCGTTGCGCCAGCGGCGCGGCGCGGCGGGGCGGGGCGGGGCGGGGAGGCGCGGAGGGCAGGGTGGAGTGGCGCGCGCGTGGCGGGGCGTGCGCTCGGCCGGGCGCGAGTTGGCAAGCACGCGAGCGCGGGCGCGCGCGCGGGCGAGCGAGCGAGCGACCGTGCAAGCGCGCCTTCCAAATCCTCGTTAATGAACGGAAATCTGTTGTGAGAACCGAGGCACTGATTGACAGGAAAGCTGATTGATGAGCGGATAATGCTGTACAATTATGGCGTCGTTTGCATTGCAATTTCCACGGGCGAGAGCGTCGGGCCCCGACGCAATGCCGGGGGCGGCGGCGGCGTTGTCCGCGACGGTGCCGACCAACAACGCTGATCAGCGCGTGGTTTGCGAACGACGCGCGGCCCGCGCAGTCTCCCGACGCGCTGCTGATTGCGATGGTTCTGGTCGATGCGCTGGGCGAAGCGGCGACGGGACACCCGAGATAATCGCATTTCCTACCGGAAGTTTTTTTACTGTCCCGTTCACGTGCCCGCTTGTCGAATGCGCAAACAGCGTCTCCCAGGTTTTGCGGGAAACACGCTCCGTTCTATTCCATGCATTCCATGACTGTGCAAGTCTAGAATTTACCAGGTTTCGATAGCAATAATACATTTAGGCGCATCATTAGTTTTTTGAAGTGAATTTTTCTAACATTGGTTTCTAACCGTGTGTTAAGGGTACATACCCATGTATAATTATTATTGAGGTAGAACCTGATAATCCAACTTCCAGAGGCAATAATGAAAAATGAAACCGTCGCGACGGAATGAAAATATTCATAATCCTAAGGTACTTAGCTAGAGATATCTGTTCGCCTGAACAGAAAGTAACGTCATACGCATATAGGTCAAAGTATATAAGATATATACTGTAAGAGAACTCGAAGAAAATAAAATAAGCTTGAATTATTTGTAATAATTGAAATAACTTTTGTTGAACTTTTGCAAATTTCCAGATAATTTAATTAAAATTTATCATTTCTTCATAAGAAGACTTAATTTTACGGTTTTAAGTTGGTGCATTTTGTGTTAATACAATGCTCAACAACAAATTTTCTGGTAACTTTTTTATAATTTTAAATATATTCAAATTTTAAAAATATTTCTCTTAGTGGTTTTTGGAATTTATTCAGGAGTTTGTAAGTTCCGAAGACAGACGCGAGAAAGGATGTACTTGATGCAATAAACGAGTAAAGCTTTAAACTAAAGAAAGACAATTTACATAATACAACAATATGCGGAATATTCAGTTGTAAACCACCGTAAGACTAATCCACGAAGGTGAAAAAATGATGAAGATTCAAAATGATTAAGGAGAAAAAAAACAATGAAGTTGAAGAGACAAGAGGTTAGCGATCGATGATCTGTTGCACGAGGAGAAATAAAATATCAACATTGAGGTTTTTCGTACTACACAGTCTGACGAAACGAAACCTGCACCGGAGAGAACAGAAGAAACGCGAAATAATGGGTTTCACCTCCGGCGGCAGTGCGGGGCCCACGGGCGGTCATCGGGTCATCGCCAATCGAATAGTTGTTTCTCTGGGCAGGGTGCTGAATGCCGCGCGCCGTCGCTGGGTGTGCCCGCAACCCCTTCTCATTCCTCTCCGCGTAGAGGAACCATCAATAAACAGAATCCGTTTACACCCACTAATTGTCACCCACGTTACTAATGCCGCTGTTCCTACATAAATGCATGCACCTCTTCCATTGCCGCTCGGATGTGTCACCACCGCCACGGACTGCAGCTGTTCCATCTCCGCTGTATCCTCCCACTCCTTCCTGTCTCTTCCTCTCCATCACCTCCACCTCCACCGACGCCATCGCCGGCTGCTGGTCCTGTCTGTTCTTCTCATTATCTTCCTTCTCCGTACTCTTCTTTTCTCTTTCACTTACTCCTCATTCTCCTCCTCCTCCTCCTCCTCTTCCCCCTCCGCCACTTCGTCCCCTAGAGTAGGCCTCCTCCCCTACCGTCTCCTCCCGTCGCCTCATTCACATGGATGGAGCAAGCCGCCGCCGCCGCCGCCGCCGCCACCGCCACCGCCACCGCCACCGCCGCCGCGTGCCGCCTCGCTCGCGCGCGCGGCGTCTCGAGGCAAACCTGTGCGCTGGCCCTGGCGCGGCTAAATCGGGCGGCGCCGCGGGCGCCGACACACGCCTCCGCCTCCACCTCCGCCTCGCGAGCGCCGCTGCTGCCGCCGCCACCGACGCCCCAGGCCCCGCCGCGCGGCGCCGCGACGCCTCTGGAAGGCGCGTCGGCCCCCGGGAGAGACGGTTTCCGGGTGCTCGAGACCCGCTGCGGCAGCACCCGCCACCGTCACAGCCACAGCTACCGCCACCATCGCCGCCATCATTGCCGCCGCCGCCACCACCACCGCCGCCACCGCCGCCACCGCCACCGCCACCGCTGCCACCGCCACCGCCGCCACCACCACCGCCACCGCCGCCGCCGCCGCCGCCGCCGCCGCCGCCACCACCACCACCACCACCGCCGGAGACAACCGCAATGTGCAGTGCCTTTGGCATTGCCCTCGCCAACCCCGCCGTCCGCGGAATCCCCACTATAGTCACTGCAACAGCCACTGCTGCTGCTAGCCTTCTCATTATCGTCACTCTCTTCTTTTCCCCCTTCCTCCTCATTATACTCCTATTTCGTCTCTTCCTACATGTTCTTTTCATTCTCTTCCTCCACATTGTTCTCATTCTCTTTCCTCATTCCACTCCTCCCCCTCCTCATTCTCTCCTAGCACCTCTGACCCCTTCTCCTCTGACCCCTCGTCCTCTTTCTCCTTTTCCTTTTTTGCCTTCATATGCTCCTGCTCCTCCTCTTCATCCAAATCCATCTTCATCACTTACTTCTTTCTGTCATTCATTCTCCATAATCTGTTCATTCATTTTTCCTCTCAATTCCTTAACTTTCACATCCTCGTCCTTTTTATAGCACGGCTGATGTAGACGTAGCTCTTAGCTACCTCTACCTCAGCTTCACACGTTGCTCTCCCGCTTCTGTCACTCATGTCATTGTCACTCTTCACATCATTTAACTGTGACAACCACGCCCACTTGCGCCTGCAACACTCCACTTCCGTTACCACCACCGCCAACTCCAGCGATCACCGTTGCTGTCACCAACAAGCTGCAAGAGTTTATCCCCCTCCGCACGTGCCTCGCTCTGGTGGTCAAGGCGGCTCGTGTCGCCTCAAAAACCACATCCGGCCCCAGTCCATCGGAAATTTTAATTAGTTGGAAATTTAAGAAGGAAAATCCTGTTGAATTGACACAGGATATGTAATATGTAGGACGTAATTTTTCTGTTTGGCTCAAGGTACAAACATCCTCAAAAATCACCAATAAAAAATGAATTATTGTATTTAAAGGAAGCAATCCTTAACACATAAAGTAAAACCATGTTAGAATACGTAATTAAATACTAGTTTCAGTACTGCTAAAGACTTCCGATATTTTCATTACGATTAATATGTTGTGCCCGACAAAAGATCAAGAATCTATATTTTTCCACAACTCTCCAGTGTTTCGGTCGCACCGTGTATTTGGTGAAGCACATGCTACGCAGCAAATGGAAAAGTCTGTTGAGAGGCAGAGATTGACGCCAGTCCATTCTTCTATTTTGTCAATTCCAGCACAAATAGAAATAAAAATGTGACTCTGACAATAACACTGTATCTTTCACAATTGGAAAACTCGGATACTAGTAAAAAAGGAAAACATTCTTCAGCGTTATTGGGTAGAATAGTATTAAAAAATGTATTGTTCGCTTTCAATGTGGATTAAAATGACGAGAATACGAACGAAATCACAGACAACCGCAATGTTTTTCTGTAATATTTCCCAATATGATAGTATTGTAATAATGAATGTATAACTCTCCAATTTCAATAGATCCATT
The DNA here is from genome assembly GCA_011170035.1 of Teleogryllus occipitalis. Taxonomy (NCBI): domain Eukaryota; kingdom Metazoa; phylum Arthropoda; class Insecta; order Orthoptera; family Gryllidae; genus Teleogryllus; species Teleogryllus occipitalis. The sequence continues at coordinate 159,388 of BLKR01000212.1, read as the reverse complement.
TAATAAATTTCATCAAATTTCCCTAATAATTTTTCTCTGCTGAAACTTCATTGACGTTCACCTCTCCTCGGGATCACGGAAAATTGGGTAAATATTATTTGAATTTTAAGACCATGAATGTTTTGGCCATCCTGATTCTACGAAAATGCGGATGATCATTATCTTGCCCGGCCTAACCTGGATGAATCCATATCGTGAGAAACAGTTCAATGCGAATCGGTGACCTTCTTAGATGCTCGGGGAGTTCTATTTATCGAAACGGAAAAAAAATGAATCAGGGAAATATATTACGGAATTTGACTCGGTGAATATTTTGCCACCGGCCCGAGGTGGCGCAGGGCATCAACTGTTACTCCAGTCCCTGTGATCGGAAGATCCTAGGGTTCGAGAACCGACAGTGGTAAGATTATCAACACCAGCTATATAGCTAGGTCGAATTCAGCCGCTGTAGGGGGGGTGAATTCTAGGGCCGGCTGCTCTGATCGGTAGTATTACGAGGTGTCTACGATTAACTCGAGGCGAATGCCGGAGCAATATCCCAACAAATGGGCCACAGACGGCGCGCGCTCTTCCTTGCCCTATACTCACCTCTTATTTACACATATATACATGCGCTGTACTACCACACATGTCGGAAGACCAATGGAGAGCTTAGAGTTTGTCCCGGCTGGGGCAGTGCCCCACTGGTGGGAGATACCTGGATTGGCAAAAGCTACAATCTAGCGAATACCGGCGCCGGATCCCACAATCCAACGGGGGAGATCCCCGCCGCATTCGCATGGTAAAACATTAACTAAACTTAGAGGACTAACCACCATCACAATTGTCGCATCCGGAAACTCGAAAAAATGACTGAATCAACATGTTGGCCATGTAATTTCATCTGTTCTGTGTGCGAGTATGCGTTTCGTGGCGTGATTTGCGCAGCCTAGCATATACGAATGCATAAGGCTTAGAAACTGTTCCTTGCTGAGCTATGCTGTCCGCTGGGCCTCGAGGGGTGAGTTCCCGACAGTAGTGCGCCCAGTGCCGCAGCTCTAGCGCCCGGAGACATGCCTTGTCAGCCTAGATAATCGCTGTTGCACGTGGCACGCACTGCTTGACAACGAACGGAAACACCCAGACATATCTGAAATTTTAATTCTCTCTGACGTCCCCGAGGAGATGGATATGGGCGGGAACTCGCACCACGGTTGGACTCTGGGTAATCACTGCTTGCATAATTCGTATAGGACAAAATCGTCTCTTACGTCACGTCCATGAATTCAAAGGAAGATGTATTGTAAATGCGTAGTGATCGCATGGGGAAAAGCTGGCGTTGTGTTTGAAAACCCAAATGGATCTCATATTTTACCTTCCATGTCCCTGAGGAGACGGATGTTGGACGGAGTTGAGCAGCTGAACCGCCATGGTCGCCGAGGTGGCTTCTGGGTCATTGCTGCATGCATAATTTGGAAGGGCAAACCCTAAACGTATGTAACTATCATGAATTCAAAGCAAGATGTATTGTAAAATTGTAATGGAACGCGGATAAGATGGGGTTATTTTGACCTTCTTCCTCGCATTCAAAACATTTTTGTTTTGTCGTGGGAATGTTCCACGTGGTAATAATTTGGGAAGAAGCTTATAGCACTCTCATTGTCCCCGAGGAGATATATTTGAGGTGACCAGGTGGACAATGACTGATGTCTCGATTTAACTTTTCTTTCATCTCTTCATGTTTAATTCGCAAAGAACAAAATTTGCAAACTTACAATAACCCATGTTCATGAATTCAAAGAAAGATTTACTCTAACTGCGAAGTGATCGAACGGGGAATAAATGACTCTGTTTTGATATTCTCCTTCGTTTTAGCCTAGCAAGGAGTCCGTAACATTCCCATTGTCCTCTATTTTCCACATTGATGGTATCATATGCTCAGTTTCGACTAATGATGTTGTTTAGGACTCAAAATTGTAAGTTCGAAAAGATAAGAACGAGTATTAATTTTCTTGACTGCAGAATTGCCGTAATTTCGAAATCATATTAATTGAAAAGCGTTTCTTCTTGAGTGCAGTGTAATTATATGTCTCATTACCAACGAAAACATCGAGAATATTAAATGATCTAAGCATCGACGTTTGCGTGCTACTATTTGATGCCTTTTAACTCCCTTGTGTGATTAGCGGATTGTCCTATCAAACAGTATGGAGGTGCACCCACTAATTCACTCCGAGGATCCGTCAGTTGGAATGAACATGAATGAGCTCTTATGTTATTTTCTTTGCCTGTCGTGAAATTGAGAGGTTAGAAACCACTTGACCTTTGCTTAATAGAATTGCGACTCAAGTTACCGAGAAGAAACTACCGCTAGATGAAGTTATATCGTTAAATTAATTCCAATAATAACGTTAGGCAAATTGAAGCGCGTTCTACATAAGGAATGCTCCAATCTAAAATGATCTTGAAAGGAGATAGTAGACTTCGTTTCAGATCTGTATTAGTTTTCAAATGGTATCACAGACCGGCATCAAGGATGGAAAGACCTGTGGCTGCCTGGTCATACCGACAACTGCCTTCGCGTTTTTGCTTCCGGGTGTGCATAATAACGTATGCAGTATTAATTTCCTAGTGCCCTCGGGCTGTCAATTGAAATATGTCGAGAGGTTTCATTTTTCGAGTGGTAGTAGCACGACTATTGGGGGTTGAGTCAGACCGTGTGAGAACAAATTCATCCCGTGTGAAATCAGACACCCTATTTTCTTATACATTGAATATTAGATAATTTACGCAAGACATTAGTGATTATCTTTAATTATTTTGAGTGTATTCATTATATCGAATGTGAATAACATTTAAATTCTTGATAAGGGTTTGAATTGAAAATCTAAAATCATGTCATGGAAAAATAAGTGTATATAATATGCAATAAATTATTTATGTTATTACTAATTATAAGTTTCCTTGATTTAAAATAACGTTTTTATTCTACAAATACGTATCCTCAATCTAAAATAAGCAGGCACACATCTTTATTTTCTTTTAAAACCATTAAATATATGAAGATATATTTATATTACCGCATCATTTATGCACTGCATTGAATTTTTTTCTGTTTTATGCAATTTAATCAAATATTTTAAAATACATTTCCTTTTATTTTGTCTCAAAAGCTGTGCACATTCTCACTCCGCATAAGTGATCCGATAACGAACAATTTTATTGCGCGAGGGAAAATTATAATTCCACTGTAGAGCAGGGAGCAGTTGCACGTCTAACGATAATTCCAGCGTCGAAACGAAAATTTCGCCCTAATCGGTTCAGCGAGTTGAGAAATACGCATAACGCGTAAAAACACGTTAACTTGCATGAGGGCCTCAACCAACTCAGTAGGGACACCGGAGTAGCGACGCGAACAACACGCAGCTCCAGCGTTCCTGGACGGGTGTGTTGGCGGGAATAATGAGAGACATTTTTACATTTGCAGCAACTCCAAATCCGAAAGCCGCCTCCGTTGCGACTATGGCACGCTTTACAGCGGGCAACGAGGAGCAAATTAAAATACTCGCTACAACTCGCGCTATGTCAAGCGCCATGTATTCCTCTCCCCCTCCCCATTTGTGGTTTGTCAAAACAATATTTTACGAACTGGGAGACGCAGGAAGTTGCTTCGAAAATAGCAAAAATTCGGGCTGTCGTTTGTTGTTGAAATAACTGCCGTTGAATGCAATACTGCTGCTTTGATCTATCATCGGGCTGTGTTGAGTTAAAGTATACGAGAAACTGAGTACTGAATAAGTTTTCAGGTTCCCGATGGTTTTAATGATAAAGAAAGTAATGACGATGGAGATGATGATGATGATGATAATAATAATAATAATAATAATAATAATAATAAATACATATTAAGAAATTTTTATTCTGTACATTTAATACATTATGTTGTAGTACAGGTAATATATTTAAAATACACGAATTAAATGTAAATAGGAGATTGTCAGCAAATGGATTATGAAAAGTAAGGGAAGTCATTGACTTCAGCAACTAATACGCATTTATTAACTGAAAAACTTGTCTCTTCAAATCCTAATCTCCCCATAAACCATAAAACGTCAGAATCTCCTGAAAAACACACACACAAAAACTTTTCACAATTCGCAAAACAGATCAGCATCAGACATTGGAACGCACAAACGAATTTCGCAGTTGATGTTTCATAACATTAACGATTCGACTAAATATATATTTAATTGTTGAAATTAACTTCTTTAGTTTTTATTGCAATTATATTGTTTATGACAATATCCTAGTATTTAATTTGCATCTCGGATAGTGAATGATTTTCTGACCGTTGTTCAATTTGATTACAATTGTAACGTATAGTCTTTCCATGTTCCGACGTCCGAGACGAAGCCAGCGGTGCTAGCCGAATGCGTTTACTACGCTCCGTGAAGTCACGAAGGTTAAGTGCATTCGAGACTCGCGGGTTCGTGGTTGGCTGACCGGCCAGGAACCCCGGGATCTAACGCCTTCGAGCCCCTGGCCGAAGGGATAAAGGGCACTGACTGACTGCGACGTGACGAGACTTGACATATATTAAAAGTAAAGCACATTAATGGAGGATTAGGGGCTTGGAGACGCGTTGCGTCAAGGTGTAGACCCTTCCGCCGGCGTCATCGGGCGTGGGCCCAGCCGCTCTCTGCCTGTTCAGTTTATTGCCGGCGAGTCGTACACGAATCACTTCATGGCCCACGTGCAGCACGCGTGCAGCACGCGCGTGAGCAAGCGACGCCCCCCCCTCCCGCGTTGGGACGGCTGCGGCGGCGGGCGTCCGCACCCCACCCCCCCGGCCCCTCCTTCCGGCCACACACCCTCCACCCCCTCTTCCTCCTACCCCCCCGTCCCCATGCGCGTCCGCGCAAACGCCGCCACACAAACGCGAGAGCGACTGGGTCGGCGGCAACGGCGGCGGCGGCGGCCGCGTTGGCGGTGGCGTCGAAATTTTCCATTCCAGTACCCATGTCAACGGGCTCACAAATTCGATCAATTAGACAGATTGCGCTCGGAATGCGGTTCGCTGATTGTGCACGCCGATGGGCGCCGCGCGGCGTCGACCCCGCGCCGGCCCCGCCCCCACCCCCGCCCCCGCCGTCGCAGATGCGACGCCCGCCACGCCGACGCCCCCCAACGCGCACTGCCCGACGGCCTCGCCGCGGGCCGGCGCGTCGCGACGTCTGCGAAAGAGCGTGAACATCATACATACAAAATTGCATTTAAATTTTAAAACACGATGTGTCAAGGAGTGGAACCCCGTATTTGGGAAGGGTTGCCCGCGCACCTTTTAATTTTAACGACTTCCTGCCGACATTCTGTCGTCGCAAGGGGTACTGATTTTGTGTATCTTCTTCTTCTAAACCTTATCCCAGTTTGTTGGGGTCGGCTTTTCCGATCGCTACTCTCCAGGTGTTTCTATTTTGCGCCATATCCATTGTTACACCACACTTATCTTCCCTAACACAATCTCTCCCTTTCTTCTTTCGGCGGACCCATGCTCGTTTCCCAGTCTGTATTGATTCCACTTCGCGGGCCACGTACTCTAAAGGTCTTCTCATAACATGCCCAAACCTCTGAAGTCGCGTATGCCTAGAACAATCAAGTGTAGTATACTACCATGTGTGCATATGGTGATTGTGATGGCCATGCTGGTTGCGTATTAACCTCCCGGGCAAGGTTACTCGTTTCGTGTGCAGGTGAAATGTCATCACATCTCATGAATATCTTGTCACAGCACCTCCTACTTTTAGGAAAGATTTGGAAAGAAAAAACAAACAAAACATCAAATGTTTGTCTTCGTGCTTACTACGTTTCATGTAAGGAAACTAATCAGAATTACCTAATCACCGAAAGCCCGCGATCGTGACTCTGGTCGTCCCATCCCACAATGTTTTAATATGGTCCATCTGTATACATGATTTTTTTCAATACGACGAAGTTTTATATACTTTTCCACGAATGCATTGTTGAAATTGACTTATAATTGAATGGAAAATATAATTCTGAACTGAGGCAGAGGCGTGTCAATTGAAAAATCCGCAAAGGGATTTCAGCGTAAGATGACTCAGATTTTAAAGCCGATTAAAATTTTGTAAACACTTTCCCAGAATACAGCCCAGTTTTTTTTAACCAAAAGCAGTGTTGAAAAGAAACTGTTATTTCCATTATGTTACTATTGTCGGCCTACAGCCCCGTAGTAATTAAAAGCAAACAAATCTGTATCTAGTTATTTGCGAGTAGATGCATTTAAAAGAGATAACAAATTTTTAACTACTGATGTTATTTATAAACATTGGAGATGAAACCATTGAGTTACATTAAACATCGTAGTGATTTGTCCCCTAAAAGCGGTCTTTTTTAACTTATTCTAGAAGGTATTTTCATTTTACTCTGCTTTCTGAACGAATTTTAAAACAGTTGAAACCTATTCCAAATTTCACACGTTTGTTGAATATATTTTACATTCTTTATTAGGGTATTTATTTTCAAACTTCTATTACTTCTCTTGGTCTACAAATCTGCAAAAACTTCTATTATTCTTCTTTTCCATCCGCGAAATGCGTGATGGCGGCAAACCTAATATCTTGCTCGATAAAAGAGAAAAATGGCGGATCGGGCGACATTTGAACGACAAGCTACTAAACAGTCTGTTTTCGTATTATTGACAAAGAAATTTATGGAGCGCCTGTAACGAAAGAGGATAATTATCTACTCGCACTTAAAATTAAAATGTCACATGAGAGAGCCTATTGAGATCTGCTTGTGGAAAACAGTTCTTGTGAAACATTCGATCTAATTACACTGCAATTCTTCCAAACGAGTTACGCAACATAGCAGTTTCAATACTGATGTTCATGTAACGGAAATTTTATAATACATTTGTAGAACATTAAGAGATCTTTTTTTGCGTTGAAAACGAGCAAAGTTCATGCAAAGAACATAACTGTATGTCTATAATACAGATACATCTGTAAATTATATATCTATTGCGGTTAAGTATTGCATTTCTTTCTACACGCTTAAAGCACACTACATGAAGTTATATCGCCGAGAACACATGATGTTTCTCAAGAAAATGGCAATTCACTCTGAACACTTTTTGTATCACTTCACGAAAATTTAGCGAAATTTAGTGTTGGCCATTGGGTAATAATGGCCAACAATTCCAGTAATTTACAAAATCATGTCAATTAAGTTAATGTATTTCTATTTTTAAAAAAATAGAATGGAAACCACATGGAAAAGGATGAAATCGCAGGTCTGGAATTCACACAATCATCCCAGATCTAAAGTAGTGGGAATGCTCGGCATATCAACATTAGTCCTCTTAGTGTTTCAACAACACTCCTCTTAGTGTTATTACTCAACCACTATATTCTTAAAAAATGCATGGCATTATTCAAAGATATAAAATTGATGGAAAATTGCATTGAGAAATCTCTGGTTTACATGTTGGATGTTTATGGCAGGTTCGAAAATAAATTTGAAGTGTTGCAATTTTCAAAATTTAAGATTTAATAAAAGTCGAATCATTACCATATTTTGAAATACTTTTTCTTCAATTCGAGCAAAAAATAAATGAAACAATTTGTAGCCATTATTAAAAAATATTGAAAATATCACAAGGGCTTTATGTTAAATATTCCTCAAAATAAAAATCTCTTCTTGATCACCGGAACAGGATAATTAAATATTACATCTGACGTGTTTACCAAGTTTCAGCTCAAAGGCTTCTAAAGAGTTAAGAGTAATGCGTGACATTTTCTTCCTTCCATCCATCCATCCACTCAGGCATCCATCCATTCGGGCATCCATCCATCCATCCATCCACCCACCCAAACAGACATCCTGGATTTTTGGGGTACAGAATTGCTTGTTTAAAATCTCTTCGCACCTGCATCAATTTTAACCATATTTGGAACAACTAGGCCTATCTCTTGACGCGTGTGCGAAGTTACAGCTCAAAAGAACATAAAAGTGTTCTTTATCACCCAAATTTCCAGAACATATTGTCGAGGTCATTCCAAAACTTTTCCTGCCTACAATATAGTACAGGGCGAAAAAGTAAAAATGAAAATTTAATCTCAGACAACGTCCCTATGTACACAATGTGCAAATTCAAATTTACATTCTGAAGGCCAGGATTCATATAAGACTACTCGGATGATTTCCCGCAGGCATCATTCGCCGTTCTCCTTCATCAGGCCACCACCGTGCTCGTATGATCTCACCAGTGCGAGAGGAGCAAAAACGAAGAGCTCGGGTCCTGCCGATTTGGCAGGCGCGGCCGTCAACGCCTTTTGATGGCGGGCTTAAAGCCTCAGATTACAGTTCCGACAGCGCCACTGGGAAAATATTATTGCACGAATATTAAATCCGCAGTTGCTGCTGCCGGCTGTGCTAAAGGTGGATCGCCCTTCGCAGCCACCGCCGTCACCCCATCGCCCCCACCGCCGCTGATATTGCTTCCGCAACCATCACCACCACCAGCACCAACACACCAAACTCCCTACCGTCACTACATTCTCTCTTTCCGCTCACGTGTACTCCCTCACTGCTAGTATTTTACAATTAACGCCTCTGCAATATTTCCCTATGAGTCTCTCCGCATGTGCATTTTTATGATATTCACGATCACTCTTTATTAAGGTAGAAAAAATATTCCAGTGTGCATCGATACTGCATTCTCAATTTCCTCTTCAAACTATCATTCACACTTGTCCCAATCGTACCTCTACATTCCAATAGCATTGATATCGTCAGTTAACACGCGTCATGCCCTTTTGTTCATCTCTCTATTGTTCTCTCTTCCTCTCTTTCTCTCTCATTCCCCGTTTTTTGCCACGCTTTCTACTGTTTTTATACCAATCCTCTACTCTTATAATTCCTCGACAAATAATACTCTCAATAATATTCTGAAGTTCGTGCCTCTAGACTTATAAACTACTCCGATATTTTGCCAACCTGCACACCATTCTACCTCTAGAAATCTTTCCTATGCTGTGCCAGTGCTAGGCATGGTTAGTCCGGACGATCGCCTGGGGTCCCGCAAGTCAAGGGGCCTGATGGTGAGACTGATGGAGAATATTAGTAGAAAATTGAAAAAGAAGTTAGAACTCGAGAAAATCGTTATTGTAATTTTGTAAATCGCGGTACAGTAATCTGATATTTCATCAAACTTTCAATTAATTTTTTACCTTAAATAGTTAACTCAAGTCTTTGCTTATCAGGCAGGATTCCATGAAATGAATCGATGCTAACATTGAAATAGGTTCTACTGAAATTCACATTTATTATTTCATGTATTTAACCATAAGTGATATTATCAATCACTAATTAAATACAACAAATTATTTTTGCGTTTTAAGCTCACCGTGGGAATTGTATTATTTGCTCACTAAAAACTTTAAGTTAAAAATTTTATTTAAAATATATTTCCAAAACCTTTTTCTAGCTTAAACATTGCACTTTTGTGATTCGATGAAATAAAGTAACTCAAATAGTTTCTTGTTACAACTTTCACATTTTCAATTTTTCGTGGCGGCGGGGACGGGGGCTGTGTGTCATCATTGTCCCGGGCCCAAAATTGTCTTCCTATGAATATATTCGCCGCCGTGACCGCACCATTCTCCTCCGCACGCCTCTTGTCATCCAGCAGCAGCAATCCGTTCTGCCAGGCTTTCCTATCGTTGCCACTCGCCGTGCCTTTCAGCGCCGCTCCCCCCGCCGCCTCACCCGCCCGGCCGACGGCCCCGCGGATTCGCCTGCAGCGTCTACCTCTATATCCCGCGCCGTCCACGCCCGTGTTATCTTTCACTGCGTACCTGAGCCGGCCAAGTAGCAAAATGAGCCGGAATATTGAAGCAGTGGCCGCCTCCCTCTCTCTCTTGGAAGCCGGGATGGCAGAGGCGTGGGCGGGAGGGGATGGCGGGGCGGCAGGGAAGGGTGCGCTTGCGCACGCGGGCGAGTGCGCGCGCGGTCGCGTGTGTGCGTGCGCGTGTATATGTGTAAGCTATAATGAAGCGAGAATCGGCCGGCTACATATATTGTAGCCCCATCATGTACTCCGCTACAACGGAACAATAATTGACCGCATATCGCCGCGGGCGTCGCCGAGGGGGATGCTGCGTGCAGCGCATGGCGGTGGAGGCGGCGGGGGCCGCGGAGGCGGAGACTGGCGCTGATGCGTGGCGCGGACGGCGCGGGGGCGGCGTGGCGTGGAGCGAACGCCAGCGCGGCGCGACAGAGAAAGACAGTCGACCGCCCCGTGCGCCGTGCCGCCCCGCACGAGGCAACCCTCCGCCGCGAAAGAGAAAGAGCGACCCGGAGCCGCTCAACAAGACGCGGGGCGGCGAGGGCGAGGCGGGGCAGCATACGGGGCGAGGTGGGCGGGGCGGGCCGGGAGGGGAGGGTCGGGCGGAGGCGGGGCGCGAGAGAGAAAGGATGCTGGCAGAAGCGCAACTTCCAAAAAGCAAACACAACTCGGTTAATTGAGAGACGAAACTCTACGATGCCGTGGCTAAATTGCTATATGCCTAAGCCTATATACCTTTTATGCGCGTTATAAGAGAGACGGCGGGGAGGTTATACATATACATACTACATCCAAGCCCAGAGAAAGCCGGCGCGGCGAGATGGAGCGACGTCGGGGGCTAGGGAGAAAATTGGTATACCTTGCCTTCCCCTTTTCCATCAGAGAGAACTCTCCGAATTATCCTCTTTTTACCCCCGCATAAACGCCATGTTCTCTGTGCCGCGCGCAGGTATTTTGACTCGGCGGAAACGGGCGTTGTATTTTACGAGTGAACATGCGGCGAGGAAGAGAGGCCGTGCCCTCACCATGGAAGTCGGCAATTGTAATAGCAAAACCAAATTATTGCGCGGACCTACGAGAGCGCACGGGGGATGTGAATGGAGACGCAGTGGTCAGGGGATGAGGCGAGATGGGGTGAGTGGTGGGTGGTGTTTTAGAATGAAACGGAATGTTCCCGGCGAGGCGAGGCGCGGGGAAGAGTGGGATGGGAGACGACGGCGCAAGAGAAGCTTTTTTCCGAAGCGAACTTGATGCGGTCGTTTGAGCACTTGAATACGCTTGGCCGTTTGACGAACACTACACAACAGTGTGGCCGCGGGGAATGAATGAGAATGAGGGATGGATAGGCCTGACCTATCCTGCGATGACAGTATGCGCTTCTGAATAGTATGTCGAGAAGTACGCACATTGTGGACGGTTTTCGCACAAGATACATAGATGGGTCGAGTTCAATCACTTTCCGGGTCGAATTCAACCGCTGTGGAATTCTAGGGGCCGGCTGCTCTGATCGTTAGTTTTCTGTGATTTTTCCGACCGATACTAGGCGAAGGTGGGAGTAGAATGCTCACATACCAGCCACGAACCGAGCGCAATTATTTTTGTCTCATCTTCCTGCCTTGGCTCAATTACCACCAAAATCATAGAGGTTGTCTCAACTGGGGCTATGGGAGATTCTTGGAGGCAGCAAACCGACGAAAACAAAGGATATTTCAAAGCATTCCATTATACTTGCATATCAGTAATAATTGAATTCTGAACTACTGTGCTGTAGAAATATTGCATTCGTATAATGTAGTACGTTTCTTTTTAAAAGAATCATTTACTACCTTACCAGTTTATTGCCTTTCTAATCTGCAATTTTTCTTTTTATATTCAATGCGATGGATTATAAAACATGAAATAAAAATTATAATTGTTTTAAAAATTACATTCCTGAATTAACATTTAATTAGTGACCAATTAAATCCTTTCGAATATCTTCCAATTTGAGCGTTTTGGTGGGTAATTGATTACAAGAATAAAAAGTTCGAATATTTAGTTCCTATTTTTCTTTAGACTCTTCGCTCCCTTGATAGTATTGAGTGAATTACACTTGCTCATTTTTCTCACACAATAGCGTGTGATGACAACGACAGCTGGAGCTATTTCCTCGTTCATCGTCTCAGAATTAATTAAAGGACTACCGCATACGTATCAGACAGACGCCGCCTCTGTAAGTACAGTTGCCATGTCAATCTGTCTCCATTGCCAGTCCTCGTTAATTATATCTCAAAGAAAAGCGATTGCCGTCACTTAGAGCTATGCTAATTTCTGCATCGTCATTGCCTCACATTGGTGAAAGTTTCGAATGATATTCTTTGGATTGTAAGCATAAATACGTTACAGCCGCTACGTGTATTATTAGAGATGGCTTTGTAATAAAACCACACTTCCAGGACTCATGAACTAGAGGATTCAAATTGTGCTATAAATGGTCTCCCACGCAGCCTTTTTAGTACTACATTTCATATGAGGGCATTCTGAACATTCCTCATTTGTATACTGAAGTCGCACGTGCTTAAATTCACACGTTCCTAAACTGAATAAACGAAAGAAATTTTATATAGTTTAATTACACCACAGATTCATTATTGAAAATCATGATAATTAAATTAAATTTTCTGGCAGTATTTAACACTATTCGCAATTAAATCACAAAATATTCCCTAGTAATTATAATTAATAACACAGACATTAAAATTATCAAGGTTTTGAACTCAATATATCAAATATTTGCTTTCAGTTTAATGAGAGAAGATATAATATTACACAATCGATAATAGATAGTAAATATATTATTACTATATGATAAATTAATTTATTATTTTTATTAATTATATAAAAATTAATGAGTTATATAATATAAATAATAAATTAATTATATAAGGTGTAATTTTACCTAGAACGTAACGCGGCTAAGCGGTATGTTCAAGTTTTATTTTCACTCATGACCACGTGCAAACGCGTTTCTCATCCGTCTGGCGTCAGACAGAAGCTACCTTTTCTAGGCGCCAGGGGTGCTGAGTGGTTTACTGCAAAACACGCGGCCCAAAATATCTTACGCGTCATCCCGGCCAATAAGGAGCTACCGTTCATCGGTCATAAATTCTAGTGGGAAGTGTTTATTTTCATGTCACGAATCATCCGTTTTTGGGTCGCTCAAGGACTTGCATCGAGGCTGACCAGTATCCCTTTTCCAAAAGTAACAGCGGTTCGATATTACACTATAAGAGTTCCATGAATTGCTAAAAAAATCATTGCGAAAAAAATGTGCAGAAGATATTTTATTCAAAAACATTTTACTATCAAGTCAAAGTTAAGTCAAAAACATTTTACTATCGTTATTTTCCTGGGGACCCCAGGCAAAATCTTGCTTTGGAAGTACTCTCAGAACACACCTACCTCAACGTCATGAATCACCAAAAACCCCTCATCGTACGAAACAAAATCATGAAATGTGGGACGTTTATATACTCGCGTCACGTAGGGAACATACAAGTTCAGGGATATTTTATCGTCAGATGGATCCCAGACAATTTCGCTGAAAATGCACCCTGGCCACACTTAAAGTGTGGATCTTTAGGACCATCTGCGAGAAGCGCTGAACAAGTCAGCCTTCAACGCGTCCATTTTTATTTCCGTCGATGCTCACCGTTCAAGTTCTAACAAACGCTTGAAATTCGGAACGAAATTTCCATACGGCAGGCCTGCTAGGCTCGCAATCAATACGTGAAATGAACTGCACTGGAAAATATCGGACGCGAGATTCCGTTACCTGCTCGTCGGTCGGTTGAGATTGCATTACCGCGAAGACTGAGGCCGCGCTGGACTGAACAGCGGATCACTCTGTAGCAAGGGCGACTTCAGAAAATATAGAGAGGGGGAGGCATTTCAAAAAAATAAATGAAACTTTTAAAATTGAATTTATTCATTGCAATACCTCACTAACTCCTAACTTTCAATTCCTATGTTTTTCTTTATATACATTTTAAAATAAAAATGATATTAATATTTATACTAGAACTTCTTAGTTTGAATTTAGAAACATTTAAAATTCCTAATTTTTAAAAATATGTTGTTTGTATAATTATTATTATTATTATTACATAATCGTTATTAATTTTTAATTCTAGTTCTATTTTTTGAAGTTTCTGTACATTTTGAATGTGGGCGTATCCCTCTACCTTTAGCCGCCCATCTCCACAATGGGCTGTCGCACACGGCCTTAGCGGTCCAAGTGTCGTGCGCTGGAAACGAAGGATTTCCTCTTTAATTTTTCTCGCAACAAGTTTTCTTTAATTGGAAAGCTCCATTGATATTTTTCTTTTAAATCTTTTACAGGAAAACACGTCGTGAGAATGCTAATTGTAAATCGTATTAGCTAATGCTAGGAAATCGGATACATTGGTTTCGGAATTTCCTCACTTGCACTATCGTGTGTGGTTTAACACAACGTATTGCTAGACAGTGCTCCTTTTGATTAAACGTGACAAACAAATTTATATGATTTCCTAAGATTAGAATTCGCCAAATGATGAAAAAAACTTTTCTTCCTTCAGTGTAAAGCAACATAAGGCTATAAGTAAATTTAAATTATTCATTTAAAGCCGCAAGTTACATTTCTTATATAGAAAGTTTACGTGAAGGCTCATCATAACTGTTTAACGTTGCATAAAGATTTTTCCAGTGAATTGCTGCTGCCATCAGTGCAATCTGTGGTGGCTGGAGGTCAGGTAGAGAAAGAATACAAACATTGATAGAGAAACTAGTAGAGTTGTGTCTCTACAACTTTGATATATTGTGCGAAAAAAGGAGATAGTACAGATGCACTCTATGCTCCTGGAATATTCTTATTCTGGACACATGAGGGTTGTTTTCCCCGCTCCTTTTAGCCACACTGGTGTTACTGGCAAGTGAGAGGTGTTATATTCTATCTTTTGATGTAAAAAGTGTTGTTTGCCTGTGGAAAAAGTAGATAATTTGTACTTGTGCATCACATTTTTCTTGAAATATTTTATTTATGAACTCCATAAACACTGTGAGTTTGTTCGTTTGAGGTAAACCACTCGTTGCATTTTCGTGTACAAAATACTATTTAACTTGTGCCGTAATTGATTACCTTGCTGTATTTACCGGAATTTTAGTTTGATTACTCCCAACAATGACTACCTATAGAAAAATGCCAATGTAAATCATCAAAAATACATACAATGAATGAAGTTCTGCGCGCGCATAACTTTCTACGCAGAAAATGAGAAAATTTATCGCAATTTCCATGTTCAGTAGAATTTACTGATATATTTTAATTAATACAAATGAATGCACATAATGTCACATTTCTTTTTACAAATTAACATAACATATCAGCAAGTTTCATCTGAGAATTTTTAATTTAATGGAAGAGTGAGTGTGTACTTCTGTTAAATCAGTAAAGTTGTCGGTATATTTGAAATCTAATACAGTGATGTTCACGCCTACATCGGCACTTCCCGGAACAGAATTGTGAGGATCGCATTGTAATGATACGTAAAACTAAACTACAAATCTTATACCAATTCTTTTGACCAATTCACAAGTTTGAAGTTTCAATATTAAAATATTTCTTATTTATAGATGTAGTATTCGTGTTCATTTATATATTTGCATAGGACTTACAAGCCTGTACTCTTCAATATTTTTATCAGAAATTTGGCATTAGGAATTTTGTGGATATGCGTCTAGATTATCTCCAGTCTCTACTTTTAGTATGTACATTTACAAATTCCTCCCATATTTCATGTCTGTTTAGTTTTCCATTCTATTTTACTTCTCCTATCACCACGCCTTTTACTATGTTCTGCACTTACACCCTTTGTAAATTGCTCTCTCTTAAGTCATGTCAACCGTTTTCGTTTCTTAATAGCAGCACCCTAAATTTTTTCAGTTCACCTTACCAATAAACTCTGAACTTCCAACTCTTTTTCATTAATTTCGTTTCATTGTCCAGATGCACTCTTCTGTAATTTCAGACCGGATTTTGATAGCGTTATCTTTCTTGTGTCATCTCTCTATCTTCCTCTACCTTGCAATACATCAGCAGCTCTACTTACGTGTATCTCACCGTTCTTAGAGCATACACAGCGTCGATCCACCGACTTCAGACGCCACCATTTTCCCGTCCCTACCCCACCGCATCCCATCGCGTCTCGCTCCTCCTCGTCCCGGCTCTTCCCGGCCCCATCGCCGCCCATGCCCCGCACCCATCTCCTCCCTACCCTCCGCCCTCATCCCGCCCGCGACCTGCAACCGTACCCGCCCTCGCCCGCCCCCTCCCACGCCCATGCCCTTGCACCCACCCGCGACTCGCTCCTGCCACGCTCCAAATGTACCCCGCCTTCATCTCCTCCCTAACTTCCGACCTCACCCGCCCCAACCTGCTGCTATCCCCGCCCTCGCCCACCCTCCTCCGCGCTATGCCATTGCATCCACCCTCGTCCCGCCCGTACCTACACACACACCGTTGCTCCACCTCCGCACCGCGCCCGCCCATACCCCGACGCCCTACCCGCCCTCACCTCCTCACCGCCCTCGCCCCGTCCCTGCGCACGCCCGCCCCCTCCCACGCCATGCTCTCGCACCCGCGCTCCAACTCTGCCCCTACCACTTCCCCACGCCCGCACCCATCCTTGCTCCGCCGCCGCACCGCGCCCGCCCCGGCCTGCCGCCGCGCCGCCGCTGCCGTCTCGCTCCTCTGCAACGGCGGCGGCGGCGGCGGCGCCCCCGCAATTTGCATAGATCCGCGCGCCGCCGTGCGTCTGCGCCCGCCCTAATGAAGTCTGCAGTCGTCCGCGCCCGCTAAGTGGGAGCCGCGATGGCATTAAACGGACGGCAGTCGAGGATGAGAGGATGAGAGGCTGTAAAGGGCCCGAAATAGTTCTGTGCAGCGCCCCCGCCGGCTCTCCCGCTCGCTCTCTGCTCGCTTCCCACCCCATCCCCGCTCCCGCGCACGGCGCCCGCCAGCGCAAAGCCTATCGCCGCCGCCGACGGAACGCAGTGGGAGGACACTTTATCCTGGCGATGCGTTCACTAAATGGAAATTCTATTACTTTTTATAATACAGAGCAGTATATAATAATACATAATAATAGGAGTGGATAGATTGATCAGTAAATAGAATCGTTATTCTATAATTAAAAATTAAAAATTAAAATGAACAATAAACTATATATGTTATAATGTACATAAAATAGTATATTTGTCCCATACCTAGCATATGCAAACGGCATTTACATAAATAACATACAAGCAAAAAAGACAAATACGTATATACTCGTGTACTTAAATAATCGTAGTACATGAACATATATATGTACACATACAGGTCAACCCGCACATACATACGAGACTTATTCACTCAAAAGCGAATCCAGACCAGGGATAAACATTTTATCCTAACACTACAATATAATAATATACAACCCTTATAATTATTACATTTTTAACACGTGGAACCCTCTTAGACATAGATGAATAAATGTCAATGTATATCAGAATAGCCTATAAAAAAGCGTATTAGAATAGAAAAAACTAAGAGGGAATAAACATCACTTCCATTTAACTTCGTTGCGACGCACATCTCTTAAACCTATTCCTGCAATTCCATGCAAACACATGTGATCTATTCGAACTTCGGAAATCTGCGACGTTCTATTTTTAAACTTACACACACACACTATATATATATATCAGTTTTTACTGAATGGTCTTCATATAGCTCATAACCATATATATATATATATATATATATATATATATATATATATATATATATATATGGTTATGAGCTATATGAAGACCATTCAGTAAAAACAAATTATACTCATTACTCTCAGAATATTACATATTTTTTAAAAACTACTTTGTATTCTTTTATGAGAAATATTCCATCAAGTTCCAGCGCAGTACACTCAAGTATTTATTATTGAAAGCCATTAGACCCTGATGAGGGCCAGTCGAAACGTTGACCAGGACTGTGCGTCTCCTGATCAGCAAAGCTTTCATAGAGTAAGGTCGTGGAAGCCTTCGTTAATAGTTAGAACTCAAATTCAGTTCAAAGCAATCGGCCCACTGTGCGGATGTACAACGCCGGAAGTCTCGCATCATCCTTCTAAAACTATTTATTTCTCAGTTGGACCTATTCTGCGAGAGTGCATTGCATCTCACTTTAAACATCGGTATTTCAATAAAACACCTTGGAAAAGTTTTTGAGTGAAACAACACTACAGGTAAAAAACAACATTTCGACATACGATTCAGATCTTTTTTAAAATTCCTAATCGTTGAAATCGAATGGTTCAATATAACACCGAAGCTATTCCCATAGGTTCGGCACACTGTGATGAGGGTGCTCTAGTCGGAACCCTTACCGCACTACCCACCCTCCCCTCGCCCCGTCCCGTCCCGCCTCGCTCTTCCGTGCGTCCTCCATCATCCGCTTCATAGCCGCGTTCGCTACACATGGCAGTCGTCGCTTCCTCCCCGCTCCGCATCCCATCCCGCTCCTCCCCGCTCCACCCCGCTCCGCTCCGCTTGCCGCCAACGGCGCGGGGGGCTTCCGCGCTAACTGTGCATAAGGAGCTCCACCAATATGTGGACGATGAAGACTTGCAGATGGCGCTAATGCGCCGTATTGACACAAGGGTCTAACCGAGGAATTTATGTGTTTGCTAAGTGGCCGGGATAGGGTTCTCGCCGAAGCGCCCGTGCCGCCTGTGCGCTCCCGAGCAGAGTGCGCGGCGGCGATGGCGCATTTCAACGTTAATGGCATTCAATCGTTTTTATCATGTCACCTCCCGGCATCCCGCTAGGAGCGCGGAGGACCAGGTTGTAGCTCTGGTAGAAGTTTAGAAAAGCCCATTCGATTTCCTAAGCTTCTCGGCGATACCCACGTCTTTAGTTCAAAAGGGGGTGTGCGTGGGGACTGCAGTCATCCGAACAATGGGCTGGGTGCCAGAATTCTACTCTGTAAAGGTTAGGAGTCTAATCCAGACTGGACTCAGAAATAGAATTTTACCGACACACAATAGTTGTATTTAGAATAAAGACTTGTCAAGTTCCATTCGTCTATCTTTTATGTAGAAGTTGTTAGCAATACAATGATTTGCTGTTTACCACAAGTAATAATTATTATTCATATCGTAGTTAATTCCATAAAAATACAATACTTTATAATTCATCTGTAAAATTAAAATACAAATATTTTTTCTTGTTTCTTATTAGTTACTTGATAAATTTCTACAACTCGTATCTTTTCTATGAGTAATTTCTATCTCCATAAGAAAAGGGTTGAATGAAAGCCGTATCAATAACAAATATGGAAAAATAATGTATATCTTACGACTACATATTTGTATGAAGAGAAGAAATAAATTCTCTGTCTTTAGTTTGTGCTTTAGTAACACCATAGATCACCACACTCCCCAAAATGGTGTCTTGTACTATAAATGACACTACCAAAAACTGTGATATTGTCATTTTTTTTATATGTAATTTGTTTGAATCGCTTTACATGTTTTATAATTCTATTTTTCTTTTCAGGAAAAAATGTGAAATCCCTCGTGATACGGACGGCAAGGAACCCAAGGACTTGACAGCAAACAGAACAATGTTTCCCAGTGCACAGATAAAGATGAGGTATGTATCATTTTAAACTGTAGATGTGATACTCATAAAATATATTATTTCATGTTGCCCTTGGCTTTTTGACTATAATTTGTATATTGACATATATCAAATTGATTATGAATCACAAATTGCTTAACGAATTTAATATTGAATTGTGAAGAAAAATAGGCAACTGCTTTACTATCTATGGAAATTCCGTCATTTTACAATATAATGCAGAAAGAAAATGGTTTGTCTCATATCTATGGTTTGCATGATCTGTGGGAAAAGGTCCCTGCACACTGCAATCCCCTTCTATTACCAGCCCGTGCAGATCGAAAGCAGATATTCCGAGTTTACCGTTTATGTTTAATCAAGGGCGGTACAGAAAGTTCCACTAGGCGAGGTACGTGCTTAAAATGTTACTTCATCTGACTCATTTTCGTTTAGTGCCAGCACGGCGAGGCAATCGACTACTGGAGGGTTAATATTGACTCTTCTACACCGACCCGCGAAGTTCATTTCATTGCCCAATATAGAAAGTGCGATAAAAAAATCCTCTCGCTCTTCGTGCTCTGTTTTTCAGGCCCTCTCGTTCTTCTTACTCCATTGTTCGATGGAATATGAGAGACGAAGGATTTCTGTGTTGAGGATTAAGTATGGATTATAAAAGGTTCTATGGAGTGCAAAAAAACAAGACAATTGAGCTTTAATTTAATTTATTTACAATAAACAGGAAAAGAAATAAAGGTTAGGAAGAGAGGGTGGTTTTGGGTGAGTATGGTTGTGAAGCTTTAATTACTGCTCAGAGACGATTAAGAAACCTTTTATCATTTTCGATATGGATTGCCTTTCAATGGTTTGCACATTTATATTATTACGTACTTTAGTGTTAACATTTTCTCACTTGAAATTTTTACCACTCACCTACTGGCTATGGTTCAATTTTATACATATATAATTATTACATATGTATGTAAATAATTTTACACATGTTTATATAAAATAAAAAAGTGATCTATGTACTTTTATATCCAGTTACTCGACAGTTATTCATTCACGACTTATAATTACTTTAACCTTAGAAGTACGACTTATAATTACTTTAACCTAGGAATAATAATCCAGTATGTCAAACTTAATAAAGATGCTTTCTGCACTTCTGAAAACAGTTCTATTATATGCTGAAAAAATCGGTAACCATCAGGAAGTGAAAAGATTTAATTTTATTTTTGTTGTTAATGATAAATTTAAAATTTAAATAGAGCATTCACTATCCTGCAATTGAAATAAAAATATATCAAGGGAACATGGGTAGATTAGAGATGGCGCTCTGCAGATAACATTTCACGGTAGTTTTCACACATCGACGATGGGTATAAATTTATTTTAAGAGCAGAGCAACCGGGATTTTGAACATCAGATAGATAGCTGGTTCAAATTCAACCACTGCCCTGAGCAAAATTCAAGCTGCTCTGATCGGTAAATATTCGCTCTTTCTCCGATTACGACCATACATGTACAGTCGGGAGCTTAGAGCTTGTGCGAACTGGGGTGGTGCCTCGCTGGGGGAGGCTCCTGGAGGTGGAAAACCCCACAATCCATGGGTACGTCGGCAATGGATCTCACGTTCCTACAGGAGAGGACCTCCTGTCACTATACTTACAGTAAGTAGTTGACGCGTCCGGAACCAATTAATACTAATACATATTGTCGTTGAAATTCGAGTTTGAATTCGATTGAAGAGCTCCAGTGGCTCATTTTGCCCGGCGGCTAAATCCTTTGAAAAGTCTGCGGAACAGGAGAGGTGGCCTAGGACATCAACTGATGTCCCTGCAATGCCTCTAACCGGAAGCTCCTAGTTTCGAGTCCAGACACTGGCAGGATTTTCGACACTAGCTTGTCAGCACGTCGAATTCAGTCTCCCTCTGGAGGCGAATTCTAATGGCCGGCTGCTCTGATCGGTAGTTTTACATGGTTTCTCCAATCAACACCAAGCGAACGCCGAAGTAGTACCCTAACAAACGGGCCACAGACCGCGCGCGATGTTTCTTTCCTCTTCGTCGTCCTACTATTCATGCCGGGAGACCGGTCAAGAGCTTAGAGCTTGTCCCGGCTGGGGTGGTGCCCCGGTAGTGGGAGATAATTGGTTGGGGAAAACCCCGCTAGCCGACGGTGGGTCGGCGCCGGATCTCGCCATCCAGCGAGGAAAGCCCCCACCTCCCGAGGAAAAACATCCAATACACTTACGGCACTAATGTCCTTTGCAGTTGCCACGTGCAAAAACAATAGTAACCAATCAATCATCTCACGGGTACGTCGGCAATGGATCTCAGATTCCAGCGGGAGAGGATCTCCAGGTACTACACCTACAGGACTTATGACCTAAGAAGTTATTTTAAATTCTATTTAAGGTCGCATCAACTTTTAGGTCATTAGCGACCACTATGGGAGTTAACAGTATGGTAACTATGAAGATGTAACGAAATGGTGATGATAAGGAGTGAAAGTACGAACACAAATACAACCATGCCCGAGGCGGAACTCGAACCCGCGACCCTTCGATCCGAGATCACTACGACACTACTCTCGACCTAAAAAGTTGATGCGCCCGAATCAATTAATACTAACGCTCATTGTCAGTTTCAATTCGATTGAAGAGCTAACGTGCCCCACTCTGTCCGGGGGCTAAAGATGCTTTGAGTCTGCGGTAGCGTGGCTGGCCTGGCGCGTTTCAATGGCGCGGGATTCCCGACGCCTTCGAGGCCCGGCGGCGCCAGCGCGGAAGCGGCGAGCGGTTGGCGCGGCGCGGCGCGCGTACGCAAACAACGTCGCAGGTGGAACTTCGGGAGCGGCTGCAGCGCGGAAGTTGAGGCCGGACACGCCAACTCACGGCGGGCCCTCCTCAGGGCGAAGAGGCGGCGCCTACGACGGGGCCGAGGCTGGGCGGGGCGACGCGTCGAGGTGGAGTTGGTGGGGAGGCCGGACAACTCGCCACCGAGTAGCCGCCAAAAGCCCCGAAGTGCGGTGCGGCCTCCGCTCGGCCACCGCCCCTCGCCCCGCCCGACCACGCCCTGCTTACCCCTCCCCCGCCCCCGCTCACGCCCGCCCTTGTCTTAGATAAGCCAAGTTCGAAGGCAGCAGAAAGGTCTCGATAACGGCTGGCGGCATCCGGCGGTGGCCGGCGTCGAGAGAGGGGTGAACTTCGAATTAGGCAAGTTGGTAAACGGATGGTCTGTGGACTGGCGGACGAAACACACAAAGCGCCCGTGTGGGCGGGGGAAAGGCGGGGCGGGCCAGTGGCCGAGAGGGCGGGGCGGCGTCGGCGTCGGCCGGTTGGGGCCGGTTGGCCCACAGGGAGCCGTTGGCGCGCCGGACGCTACGTGTTCGAAGCCGTTCGATCTGCCTGGCCCCCGCCAAACGCCCCCGCCCCTCCCACGCACCCCGGGGGACCCCCGGCCACACCGCCCCTGCGGCCGTCCCCGAGGACAGCCGACCCACCCATCCTCCCCGCCTGCGCCTCCGCCCCCTCCAGATAGCCGCCGTTATTTACGCCTTCAACAACTGTCGAATTCGACCGCCACGATAGCATCGCGACCACGCGGCCCGGCCGCTGTGTAAACCTCGGAATTACCTTCGACGTAATGCTGCGTGTTTGACAACTCCTTCAGATAAACGATTTACAATGCTGCTCCGGTACAATTCCGGCGGGACGGGGTAGGGGCGGGGGCGAGGGAGAAATAGAAGAGGCGGAGCTGGCATCGAGATGCCGCAGACGCCCACGGACTCCTCCCACCCCCTCCCCTCCCCTCTTTCGTCTTACCCGCGAGCGCTGAGGAGGGATCCTCAAACGTTCTCCCTGACCGACGGAATTACATTTTAATGGTCCAGCCAAGATCGTAAAAATTATCGAAATTCGTCATGCACGGCGCATGCAAAGTATACACTATTTGACGGTCCATTGTGCTTATGAAATTTAAACCTGTACGGAGCATGTAATTCGCCAGGCAACTAGCGGTCGCTTTAAACCAGTTTCCCTCCGTGAGTTAATCGAACTGTTGAACATCATCGCCGCTCTGTATCTTCGAAGCCGCAGAACGTGCCGTAAATATCGCCCTGTAAATTATGTCTCTTCTTTTCTGTGCTGTTGTCGGCCTGAGGATGGGATTTTAATTAATCAGTTCGTGAGGCTTATAATGGCTGCTGTTTTGTCAAAGGAAGGGTATCAAGGTGAGCTCGCGGACCATGAAATGCTAGACGCCGCAGTGTGAATGGACTTTTGTTCTGGGGGCAAACACATGACTAGTGTCAGAACTGAGGTGGTTTTTGAATCATTACCAAAAATCAAGCCGTTTCTTCTACCTAAAATAACTCTTCAGGAATTATTTCTAACGAAATGATTGGAAAATTTATTATACAAAAATCATAATATCTCAGCAATATATCAGCAATTTTCGAGTAAGTTGAAAACTGATTGACATCATTACTTTGTTCATAGATTATAACACAAAAATCATAATTTTTCGAGCAGACACCTGTCACCGTTTCATATGTTAGTTTATGACTATTTTATTGCAAGAAACCAATCTTTGAATGAAATACGAGTAGATCTATCTTATTCGTTTCTTTCCGCGCTAATATTTTAGTGTTAATTTTGAGAGCCAGATAGCAAAGCACTACTCCTAAAAGAATTGTAGGGTTACCACGTGACGTGTATCAAACAGTTGTTATATTTTCAACTTTTGTCCCTTTGAAAATTTCAGGTGACTGAAAATAACGATTGGAGTGTTCTGAACACAATCTTAACGGTTTTCAATCACTGTCAACCTTTTCAATTTTATGGATAGTCAACACAATAATGGAAGTATTATCGCCAAGGGCTGTAATAGAGTTGCTAACATTCTCATGATGCCTCATCATTTGGTGGCCAGCTCCAATCGAACAAGTGCCAAATAAGAGGATGTTCCGTTGTAGCGACAACCCCACACTTCGCCGCCAGAATTCGAAACTACTTGTTCTACTTGTACGATAACGTCGGCTTAAAACGGAAACAGTTCAAAACGCTCTCAACACTTCAAAGGATAAATGGTCGTATGGTTGTCTACAACGAACATCATATCGGTTTATGATTGCTAATGTAAAAACTACATTTTCCGCTGGTCCACTGCGGCACCCAGTCGGCCGGCTTCGGGCAGCGGCGGTGGAGGCCCGGCTCCGTGTTGCGTGGCGTGGCGTGGCGTGGCGTGGCGTGGCGTGGCGTGGCGCGGCGCGGCGTGGCGCGGCGTGGTGTGGCGTGGCGTGGGCTAGCGTGGCGTGGGGTAGCATGGTGGGGCGCGGCGCCCGAGGCTCCGTTTCTGCATACAATTCCGGCAGAGGGGCCCGCGGCGCACGGGCCCGCTCGCGGGGCGGGGGCGGGGCGGGGGGAGGGGTAATAAAATCGAAACTGCGCCGACTGATGCCGCCGCCGCCACCACCAACTGCTTTCGCCGCGTGGACGCCGCTGTAGCCCCGCCCCTCACTTCAACGCCCGCTCTGGGGCTCCAGGGCCTTGGAGGGGCTGCCTAGGACGAGGGGTAACACACACACACACGACTCCACGTGTGCGACTGACTTCTGCAAGGGTATCTCAGCTATAATTGAATCTCACATCTCCAATGCGTGCTGGTGTTTTTCTGCTATTTTTCTCTCTTTACGAATAATATAGAAAACTCAGAGAAATTTATTGATAACGGAATATTTTGTGAAATTTGTTGGTAATTTGGGATTTTCCGGAATCTTTATAGTTTAACATAATGCTGAATTTTTGATACAAAATTGCCAACCTTGGAGATGCATTACTTTGCTACTTTTATCACGTATGAGAAACTATTCTCCTTACTCGAATGCAATGGAAACTCCGAAAAATATAGGAATAACTTCAAAGCGGAGTACAAGTATCTTCGTCAATAAACATGGTAATTAACTGATTTTTTCAAAACTTAGTTTTTAGAAAAGTCCGGTATTTAAAATGCTGATAGGAAAAGTATCTTTATGGTCGTGCGTAGCATTTGATTTTACTTTAGTCCAGCGTTTTGTAAAATACGAAATTAAATATACCTTTGGTTACAAATATATTGCTGCGCCGTCGCCTCTAGCGCTTATACCACTGCTCGGAGCGCACAGAAGATAAGATACATGTTATCACTGTGTTATCAATGTTATCACATGTAGCTGATAAGGATCTATTGTAGCAGCACATTGTTCACCACTAAGGAGCATTTTAAGCCTTATGAATAAAATAAAGAGCTCCATTTTTTCTATAATAAAATACTACTTCTTCTTGTGAAGGTATATATATTTAGTTTGTTTTTATTTTCATTATCTTTTGATCATGGTTAATTAATATCCTATATTTTGGTTCCTTGTCCGTCTTCTCTAGTAATCAGTGAAGATAGTGTGTCGTGCTGCTCCATAGGTGCGAAACCGATTGAAGCACCGGCCGCCGTCTTCTCCACGCTTTCCCTGGAAGGGAAAGTTGAATCGTCGGAGGATATTCCCGACCCTCCCGCAAATATCTCACAATAATAATTGCAATTATTCACAAACTTCTCAGGACATTTTCTCTCTCCATAAAATAAAATCGTTTTATGTAAATTCTTATCAGCATATTTGAAACAACTCTATTCTTTGTGTCTCATTTGGCTCTTGGGGGTATGTGAATACGTTTCCTTGTGTGTTTCAATGTGAATAACTATTTGATACTCTTTTCCATTTTTATTGTCGACACAGTGAAGAGACAAACTTGTACCAATTAATCATTGCATACTTGTATGAACATTCGTCCTTGATTTTTTTATGGACTTGACTTTCGGACGTTTAACTCACAATTTGATGCCGTAATAGGTCACAAAAAGTTGGGAAAACTCAAGATAAACCTTCGTTATCCAATCGTAAAATATTGATGTGAACAATTTAAGTGTTTTCAGCACTCATGCACGGAAACTAAAACTTGCCTTCACTGCTTATCGGTTGGAAAATATTATTTCGCGGTAAGCGTATGGCAAAAAAATCTGCTGTATGCGTACTACAAAGACGTCATATAAACCAGCTAGATACTGCAAAGTAAACAAAACAAGGGCGATGTGAACCAACATCGTTGCCACCTCACACATTGAGAAAGATCCCAAGAGGATGCATGAATTGGAACAAAAACATAATGTACTCAAGTCATACGAAAGTATCTTTGTCGTAACAATTTCAAAATGTTTTCGTTTCAACTCGTTTTCCAAAGTCTCCTTGGGTGTCAACATAACCCAAAGCCTCATTTTCTGGGCTAATTACGTAATTAAGTAATTAAAAATCTTACCATTTCTCGAATTGAGATTTTCGGTCATATTTCGCTTTTAAAAAGTCATCCTGAGAAAAATATACTTCAGTGAATTGACGGATACAGTATGAAGTTATTTCATTCACGGCGCATGGCGTTCATCACACAGCTTTCACGGAATGTTTATGTAGTGATTTCACGGTCGAGACCTAGTAAGTTTCTTGTGGCAGGTTCAACATCCTCTTCAATCCCGTAATAGGTCATACCTGTACATTTCTGTCTTCATGAATGATTCCACTTGCCTTCTATTTAAAAGATTGTAAACGTTTCGTCAACATTGAACCTCCAAGTGTTTTTGGACAAGCTGCGTCGAACCGCTCCGTATTCCGACCGCGATTCAGCGCTTACATAATTCCGGCGGGAGTCGACAGTTCGCATTAATTTATCGAAACGAACCGTCTCGCGGTGAGCGAGAGAACCGGAGATTCACTCGAGCCGAGCGGTTGGGAGGGCAAGCGGGGGAGCGGGTAGACGGATGGACGCGTTCATAAAACAAGGCCCGCCGCCGCTTGCTCGCGAGGCCCGGTTCGGGCGCAATAATTAGAGTGCAGTGTCACCCTGTCAATTGGCTATGATACGCTTAATATATGTTGATTAGCGAGTCGGCCTAAACATGGAAGCGGAGCCGACCCGCTTCGCCCAAGGTCGACGGGCCGGCACGCCGCTAGCCTCAGTAATGCACTGAGCGGAGCGGACCTGACCGGGGCAGCCTGGCGGCTCTCGCACCGCTGCCCCGCTCCACGCCCCTCCTCGCCCCGCCCCCTCCCTCCCGGCCCGCTCCGTCCCGCCCCCTCCCCTACAACACCCTACCCCACTCCACTCTACCTCCCCCCGCGTCGTTCCGAGACTTCATAATGAGGCCGTTAATTGACGGCATTGACGAGTGCGCTCGCCGCTCCACTGTGGCAGAGACAAGAAAAGCTGATGCAGCGGAGGTGATGGTGTTGGTTTGGTGGCCGACGGCTTTGGTGGTGAGCGAGGGGAGGAAGGCTCGCGCAGAAAGTGAATAGGTTGAAGGTACAGCAGGAATGGTTTTAACAAGTAGATGAAGGACATGTTGCATATGATGACCGGGGTAGTGATCAGTGTGAGGGGCGCGGTTATGGTTGCACCGATGGTAACACTGAAAAGAAAAAATGGTTGGGTTTTGGCTGAGTGGATGGAAGAAACAAAGTTAATATTTATGGGTCTAGCGGGCAAGTGAGGACTGGTTAGTGCACGACCACGCATTGTAGAGAGAGGCAGTGTTGGGCATTGGAGCCAATGATATGCACGTTAATACATCAATCGTGGTGTCGGATGTAGTAGAGTATAGAGAATAGAGGCAGAGAAATAGTGAACGTGATCGAAAATCACTGACAAGTGACTGGCGTCGGTAATGACGTACCATACTGCTATTTTATATCTGACGGAATGAAACTGATTTAATTGTGTTGGCTGGAATGCATGTGTGCTAGTTTTAGGCAAAATTTCTACATTTGTAAAGTACAAATTTGATACATAATAACGGAAAGTATTAAGTATTATAGATATCAGCAATTCATTTGGTTGTCTAATTGAAAATAATAATCTGGCAATGCGGATGAAAATCACCGGAATAGTGATTTAGTTAATACTGTTTATTTTCTGCCGATCACGTATCTCCATGCCAATTAATATTACATCTACCAATCCTTGAGTTTCGATACGTCGGCGAGTAGATGTTTTTCATTCATTTGTGCCGACACCTAATATCGTATCGAATCAACCATTTTCATACATCCGCGTGGAGGGGGTTAGCGCTGATGAGGTCGTCGGCGGCGGCGGCGGCGGCGTGAAAGATCTCGCACACAACGTTCAGCCCGGTGGGTGGTCGCAGGGACGGCGGCGGCGGCGGCGGCGATGGCGGTGGCGAACGCGCGACTAACAAGAGTGCGCACGTGCCGAGAATTCGTCCAGTCGGTCCCGCCTTCTCGAAAACCGTTAGCGTTACCGCCGCCGCAACCGCGGTCGGCCGCTCCTGCCTCGGCAAGAGAGCGATGGATACACTCTGTTAGGGAGCGCACTTGACAACACGCAGCAAGAAAATCCAGCCGACCGCCTTGTAGAACAAGCTCTTCGACATTCGCGTAACCATGTAAACAAGCTGTAACCGACCGGGGGGAAACCGAATTCTTATTCGGCTCGTGCCGGCCGCTCTTTGTTCCGAGACGAGTCGTAAACTTTCACCCAAGTGGAGCGCGCATGCTCCGGGACAGACAATGCTGGGCATTTTTTCGTTTGAATGGTGAGCATGAGTGTTTCTGTGTGGCCGCAGTCTCGAGACTTCTTCTGCTACGTTTCTGCGAAATGTGGAAAGAGTGCAGTGGAGCGATGGTTCGCTTGAGTCGCGTTAACCGTACGATGCCAAGGGTTGTTTGAATACATGATGTTCATATAAGGCAACATAAGAAGCTGGAAATTAGAATGTTTCTAATAATTGAACGTGACTTCTATTTTTTTTTAAGATAACTGCTCTCTTTAGAGGACGATCCTATTTACAGAATATAACGAAGCTTGTGTCTTAGATAATGAACTCATTAAATTAACGAAAAGGTAATATCGTATACGACTAACAAGAGTGCGCACGTGCCGAGAATTCGTCCAGTCGGTCCCGCCTTCTCGAAAACCGTTAGCGTTACCGCCGCCGCATACTTTAATGTGTGATATTATAATAGAGAATTCCTGGTACACCAACTTATTTCACACATTTTAAATTAATTTTCATCCATTATAACTGGAGATCCGTGGGTACACATTCTTGCACGGTACTTACGTTAGGTTCACGCTTTCCCCTGCCTCCCAGCGCTGAACAAGCAAGTACGACAGTCGTCACGACAAGGCACTTCTATAACCTCAACAGTAACATTATTTTGTGCTCAGTAAATGACAACCATTCTTTACCTGTTATTAAAAATGAATGAGCCGAGAGATTTTTTAAGTTCTACCTTAGCAGTAAAGGGCATATAAGTTTATAAATTCACTCATGCAGGGTTTTTTAAAAAAACGCTGCCCTAATGACAGGCCTTTATGGACTTGCTAGATTCCAAGTTTACTGCACCCGACAAAACTAGGAGCATTGCAATGAGAGGCTTTCCCTTCCTCTTTTGCACTACCCTCCCTGAAATACAGGAAAGCTGAGGAGAAGAAATAAATATATTTTCGAACGTACCCAATTTCAGAGTATGAATCAGACTTAAAAGTTGAACACCAGACGAAGTATCTATTTTTTTAAATCGTTTACTACAGAATGGCCGATATTTCCTTATAATGGGGGCAGTGTTTCCTTGGATGAATTAGTAAACTACGTACCGTTGTACCACCGAAAATATTACAATAACTAGCGTACCCATGGGAGAACTCTCGCATGTTAAACCCCACCCTAATTTTTTCTAAGGTTATCGTGAAACTGAAACATGAGAAAATATGATCTGTTTCCATCGTAGTTCCCTCCACAATTAGGTACACGACACTTGTAGACCACGGCAAAACGTTAAATGAAGGGTTGCACTGCACCCCTAAGAAACAATCTTCATCGGTATCAAGCAACTATTAATAGAACTTCTTGTTGTTGCCGCGAGAGCAAATCTTGAATCAATGATTATCCAAATAAAACTCGTCAGTCTGCGCCAACCGCGGTGTTCATGGAAAGGGTGTACATAAATACGATCCGTATAAGGTGGAGAAATACGAACTGTATACATCCGTTTAAGTTAAAGGAATCTAAGCCTTTTGAGCGTGGCGTCACAAAGATGGCCACCAGCACCAAGGCCTGAAATATATTTCATGGAGGAATATATTCTGTATTCTCCCATGTATAGGTGGTATTGCTAGTATCGATAAGCTCCGAACCGGTAAAAATTTAATAAAATGTCTAAGAATATTTTGTCCTGTACATAACGATGTGAGAACGTTTCTTTCAATCCTTTATCCTCAACATTTTAGTTTTTTAAGAGTTATTTAACGATATAACTATCGGAGTATTGCGGGTTGCATTTGGTAATAATATTTTGGCGCGTTTTTAAAAAAATCGTTTATATTTTTTAAGTCAAATTGCAATTCGTCATCTCCTTGAAATTCTTTGTCTTTAGAAACCTCATTTATAAAGATTGGTCACATGTGAGAGCCGCACAAGGCACGTGCACTACTGAAATAATATAGGAGACAATTATTTTACTATCGCAATTAATCATCGAGACCACTCAGCCAGAATTCAACGTACAGTTATTCCGCAACTCCCACCAAACCCAGTATTCGTCGTGTCTTGTGAGGTAACTGGATTTTACTGGACAGTACTGGATTTCACGGCGATGTCTCGCCAGCATATCACGCGGGGAGCTCCCAGCACTTCCGCGCTGCGGGACGGCGGGTCACTCCGTCAGCGAGCTGCCGCGGCGGTGGCAGCGGCGGCGGCAGCGGCGGCGGCGGCGGCAACAGCAGCTGGCGCGGCGACCGGTCCAGGCGCCGCCAGCCGGCAGCTGTCAGCCGCCCGACGCGCGATAATCGCCAGCAAGCTCTGGCGGCGCGCGCGGGCGGGCGGGTTGTGATGGCAGAACGTGTGGAAATGGTGGTGGGTGGCGATTATGTGTCGAGGGTTGAACAGTATTCCGTACTTCCGTGCGCGTCAACGACATTGCCTCAGTCCCGTGAATGCCGTGCGTGTTATTGCTGGAAGGTGGTGGTGGTGGTGGTGGTGGTGTTCCTACTCTAATGGAAAATGAGACCCAACGCTGACCTACACGTTGGCTTGCAGGGTTTACCTTGTGTGGTAACTCCTCCGGGGGAGGGCACTGCCCCAGCCAGAACAATCTAAGCTCCCTACTGGTATCCCGACATGTGTGGTGTTGTAGTACGAGTATGTTGAAGAGTAGGTATAAACGAAGGTTAGGGATGAAGAAAGATCGCGCGAGATCCGTGGTCCATTTGATTAGATATTGCTGCGACATTTGCCTTGAATTGATGGGACAAACTACGGAAAACTACCGTCGACACCAGCCGCCAACTATAATTTTTCCTCCAGACTAACTACGACGGCTGGCTACTAACTACGACCTAGGTGTCTAGCTAATGTTGAAAATCTACCACCGCAAGAACTCGAATCCTAGGACCTCCCGGTCAGAGTCAGTGCAGCGGTCAATGTGTTGGTCCGTCTGAGGTGTCGGTAACGACGGTTGCGGAGGTGGTATCGCTGGCAACGGTGGCGCGTATATGTCCGCCGGGGGGAGGCGGAGGTAGACTTAGGCAAGGGACGTGGCAACCGACGTACGTGATTGATATCGGGCGGAAGGATCTTTGTTGATTCTGGCGATGTCTGGGGCGGGACTCAAGAAGTTCCTTAAGAGGGTGGGGAACATTCATTTTTTCATTCAAGTCATTTTTGAGGAGTGTCATGACGTGTGATCTCCTTTTACATTCAGCCCCTTGAATTATATGTGCCTGTCATTCATTACGCAGTATTTGATGAGTAAATTATTTGATAAGTCAATTTCAAAAGAACATTGATTAGTGAGAAAAATATGTATTAAGAAAAACTGAACTTTTCTTTGAATGGAATGAAAAAAATGAATTAAATTACAGACTTTCATTCCTCCAGTAATTCCTAGAAATTATCGGTTGGGCACTGCGGTATCTGCTTGTTTGCTATCGTCCTCTGACAATCCAGGAATTCGCACATTGCTACATTCTTCGTGAAGATTGAGACAGAAAATACTTTATTCGGATATTCTTTTCCTTTTGAAAAGTTTTATTCTTTGATATCATTTTGTGCTCATTTGATCGTTTCCTTGTATTTTCGGTCACAGATTAAATACTCATTTGTTACTGTACGTATAATTTTCGAGGAGTAGCCATATTCCCTTTGGAAATCATAAGAATAACATTCTGCGTATAGCCTTCGCATGATTCTTTGTTATTAGTAATGTAATTTCAGACACTGTCATTCAATATGTTCTATTTTAAACCAAAGTCATATTAGATACAACTAGGTGACTGAATTACTTATCTAGATGAATAAAATTCTATCAAGATTGCTGAACTAGTCCATAGAATATGCTTCTTATTCTCGCCCGTAATTGCGCCGTGGGCATCCCCACAATCGCTCCCATATCATCTCTCTCATTGCCATTGCCACCAACGCCTCTGACACTGTCGCAAATATTGCAATTTTCATCATAACCACCCTCCATGTTCTCGTCAGCAACATCACTTTCGCCGGCCCGCACAATCACCAACATCATACGACTAATCAGAGCACCCGACCGCTAGAATTCTTCTCCAGAGAGTTATTCTTCGTACTGTTTTAATTTTATTCTTATGGTTTCTAAAGAGTTCCCCGTTAGTTGTTGCGCTCATCCACCAGTGCGTTGGCCTGCTCCACGTCGGCACTCCCATGGGTTGCCGGGCGGGTGGGAGGGTGAGTGGGTGGGCGGGCGGGCGGCACGCGTCCGACGCCGGCCCCGCGCGCCTCGCCGGGTCTCGGGGTCAGATCGCGACTGAGATGTGCCCCAACCGGCTGCGGCGACACGGCTGGCTCGCGCGACCTGCGGCGCCCCCCGCCGCGACCCACCGCGCACGCAGCGCCAACAACCGCACCCACAGCCCCTCCGCACAGGCGCCCACACCGGCGCCCACACCGGCACCCACACCGGCACCCACACCGGCACCCACACCGGTGCCCACACCGGCACCCACACCGGCACCCACACCAGCACCCGCACCCATACCCGCACCCACACCGGCACCCACACCGGCACCCACACCGGCACCCACACCGGCACCCACACCCACACCCACACCTACACCGGCACCCACACCCGCACCAGCACCCACACCCGCACCCACACCCGCAACAACACCGGCACCCACACCCACACCCGCACCCACACCGGCACCCACACCGGCACCCACACCGACACCCGCACACACACCCGCACCCACACCGGCACCCACACCCGCACCCACACTGGTGCCCACACCGGCACCCACACCGGCACCCACACCGGTGCCCACAGCGGCACCCACACCGGCACCCACACCGGTGCCCACACCAGCACCCACACCGGCATCCACACCGGCAACCACATCGGCGCCCACACCGGCTCCCACATCTGCACCCACACAAAATAGACAAAAATCGTCCACACCGACACACACCACGACCACACGGACCCCGATGGTGCCCACACGGACCCCGATGGTGCCCACACCGGCACTCACATCGGCATCCACACTCACACTCGCACCCACACCCACACCAAATAGACAATGACGGCTACCACACCGACACCCACCACGACCACACAGACCCCCATGGTGCCACGCCGGTATCCATACCCGCGCCCACACCAGAATCGACACTGACATCGACGGGAATCACACCATATTGACGCCGACGCCGTCTACACCGACACCCACCGCACTTACAGTCACCGACACTGACGGCGGCGACCACACCGACAGGGACAGCCATGGCGTCAACACCGTCACAGACATTTACATAGACGCCGATGGCACCCACTCTGACATCGACACTCTGACGACGACGCACACACCCACACTGGCGGCGCCCGCCCTGACGAACCAACACTCGCCCTGGCTTCGCGGCAAAACGACGGGAAAACTCATCTTCCGTCTGTGGTGGGCAGTTCGTATTTTGGTCTAAATCATGTGACAAAGCATGTTCGTGATGGATGTTTTACTCACGTACTTGGGTTTCTCCCACATTACGTTCCACCACATTTCCATTCATCATTGTTGTTATGCCGTATGAGTCGAGAAGACTCGGAAAATTAATAATAAGTAACGAAACCAATAAGTTCGGGTGGAGTCCTAATGAAGAGCTTATTTCTGACGCATCTCTATTACCGTTTGTCTTCAAGTTCTATGCATCAATATATTTTCGCTTCACACACATGTTGCCAAATACTGTATCCGAAAACTGAGCTTCTCCTTTGTTCAAAGGTATCCGAAAATCGTTGAATCCTAACTTGAATGCGATGCGTTGCTGAATGCGCATTCTTTCCCTTTCTGACAAATTGTTTGACGGAGATTCGTAGTAGTTAGTAGTATTAGCGAGGTTATTTACAGCTGATGCCGCTTCTCGCATCCTAGTCGCCATGTCCTTTGATCTTCCCAATCTTCCTCTTGAAGATCTTGTTTCCTTCCGTTCATCGCCTTTTCCTTCTCATTTCCCATGTTTTTCTTGGTCTGCTACACTTCCCGTTTCTTTGAGGGAACCATTTTAAAATTTTCTTAGACCATCGATTATCTGCCATTCTTTGAATATGACTATACCATCTCAAACGTTTTGCATCAATTACATCCATTATATCAATATCAATACCCACTTCATTTTTTGTCAATATTGGGTACTTCATTTGGTAATGTAAGGCCAATGGAAAAAGTACCTAATGTTGACATTAAAAAATCGAGAGATTCGTCGCTTCGGAAATACAGTCGACTCCTGTTATAATGAACTCGGATATAGTGAACCCTCGGTTATAGTGAATTTAAGTCACTGGTCCCGTTTCACTTACATGACAAATAAGTATAAGAAGACTCGGTTACAGTGGATCTGAATCTTGGCTATAGTGAACGTGGGAAATACAAAGACCTGGAAATTAATTCGAAACGGAAAAATATCGTTGGCCATAATTGAGGAAGTCTCCCTTGAGGTGAAGATAGCGGACCCAGAAGGGACACCTTACTGACGGCCACTCAGTTTCACTGTGGAAACAAAGATTTGTCCTGTGTGGGCTACAACTGGCGATGGCGACGCGCGATTGCTTGCTTCAATTTCAATCTTGGCGGATATTTTTAAGGACGAATAAAGATACTGAAATTTTCAGTTTCTGCTGTTAATGTGTGTTGCTGAATCTCTATGTTAATAAAATCAATCGTTATGGAGAAATGTATTTAATTTTGACATCATCGGATATAATGAACCTCGGATATAGTGAACCACGGATATAGTGAACCTCGGATATATTGAACCTCGGATATAGTGAACCTCGCATATAGTAAACCTCGCATATAGTAAACCTCGCATATAGTGAACCTCGCATATAGTGAAATGTCAGTCCCCAGAAGTTCACTATAACCGGAGTCACCTGTACGTAGTTCAAAATGTGTTCCGCTGCACGTCCCGCCGCCGGAGCCTGTTCGCCGAGTCGCCCTCCCGGGCCTCGCTGCTCGGCGCCCAACCGCGCGCTCCTCTCCTGCGCTGGCCGCCGCCCTCCACTCCAGGTGCGCGTAGCGCGGCGAGCAATTAGCTGAGGGGAGCCGACGTATCTGCGGGATCTGCGGCGCGGCAGCGGCCGAGGCGGCGATGGTGGCGGCAGACAGATGCGACGCTGCGGGCGGTGGCGGAGGCGGCGCCGCGCCGGGCCGCGCCGGACCGCGCCTGGCTGGGGCCGAGCCGAAGCCGGGGCCCGGGTTGGGCTGGGCGAACGCCCAAAAAGACCCCTCTCGTCCATGGCGCCTGTGGGCGGACGGACCGGCGAGCAGGTGGGTGGGTGGGTGGGTGGGTGGGTGGGTGGGTGAGTGGGTGCGCTGCCCCATGCGCGCGAGAACCCCACACGCGGTTAGGGCGCGCTCCCACACAGCAGGGGGAGGGGAGGCAATGACTGGCCAAGCGTTAGTGCGAATGGTTGAATTGGGCAAATGGCAATGCGATGCCAAGGGGGTGGAATGCAGGCGGATCTTCGAGAGAGGAAACAAGGAACGTTAGTTGTCACAGCGATTTGGTACAAATTTAGAATTGAAAATTAATTTACAAAAAAGGTTTTAAATGTTTCACTCGCTATAAATAAATTCTGCTTGAACCACTTAGAATAAATACCCAAACCAATCATAATGTTAATCAATAATCCGAATTTTTAAACTTTCCAAGTTATAAAAAAAATGATAAAGCAGATGTATAGCAAAATGTATTTGCTTGGGAAGTGAATGCATTACTTCCACACATAATGAACATGATGAAAACAGGTGCACTGCCCCGAAATTTAGCGGTACGCGAGGTAATCCACGAATGTTGTTGCCAACATTATTGTATTCCTTGAGCAATCGAATGTTACTAAAGTACACTGTCATGTCCATGCCTTCAGTTAATCTGGCGCTCCAAATTCCCCACCTTAAGAACGTTAAAGGAGCGGTGTAAGAAAACAGTTTGAACTGGGAATCCATGAATGGTTTAGAAAGGTAAAGTGCAAAAACCATTATGCATATTTTTATTGATTATTAAAAAAATACGAAATGTCTCCGCACGTCCTAAGCAATACGACACGTTCCAAACGCATAAGGTTGCCCTTCGACATTTCTCGACCGACCGAGTAA
Source organism: Teleogryllus occipitalis (assembly GCA_011170035.1). Classification (NCBI taxonomy): domain Eukaryota; kingdom Metazoa; phylum Arthropoda; class Insecta; order Orthoptera; family Gryllidae; genus Teleogryllus; species Teleogryllus occipitalis. Next base: position 122,144 of record BLKR01000212.1, on the reverse strand, counting down.
CCGCAAAACTCACCGTCATCTCGACTTGTTTCAGTTGATCTGGCGCTCAAACTTTGCCACCGTAAGTATGTTAATGGCGCGGTGTCAGTGTTTGCGTAGCGCGTGTTTATTCCCAATGTCGAAACGTCACCGCTGGACGCCGTCCAAGATTCTGCAGGGGCGCCGCTGACGCAACGCGCCCGGGGCCGGGGGACCTGGGACCTGCAGCGGTTGCGTCCGGGTCGTACCCGCGTATGCCGCGACCGCTGTCACTAATGAGACAGGGGCCCGGTTGTGTGGGGGCATTACGCCGTTGCGTGGGCACCTTGCAGTCGCTTCGGTACGGCGCGAATGCGAAAGACCTCGGTGGGGGGAAGGTGATTTTTACGGCCTCTCAGAGTGGTAGAAACCGGCCCACATCCACACGAGTTAGTTTTTACAGAATTATTTTATTATTATTACTATTACTATTATTATTATTATTATTATTATTATTATTATTATTATTATTACAAATTTTTCGCTCTCTGCACTATGTCCAGGAACATTCACCTGACCATTGCTCGGTCCATCTCGTAGAGACAAGACACGAACGAATGTTACTCTCTGGACATTTCAATCAATCGTCTCCCAACCAGCCGTACATTCCAGGAATTCTCTTACTATTCTGCAGCTATCCAGTATTACTGCTTTCTGCATGTGCTCTATGCATAAATATGGTTATTATTATTATTATTATTATTATTATTATTATTATTATTATTATTATTATTAATTCTTTTACCAAATTTTCCGATTTAAGATTTCCGTATCAGATCAATATAAAATTTACTCGAGACTGCAGCAAGCTTCTTAAGGAGCAAATGTAGTGACCGTCGGGACCCGTACTTTGCGCGAAATACGGGCTGTGCCAAATAACGGAGTCTTGTCCTTTGCAATCTTGGAAATGATCTGGGTGTTTGGACAAGTTCTTACATACATTTTGCAGAACAAATTCCAGATGTTCTGTAACTATCACGACGACCTGTATCCCCCCCCCACACACACACACTTGGCTGATCCAAACTGTATTTAACAAGTTTCTCTGCCTTCTTTGTTATGAAACATTGATAGCACATTATTATTATTATTATTATTATTATTATTATTATTATTATTATTATTTAAACACAGCCGTTTATGTCGAGGCCGAACCCACGATTTTCGACATTGCGTTTAGGTAATGTCTTGGGCTTCAGAGTGCCGGGTTATTTTTCGTATATTTTCTTCGCCAGGACCGAACTTGCACGCATTCATCAATTCAATCCGTTTCTAGTCCTTTTGACTCACTTTAATATATGATACTCGATTAATCTCAATTTATATCTTAGACATTATTAGTATTAAAAAAGATGAACTCCGTAGCTGACTGAGTAATTCATAAGCTCTGGTGATCAATGTCTCCATAAATAGCATAAGAACATTATTCAAAAATACAATCGTCCGTATTGAAGTGCGCGATTTATGGAATACACCCTGTTGCCACGTAATAAAAATTTATTGCGTTGGCGAATACTGCAGTAATGGCGATCCGCATTGGAATGGGCATCTGTTACAAAATCTGCGAGGGAGATGATTTCAACCCAGTCTTCTCCGCATTCCATTGCCCTCTTGCCCGCCCCGCCCCGCCTTGCTTTCCTCTCCCCTTCTCCGCCTGGCACCTCCCCGCCCTGCCCATCTCCGCTCTGCACCTCCCCACCCCGCTTCTCTCTGTCCCACTCATCCCCCCGCTCCCGCTGCAGCCCGGTCCGCTTTGCTCAGTTACACCCTGCCCCGCCCCGCGCCGAAGGCCTCCGCTGACCTCTGACCTTCCGGAGCGCGTTCGACTGTTCGCGAGGCGGAATTGGAGGCAGGCTGGAAAACTCGCCGGCGGCACGTTTTGCCTGATCATTCATTTACCCGGCGTCCCCGCGGGCCTAGGCGCAAAGGGCGGCTCCAGCAGTGCGAGGAGAGCTGGGCTGCGGGGCGGTTGGGAAGCGCGACGGAGGAGGCGGCGGGCATGGGGAGTGGGCGAAACATCGCAAATAGAGGCCGAATAGGACACGATTATGAGGTCCACCAATGCCACGCAGCAAAAGAATATCCGAATTGTGCGAGCTTCTTAAACCGTAAAAACACGCATCCTCACGTTCTTGTAAAGTTAAGCAACACGAACGATTGGTATGTTTGATTAGTCATAGTTCGATTCTCGATAATTGTGAAATTTCTGTCGAAGAATATTCTAAAAGTAAAGTTCTACCAACTGGTGTTTCCGGGATCGTTCTGGCGTTAAGGCGGATTCTTCAACAATGCGTACGCGCGATATCCTTCCCAGGTGTGAACCATTGGAAAGTCCTCTGGACGCTGCATCTCGGTACTATGTAACGGTCTCCTGATGCCACACGAATCCCGTGCGTGTTGCGCAAACGTGCTGGAACAGCATCAACTGTCACCTACAGTGAGTGCGTGGGGACATCATGAGTGACGGAGGGGAAGTTGCCCGGTGGCAGCCGATGAATATGGAGGAAGGTGCAAATTAAAAGTTACCAAATATATGAAGGGAGGTAGAAATGAAATTAAATGCTGGCGAATGAGCAGTGCGAATTTGATACAGTAATTGTGTCGGCAATGGCGGAAGAATGCGCCGGAAAAGCCACCCCACCTCTGCATTTCGCTCCGCCCCCTTAGGGTGGGTTTTGCCGTCGGGCACGCCTCTGGAATTTGTTTCCCGAATTCCCCTCCCTTCGCCGAGAAGAGGTCTGGAGCAGAAGTGGACTGACTGAAGGTATTGACCTTTCCGGCAGAGCGACATAGTCTACTCGCCGACTAAACTTTAGATGGATGTCATGGTAGACAGTGTGTGTGTGTGTGTATGAAGAATGAGGGATGGGGGATCTGGTTTCCGAGGGTAAAGTAATAAACGTACTGTCACATCGTCTGGCGGTTATCGGGCCGGAATCGGATGCGTCTGTGACGTCTTCAGCGACCATGCTTGAAAAGTCGTAAATATATCTACAGTGTTGCTGTTACGACTGCAGAACCTGTTTCTTCCGGGAAGTGTACGACAAAGAAATATTCACATTCATTTTGTTTAATCTGCCGCATAATATTTATAACTAGACGTTGATCATTAATTCCATATTTCAAACATTTGGTATTTCTCTATTATATTCTTTATTAATGTTTAGGATACATTTTTTATTGAAGATTAATCCGGCATTCCACGTATAAAAACGTTTGCTTATAGGTATTCTACGTGAGTAGGACATTGTCAAGTGCAAAATCGTTTATGGAAACGTACCTATTGTAGGTACAATTCACGTTCATGTAATAATGTTTTGGGCGTTTTTCTGTTTTTCCCCAACATTGATTTCAGTTCTATTCTTCTCCACATTTATATACATAAAAATATTTAAGCAGTTGATGCTTTGCAAAAGCCATGGCAATTGTCGATTGCCTATCCAGTGGTTAATGCCCACAATACTTTACTCCCAATCTTCCACAATACTAATAAATTACGTCTTATATCGGCCAACATATATAGCCCTGTACATAACTTCTTAAGTTGAATTTATATCGATAATCGCGACGTGTCGCCATGGCCATTAAAAACAGGTGGGCAGTACACCTACGCAAAATTCTTTCCTTGTCATGAGTCTTACTCCATCTTCCCACGCGTTTCAGACCCGTTCAGTAAGGCGAGGGGCCAGTATGTGCTTGCAAAGAATGCAGATGCAGCACGCCGTCATTAGTGGAAAATTAGGTGGCAGAGCTCATTGGCTGCAATTCTCCGCGGTCGGCGATCTTCAGTGCACGTATCTTCGGACTACTTTTTACGACGTGATAGTGTGAAAACCGTTGAGAGGACTACACTGAAGCTATGTGGTCAAATCTTTCATTATAATCTTGCAATTTTGTAAGGCTACAATATTATTAGATACTGTAGTTCCGTGAACTCTTAAGAGTAAATGGATATTGTGTTGTTATTTTTTTATTACTACAGATTTACCTGTTTATAGTAATTCATCGTGCAAGTCGTAGGTGACTACCCTACCGACCGTTTGTTTGTGCATATATATATATATATATATATATATATATATATATATATATATATATATATATATATATATATATATATATTGCTTAGAAAATCAGAAAGCAAAAAAGTGTTCTTTGTTCGATCGGTCACTCTACCAATTTAGTTTCGAAAATCAGTTCTTTAAAATTTTAATTTAGTGCTGTTTCTTCAGCAACAACATGAATCTTCTTTGAATTGTAAGAAACCATATTCTGCTCTCTTTGCTGGTTCAATTTGTTCCTCGTTTCGTGAGGGATACTAGACAACACGAGACGAAACGTTAAGTAAGAGATTGAACTTTTACACTCGCCTTGCTCTAAAGCGTTTACCCGTTTGTTATTGTAAATGCAACATTTAATTGCTGATACTCTAGTAATGGACGTGAGCCCCTTAACTAAGAAATATGAAAAGCATTTGTGAAAGTTGCGGTGCACCGCAACAGAACTCTGATTGCAGATTCTAAAATTCATTAAGTACTTTTAACGGTGATTAAAACGATTGGTGGTTAAGAAACAAGCATAATTATATACGTACTCTGATTTACAATTCTTAATCGTAAAACGATAGTGAATTCATAAGCGCTGACGAAAGATCAAGTACAAATTTAAGTATGTGTGTTGTGAACTTGTTTTTATTTGAACTTGTTATAATTTGAACACTTGTTTTTATTTTCTTACATGGACATTGTATTGTCTGGCTGTATATTTTATGAAACACGATGTAAGTCTAAACCGTGATATATTTTACACTTATTTAAAATTTTAAAGATTGATAATTAAAAGTGGGAATGTATAACGGTTATTTACATTTGTTTTTACTCTCTTCTCTTAAAGCTCTTAATGAACATTTTGTCTTTCAACAAGTCAGCTTGCTTTTACATGCCACTAATTACCTTGAGCCATGTCTCTCCAAAACGTACGAGGTGAACTGTCGCCAGTCTAGTGGTATATTACTGAAATGTATCGTATGTACCTAGCGTGCGTTAAATACACTCATGTGTTGCATAAGCGTCACCTGACGACTGAAAATCTATTCTTTTGAATGAAAAAAGAAATCAAAGTTAAATTGATATGAAGTTCAATTTTCTACACAACTTCTTGTCATAAGGGTGTCAAAATCAATTGCTGTGTTTCTATTGGCTGTACAAACGTATTCCTCTTATTATTGTGGATACTCTTTTTAATCTCTATACGAACATGAGTAAATTGGACTTCGTGTTCTCTCGAACATCTTAGTATTCTTCAACTTATAAAAAGATTGGTTTTTATCTCACCACCTGTTAACATTTCACACATTTTGATCAAGAATTCAACTGCACCGACGCAAAGACATCACTGAACAAACTGTTCAAATCGAGTAGAACATTACTGTACCACGAACATTACAAAGAAGCTAGGAATGTCATGTTAGGAATGGCAAAAAAACATCGATGTTTTCCATCAGAAACATTTTGATCAATCTTAAAGCAAAAGAACATCGATGTTTTCCATCAGAAACATTGATATATTAACATCGATATTTTGCTTCGATAGTTTCGTCGAAGTTTTCATCGATATTGAAAACCCTTTAGCGATGTATCGAAACATGGATGTATCGATGTTTTGGTAAAATTTGCCATCACTAGTCATGTCACTCATACTTGAAGAAGAAGAAGAAGAAGAAGAAGAAATAAGGTCTCTGTATCCCTATAAAACGCTATAAAACGTCTGCGAATCGTCGTGGTTTGCTTTATAGTTATCTGGACGATTAAAATGAAAATATAAATTATCTTGAATCGGTCTGTGTGTCAAAGGTTTTGAGCAATTAACTGATAAGATACGATGTCTCGACCCCCCGGCGGTAGCCCGTCGCGGCGATGGGGGGGGGAGCTCAGGAGGGAGGACAGTGGGCTTCCTGGGGGGCCGCGGAAACGCCTTCAGTGCCCAGTGGGATGGCTTCCAGGATGGACGGGCCTGCGCGAGCGCCCGGCGCTTGTCCTCTGGCTGCTACGGCTGTCGCTGTGCCGTCTTCCCGAAGACTCGCGCCGCAGAAGTATTTACGGTACCGCCTTCGGAGATGGACAATGCGAGTTCACCTCACTTTTTTTTTTAATTTTCGTTTAGTTAACGAGCAAGCTAGATCATTGTTTCCCAACGAGGTCGATGTCGACACCGTAAGGTTTGAGGAAATTTTAAGGGGGCAATGATGATCAAGGAATCGATAGCCCAATACGTATCGGGAACTGATCAGTATAAACAAAATACAGTTATTATAAAAAATATATTGTTAATTGTTTTCTTATGTAAAAGTTTAAAAATCTAATAATAATTGTTTATATTTCTAAAAATTGAAACTTATAATACTACTCAAAATAATAGAACATAAATCTAATAAACCATTTTTACAAATTGTTTATTCACACTCTATGTGTAATTGATATTAAATCATTTGTGTGAAAATATTAATGTTATGATTATTGCATGCTGTATATTATAGAAAAAAAGTCATGGGAGTCGATGAAGCAAAACATTACTTTAAAAGAGGCCGATGCGAGAAAAAGGTTGGAAATCTCCAAGCTAGATTTGAGTTCTCGAATGATCCGATCGCCAGATTTGATGATGGCTTAGGAATCAAAACGGTTCATCATTCAAATGAAAATTTAAGTAGGGGGCATTGACATCTTCCAACACCCTTTCAATACCTAGACTAAATTCTGAACTAGAATTGAAGGTATGCGGTGTATATAGATATCTCATCAGAATAGATTTCTCCCAAGTTATTAAGTTCACTTTGCAATAATTGACTAATAAGAAAATCGAAAAATACACAGTAAAAAAACATGCTTATTTGATGTCAGTATTTCTTTTAATTTTCATTTACTACATATCTTAAACATTTTGTAGTTTGGGACGAGAACAGTAAACCCTCGTTAGCACGAACTCGCTTATCACGAATTTCGTCGTAACACGAAAAAATTTCGGTTCCGGCAAGGGATTACGGTAATACGGTTATTTATAATACTCAGATAACACGAATTTTTAAAATACGAACTCCAATTATTTCGGTCCCTTGGAATTCGTTTTAATGAGGGTTTACTGTAAATTATTCTTATACTTGTTCGTGGAGATCTAAGCTTTTCAAGTCAATTAATTTGCAGATCATTTTACATTCACAATGAAAATAGTGTTGACATCGTCTCTCTTATCTCTACATATGAAATATTATTGACAACGAGAATGAGTTAATCTACTGAATGTAGTACACGCAAGTAGATATATGCTGTTACTTTTAATATTGCTTCATGTAACCCTTAATGTGATATCTCGCATAATAAGTTTGTACTTGTGCGGGATTTTATAACTGAACTAATCTACAAGACATGATATGCAGTAATAATCGAAAATCATTTTTAACGCCCATTAAATGAACTTTCGTGTTCGCGTAGGTCTCAAACAAATATTAAATATTACTCATTACTTTGTGGTTAGGCGGAAGAGCAGGCCTTACGGCTGGAGCCTCTCTAGTAATAAAGACTATTATTGTTATAATAATAATAATAATAATAATAATATTATATATATTATTATATATATTATTATATATTATATATTATTATATTATATAATAATAATAATTATTATTATTATTATTATTATTATTATTATTATTATTATTATTTTGAAGCTTCAATGAATATATTTTCTCAACGTATTCATATGTCTCCCTTGTTTGCAATCACAGTTTTCTTTTCCTTTCTTTATTTTCATCCTCATTATTTTGGCGTACGTATCATTATAGTTTTGTCAACACTTTTGTTGATCATCCCCATCAGTATTTTAGGCAATCTCATTTAACTTATATTCTTACGCAGTATATTTTATACAACCACTTCATTTTAAGTTTCCCTCCACAATGATATTCACTTGGATCTATTAACCATTACTTTACAACACTTGTATACCGTATTTCGTCCTTTCGATTTGCAATGCCTGCGCTAGGACTCGCCACGATCTTGGTCAAAGTGTGCAACTGTTCGTTTCTTCTCGGGGCTACCTTCACCGGCGTCAGTGGGACGTTCGTTTGGTCGGGCGAAGGGAGAAGCGAATCGGGGAAGAGGGGAGGGGAGGGGAGGGAAGCGGGGCACCCCGCCATCGTCCCCGCCGCGTAGTGACGGGAGCTACACTGTTGTAGGTTGCTGTCCCCCAGCAGCTCGCCGGCCACGTCGCCCACGATGTCCAACTCATCGTCGCCGACGCCGCCGGCCCTCAACTACAACCACAAGATCACGGGCATCCCGTGCGTAGCAGCCGCGTCGCGCTACACCGCGCCCGTGCACATCGACGTCGGCGGCACCATCTACACGTCGTCGCTGGAGACGCTGACCAAGTGAGTAGCTGCCAATTTTATTTCTACTTTCAGGCGCGGATCCACTGGGAAATTTCTCCCACCCCTAAAATGTTTCACTAACTATTAATTTTGACTTTTCACGGAACTTTTAAGCGAAAATGTATTCCGATAATCATTAAAACGAATAAAATCATTTTGTAGCATGAGCTGAGTGTGACCTGCGACATTTTACAAAATTTGTAATGTGACGCATTCGACCAAAAGCATTTTGAGTGTCCCAAAATTTGTCTCTGGATCCGCCCCAGCGCTTCACTCTCCATTCCATGCACTCCTGTTCTGCAGACGGATTTTAGGAGGGAATTACTGGAATTTTTGCGAGAATATCCGAGTTTGTAATAACTCTAAGCTGCATTCCAGTAAGATGTTATTTAGTTCGTTCAAATCTCTAGGCAAATATCACTAACAATCCCAATGTAATGAAGGCTCGTTGCAAATGTTTGGTTGTGATTACAAATGAGTCATAGTTTTGATAGAATATAAATGCTTTTGAGACATTTTTCCGTGTAATGCCTTATTATTTCAACGGGTCAATATAATACATTTTTCTTGCTTAAAATTCTTCCTCATTTGTTGTCATTTTGTAAATTTTCATTTTGATGGTTATTTCATTTTCATAGATGAATTGCTTGAGGGTACATGTGTTGTGGAACGTGGCTTTTATGAACACCTTGAAAACAGGACTGTTTTACGCTCACATTCGTTAAAATAACGTCCTCATAATTTTAAAATAAAAATGTGTACTGAGCCACAATGTTTTCACGCACTAGTTCCTCGATTATTTGAGCTTTGGGTATTTCAGGATCTTTGATAGTGAAATGTCTTTGAATAGTGTTTAAAATAACTTGGTATTACACGGAACAGATCATAACTAGTACTTACATCCTAAATAGTTTAATATCGTAACGCCAAGACTGTTTTTCTTTGCCTCGAAAATGCATGCTTGTAAGTGACGTCAACAAGAACGTAGCAGACATAAAATAACTTTGAACCAAAAGTAAACTGCTGCAAAAATGCTTTCTAAGTTAAGTAATTAGAGTTAATCTCAGTGCGTGCGTGTTCTCTCGGAGAAACTGTAGTTCAGAGAGACCAAGGGAGCACAGTACGCACGCTAAGTTTTCGTAGTTCGAGTAGTTACTTGCAGGGAAGCAAAGCAGTACTGGTTTCTCGTTCAAATCAGATTGAGTAATTTGACATTTACTAATATTGTCCCTCGTTGATTTAACAATTTAATATTCACACAATTTCTGAACAGTGCACATAGTACACACATCTTGTACCTGGTCCTAAGGAGAATGTGAACGCCTTTTCCGCGGAATGATTTTTATCGCAATGATTTCTGCTAAAAAATTAAATTACATATTTTTGTTTCTAGATGTGATCAACTGATCTATGTGTATTTTCGAATTCTCTTGACGCAAAGACATCAATGAGCGATTACAAGTAATATATTCTTCCACGAGGAATCAAGTTTTGCTATCATGGCGGCTCGTTCATCTACTGTTAACATACTGAAAAACTTAACTTTAAGGAGAAATCTGAGTAAATAGTTAACATATATTACGTCGGAAACTTAAGCAGTACAATCGTACAGATTAGTCGGACAAATACACATTTTGAACGAGATGATTTATTTTCTACGTAAATTGTTACCTGTAAGTTTAGCACAGACGATCTGGATGTGTGCCGTAAATTGACCCAAACACTTATTACTAGGGGACGGATTTAAATGAAATGTCCTTTTTTCACTTTAGAACAATGCCTTTAACTACAGAAATTAATTTATATTATGACAAAAAGAAATGACCCATGTTTGTAAGTGTTTTTTAATTTTTTGCATTTTTCGTCGATTTTGAATGTCATTTTTTCCCCGTCATTTTTAATGCATATTTCGTGGATTTAATCGATTTGAATGTAATTTTAATGATACTTGCTTCAAATAAAATTTACGAGATGCAAGAAATGTTCTCCACAAAATTCTATTCGATTTCAGAAATTGTAATATGAGCCGTCGTGAGTATGTAATCTAAGGTTCCTGTGACGCCTTTCAGCGCCATTATTGGTTCGACCGATTTCGGGATAACTAAAGACAGAGATTTCCTGGTATAGAACAGTCAACACCAAAAGTGTGCAAGCTGAGTTCATTTGAACGAATGGCAGAAGCCTCAATTACATCAGTCACATATCCAACAGTTTGGGTTGTTCATCCGAACTGGTTTTCATCACATTTTTACGTCGTTTTTCTTTGCGTTTGGAACATTTTTAAAAATATTTTAAGATATTTTATTGATCATTTTGGCGATGTTTTATGTCACCATATTCCGCCCCGTAATTATCGTTCTATATTATGTCGAAAACGTTTGTAATCCAATCTAACCGAAAGGACGGAATTACACCTTTTGAACGAGATTATTTTATATTCAACTCGTACATACTATATTGTTTCCTGTGCTTTCAGCGCAGACAATCTCGATCGTGTCGCGTACATGGACCCAAACTCTTATTACCACCCTCGTTCGATAACGTGCGGTAACTCCGAGACCTGGCAGTCAGGTGGGGGTCCTCCCGTTCCCACGCCGAGGGCGTCGCGGACCTCCGCAGCGGGCACGTTCGGGCGCCACCCGTCCTCTCCGCCCGCCCTCCCCCTCCCGCCCCCTCACCCGGGCCCACCCTGTCCTCCAGCGGCGCGCCGACCGACGCTCGCCTCGTTACGAATTAGCCACGGTCCATTAGGCAATTCAGCACCACGAGGCGCCTCTTACCGCCGGCCCACAACGCTCTCTATAGTCCCCTGGTGGCGTAAGCTTCCTAAGAGTCTTGCGATTAATTGGACCGAGGTTGAAAATCGACGTGGATGAATTGCATTGCGGCCTGTGTCGCAACCAGCGTTTGGCCTCTCTCCCTCCCCGTGCGACGGGAGAGCGAAGGCCTGCCACTTGGGGTGACAACGAAACGCGTGTTTAACGTACCCCTCGATTGTGTGTAATCGACTTGCTGGTTGTATATGCTGATTTCTTTTGGCTTTTCGGGGGAATGAATGGCTTGTGACGGGTTTCACACGGCCCACTCTGAGAGCCACTTCACTGTAGGTAATACGGGAGCTTACCTGCTCTTGAATCAATATCCCGTTTTCACCCTGTGTTACTGTTGAATTGCTTTCATTAATGTATATGGGTTGAAACGCACCTAAATCCTCTTTACATCACAATATTTCACGAAATGTACGTACATTTCTAACAGGTAATATTTGTGGGCCGTTTGCGACAAGTTTTGAACTATTACACAATTTATTTTCCGGGAAACTGATTTGAAATAAAATGCTTTTGATGAGGAAGTTTGTTTCATTTCTCACTCTCATTCAATAATTAATTTAGTTATACTTCGATATTCAGTATGCGTACCATTCAAATCGTCGAGTACTCAGGCCACGTCTAAGATAGATGTTCGACACGTAGGAAGTAAATAGATAGATAAAATGTAAGTGTCCGGAAATATTGCGAAGTATAATAAGAGAAAATATAGCAGACTTCTTATAAAATTCAAGAGAAAGTGTCGAAAGTGAATCCTTCGTAACTGAATCAAGATTTTACCGCATGAATACGGCAGTATGCCTTGGCGGCTCGCCTCCAGCTGCCTTTCGCGAAAACTTTACAATAAAACTAACTTTTGGGGAGCTTTGATCTGTATCCATCTTCGAAGCAAAGAAAGTGTGGATTGTTCTCCCCCAACTACTTCTGTTATTGCCGCGCGGGCTCGCGTCCTTAGAAAGCAGCCTTTCTTGTCTGGAGAACGACTGACCGGCGCGCCCATTTTCTTTCCACTTCTTCTTTTTCTTCGTTTTTTTTTTTTTACCCGACCGCTCTCCCCCTTCCTCGTCGGACACCGCTCCTTTCGCGGTTCGCCCGCTGAGGACTACACATCAAATCATAGGCAGCCAAATTGAACAGTCAAACGAGTACCTTTTGTTCGGGGCTGAAATATTTGTTCGCTTTAAATAGCTTAGAAAGCGTTGTTAAGCGCTGGGCGGAGAATGGTAGCTTTTTGCCTATTACGAGGGTCTTCCCAGTCGGGGATGTGATGACATGTGACTCGTCGCGGAGGCCGGCTTTGGCTGCTTGTTTCTGAAGTGCGGTGTCATGGGCAGAACCGAAGAGGGGCGGCGTCTAATTTAGAAATGTTGAACAAAACGGATGCGAGACGCTGGCTGAGCGAATGCCATGTTATACGTTGACGAGCTGCCGTGTATCACATCATCGCGTTTGCGTCAGTATTCAAGTCAAAAGGAAGAGACGCAGATATAAGAATTTGTTTCGTTTGTGCCGCTCAAGTCGTCCTTTTATACAGGAAAGAAAAATATGACAGTTTTTGGACGCCAAGATTTCTTTCAGCTAGATTCCGGGCACGCACGTAGTGTTTGGCAATTGATTGCTATGGTTAATGCACCTAACAAACTCATTGTGTTTATTAGGTTGCTAACTTCTAATAACGATGTTATTAGACGTGGACACTGTACAGTAGGTTATCAATCATTTGCTTTTATTGGATAATCAGCCTTTCGCTGTATTCAAAAGAAAAAAAATATTTTGAAACGTGGTGTATGTGTGTAAATAAGTAATATTTCCTTACTGAATACAATGGAATGCAATATGAGAGTTTGGAAATGCGCAGACCATCGAAACATTTGTTACTGATCAGTTCTTGTTCATCTGCTGTAGTTCTTTCTTAACTTCCAAACCACAGCTGGGAGCTGGCAAGTGCTGTCTGGCTGGAGAATCGTGACTGTAAATGTCGTTGCCACATTTATTCTCCCAGCATTCTCCTGACTTTGTGAACTAGAAGTATAAAGAAGCGATTGTCTTTCCGCATGACCAGGCCCAACCCCTATTAGGGTTTGGAGAATAGTAGCTATCACTCCGTACGCCCATCACAGTTATCGAGTACATTGGTGCAAAGAATGAGAAAACAACGAAAAACTCCCTTATAGAAAACTGCATACCGCAGTTCTCGGTTTTCCCTAAAGGTTTATTTCGATAAATTTATAGTATTTTGTCGTGCATCATGAAGGGTACAGTTTCACTGTGAGCTTACGGGCAACAACGCTATTCATTCGACCCGGCATATTTCAGCCTGTCGCTCGCTGCCTGCCTCCCGGGGAATCCCAGGGTTCATATGCATATTCCCGAAAACTCGTTCCAACGAATGTCGTGTGTCACTACAAAATATTTGGCACGATAGCGACCAGGCAGCTGGGATTTGGCGGCTTCGGCCCCAACCCTCCCCCCTGCCGCCCCGTGATCTGATCGAGCAACGTACACGTGGAAGTACTTGAACCGGAATGTTATGGAAACGTAATGAATTTCGAAGTGGCCTCCTGGAAAATCGGTGCCGGGCGATAAGGGCAAACAGCTGGGGCCTGGATCGCCTATCGTCGGCGATCGCTGTAAACCCCTTCGGAATAAAGTGAAATTCCCCGCATTTGCATGGTGATTCACGGCCAGAATTTGATGTATTTTATGTGCCCCTCCATTTGGGCGGCGGGGCTGTATCTGATCGAGGGATAGCGGCTAATAAATTGCACTGAAATAAGAACTGAGTTTTATCGCCCCAGAGGCTGTCCATACCCGCGCCCGACGCAACAACTCACTTTCCGGGCAGGCGGCGCGCGGTGCGGCGCGGCGCGGTGCGGTGAGGTGTGGCGTGGCGTGGCGTGGCGTAGCGTGGCGCAGGGCCCGGAAATATGGTGTACGATTCGACGTGTGAAATACGGCATGCGCCCGGGCCACGTGTCCGCCAATTGTTATCTGGCGCACGCGAGAGTCACGGGATGCGGCGAGCCGTGTCTTCCCCGCTGGCGCACACCGCACGAAATGCTATGGCTGCACTGGAGTTGGGGTTTGGGGACGTTTCTGCTTTTTTTTCCTCACGCCGAATATCTGTCGCGATCAACGGTGGCATCAGAAAGTATTTAGGGTGGGGCTATTTGAACAAAATCACAGGAAGCAATTTTTAGTTGAATTTGTATGTAGAGTAGAACTTGTTTAGTTGACACATTGCATTTAATACACGTAATTTGAAACTAAAACTTAGTTATATTTTTCAAATTATTTTTGGTAGTGTGGTTTTTTGTACGGGGAAAAATTTTTGTATTTAAACTCGGGTATGGACATTTAAAATGTAATATTTAAAAATATTGTAACTATTAATATGATTTAATAAACTTGGAAACAAAATATCACTTTCAATATAATTATAACTATTTAAAATTACGTTTTAAAGGTGTACGTTTTGAAGCGAGTCTCCCTTTTGAGCCATCCTTTAACAGGATGTCGAGAAATAATATTGGAAGGGTTCGGCAGTAATAGATGGTAACCCACAAAATTATATTTTTTTGTGATATTAATATTTTCGCATGCTCCCATATGTTCACCATACGCCGTATACCATTAAATTATGGGTCGAAGTTGTCCCCTAGCTGGTTGTCATCTTTATGCATCCAATTTAAACCCCTTCCAGCAAAAATGTTCATGTTCGTATATCTCACAAACGTGTTCACATTATATTTTACACCCTAACCCATCATTTAGCTTTCATGAAAGATTCGTGAAACGATGGGAGGTGATAGGCTTGATCGTTTGGGATAAGAGGTGGTGTTGCCTTTTTCTTACCCGCTATCACAAGTAGGAAACACACAAGTAGGAAGCACACAGCATATTCATATCACATCTGTCAACAATTATAGCACAAAAAAGTTGCCGCCGTAGCCCCAAGCTATATGTACTCGTAGTTGGCCATTTTATGAGCACACTGGGAGAGATGTAGAGTACATTGCTTTCAGGACTTTATAAGGTTGACCGCACGAGAAATGAGAAAATGAAATCACAGAATTGTCGTTTGGTTTTTGAACGAGAAATCTATGTAATACATTTTATGTCGTTTTCGTATGTAACGAATAATTGGTTAAACGAATAATATGCTGTTTTCGTCTTTTCAAATCATTAGTCTATACAGACACTTGTGCCTCTTACGGAAACCACTTTATAGCACACACAGCAGAAAGTGCGGTGAGTACTGGATTTTGGTCTTACTGTGAGGAAAGGGAATAAACAGAACCGTCCGCTGTTGTCTAAGAATTTTTTTAATCAGTGTTTTAATCAGTGAATTATTGCTTTTACATGTTCTGGAATGCAGACAAATGTTTTCAGAGAATTCAGTATACATAATCAAACTCATCACTGACCTATAGAATTTTTCTGAGAGATGTAAGGGAAATTGTTCAGCAACTCTTAAACCAGTGCAATGTTTATTATAAGTTAGAAACGTTTTTTTTTCGAGTACCAATAGTTTCCATCGAGTACACGTCTCAGACATATGTCAAGAAAATTACGGGACAATTTTCTTTTTTAGATTTTTTAGAATTTCTTTCTTTAAATTTTAGTTTTTTCTCTTGTTTAATTTTTATTCCCTCTCGTGTGTTATAATGATGAAGCTATTTTATTCAGTTCAGCTTCCAAAACTCGGTATTGTTCGGTTAATATTATTTCCCCATTAATTATAAAATAAACGAACTTTTTGGCAGTTTCGCTACATTCTACGAACTTGTTTATCACCATGACACAGACGTCGAAATCAGAGCACATTTATGAGAAATCCTTTCCGCATTAACAAACCCGCTCGCATTACGGAACTTGAAGCTAGATTTTTTTTAAAGAAAAAACCTTATTGGTATACCCTTTCTCAATGCGTGTAACTAGGTCTTTCGAAGTTGAGTCGTTAGTTTACCTGGAGTCGTGAAGATCGTAGCCTTGCCGGTGTCGAAGCGACGAACAAAAAGCGCGAGAAGAGGCGAGGGAGTGGCTAGCGGGGAATGTGTTTCCGGGCGGGCACTACTCCAGCGCTCGACTGCTCGCCTCGGCCCCCGCTGAGCACGGCGGCCGCGGCAACTGCACTGCCGCGGCCAAGGGCTGTTGGTACCAATCACGTGCAATGCGTGAGTGATTTCATTATATCATTGCGGTTCAGGGGAAAGGTAAATGACCACATGTCTCGCTCTCTCATGAAATCTTTTTTTCACTAATGATAATAATAATTGTTATAAAAATAATAACGATAACTTCACACAGAATTGCTAATGTTGGGATTCAGTAACACCATAACCATACTTTTTGTACACTCACTTATATACACATACTCAAACTTGCATCTCGGTTTGTTTTTGTTTGTGAAATTGAACCTTACGTTGACAAATGTTTTTTATCGAGTTAGACCTGTAACGTGGCTAACTACAACTTTAGGAAAAGATACTAGAAGCATCTTCTGAAAGAAAGGAACTAGAGGTTCTACAGAATGGCCCAAAACTTTTTCGTAGCAAATTTTTCTAATTTCGCTGGTGTGATCTTGCTTTAAGGTTTTGCTCCATTCTCTGGTCAGCTGACATCTATTGTCGCTCAAAGTACATTTGTTTAAAATTTTTTCATTGGAAACTTTGAAGCCATTTTTAAGAAAATCGCGATTTAGCGTTACTGTAAATGCGAAATTTGAAGCTCTTTTTCACAGGAATCTATTGAGTTTTCGAAAATCTTCATTTGAAGTCATTTGAAGCACTTCCACTCACAAATGTAATAATGTATACAAAGCGTTGGAGATGTGCATATTAACGGCGTGCGAGATATTTAAACAAATTACATTATAAATATAATAATATAAAGAAATCACTTCTAATGTAAATATTACCGATGTGAGACAAGTAAAAAATATATTTTTGTAATTTTTGAAAAACAAAAGAATATAGCAATATGGCGTTTATGTCGTATAGGGTTAGTTTGGCACTAAACCTACCAAAATTTTAAAAAATTGGAGCGATTTTTGAGAAAATCTTGTTTTTGTAATTTTTTATAATTGCAAATATTGCACTTATTAGTCCAAGAAAACTACTAAAATTTTCAAAATAATGTACTTGGCCTTAATGGAAAACTGCGTATGACCCCAAAACGTGTATTTCCGTTGAAATCTCGAAATCGATTTTCCGTAGCTTTATATAATTTTCTCTATACTACGTATATACGTATTTCGTATACTATGTATACGAGAAAGGAAAAAATGCAGTGAAACCTCTTAAACGATCACGCTTGGTGTTGGCTAAAGTTCTGTTCCACGGAGGTTCTGAGGGACCGAAAGCTTTCGCCCCAGACCTAGAAAACAGTCTGCTAAGAAGAGGTGTCCATTAGCATGAGGTTCCTTTGCGAAGTTTATTGCATTTATTTTTTCAATTTATCTAGATATTTCACTTGCGTTGAGAGCCAGTTGAGTTGAGTGAAGTTTATTTTGATGTTTACAATATAAATATAAATTATTTACTCATTATTTTTTAATTGGTATGCTCTTCGACGATACACAATTCAGTGTTTATGTTGGCAAACCTTGAATGTCAAAAAGTTGCTAAAAGTAACTTAAGTCTTCTATAAAACTGTCAACTCGATACAATTGAAGTCGTGTCAAGAAAATTTTAACTTTTTTTTTTTTTAGTTTTGAGAAAACCAGCTCTAAAATGTTGGTTCTGCGAGGGGATAAAGGTAGATAATAAATTTGTACATATCGTATGCAACATATTTCGACTACGCTAAAAGTCCCGATGATGTGAACTTTGTTACTTAACACAGTGTTGCCAATTTAATAATTTTTAAACCACCAACTATCCCAACGAATTTCTTTAATTTGTCCTATTTCCAAAGTAATTTTGCCCGGTCAATAGATTTACGAAAACTTGTAACCAAGGCAGAAATACCCGAAATCTCCTGAACCAAAACAAAAATAATGATTTTTTCTGTTATTACCGGGAGGTCATTCTCAACTCCTGTGCGTAACGGATCTCTTCTCATAGTATCAACTTCTCCAGGTCCCATTGCCTCCTTCGGGCCTCCCTCGCTTCGCATTGCTGTCGCTGAGACTCCGCGCCGCCGACCAGTCATTTCCGACACCGGCGCCAGGGCGCGATTTGCCTGATAGGCAATTAAGAATCAGTTGTCAAACAGTGTCAGCGGCGTACTGCTTAATGAGCACGCGTTGTCATATCTTTCACCCATTAATCAAAAGAATAAGAGTATGCCTGAAGGTGAGATTTTATCTCAGCAGCACGCGTGGTTCCCCCTCCTCTTCCCGTCTTTTGCAGCCCTCTGTCCTCCCTCTCTCTCTTTCCCCCTCCCCGCTGCTCGACCCCGCTCCCTTGCTTTGAGCGTCTGGCCCGCGGTGGTCGCTGTGGGTGCTAGGGCGGCGATGGCGACGAAGTAACCGACACGACCTTGGAATCAGAAGGCTTCAGCGTGGCTATTGTTACTTTGGTGCGCGCACCCCGGGTCCTTGAACTCCTATCCTTCGCAATTCTTCAAGCATTTGCGGATGTGATGAAGAACACGGGATCGATTCCAGGTCCATCGACAACTCGATAGAATATTAAGTGGAATATGAAATAACGTTAGAATGGTTTTACTCTCGACCCTTCTACCCCGGGTTTAAAATGACGAACGAGACTAGAAAAAAAGTGATTCACTCCCGTGTTAAAATGATTCTCTGAAATAAAAAGGACGTGGCGAAGTAATATTACTCTACTATTGAAGGGCCATCGTTCAATTGCCCCCCACAAATAACAATTTGAAATATTTCGGATAAAAACTATTGAAAAAAAATTAAAACTCGCGCCAGTCGCGGCGGCGCAGATACAACCCGCATCACACATGGGTTTATCGTGCTTAACTCGGAAACTGAAAACTTTAGGGTTTTAAAATTCGAATCCGGAAACACTGCGGAATTCAAATCATATTCTTAGGGCCATTATCTACTGATTGGAAGCTTTTTGCGCCTTCAATTACATATTTTTTGGAGGTTCAGTTTTTCTGGGTATACCTGTTGGGTCACACGGGCGCACACTCTTAACCTATGTCATAAAAATAAATCCGATAAAAGCAAATCTGAGATATGGATAACAGCTGGATGAATGTGTATAACTTGAATATCAGAATTCGCAATTCCCGCCATAGCAGTACGAGATTGTCATTTCGTCGTTTTAAAAGTATTAAAAATAAACAGGAGCACCTAGAGAAAGGAAGGGGTCCCTTACTTCAAATAAAAGTTGCCCCCTCATACATAAACATTATTCCTCTCTCCCATGCAACAAAAATATCTTATAGCGGTTAATTTGAATTAAAAGTAAATACATCCTTTTCATAAACTTGAAGGGGAAAAAACCTGGGGCCCCAACTAAGTCGGGGTCTGGGGACGTTGCCCCAGCTGCCCCTCCCCATATTCAAGGCGCCCTGTTTATAAATAAAGATTTGTAACACAATGTGTTTTGCAAATACTATGAAGCGATCTCTGCTTACCATTCCATTTCCATTCTTAAAGGGAATATACAGTTTGAGGAGATTGAAGGAAATTTTTGATCAAGTGTTTTACAAGTTAAAAATGATTTATTGAACTCCGTGTGTATTATATGTGTGTATTACTCCGTGAGTAGTATATGAAAAACTAATTTGGCTATTTGATAGCGAAGGTCGCATGGATCTATGTCTTTGTGTCTATCGCTATCTAATCTATGTCTACGCGCTAAGAAATAATAGAATGTTTACCCACACGGAGTCTATGTGATATAACGGTCAGTTCTGGGCTTGGCCGTTCGAAGTTGGCTTGCTGTATGAATCTATTTGAACTTTTAAAATCATTATTTTGATTTGCAAAGTGCGAATGTATACACGGGTTCGGCTAGTATTCCATAATTTATCTTTATCGTCCTCTAAATCTAACTCATCGAAAGATCTGGTTATATCTTAGTGTTCTGAAATGATAGAAGATTGCATTTTAAGAATTAAAAAATATTTTTTATTGTTAGCCTGAAAAATTCAAAATGTGGTGTGTCAAAGTCATTGTTCAGCTGCAGCCTTATAAAATTGACTTTGACATGTCAGTTCGCTCGAGATGCAGTAAGAAACAAAGTCTCCTTGGATCTCTTATGTAACTCTGAGTCGTGTCGGACACCCAAGTTGTCGCTCGACAGGCGAGTGGTTTGATGAAGAGATAGGTCCGTCAAGTGGAAGCAAATAGTAACGCACGGTCGTGCAATTATGCTTGGAGTCTGAGGGCAATGTCAAACATGCGTATGTGTTGAAGGCTGTATTATAATGCGTCGCCTTTTCATGTGAGACACGTCCATGAATTACTTGCATATGTTGTTTTAATGAGACAAGTAATTACATGGCCTGCTCAAATACACTGTAATTGACAATTCTTTAAATAGAAATATAATATTTTTCTAAAAGAAAATTCTATTATGGATACATAAATAGTCTAGAAATTAGATGAACTAATAAAATATTTTCTTTCTAATAATTTTCTAATATAGAGTGATAAACGTTTATGTGATTTGTAAAAGTTGCTTGTTATTGTAAAGATACGACATAATGGTCTAGAGAATCCTAGATTATTTCACATTTTGCGTTTGAATTGACTTTGCTTCATCTGTATGTGGATAGGACCGATAATTCTAAAAGTTATAAGACTTATTCAGCTTTGTTTCAAAGGTAAATTGAAATGTAAATATAAATGTTGCATACATTTTCTTATCTGCACTCATTTTATGTCAAGTTTCGAAAGTAGATACTCTATTCAATTTGCCTTCGTTTTGGGATTTAAAAAATGAATGGTTTGATATTGTTTATCAAGTACATAATCGATACACTAACTATATGAACCTTAAAATGAAAAAAAGTTCTACAATTATGGTGTTTTGTTTGGGGATCGGAAACAAGTGTACAAAACTACACAGAGCGAGGAGATTTAAATAATGAAACTTGCGAATCAAAGTTGTAAAATGAATATAGACTGGTTATGTTAATGTAATGATACGCATCCACAAAAATAATCGAAAATTGTTTCTGAAATTTAAATTCGGTTGGCAGGCAATCGTTTTTTCCAAATAATGATTTATTCACAAGAATAATACTTTGAAAATGGCCGTGACAAGAATAAAACGTGCTACGTTTGAATTCTTGATTTCTTTAAAAACCGAACAAAATAAAACACCTTAATTTGAACGGGGCAAATTTGAAGTTAAATTTACTCACAAACACTATTCACAAAGTCAAATTTTATTCGTGGGGGAATGTCTTTGAAATCCGCAATATTTCTAAAAACTTGTGTCCAAAACAAACGACGTCCTTGAATCCAAAACATGGATTGTAAGAATTAATTAATTTCACGAACTTCGAAATCACAACTATATTTAATATCGACTTTTACTATACAACTCTTACAATAACCATATAATTCTGTAAATTATTTTAAATCGCAGCATTTGGAACATAGTGAACATGATCTTTGCAGTTTTGTATAGTAACCTGAATTCATGTTTCGCCGGCTATTAAATAATAATTCTAATAGCCCTGAAATACTCCTACATATAAATCTCTAGTACATTATATATGAAATTGTGTTTATTCCATTGAACTATTTAAATTTCACTGAATATAAATTAATTAGTGAATTATAAAATATATTCTTGAAATACACATTCATAATGCAATAAAATTCACTAATTACTTTCGCATCTAAATGATAACGGACGCATGCCTAACTCAAATCCATTTTCATTCACCTTAATATTTTGATATACCACTTGGAGCGACACAGCACTTTTATTCTTCACACCCACACGACTAGCCGATATTTTTAAATTCGGTCTCCATTACTTCACAAAATATATCAAGCGCACTGGGCAACAAAATCGCGGCAAAACGGCGACAACGACATATAAATTCCGCCCGCTAGAAAAGTGCAACGGTGTTTCGAGACACGCGGGCACCCGTTCATACACTTACACACACACACATCTCCGCCACCGTGTGTAGTTTATTTTGCGTGGAGTTCAAAGGCGGCCGCGCTCGAGGCACGCATATCACGCACCGGCCGCTGCAAGCGCGCCCGGGCGCTCCCCCGCTCTCACCTTGAAGCCCAGGTACAGTTATCCGCAAGGCTACCGCAACAATTTACCAATAACTTATATTTATTGCTGTCCCACAGACAAAGTCGTTACGTAAAAGGTGGACAGCTCGATTTCGAGCACCTCTTACGGAAGCGGTGGGCAGAGTAGCCTCCAGGTTTTGGCCTCACCGCACATAAACTTTTCGACCAGAGACTTTTAAAATTATTTTCAGTAACTGCAAAATGTTATTTCGAAACATGACATTATATTTTAATGAATATGTTTAGTACTTAATACATAAATAATATTCATGAATTCAAATCTCGCTTATTCAATTGTTAGTAAATGAGAACAACACCGAATTGTAGACTATGTGTGTTAAATGTGAACAATAATTTACGAAGTTAGTACTACAATCATTTTACTTCATACTTTATGCAGAGAAAGTATATTTTCTTCAAAAAGTGCCAAAAAAATTCATCGGAATTAAATGTCGTTTTTAAAATATACCCGGCAGAAATGTGTATTCTTTAAGAATTGTTATTTCTGTTTCTTTTCGTAATTATCTAGAATAGTGGTGACCGAAACGAAGCCTACAAACACTACGAATGATTGCATATAGAAAGTCTTTTCTAAACTGTCTGCAAGTATTTTCATTCAAATGTATAAAACTGTGTGTAATAGTGACACTGTTCTCTTTAACGCTTATATTCTATGTAACAAATAAAGATTTTTGGATTAGGAGACAACAGAGGATCTTGAAAGTTAACACGAACACTAAGAGGTGTACATTAACTAAATACAGAAATAAATGGAAGTAATAAAAAGGTGACTAAACTCTGCCATATTTATAAACATCGCAGTTTAAATTTATAAACGTACTCGCTTCCCGTTTAATAAACAGAACGCGACCCTCATTATCCCGGGCAGTCCCAGTCGCTCCAAAGGTTGACAAAACAAATTATCGTGTAATTCTAAGCGAGTAAACTGTTATGTAAATCATATGGTGTTAATTTTAAAATCATAGCTTGACCTGTGTTTGCCACACGGCCTTGGGCGTGCATAGCATAATAAAGCCATGGCATATTGTAATTAATTAGTTTAAATATTACGGTGATTTATTTATAGACACGGAGTGCTGCGTTGCAGAAACAGCACCCGCGCGATTGAAACGAAGGCGCAATGGTCTGTGCTGTCGTTCCCACCTCGTTCGCCCACTAGAAATGTGACATCGATACCGATGTTTTCCAAACATCGACGTTTTTATAAAAATATCGATGTTTTAAACATCGGTATATTGAAGCCGATGTTTTTTGAACATCGGTATATTGTCGTGGATGCTTTTTGAACATCGGTATATTGTACTTTTTTCGATAATTTATTTGTGGATGAAACATTTCAATAATCTCTATTTTGTAAAAGTTAAAATAGGAAATAATAGCTGACGGTACCATACTGATTGTCTGTGTTCGAATCACACGAAAGCGGTTTGGATTACCTTCATCGATCACACAGACCTCGCCCGAGATGATTCTTATACCTTGGTATTTCCTTCGACTTCCCTCGTATTTAGCACATGGAAAGGCGATTTTACATTTGTTTTCAAATAAATTTTAATTATAAATTAGTATACACGGCCACTGTCAAATTAAATTTTGTTGCCCATGAATTTAATGATACAGATTACTAAACCAACCTTAAAACATCGTTATTTTAAAACATCGATGGATTTTGATCGATGTATTTATTAACATCGATCCTCTTTCTCTTGTTCTTTCTCGATCACACACACATGAGCACGAGAATGAGAAAGAACTTAAAATTCGATTTTAAAAACCTATCGGATCACTCACTTTTTCAATGTCTGCATTAAGTTTTTCCCTCGTGTAAAAGGGACATCTTTGTTGCTTTAGTAACTTAATTGCGAGCCTAAGTTTGTAAATGTTGGCAGTGTTGGAGACATGGACATTGTTGGAGACAATTGTAAAACTTTCTTTGTATTAATAAGTTTTCAAATACCACAAAAAATTGTTAGGATTTGCCGAGTTCAGAGATCTTAAATGCCACTACACTCTATTAACAATTACAATGAGGATTTCTAATTAAATTGTCTCGAATTACTTCAACAACATTGTCTTGTCCCTTCACAATTTTTAAAAAGTAACAAATAATTGAAGAGTTATGAAATACTTTTTACGGCTAATAAGCAATTCATTTGAGACTTACATACACGAAATTACGGCTTATCTACTGTCACAAGTATAATTTGATTATTGGCAGGTACAGAAATCGGTGAACTAAAATAGAGTGAGTAGAAGCAAATTTCGTTTATTGATTCAGTGGTGAGTTGTAGTTGACATTCACATAATTGAAATTATTGAAGGCGTTGTCATTGTCAACAATAACAAATTTCGTTTACCTTGCCTAGTATTTCTTTTAATAAATAATTGTAGTGATAAAGGAAAACAAATGAAGGTTCACATACGAATAAAATCTATTCGCCGTACACGTACCCATCGTGGCAAAGTGCCTACCTACCTTTTGCTGATTTGACATTTCTGCCAGTTGGCAACACGAGCCGACGCGCGCGACCTCGGAGAACGCGGGTGGCGACCCTGGAGGCCGTCCCCGCCCTTCTCCCTCCTTGTCCTCGCCCTCAGCGCCGACGCTACCGTCTCCACTACTGTCATCGCCGCCTCCGCCGACGCCTCCGTCGACGCTGCCGCTGCCGCTCCCGTCATCCTACGTTGAAACAAGACCATATTTTCAGTTTAATTGAATTTCAGATGCGGTTTCTCGCCGACGCAATCCTGTAACGATCCAGAGGAAATAAGTCGGGTTGGGCGACAGATCGCGAAATGTGGGACGGCCGCGACTGTTCTTTACCGGAGTGGAAACGACCGCTAATACCGCCGCGCACGACACAAATAGCATAAGCTCTCTGGCTCTGGGGCATTTTTCTTCTCGCAACGTAATGGCGGTGTTCGAGTTCTGCAAAGATTCCTGGATATATAATGATGTATTCACTGGATCCAACAGCGGTTTCGGGTACTTGCGATCGGGTACCTAATAATCGAACGATTGAATAATTATTTTGTGTTGAGTACTTCAACAGGTATGGTTAAGTTCCTTAAGCGTAGTGTATGTTATATTTCGGAAGGAGACGGTGTTCCTCTCTCCCCTGGAACGCGAGATCCGGCGCCGACCTACATGTCGGCTTGCGGGGACCCTCCCCCAGGCATATCCGCAGAGTGGGCATCGGCAATGTCGGGACAAGCTATAAGCTCACGACATGGGATCTACTGACATGTGATAGTGTAGTGCATGTAAATGAAAGCGATGTGCGTGGGGAGAGGGGGGTACAACGGTGAAGAAGGAAACATCGCAAGCGATCCGTGGCTTGTTTTGGTACTGCCCTGGCATTCGTCTAGTATTGTTATAAGAAACCACAGAAAAATACCGATCAGAGCAGGTGGTCGCTAGAATTTTACTCCGGATAGCGGCTGAATTCGACCATTGGGACTTCCGTTTTGTCGAGATGCATTCGGCGGTATCGTTTTTACACAACACGCTTTTTTGTACATCGGCTGAATGTGAACGTTGTAAGACTACTTGAATTACACGGAATTAGATGTTAATTCCGTTTCAATGTTCCTTACAATTTAAGGTTGCAATGATCGGTGAATTCTTACGAGGATCGTATTTTGGTTGGTGTTTTCTTTCATCTGAAAATATCCTGCTTAGCGATAACCGGTCTTGCTAACATGTATAGCCCAATAGTTGTTTTCTATTAGCAGTGGGCGCCAATGATTTACCCTGCGACCACAGAATTAAAGCCTTTAAGATTTTAGCTAAGACCTATTTACTCAAGACCGTTTAATCTGCGACCACAGACTTCACTGTTCTATAATTTAATACTTGCACAGTTCACTAACAGCATATTATCATCGATTCATCACTTCGCGGTGGCGATGGTGTAACGGTTAGCGTTCGAACCCGATCGAAGCCGTGGATTTTTAAGGGCAAAAATATCCTTCGTACGCCTTCCTACGGAGGGGAAGTAAAGCCGGCTGTCCCATGTTAGTAGATTTACTGCATGTAAAAGATCCTCAATCCTAAATGATGCCTCTGAGCTAAATTCAAATCGCCTGTTTCGTCGCCCAAGTAATACCTTCTTTCTACCGTAGTTGGTGAAAGGAGCGTAGCGGAATTTGCGTGGTCGGGCGGAAGAGCAGGCCTCATGGCCTGAGTCTCGCCACGTAAAATAAGGCACATTCAATTCATAGTTGCCCAAGAAAGCCTAGCATGAATTCTCCGTGCTTAGTAACTGACATCCTGTAAAGGATACGGCGTGTATGCTATATGACTAAGCGAAATTAAGGTGATTTGGTCTCAAATGAAAATTAAAGACTTTCATCTTCAGCTAATATTATAGATGCCTTCTAATAGAGGTTCAATATTCGAAACAAAGACGTCATTCCAGTGTACGGTTCACGCCCGATTTGACACTAGTATTGCGGGAAGGATTTGCGCGACGTGGAAAGTAGTGCGTTTCTCTCACTGCATTGCCTTTCGTTTCTTCTCTGTTTCTCCGAGCTCGACGCTGAATTCTTGGCGTTCCGCGAGCGTTCTCTATTTGCTGCGATGGAGCATAATTTCGCGAGAGAGCTTCTTCGGAATTCACTGGCGCGAGCGGTAACAGTGAGAGATCTAGGCTCCGAAGTAGCACTGCAACAGCGGTGTCTTCATTCGTTTCGGTCGTGAGTTGCTCTCTCACAGAGCTGCTGGGGCAATGCACCAGCATGCGACTGCATGGACATGTAAATAGTAAATGATTTCATAATAATATAAATAATAATGATAATAACAATAACAATGACAATATTAAGCGAAAAAAGCTGCTGAAACCACACAAAATAATGTTCCAATACGTGGCACACTTACTACTTAAGAACAATAAAGAACACACTCATATAACACTATAATAAATTAAATATTTTATCAAAAAGTCTTCACGAATACCCAAATGATATAGTAGAGTGTATAATTCTTTACAGATTTCTAATAGAAAGTGCAGTAGTTCTTTACATACCCGGAATTCTCCTCCAGACAGTGACTGAATTCGACCTAGCTGACAAGCTAGTGTCGAAAATCCTGCCACCGTCGGGACTCGCACCTACGACCTCCCAGTCTGAGGCACTGCAGTAACATGAGTTGATGCACCGAGCCACTTCTCCCGGTATATCTAACGGAAAAATAGCCCTCTCTCACATGCACGGATGCTGCATAGTGTTCTTTCAATTTCTCCGCGCATTAAAAATTAGTAACATGGATTATAATACAATAATAGTGTGATATAGAGTTACAAAATCACAATATTGAAACTTATTACATTAACATTTAGAGAACGACGAGGGTTGAAATTATAACACATTAGCGCTTTCTTCTGACTGATTTTTTAATATACATTTTTTCTTTCATATTATTTACAGAGTAAGGCGACTCTTCATAACGGCCTAACATATTACGACCTTACTAAGAATTGGAATATGAATTATATCATAGCGTACAATCGGTGCAGATTGAACGAAAAGTAATCATACCCCTCTATATTTACCTTAAGTTCCAAATCGTATTCAATTGTTACAATACTGTTATATAAATAATATTATAGTACACATTTTTGTGGCTTGAAAAAATCCACGTTCCATCTGTGCGATTACGATAACTTTGTTCTGTTGTTAGCATAATATTGTTTCATCATCCAGAAAAGAATCGCAATTTTAATGCTTCAGTGTTGACTATATGAAGTGGTGACGGTCTAAAGAACCGCAGAAGCCAAATCACGAGAGACACGAGATCCGGGCGAATAAAGGAGGTTCGCGTCATCGAACCACGACGAAAAAAAGCGGAGAACCTCGCCTTCTTCGCCAAAAACGGCGTGGCGTTTAGCCCTTCCACGCGCCTTGCCTCTCCCCGTCACACTCAGCCTCGCCCGCGCCGCGCCGTCCCGCCCCGCTCCGCCACGCTCCGCCCCGCTCCTCCCTGCCTCGCCCCGCACCACCCCGCTTCTCCCCGCTCCGTTCCGCCCCACTCCTCCCTCTCCATCCTGCTCCGCTCCCACCCGTTCCGCCCCGCTCCGCCGCCCTCCGCTTTGCTCCGCTCCACCCCGCTCCGCCCCGCGCCGCGCCGTTCCGCCCCGCTCCGCCACACTTCGCCACGCTCCACCCCGCCCCACCCCGCTTCGCCCCGCTCCTCCCCGCCTCGCCCCGCACCACCCTGCTTCGCCCCGCACCTCCCCGCTCCGTTCCGTCCCACTTCTCCCTCTCCATCCTGCTCCGCTCCCACCCGCTCTGACCCGCTCCGCCGCACCCCGCTCCACCCTCTCCGCTCTGCTCCGCTCCGCTCCGCCCCGCCCCGCCTCCCGTGCTGTCCCGTCCCGCGCCGCCCCGCGCCGCCCTGCGCCGCCCCGCGCCGCCCCGCGCCGCCCCGCGCCGCCCCGCGCCGCCCCGCGCCGCCCCGCGCCACCCCGCGCCGCCCCGCGCCGCCCTGCGCCGCCCCGCGCCGCCCCGCGCCGCCCCGCGCCGCCCCGCGCCGCCCCGCGCCGCCCTGCCCCACCCTGCTCCACCCCACCCCACCTGGCTTCGCCCTGCTGGCCCTCTTCTTCTCGTCCTGCACTGCCCTGCACCGCCCAGCCCCGCCCCGCACCGCCCCGCACCGCCCCGCACTGCCCCGCACTGCCCCGCACTGCCCCGCACTGCCCCGCACTGCCCCGCACTGCCCCGCACTGCCCCGCTCCGCCCAACTCCTCCCTCTCGTGTCCTGTTCCACTCCACCCGCTCCGCCCCACCCTGCTCCACCCTCTCCGCTCTGCTCCGCTCCACCCCACTCCGCCCCGCGCCGCGCCGTGCCGCCCCGCAACACTGTGCTACCGAGGGGCCGCCTCGGGCGTCGGCTTGCATCCGCCCCGGCCGGCCGTGGCGGCCCCGACGCCATGTCAATCACTCCCGTGCTTTACGACGCCGCCCCACCCTCAAATGAGCACCTTTAAAATGTGTCTTAAATGGGCAGCGCGGGCTCGCTGTCCCTCTCGAATCGCTTACCGTAATGGCCCGATGAGAATTGGTAAATACTTTGCCTTTGTAAAGCGCGCGCGTATATATTCCTTGGGACATAAAGGAGACTCCTCCCTGCTACGACCTTTTTACGAGTCCATAATTCATTACATTCCCGCCGTCTACGGTATTGACCCATACGAATGTAATAATAATAAAAAAATCGGAGCTAATGTCGGTGCGGCGCCGCCTCGGGGCGGCGAGGTGGTCGTGGATGCACGTGGCCGTGCGAGCGTGCGCGTGTGTATGTGTGTGTGTGTGCGCGCGCGCACGCGGAGGCTGGGTGAGGATTCCCAAGCGCTCGTGAGATCCCCGCCGGTGGTCACGAGGCGAGGCGAGGCGGTGGGCTGCGTCCGCACCCACGCCCGCCGAAGAGAGCCCGCCGGGGGCGACAGAGCGCATCCCACCCGCCCACGCCCCTCCCCCTCTCGGCCGCGCTCGCAGCCTCTCTTGTTCTCCAGACCCGGGGGAGGTCGCTCTCTCGATCGCCTTCTCTCCCTTTCCCCTCGGGGACTCTCGATATCTCCGTCTCCGTCCCTCCGCTCCGTCGCGGCGCGCGGTAAGAGGGCGGCGGGCAACAAAAAGGAAACGAAATGTGGAAAACTATGGTCGGCATGCACGGGATGAGTGAGAACATTCTTAAGAAATAGCGAAGCCGGGATTATTTATCAAACTCCCACCGTATTCGAAGCGGCAGGTAATGAGATAGCCCGTAGGTGCCGCGATTCTCTAAAACTGGGGCCTGGGGCCGTCTCGTGCGTGCGCTCTCCACGCGATCGCCGCCTCCCCGCCCGCCGCGCTTCCCCTCCCGCCGTCCCCTCCCCTCGCCGCTCGTGGCCCGCGGCGGCGCGCTCCCCGCCTCTCCCCGCCTCCCCGCGCTCGCTCATTGCCGCTGTCCTTGTGACGGCGCAGGTAGTCTCTTTTAATGCCGGCCTCCCCAGGGCTCGCCCGGGGCTAGGCCGCGACGCGGGTCGAAGTCTGCAGAGGGGCCTTTGATTGGGATGCATCGTTATTAGGAATTCTTTGCATAAAGAAGCCGGTGGAGAGACGCCATATGTCGTGAGAAAAAAATCGAAAGGGACAAGATGGATGCCCATAGGATCGTACAGCATTCGCCGTTTTTGAAGTGGAATTTCGTCTGGTTTAAAGCTGTATGTGTTCGTAAGGAAATAAAAGATCTTGGAATCCGTTTAAAATACATAGAACTTGTTATTTACAATATTTCAAAGAGTACGAGATTGTTAGGAATGAAATCCAGCTGCAGTAACCTCTCCAGAAAAATAGTAGAACTAGATACAACTTTCCTTCAGTTTTCTATTTTAACTTCGAGGTTAAAGTCAGTCGATATTGTATTCGTCATTCCGGTTTATTGGGAAAAACGCCTGTGAGTTCGAAAATCTGGAGAATGTATTCCGCGGTACTAAGAATAGAATTTGATCTTGTTATTCTTAAAACCTACAAAATTTTTCGGAAATATAACATGACATAGACGTCGCCCAATTACACGCAACGAGCTGCAGCACTGGAATTGTTCGCGACGTAAATTAGATTTTTCTTCCATCCTTTATGGAAGGGAAAACTTATAACATAACTGAACCATCGCAGTAAGTTCTATTAAAACGGTACCGTCATCACAAATTACCGTCAGGATTGTTAGTAAGAAAAATGATGCCCTGTCGTGCTTTCGATCCCCTCGCACGCTTTTTTGTATCACTAATCACGCTTTATTTAAAAGCGAATATCTGAAAGTCGTGTACCGCCACTCCGTTAGTCTCCCGCTGGCTCCTTGTTCTTCCTAATGCAAATTTGTACCGCCTCCCCCGCCCCCGCAGCATGAACCGTGAGTGTATATCCTCCAAGCCAATATCGCACAAAGGTCGGGCACGATCGATTAATCATGTTCACGGTTCCTTGACCGCTGCGCGTAAGGAACCCACGCCGAGTAATGGAGAGAAATGATGAAGTGTTGGCGCGAATACGGAGGTGGAAGAGATTAGCGTCGCGGAATCGTTCATCAAACGCGCGGGGCGTGTTGACAATGGCGGGAGCATGCCCGGCATGAGCGGTTTGCAAGTCGGGAGATGTTTCGATGGCGTACAGTTCAGGATGGCGGAGTGATTTACTCATAGTTTACTTTTCATGAGTGTCTTTGGAGATTGAATGAAATACAACGATGGTTGCATCGAAATACGTAGCCATTTTTAGGGGTAGGAAAGCTCGACGAGTAAATGTTTGACGTAGCATTCAAAAGGAAAAAAGGGTATTCGTTTATTTTATTAACCATTATTTTTATTAATCGCCAAAATATGTGACTTCACATGGAGAGTATACTGATAATTCGTAATATCTCTCAAAACTCGGATACGAATTTTTGACACATTTTCATCTCAGCGAGATGTCAAGGACCTTGGTCAAGGACTGCCAAAAGACAACTATGAGCGGATGATGTAATATTAAGGATTTTTTTTTACTGCGAGAATTATCTTTATTACGTAGCCTTCTCCGTAGTCACGTGCCTGGTTGCGAAGCATTTGAGTTTTATATTGAAAAGTCGGACACGTGTTCATTAATTGTGAGTGATTCATGGATGATGGCTGGTGAATCGGACGTTATATATTACGAGTCTCCTCTTGTGATTAGCGAGTGCTCTTTGGGCTAAAAAACACAGTTCGTCATAAAACGTCCGTTTCCATCTGTTTCTAAAAGAACAGTTAATTGGCAGAGATACGGGGGCAGTTTGATTACTTCACGCTGTCGTATTGCTTCCTCTACATTCACTTTGGAAGAGTCATAATGTTGGACAGTAAATGTCAATGGGAGTGGATTCTAACATATCTTACAACTGCTGAAATATCGTTGAAAACAGGAAAAAAGTCATTGTCCCTCACAACCACTGTATCTTGTAGATCCTAATTTGTGCAACTTGATTATTTCGCGATCTATTAGAAACGCATAATACTAGCTTTCAGCAATTTTGCGCTTTTGCGCATGGGCGAATTCGTAATCGAACTCGAAGTGATAACGAAGTCCACAATTCCGACGGATTTAGTTGTATATTCCCATAATGCAACATGAAGTTGGTAGCATTAATTTGAATACATATAATTACCTACATATATGGTATTCGTTGTATTTATTTATTAATTAATATAATTATATAAACAATATACTTATCTGTACGGATCAGTGGTCACAGGGCAGCTTGTGGCATTATGGGAATCTAGCGCACTCTGTCGCTACCATTCGGAACTTCTTCCATTTCCACCCAAACGTTTGTGCAAAACCTCTTTCTCCCCCACCCGTCACCCAACCGTTGCCATCCATATTGCTGTCGATTGCTCTAACGCTCCTGTCAGTACTCCTTATTATAGTGCGATTTTTCTAAGCGTGCGTCTGGCAGGTATCAGCTTTTCACGATTTCATCCAATCGGGAGCGTATATGTTACTACAGTGACATCACTATGGTGACGTTCAAGATCCTGATTGGATGAAACGGTCGACAGCTGATACCTGCCACAGGCACGGTTAGCAAAATCGCACTATAACATCTGCGATACGCGAGACACCTCCTGTGGCTGGTGTTCCTCCTCCATGCCCTTCAAACGGAACAGTGTATAAAAGCGACTTCCAGCGGGCGGAGCGCGGCCGCGTCGCGTCCAGCTGCAGCGGTGGGGCGTGTGGCGGTCGTGTCTCGCCGGGTGTCGTCTTTTATTCTGTTTACACGCGGCGCGGGCCCCAAAGGACGGCGTATTGAGTTTGCTAATTTTACGAGGTACTTCGGCGCGGCGCCGATGCCGCTCGCGCGCCTTGCCTTGCCTTGCCTTGCCGCGCCACGCCACGCCGCACCGCGCCATGCTACGCCGCGACGTGACAGGGCGTCGTGAAACCAGGCAGGGACACGGGACGGTCACCCTGGGGGGGGGGGATTCCTGCCGGCGGCGGGCGTTGAACCACGGGCGCCGTTCACGACAGCTGTGCGTCCGCTGAGACAGGCCTCCTGCTCCTGCTTCTCCTCCTCCTCCTCCTCCAGCCCCTCCTCCTCCTCCTCCTCCAGCCCCTCCCCTTCCTCCAGCCCCTCCTCCTCTTCCTCCTCCAGCCCCTCCTCCTCCAGCCCCTCCTCCTCTTCCTCCTCCAGCCCCTCCTCCTCTTCCTCCTCCAGCCCCTTCTCCTCTTCCTCCTCCAGTCCTTCCTCCTCCATCTCCTCCAGTCGCTCCGCCTCCCCCTCCTCCAGTCCCTCCTCCTCTTCTTCCTCCAGCCCCTCCTCCTCCTCCTCCAGCCCCTCCCCTTCCTCCAGCCCCTCCTCCTCTTCCTCCTCCAGCCCCTCCTCCTCCAGCCCCTCCCTCCTCTTCCTCCTCCAGCCCCTCCTCCCTCTTCCTCCTCCAGCCCCTTCTCTCTTCCTCCTCAGTCCTTCCTCCTCTGTCTCACTCCTCCAGCCGCTCCGCCTCCCCCTCCTCCAGTCCCTCCCCTCCTCTTCCTCCTCCAGCCCCTCCTCTCCTCCTCCTCCTCCTCCTCCTCCTCCTCCTCCTCCACCTCCTCCTCCTCCTCCTCCTAAGGCCCCAGCGTTGCCGGAATTGTTTTACCGCGCGGAGTGGAATGAGTTGGGGAGGGGGCGCTGTCACGGAGTAGGTCTCGCGATTTGCAAGCTTCTTGAAGAACGTTGGACGATACCTTCCTACAAGGAAAACGGCCATGCCAGTGCGCATCTCCTAGCAATCCAGACAAGATCCGCAATGGGGTTGCTGGGTTGCACCGTGCGCCCTGCCTCAGAGGACATTCCGAAATTAGACAGACATGTCATGCGATTAAGCTCAGATTGACCCGCCTCGTATGCACATTTTGGGAAACTGAAATACAATTTTATATCGGTGATCAACAGTTCTTGAATGGGTAATAATATTCCATCATCGAACAGTTTCCCCTAAGTGCATTTTGATTGCTTTAGAATTGCTTGCAGCGAGAGTGTGATTGTAATGAATACGCGTCATTATATCAATTGCGCGCGTTTCGTTTTTGTACTAAATCAAGTAATCTTCTTAAGGGAATTAATAATCAAATCCATTTGTGTTGATATGCGGATTTACAGGAAAATTGTTACATGGCTTACAAAGGATTACAGTTTCAATTGAAACAAAGAAAGATGGAAATTCTATCAAAGGAAGAAAATATTTTGTGTACTATGCTATAATAGGTGCAGTTAGTGATAAAAAGTATTGGCAATGTAATTTGTATTAAAATGTTCTCAAAAATATAATACATTAAACACCGCATCTTCGACAATACCTTGTATCAACCTAAGACGTTAAGGACCAAATGCGAAGTTTGATTCAATTTTTTTAAAAAAAAGTTGGAAATCAACATTTCTTATAATACAATATTTTTATACAAAGCGTGATTTCATTGTATAGTTTCCACAAATACCACCAAAGTCGCTACATGCCAATTTGGGTGAATGAGCATATGATGTTTATATCAGATTATGAATAATCAGCGATATGAATATCAGATATTTTTGTAAAGGTTCTGCAAAATGATATGTCGTGCATCTGAATTCGATGACACATCTTTAAACGAAACTATGTTCACTTCCATACGGCAAGACTGCATACCAACACCTTGTGTTCTCGACCCCTCATCGGCCAACTGTGCATCCGCCCAGATGCTATCGACAACAGTAACATTTCAAATCTTTCACAATATTCGCGGCCTACGAGTCGGGGAGGAATTGTGCGTCGAGATGCCTCCAAACAGACGCGCTTCGAAAGCGGGAAAGAGAGTGAGAGAAAGAGTAAAAAATAGTAAGGAAGGGGAATGTTGAGGGATGAGGGGAGAAAAATTCTAGTTTCTATCCGGTCACGGTTCTCGTGCAATACCTGCTGCGCCGCGACCGACGCCGACAATAACGGTTGCTCTGAATTGCGCTGACATGTCGTGTTACGATTGTCGCTTCTTCCCCCTGTAAGATGATTGGTTTTGTACGCGGTCGTGCCCGCGCGCCTTGGCATATCGCTCGGCGAATCTAGCAAAAAAATCGAGACTAGAATTCTTCTTGACAGAATACCCAACAAGATCTTATTCACTCATCTGGAACGACATTGGGCGAATTGCGATGAAAATATGGGAGGGAGACGAGTTGGTACGTTTTAGAAATAAATGATTTCAGGAAAACCTCGGTGCAGGTGAAGTTATCTCCAGGTTTGATGTATGGTATTTGCGGAATTCGTGGAAACAGCACTCCAGTAGCCGGTAATTGTCGAGATAAGATTCCTGGAAGGCTGGAATTTTACTGGGAGACGTTATTTAAAGAGTTCTATGCTAAAGTTCTTGTTGAGCATTCAAGCCTTAGTCGGAGAAACGTGTGATAAAGACTCCTGAGTCTTCAATGGATACGTACGTGAGCGTCTTGAATCTGTTGTAAATTTCTTAGGATTTATCGCAATGATGAAATGACTCGTCAGCTTTGCAAACACGATTCGACCAGAGCTCACGGAATCGTGATCCGAGTTTGAGACGTTTGTGTGTACACACGTACCATGAAAACCCTCAGCCTTTATCTCGAGTAAAATTTTTTTAGACGATTCAGTAAATTAGATATAATAAGAAATTTAAAAAAGTTAACTATAAAACTATGTTAGTACTTTCTCACATACTACTTGCGTAGTATAGAGAATGTATTGTAATGCTCGGGTAAAAACAGCGAAAGATGAAAAAAATCCTGTTCCTATGAATTAAGTTATTTCCTTCAACACGTTGTGTAATCAGAATCCGTTTTGCGAGTCCTTGATACCGAAAAATTTGCTGACGGAAAACGTCTCTTCTGGCCGTCCGCCCTTCCGACTGTCTGAAGTCAATGCTACCGCCTAAATTGTTCACACGATTTTCTCCAAAATTAATATTGCCCAATAGATCTGGCCGAACTCGAGACCCTGCGAATGTGAAATGGATTTTTGATTTTTGGCGATACATTACATGAAACCTTAACATTTTGAATATTTTCTTCATAAAGGCTGCAAATTTTGTGATTTAAATGTTTTTTTACTTATAGCAAAAGACGCTTAAAAATTGTGCCGATATCCTTTTCGTTGAAAAATGAATTTTAAAAAATTGCAAAATTTACAAATATTGCCAGAAAGTATGTGCTGTCGTTGCTCCACTTTTAACAACTTGCAGA
Source organism: Teleogryllus occipitalis (assembly GCA_011170035.1). Taxonomy (NCBI): domain Eukaryota; kingdom Metazoa; phylum Arthropoda; class Insecta; order Orthoptera; family Gryllidae; genus Teleogryllus; species Teleogryllus occipitalis. Next base: position 85,434 of record BLKR01000212.1, on the reverse strand, counting down.
CAGAGTTCGTTCTAGGCGTTTATAACAAAAATCTGAAACGATTACTCTCGATTTAACTTTGACGTGTCCATCATCCAATATTAGAGTTCAAAATTGAATAAAAGGAAAGAGCACTTTCAAACTCGTTCTTGTTTTCCTTTGACAGCGTCATCAGGTTTGATGTACATTTCTTCGGGTACAGACTTGTAAGAGATTGTAGGAGCTATTTTCTTTGAAATTATCAATGATTTAAAACCATGTATTTATCGAGATTTTAACATTAAGCATTGTCCGACTCGACCGGCGTACTCCCAATTTATGGATCTATCGTTTTAAGAACGAGTCATTATCATGCCTACTCTCCAAGCTCTCCGGAGCGCGGTGCTCGCATGACGCAGGCGAACGGACGCAACAGGGAATCCGCAGTTTTTCGCCACGCAGCCACATTTAGCCGAGAGATGTGCAGCGGAGTGTGGATGAAGAAGTGCCGACAGAAGCCGCGCCGAGCGCTCGTGCGCGATGCATTTAGCCCGTCATGGGGCGGAAAACGTCTCGCAAGGCGCACTATACTGCAAGGCGAGGGGTCTCCAAAGCCGAGCTGAAAAGTCGCACGTGGCACAAGTAATGTTATGTGGATTCATACAAAATTATGAAAATTAAACAACGTGTTTTAGATGCATACTTCAAAATGAACATGAACTCTGTAAAAAGAAATAGCAGAACGTTAAATTTGATTAGGGTATAACTGTCATTTTTATACATTTGGGAAGAATTTGATGGATTTACTGAACGTACGTAATCGTGGTAAGTCATGACAGTGTTACTTTCGTATCCTGCGAAATGAAACAACATCGTGTTTCATGCAATCTGTAAGTTGCTCGTAAATGGCCAATTATCTTGAGATTTTCATTTCTAAAAGAGAAATCGTGCACAGATTGCACTTTTCCCCATACAACGTCACAGTTTTCAAGTGTGTTCTGTCGTTAAATAATTAAAGAAAGGGAGCTCAACACAAATGGATTCGGTGATTTTCGTGTCCTATGATTGGAGCAGTGAACGGAACATATGAAAATGAAACATGTTCAAATCAGCTCCTTTCGCCGGATTCAAAAGCTCTGAAGCTGGCAGTTCCAGACGTTTGTGGACCCCTGGCGTAAGTGTAGGGACCCGGAGATTACCCTAACCGTGGGCATCCGTCCAATCAACAGGTGGGGAGCGTTATTCATGTCCTAAGAGCCTGCGCACCGGCGATCGCAGTGTAATTGTTCATCGCGCAGGGGCCACCGTTCCGTTTGCTATTCCCAAATAAATGACTGCGGGCGGTCGTAGAGTGTAAACGCTCCATTACTCACAAAACGACGCCCCCGACCGTGCACCGCGCCCGTTCCGTTCCGTCCCGCCCCCACCCCTCACCCCTCTCCGTCCCGCCCTCTCCCAGCTCGGCGCCCAGTCGCCCTCCTCGACGGCCGTAGAGTCGCCGCCAGCCCCGAGGTCAACCTTGGTCCGGCGCTCAATGCAAGAACAATCAATGTCTAAATTAGTATGAGGTGGGTTCGTTTGTTCCACTTAGAACACTTGTTTAACGGCCGCTGCAGGCTGTTAATTGCAGGGGGTTCTGTCAGCAAAACTAAACGTAGAAATATCTATTTTTTGCTCCAAGTATTAGGTCACCTGGCCATTTCACTTGGAATCTTGATCAGAAATCTCGTTCACAAAGTGGAAGTGTGTGCCAAGCTATTTCATAATTGGCCAAATTCTCTCAATACTTACAAACTGATTATCTTAAATCTTCCTATCTCACTATTCAGTTGTGTGCTTCTAAGATGTTGAAATCTTACTGAGGGAAGAAAACGTAGGTTGGCTTGGTCACTTATTGGGCTACCTCTAAAAATAATTGATCGTTCGCTCAATGATCGATTTGGCAACTTAAAGCTGATGGGAGTTCCATTAAATAGCGTACTTTGATTTCAGAACAACCGTAAATTTTCGTATGTATCACTATGCATCTACAGACGGTTGTTTGCATCACGAAATGGTGACTTCAAAACAACGTATCAGAAACAAGGTTCGAACTACTGAATCTCTAATATGCAGAAAATGTATAAAGTATTGCCTGATGACGCTCGTAACGTTGATACATTTAACTTGGCAGAAACTAGGAAGGCCAACAAGGAACAAGAAAAGTTAGGAATTTTATCGCTTATGTCGCCACTTTTGTATCTTGAAAGCTGCGAAGGAAAATACGTTTTCGAAAATAAATTATACAGAAAAAATGAGTTTAGATTAACTGAACTTTAGCTCTCATTTTTCTCCTCTGCTACCGCCGTCTCCAGTTACCGTCCCGTGCGTGGGCTTCTTGCTTCATCAATTCGGCGGGTCGCGACCGGTGCCACTGCAAAGCCGTGCCCTCGAAATCGCACCGCCCCATCGCTGGAGATGGATGCAACCACTTCGTCGCTGCAACCGGTACCAACACGCCGCGTCGCCGACCGGGATAAAAAAAGACGCAACGGTTGTACCCTACGACCCCTCCTTGCGCCGACGCCTTATGTCTCCTCCCCTCCCCCCTCCTGACAGCGCTATCTTGGTGCAAGAGATCGTAATATTGCACATCTCCCAGTAGTGCACCCAAAAAGCACCCTTACGAAGAACAAGATGCGAATGTTTCCTAATGGCGAGAGATGTGTTAAAGGGATGATATTGTTTTGTAAATGTAGCATAGAAATTTAAAAACATTATTTTAAATTAAGGTTTCTAAGAGAATAGTTTTTTTAATATTCATAATACTTCATAATAATTTCATAATACTTTTTAATTAAAATGTTGCACTTCACCGAATTTTGTTCGAATGAAGCAGGCAGTTTTCTCAAAAATTGATATCTGAATATAATGAATATATCCTATTCATACTTAAATTAGAATTGGGGAGCGATTTTACTAATTTCGTTTTGCCCGTCCGGACTAACACGAGCGCCTGGCGGGGAACCGGCGGGGGAATCCGACAAACGAAATTCGTCTGCTCCTAATTTTCTTCGGGGCACGTGTTCGTGGCTACTTTATTCCTGGATGTATACTCTGGTTAAACAGAGTGGGACTTCAAGGTCAAGACCTGAACGGACGCACGGGAGGGGGCACTGTTATTTAATTGGGAGCTTCGTTACAACTTAAGTTTTTGGTATTGGAGCTCCCGATTGTATGACAATCCCCCTCTGTTTCAGCTCCGAACCTTGAAGCGCCACTCTGTTTAAATAAGAGCATATGTGTGCATTTAACTTTGTTCCTTATGTGGACCTTAACTCGTCACGTAGCATTGCGCTTTCACCTGGACAGAATCCCACCCTCGTTCAAGGAAAGCAAACAGCGGATGGGCCGAGTGAGAGGGTGGGCAAGACTGGGCGTCTGTGAACACTATCGCTATACTATTAAACACGAGATGTGCCACCACCGGGTGAATTTGTCACGAATCCCCGGCGCCCAAGGGCCTTTTTAGCATGGTCTGGAGCCCAGAGCCCTTTTTAGATTGCACCTCTCTCTAACGCCAAAAATGTTATTGTACCTCACGATGAAATTTTACTGAATATTACGGGTAATTACGGGAAAAACCTTATATGATGTCTAGAAATTATATAAACGTCGGATAGAATGTTCAATCAATTTCATCTGTCGACCGCGAAATCATTCTTTTTAATTTTCTTGGCGTAAGTTCCATATACAATTTCAACTTCCTTCATCTGGCGCAGTATCGATTCGGGCCGAACGAGTGGTGAGACGAGTGTGAACAGCGAATGGAGACCGTCATCGAGGATGGCGAGGGGTGTGGCCGGAAGGGGGGGCGAGAGGGGTAGATCAGTTCGCAGAGACGAATCGCCTGCGGACGTCCCCGAATAGAAAGGCAACGGCCGGCCGCACCGCTCGCGCGGACACAAGATACACGCGGGTCTATACGGCCCCTAGACCGCCGATCCTCTACTGCTCTGCCCGGTGGGAGATCTCTCCGTGTGTAGGAGGAAAATGATGGGAAAACATTCCAAGCAAATTCTTTTTTCTTTTAAATTCCCATTGTAATTTTGCATTCAACTCACGGTCACAAAATAATTTTAATATTCTACCAGGTTTTTTTGTAATTATTTAGGACGAAAATTATAATAATTCTTTCAATAATTTTTGTTAATAATATTGTAACTGGACACACATTCATCTTGCAGCTTATCTTTAACAAATTAACATCGTTGATACAGATAATTTGTCTACTGCTTCATTTCATAAAAAAAGGTTTTAATGACTATCGAACCATTTGAAAAGCTGTTCACAGCACTCTGACAACACTAAATCACTAGGTCTTGGTGAAATAATTGAAGTTATCTTCATCAATTTAATGGATATTCTCGGCTCTTCGAGTAAATCCATTAAATTGACATCCATAACAATGTTTCCCACATGTAGTGAGACGGTGATGGCCAAGCCGTCATCACCGTCTCCCTACATGTGGCATACATCGACGGAAAGTCCAAAGACGGCAGCCACTGTCTCCCGAGTTTTGCCACATACTGAAACTGATGATGGCATAGCCGTCGAAAGCCGACCCCCTGAATAAATCCATTAAGATGACGAAGATGACTTCAATAATTTCATTTAATTACGTCGACAACACCTCATCAGCATTCCCACAATTCATTAGGTCCTATTGAACCGTCGTGTTTCATTACAAATTCGCCTTAAACGTTTGTAAAACAGTACGTAAAAGTGGCGATTTAGAGAAATCGCTCACGGAGTTCATTTTACGTGCGAGGGGGAATCTTGTAAAAGTTTGAGAACTTGTGGAATAGCAACGCAGCCCAGCGCACGGCGTCTGCCAGCGACCACGGCGAGTAGGCGCCGCGTTCGCCCCGCGCGCGAACGCGAGCGAGGGGGCGCGGCGAGGGTTGAGCGAGGGGCGGCGGCCCGGCGAGTATGCCGCCCGGGGCGCCTTCGCCCGCGGGCGTGCGGGGATAGAAAGGCAACGCGCGCCCGCGCCCGCGCGCCGCCCGAATTGCACGCGGGGCGGTGGCGGCGGCGGCCCTGGAGGCGGCGGCGGGGCGGGAGGGGCGGACAGCGCATGCGCGTGGGGTTTGCACGCGCCACCGTGCGTGCGCGCCGCCTCTGTGTGTGTGTCTGTGTACATGTGTGTGTGTGTGTGTGTGTGGACCGAGTGCATGGTGGGTGTAATTACGAGGCAGCAACCCCGCGCCGCCGCCGCTGCTGCCGCTGCTGCAGCCGCCGGCAGACTTATTGACCAGCCGCTCGCAGGCGGCACGAGAGGCACTTTTTCTTATAGTCGTCCTCGTCGTCTTCTGGTCGTCGTTTGACCGGGCGCCTGCCGCGCAGTGGGTGTGCATGCGATTGTTAGCGGGGCGTAGAATTTTTGGTTTAATCGGGATTTCTTTTAAAAATTATACCCGACGTGTTGAATCTATGACTCACGGAGATTTCTAGGACTCTCCAGTCGGATGTGAATTACAAAATTAGAAGATTCTATTTGTTCAATGTTTCTATTTTTCTTTTCATATATTCTTACGTTGGCCGTACAGAACCCCATAATGGACGTGTTTGTTTCTCAGCATTTCCAGTGTGTTTTTCTATTAGTTCAATAATCTACTTATTGCTAGTGGTAGATTTCAATATTGTTCGCAAGGCAAAATGTATTTAGTAGTTCATCTTAGTTTTGTTTTAGAGCACTGGTCATTAAAGCGTGTATGAATCGTTTTTGGCACCTACTATACTTTTGCATAAATAGGACATTCTGTGAAGAACAAATAATCTTTACCCTTAATACAGATCTGGTTTTTGTAATGGCAACCCAAAGATATAGGCCCCTTTGAATTATTATGAACGAATACAAATTACGCTCATTTTCACCTACTTAAGAATAGAGAAAGAGTTTCCTATTTTAGTTCACATTGTAGATACAATGTAGTGCTAGAGTGTGCAGGTGTGTGGTACACAATTCATATAAACATCTTCGCATTGCATTCCAGTGTAGCGTCACAGGAGATGTCAGTTGCGTCATGATTTGCCATCGTGGAATTCAATTTGGGCCCACTGTTTGTCCCTCGGCTCCACGGCCGCGCGCCTGAGACTGATGAGTTGCTCCCAGACCCATTAAACAGATTTCTCGGATTCTTTTTCGCGAAAAGTGGTTTTGCGCTATGAATAAGCAGAACCTCTATTTAGCTTCGCGTTTCCATAACACGACATGATATAATGAGAGGAGTGTGAGACTTCATTAACAACAAAAGCTCGGCTGGCTTTTACGGCACCGGTTGGATTGTGTCGTAAAACTATTCCCCTATATTTTCACTGTGGCTGCTTCGTTTCCGCGCGAAGTTGGACGTCCTTCGAGAGTCCTTTTTCCTTTCCCTGGCGTTCAACCGAGACGAAAGTGACTTAAGAGAAGCACATTCAAAGCAATTCGTAGTGTATACTAAAGGAATCCGATGTCATGCAGTTTTCTAGGCAAAATATAATTATTCCCTTCGTAAAGATATCTATATATCCCAGATGTCAACTGATAAAAAAGGATAGATTAGTTTTCAAACCTAGTTGTATCACGTATCAGTTTAAATGCACAAATATGTTTTAACATCTTCACTGTATTGATTCACTAAATTTACCCACTTTACGTTATATACTTAAATCAGACAATCTCTTTGTATGTAGCCAAACTTCAAGTGTCTTTCCAGGAATTTCACATAACACATGAACTTTCTCCATAGTCTGCTGAAAATGGACAACTTCCTGGAGTTTATCCTTACGGATATTTAGGAATATTTTATAATTTGAAATTACGTGCTGGGATATAATATTATAACGATATGCTTCCCTGCATCACATATTCAGAGTAATTGCTGTGAATCCAGGATAATCTTGAAATATTAATTCCCGTAATGCGAACAATTTACTCGGAATTTGTGCAAAGCGTAGATGTTTATAATTTAACGCACATCGTGTCTCATCCTGCTCTCCCCCGATAGGGCTTCAATTATAGTAGAAATTCATTTATCTATTAACAATTCGTAATGCACTATTCTTAACTATAATGCAGAATAATGATGCAAAATTATCCGCACAGTCAAATGTAAAATATGTTGATAATTCCAATTTCATTTCACGATACCTAGTGTAACATTTTATCCCTATTATTTACTTTCTTATATTGAATTAATTTTAATGATATTGGAGAACTCGCCGATTTCGGTAGAAATGAATCTGTCCTTTTTTGTACACTTGTTCTCAAAAAATGTATTTTGATTTGCTTTTCGAAGGAAAGAAGAATGCGTAAACTTAGGAACTACAGGAAACAAGAATATGTACGAATGTAATATTTTACATATTACAAGTACTATAACATACTTGCTACAGCTATAAGTATGAAATTGATATTCAGTAATTCTGAGGGCGTACTAGATAACCTAGCATTAAAGAAATTTCAGCCTCTCAAAATAATAGAGGATCCACTATTAGTCTTCGTTCTTGGAAAAGCTACGTAATTGGAAAGGATTGTGAAAGGCAGTGTGAAGAACTCATCACTCTTCCCTTCTCCGTCTCGACCCCCGTTCTCAAGAACACTGCTGTCACCTAATTCATCCGAGAGCGCCGTTCCCTTTTCTGGCACGGCTCTCATTACGGGAGCAATTTTGCGACATCGCAACTTCCGCAGACGGCAACCGTGGCAACGACCGCGGCCGCGCGCCCCGCCCCCTCGCCGCCAGGCCGCTTCTCCCGCGACGCGTGATCTCCCAGCGCATCTCGTTCCCGCGAGGCTAGACCTTTCCCACCGTCTCATAGCGGCGCGGCGCGGCCACGGACAGCCAGACGTGGACGACATGATTCCAGCGGAATCACGAAGCTCGTGAGCGAATTTCGAAGACGGCCGGTGAAGGAGCTGAGCGGGGGGGGGGAGGGAGATTGAGGGAGGGGGCGGGGGAAGCAGCGTTGCGAAGCTTCCACGGTGGCAGTCGAGAAGACGGGACGAGGAGCGGGAGTCGTCCCGTTGTGGGTTTTGTCCGACAGGTAATACAGCGTAAATGGCAGAATGAACTAGCGGGTGGGAATTGAGTGTGTCTAACTCATACTCGAACTTGCCGTGGTTGTAAGATGTATCCTATCGATTCTGACGCTTCTGTATGCTTTATAGGGTTCAGCGAAAAAATTTGAGTAAAAAAGGGCTCATATGTGGCCTTCGAACTTGTGATACTGCACACATTTGCCTGTTTGGAACCACTACCTCCCGCTCACAAATTATATTCACCAATAGTTTAGATAACATACGGCAACGACACGACAATATAACGCAAGTTTTAACATCAGAAACAATCGAAAGAAATATATCGTGGGTTTGTGAAACACCAGTCCTCGTGTGTCTAGAATTCATATCAGATTTTGCAGACAGTACTGTACTTAAAATGGACGTGGATAAGTCGAAAAGCTTCCCATTTATTAGTAAATTTCTTTTTGAACTTGCTACATGTCGCTTCAGGAAGATTCCTTGACAAAGGACATGCTGGATAAGAGCCAAAATTTTTTGCTGATTTATCCTTGAAAATAGATTTTATTACATCGGAGCGTTTTTTTCTTGTTTTTTCTCTCTCAAAATTCAAGTAGTATATGGCTTAGAGTAGGGATCACAGAATTTTGAAAACGTGCACAATATTCACGTCACCCCCTATTACACGTCATACACAGTTTTTAACTGTTTTTGACGTAAATAAATAAAAAATAAATAGAAAATGCAATGGAGAAATCAAATTCTGTCTGATAATTCACCAGGGGAATGCCATCACATTGAGTGAGGGTGGCGACCCTCTTTGGCCTAAGAAAATGTTCTACGCTGTTTGTTGTCTGTTAATGAAAACCGTGTTGTGTGCCCAAGTTATTCAGTAAATTACCGACAATTCGAAAAAACTTTTTTTTCTAATTTTACATACTAAAGAGAAAGTATCCATATATTATAAATAAAATTTATCAATAAATAGTTCGATGAAATATGGACACTTCTTGTTTGTCAAATCTTGTTTTATATACACAATTGTTTTTGTATGTGACGGTTTAATTGAACCTTGCGAGGGTTTGAAGAGGGTCTGTGAAATTGAATCTTAAAACAACAGTAAAATCCACGTTCATCATACATCATTGGTCAGACAACCATCCTGACAAGTAAATACTCCTCTGTGGACTTCTTCACCGCACCTTCCGAACGAAGCACTTCCTCGACAATTTCATTCCGCATGCGAGGAAGGTGGAGGGGGGAAGGATGCGGAGAGGGGGTAAACCGTCCGCGCCCGCGCCCACGCACTTATTAACGGCAGTATTTCAAGGAGCGGCCGGTAATGACGTCTTATTCCAGCGCGCAGCGTGGCATGGCATGGCGTGGCGTATGGGAGTCCCATTCCCGTTACGGCGCGGCGGGGCGGGGCGGGTTTGTGGCGAAAGGGAGGGGAGGGACGGAGGGAGGAGGAAGATCGTCCGCACGCGTCGTGAGCCGCGGATCATGCAGAAGTAGATTAAGTCGGATCTGGAAGTGGACCTCGTGTTCAATTTCGTGCGGCCGCATGGAGACGCGCGGAAGCTGAATTAATTGCAGAGTAGCAGATCACGCGCGCGGGTCGTGCGGCGCGCGGTAATGAATCAGACGAGTAGAGCGGGAGTGGGGGAGTGGGGGGGAGGGACCTGGCGGGAGGTTTCGCCACTCCTCTCCCCGACGTCTGGTCCGAGAGCGCTGGTCGTCCGCCAGCCGTGCCGTCGTCTTCGCTGACCTCCGCCGTCGTCTCCGTTTGCCTCACTGCGTCCACAAGCACGCCCCCAGCCACGCCGCCGCGCCGCCTCCTCATCTTCTGCCGATCTCGCCACTCTCTTCACCCACGCCGCTTCCGCCGTTGCTACCCGCAGCGGCTGTAGTAACAGCCTGTTCTTTTAATTTCAATCAAGTTTTTGCACCGGGGAAAATGATTCGTCTTGTTCATATTGTCCCGCCGCGGGCGGGCAGAATGGGCGGCAGGCGGGGCGGGCGGCGAGCACGGCGTGGTGGGCACAGCAGGCGGCAGGTAGGCGGCGTTCAGCTGGGAGAGCGGGCGGGGCCAGAGGGGGTGGCGGCAAAACGAGCGGCGGCAAAACGAACGGGTGAGCAGAGGGGTGATGTGCAGAGTGGGTGATGAGCAGAACGGGTGATGGGCAGAGCGGGAGCGGGTAGAGCGGCTGACGGGCAGAGTGGGCGGGGGGCAGAGGGTGTGGAGGGCAGTAGGCAGAGAGGGCGGTGACCCGAGCGAGCGGGGGACAGAGTTTGCAGCGGGTAGAGGGGGAAGGGGCGGTTAGCAGAGGGTGCTGAACAGAGCGGGCGGTGGACAGAGCGGGCCGAGGGCTCAGCGGGTGGCGGGGAGAGAGGAGAGGGAAAGAACGGGCGGCAGGCGGGAGGGCGGAGCGCTCGGCAAGGAGGGTCAGCGCGCGGGACGTGTCCTTCACCCACGGGCACCGCGGGCGCCGCCGCCGGCCAGCCCGCCAAATTAAAGTTCCGACGGCCGCTTGTTCGATGGCCGCTTGATAGCCGACGGGCCCGCGGAGCGCCGCCGCCGCCTCCGCCGCCGCTGATCCTGCTGCTGTCGCTGCCCGCGGCGCGCCGCGAGCCGAGAGGGTGCAGCGCAATTCGGCGGTCGGTCGGGGTGTGTTCCGCTGACCCAAGGTCCGTGTGCCAGAGAGGATGTTTCAGTGGTACCCAAGATTGGCCTCCCAAGTCGATCGTGTGTGAGAGATATGGACAACTATCCTCAATCCTATTGTCATATACTGATTGGTTGATTGATTGATTACTGATTCCGGGCGTGTCAACTAGGGCGAGGGCTGTCAACCGGGCGAGGTCATTAGTCCCGTAAGTGCAGTGCGTGTTTTTCATCGGGAGGTGGCTGTGATCTTCTCCCACTGAATGGCGAGATCCGGCGCCGACCTACCGTCGACTAGCGGGGTTTTCCCCAAACAGGTATCTCCTACCAGCAGGGCTCCGCCGTAGCCGGGACATGTTCTTAGTCCCCGGCCGGCCTCCCGGCATGTGTGGTAGTGTAGTGTATGTTAGTGTGTGTAAGGGGTGAGGATAGGACGAGAATGAGGAAGGAAAGGTCGCGCGCGGTCTGTGGCCCGTTTGTTAGGATACTGTTCCGGCATTCGCCCGGTGTTGATCGGAGAAACCACGGAAAACTACCGACCAGAGCAGCCGGCCGCTAGAATTCTCCTCCAGACAGCGATTGAATTCGACCTAGCTGAAAAGCTACTGACAAAAATCCTGCGGTCGTCGGGACTCGAACTTAGGACTTCCCGGTCAGAGGCACTGCAGTGACATCAGTTGATACACTGAGCTCCCGGTTTGACCTATACTGCTTTATCAACATTATTCTATTAGATTCGTCATGGTTATACCATTCGAGTCGGTGATTTCATTGTGATATGAAAGTAGTATGACCATACATATCATGGAATGAGGATCAGAAAGTATTACCTACGAATTACAATGAATTACTGCATATATATGGAGCTTCATAACCTATAATGGAAAATCCAACTCAAATTTGTCTGATTTATTATGAAAGTACTCGACATATTAAAATGTTCACGCTTCATTATAATTGAATAATTACTTTGATTAATTCACGATGGAGCACGAGTATCATCTAAAAGATTTTGTCTCTTGCCACCACAGACGAGGAGTTAATAATAAAGGTTTTTTGTTTTGTGTACTAGTACGGAAGGCACAAAAACTGGAGAGTTTTCGAATCTCCTTTGTTGTGAATATTTTCCACTTCTTCTACACGCCCGACTTGACACAGCCATTCCCAAAGTGATCGATATCGGCCCCTTTGAGTGTCAACGGTGTTCTAATAATCTTTTTGCATAAAGAGTCTGCAAACGATAATGTTTGGGAAAATATGGTCTCATGTTACATTGGAAAGGTTGTCGTCTTAGGTAGCCTCCCACAACGCAGGTTCCGAATTCCGATTCGGCCTTTAATGAACGGGGGACAGTCGTATGGGTTGCACAAAGCCGTCGGTTACATATAAGAACCGTGCACCGGATAAAAGTGCTCATGGCTTCAAGGGATATTTCTGCAGTGCCTCTGACCCAAAGGTCCTAGGGTACGAGTACTGACTGGAAGGATTTTCGACACAAGCTAAATAGCTAGGTCGGATTCAGTCGCTGTCTGGAGGGGAATTCGAGCGGTCGACTGCTCTGATCGGTAGTTTTCCGTCGTTTCTTCGATCAGCACCAATCAACTGCCGCAGTAGTATCCTAACAAATGGGCCATGGACCGCACCCGATCTTTCCTTCCTTCTTTGACCTATACGCGTCCTTACTTGCACACGTGCGCGCTCGCACGCTTGCACACACACACACACATTCACACTTGAATGCACTCTAATATACGGCCGGAGTCCAGGCGGGAGCTGAGAGCTTGTCGTGGCTGGGGCGGTGCCCTGCTGGTGGGAGATTCCTAGTTGGGGAAAACCCCGACGTGTAGGTCGGCACCAGATGTCGCCTTCGTTCGGGGATGAACACCGCTACCTCTTGTGATAAAACATGCGGGACTAATGACCTTAGCAGATGTGGCGCCCGCAAACTCGAAATAATCAATTCACGAATTAATCGTATCCGCGCCAGCGAAGAGCCGTCAGGGTGTCTGGCGCTTCCCTCCGCGGGAGCTTTCATTTTTCGGCGTGTTTCCACGGTCACGACAAAAAAATTCCGCGTGAAAGGGGCTGTCGCTTCGTGGGGGATCGTACACGTCCTCGGCGGTCGTGACCGGTTAACACGCCGCTCCGTTCGTACGTCTACTCGCGAACAGTCGTGGGCGGCTGCCGTCACATTTTAACGTGTAATTATGAATTTTTGCGGTTTACTCGGCATTCTGTATACGGGGCCAATTGCCCGTCTTCTCTCTCTCTCTCTCGGACCCTCCCCACGGACGAGGCGTGAAAGGATTTAGCACGTCGCGAAAACGAGCTTCGTTACATAGCTATACACTAGTCGGTCGATAGATATACACTGTACACCACGACCCGGACGCAACAGCACGCATTTTGTTCGTGAGGTTTGCTCATAATTCTGGAAAGTATCTGTGTAATTATAGTCTTTAAGTAATAAGAAACATAATGATTGCAACACGCTGCTCTCACGGAAGTGCCGGTAATTGGATGCGAAGAAATCGTACTTTGATACATCGCCGTAACTGTATTTTTTTTAGGTTCGTACTTAAAGATAAATAAATATTTCCTCTGTACACTGAATGGTCGTAAAAATCCATAACGCCCAAAAGCTACGAAAATTATTGTAGTCTTCCAATATGTACAAGACGAAACAAACAATACGGCTCGGCGAATTTCGTAGCCCTTCTGTTTGTGTTAAGAGATGCGAATGACTGTGCTGAAATACCGAGAATTAGCTATTCTCTTTGCTCGCATCGTAACTCAGCTATTTTCTACTGGCTGCTTCAGCCCTGTGCCGAGTGCCTGTTCGGCTCGGCGACCTGTCTGATGTGTCACTGCGCTTTATTGTGCGTCTCACCGTCATTACACCCCGAAACGGCGCGCCGGCATGAGGTAACTGCCAGGAAGACTGAAGGGTCCGTTGCTCCCCTCGACAATAGGCATTCAGCTGCTAATGGCAGAAGACGACAAGCAACAGAAGTGTAACGTCTGCTAAGACAGCACTCGCTATACCGTTGTCGCTCTCTGGCGAGTGGCAAGAAACTAATGCCGGCAGTGAAGAGACTGGCATTATCGCCTGCACACGGAGTTCGACACTATTCACCTCGCCGGCACGATCGAACAAAACACGCCTAGAAATACGCGCGGGAGCGAGCGACTAGCGGCGCATTGTTGTACCTCATCGTTCCCGCGGGTATCACCTCCGGGACTCGGTCGTTCCCCGCGAGGGGAACAGGAAGAGAAGTGCGAGCGAGGAGGCAGGAGTGGGAGCAAAAAGCCGGGACGGAGCTGAAACAAGAGAAGAAAATCGAGGGGCGGTTAAGACCGGCAGCTTCGTAACGAGACGTCCGTTCCATGTTCTCCAAACAAATAAAAGGAAATAATAATAGGAACAATAATGGCTATACTCATAAACGAGACAATCTCGCAATAATTTTGAGCGCCGTCGTTCTATTTGCGCTGGATGACCCGAGGTTTAAATCCAAGCAAAGATTCTCCCCTCCGCCTCCGGCTTGAGTTTCGTGTAAAAACGATTGGAGCATCGAACCTCAAACGATCCGTTAATCGAAACCGGAAATGCGTTAATACGGCGTAGCGTGAATAGAAAACGTGTTCGTCAGAAGCAGAAAACTATTATTAACTTTCTTAATCGTGTTTATTTTGTCTAAGACACAGCCTGAAACATTGGTCTCAAGAATGTACTACTTCTCGAAGAATGTAGTAAATAATAACGAAAAACCTTTTGCAACAATTTTTTCATTTTCATGCTTTTCATGTTGATATTCTCATTTCCTTCCAAAATTTGATATTGTATTTTCTCATGAGTTGCTTATGAAATAATTAAATGCCTTAACATTATTTGCTTAGTTTTAAGAGCAGGCAGTACACCGACATGAAAAATGCATTTTTGCGGTAAATTCTTTTTTTAAGAACCTGCAAATTAGAGATCTTTGAGATTTTCACCTAAACGCTTGAAAGGCTTGGTACTGACTGCATGAATTTTTATAGACGAATCTTTCTGTCATCACAAAAACTGGAACGGAAAACATTATGGTTCGATGCCCTTATGGCAACAACCTTTTATGAGCTGGCCAACGGAAAATGCTTAGTAGAGGAGAACGGTATACGATCTTATTGTAGATTGTGGAGATTGACGAGATTGACGACTTTGATCAAAGATTGTCGAGAATCGAATCGAGTACCCTTAATGAAATTCTCTCTCAATCTTAGGCGGAGATCCATATCATTCCATAAGTATAACTTATTCCGTGCGCAATTGAACTTTGAAAATTGCATGTTCGCAAATGATCCCCTTACGTTGCGGATAATCGAAGTCTTCAGCTGTTCTTTCAAAGACAAATGTATCCCGTTAAAGACCGTACAATAACACTTTATTGATAATGTTTCTCTTAAAATGTTGAAATATTTACTGCAAAATTTTCCTTATGTTCCTGTAGATCGGTATTCTTTCTATTATGGTTGATAATTTCGGATAAGTCAGAATCGATTTCGAAAATAATACAATTTTTACGCACATTAGAATAATTTTATCTCAGGACTATTTTGACTATTTTTTTCAATGTTTGTACCGTTCGCCCATTTTATGATTTCAAACGTTTGCACCAGCCATACTATTATGACTCCACGCAGACCCAGTAACTGTCTAGTGGGGTTCTGAATTTGTTTAGGGTATCGCAAGCTGCAGGCTGCAGAGAAGAATCCAAGCGCGGGACAAAAACACAAAAATAAATTACACGAGTTCTCACGACTGCATCGCTGTCATTGGCATTGCCATCATCCCGGGTCCAATCACAATCGCAGCGAACATTCGAGAGAGCTCCGGTGTCACGACTTCGCCTGGGGCGCGTTCCCATCCGTGACCCATCCTGTAATTGACCCAAGCAACGCTTCAGTCGCCTCTCGGGGGCCCCCGGCGCCGCAGGGGGGACTGCAAATATATCGCAGGGTGGCTGAAATGCAGGGTGTCGCTACCACGTTGCCAGAAAAATCTCGCAATGCTTTTTTTATGTTCATTTAATAAATTATTAAATTTACAAGTTAAATTTAATAAAATATTAAATTCACAAGTTAAATTTAATAAATTATTAAATTCACAAGTTAAATTTAATAAATTATTAAATTCACAAGTTAAATTTAATTAATATCAGCAACACTTGCACTTGTATAATTAAAATGTTTAGAGTCGGACTTAGCGACTAAAAAACAAAAATAAAATAGGGAAGTCCCGAGTTTTAAATTAACAGTACATTTTAAATTTATTAAACACATATTTATAATTATGAAAAAATAAATTCATAAATGTAAACGTGTATTTATTCATCACAACACACTAGCGGGCTTTTTGAGTTTGATTTGAGTCCCGACGGTCACAAGATTTTCGACACTAGCTTGTCAGCTAGGCGGCCGGCGGCTCTGATCGGTAGTTTTCCGTGTTTTTTTTTTTCGATCAAGGCCAGGCGAAGCGACGGAGCTGTACCCTAACAGTCGGACCACGGACCGCGCGCGATCTTTCCTTCCTCTTTCTTGTCTTTTCCTCTCTCTTATTTACACACACATATACTTTAATGCAGTACGTTCTGGCATTTGTTGGTGATTATCAGACGAATCACGAAAAACTACCACTCAGTCAGCGGCTGATGTGTCGACAATGCTGCCTTCGTCGGGATTCGAAACCTAATGACCACACGGCAGGTCATGGGAGCGACATCAGTTGATGCCCTGAGCCACCTAAGCCGGTTGGATTTGTTGTATTGTTCATACCATCTCCAAATAACTCCCATTCATCTCTAACACATAAGTGGTCTTTTATTTTTAATCGCTAAAACACTTCACGAAATTTGATCGAATTTTCGATACAGTGCTCTTAAATTCAGATTCCGTATTTCATTCTTCTACGTGAAACAAATGACTACACTGATTTTGAAACACACTGTACTATACCCGAAATTTTCGTCGAGAGACGAATTCGTCATCGGTGGATTTCCGCGTTCGCTTCCTTGAGAACGCGAGCCCGACGCAAAGGTTTCATAAATTACGCGAAGCTGGAAAGCCCATCTGGTAGCGAATTGGTCTCAGCTCATTCAGATGTACGGATCCCGTGTGCAGGCGCGGGCTCGGCCTCCCCAATAAGGAGATTCCCCTTGTTAGTGCCCCCGGGTGGCAGGCTGCCGCGGGAACCCGACGCCCCTTTTCCAACGCAGCGCAGCGGGGCTCGTTTTCGCTGCCAAGAGCGGCGCGGGCGTTGACTTGCCAGTCGCCGCCTGCTTTTCTTCACGTCCCGTTCGGTGCCGCTCGCCTCTTCTCTGACCTCCCGATCGCCGCTCCCGATTGACTCGCTCATCACGGCACTTCAGTTTTACATGCGTCTGCCTTCTCTGTCTCTCTCTCTCCCCTTTTACCTTGCTTCTCTTTCTCACTCTCTCTCTCACACACACACACACACATCCATGTCCAAGATATTCTTACAACATAAATTCTTATCTCCCTCGTTGTTTCAAACGTACATGTTTGTGTCAGTATCATTGCTGCATCCGGCTTGAATCGTTTGATCTCTTGACTGAGACTATTGCTCTCTCAATTTTTTGCCTTCAGTATTTTTTTAATATGGTTGCGTTAACTTTGTTGCATCAAATACTTCCATCATTCTCACATGTACTTAACAATCCAATCCCTCCTTTGTAATTCCTGTACTTTTCCCACTTTTGCACTTTGTAATAAAGTCGTCATTTTATGTCGTTCTCAACACTTTTTTCAGTTATCTACTATTGTTTATCATTGAATTCTGACTGTTTAGGAAAAAATGAATTAGCCGTTGCTTATATTTTATAATACTGTAACTCCCCTTCTTCTTGGACACTATGGTTAAATAGATAAGACTTATCCTAATAGATATGTATTATTGCACAAAAATGTTGATTCCTGCAAAAAATGCGCCGCTGAGTAAAAGGGTCTGCTCTATGATAACTGGGTAATGAACTGTGGCAGCGTTAAAATGGCAGTAGCGCGTTAATATTTCTCCTGTAAGTTAATTATTGAAGAAATGAAGAGAAATGCCCGGTGACTCTATTATTGCTGACCTTCTCTTCGGCGTTTCAGTCTAGTAGATTTTTCTCATTCGGGTTGATGTCATTTTTGCATGTCGTGCCGTTTATACAGGTGCCCACACTGACTACAGTGTTTGATGCCGATCCCGCGATCCTGTCACACATGTTGACTCATGAGTCCGCGATCACCGCCCACCTCTGCCCTGCCATCCCCTCGTCACACGCCTACTTCCACGGTCCAACGGCCCCGCCCCACCATGACCAGCACCATCTCCATCTCCGCCTCCAGATCCGTCCCCACGCTCACCCCCGTCCTCGCACTCGCTGCTGCTTCCGCTATCGTCCCCGGTTCCGTCCTATCTCTTGCCCTGCCCCCGGCCTGCTCCCGCCCCTGCTCCCGCCCCTGCTCCCGCCCCTGCTCCCGCCCCTGCTCCCGCCCCTGCTCCCGCCTTCTCTCCACTTCATTCCGCACTCTTTGGCCCTTTCGCAATTATCACCTCCCCAATCCGTTGCTACCAATGGACTATGATCATGATGACAACTACCCTGCAACAGCGACAACTACCCAATTGCCGATGACAAGCGACGACTATTATCACCGCCGCCGCCGCCAAAACCCACTCCCACCTTGCCTACAGGCCCCTCATCCACTCCACCTCATGCCGCGTACCCACACAGGTCCCTACGCCTCCTCCATTGCCCTCTCCTCCCCCAGAGCCTCGTCGCCACCTCCTCGGGCACGCCCACGCCGCCCTACCAGCACTCCCCCTCTCGCGCTTCCACAGCTTCGGTCCGAACGCCGCACGCTCTCCCGACTTGTCGGCATAGTTAATGAACTACCGTATCCCATTACAAGTCTGTAATGAGATTACAATGGCGGCGGATTCCTGATGAAAAAATCGAAAAAAACGCTAGTGGTGTTTCGGTTATTTACGCACGCATACGTACCCTACGATAATTCAAATTTAAAGTGCTGCAGAATGGGAGCTCTTCTTTATGTGTCATGGGATCTACTTATTTCATTAAGAACACTGCACGGATCGCTTAATAAGAAAGTAGTTGTGTCATTACGGTATTGTTTGAAGATCCACCGCACACAAACCATTGACCTTGATTGCTAATAGAACACGCGGGATAACAAAATGTTCGGTAATTATAACGTGGAAGAGTTATAATAAACATTTAATGATAGCAATTAGTGATCCGATGCTTATATTAATATCTCTCGTGGAGATGATCTGTGTATAATTGAGGAGGAACTTTTTTACATGCGTTATTCTATCTATCGGGGCGGTGGGGGCGAGAGAAAGGAGTGGGGTCGGGAATCCATTAATAGTGAATGGAAAGCGGAGGAGCATCTAGTGAGCAATGCCTTGTCCAGCATACAGTTTAGTCACTAGAGATATTTTAAAACTGAATTAGTGGCAACACAAATAGAAGCGTGTATGTCTACCAAAGGAAGTTACATAAATATTGTGTTAAGTATTAGTCTAAATGTTGTTATAAGTTATAAGTATAAATTCGAATGTTTTCAATTCAAAAACACGTCAAGCGGAAAGTTCTTGATTACCAGCTGAAAGAAAAATAAATAAGTATATTTAATATATGAGAAATGCCCGGAAAACTTACTAAAATATATTTGATACTTTTTAGGAAGTTATGTTAGGAAGTTATTTATTTATTTTTCCATACTCTGTGTGCTTTTAGAAATGTATCAATTGATCGTAACATCTAAACGAGCATATTCATTTGAAAGAAGAGAAACGAGTTTCGAAATGTTCAGATTAAAGCTTGCGGTGTGATCAGGAAAACGTTTAGTGAAAACCTATCCAGTTTTGTGGACAGAGGTAGCAAACACGCTACTTTCGATTATACAAGTTCAGCTCAGGCGTATATCAGTGCGGAAATAGGCAGGCTGAGCAGCCAAAACAACGGGCACCTGGTGGGGAGATTGAGGCAGAGGCTACGACAACGACAACCTTGAACATTGTGGCGGCAATGGCGACGGCGACATAATGTCAATGACCATAACGCCTAGTAACATGACGACCATCGCCGTGACAATCACCACTACGATGAGGGTTACCACCATGAACCACGATTGTGAAGACAACTACCTTGCCACGACGTGCGAAGACCGCTACCAAATTCCCTAGACCATCATCACTACTACCACATCTACCACCACGACAACATTCACCACCACGCCTACCCCCCACCACCACGAGCAACGCCACCATACCTCCACCCCACCATCACGACCACCACGTGCACCAACAAAACATCAACACCATCACCAACACCATCGCCATCACCAACACCATCGCCATCGCCAACACCATCGCCATCGCCAACACCATCGCCATCGCCAACACCATCGCCATCGCCAACACCATCGCCATCACCAACACCATCGCCATCTCCAACACCATCTCCAACACCATCTCCAACACCATCTCCAACACCATCTCCAACACCATCTCCAACACCATCTCCAACACCATCTCCAACACCATCTCCAACACCATCTCCAACATCATCTCCAACATCATCTCCAACATCATCTCCAACACCATCACCACCGCTATCCCACCATGTCATAGACATCGCCGACGGTGTCGATGGCGACGGTGGCGGCGACAGCTGCGGGAAGGGGGCGCGTCGGCAGCGACCAGCGACGAGCTTGTGAATGGAGTGGGCTGTGGGCAGTGTCGCCACATTAAGGCGACCTCTTAATTCGGCTGCGGAATGTCGCCCACCGACGCGAGGCGTTGCGAAAGGAGCCGCTACTCGAGTTATGCGCTGCTTCTTTGCTTCGCTCCCCCCGCCCCCCGGCGCCGCGGGCACCCACCACGCCAACCCACAGCATGGCGAATTTTTCATCAAGTGACTGCCCCAGGGAGTCACAGCAACGCGTCTAGAGAGGGGAAAAGTGGGAGAGGTCGGATTTAAACGTGAATTGTCTGAAAGTTGTTTTACAATTATTTTGGGGGATACGGGAATTCTTTGTTTGAGACAGACCAGAAAATGTACCGTCTCCAGTTACATTGCCGGAACATGCGTGTATACATAATCGTCATTTTATACGAAATCAGTTACTTATAAGTGATCAAACGGGCAAACCGGTGATTCCAGTGGTTGAAAACTGGAGAAAGTGTTTGATTCTACGTTAATTCCTGGACTGCAAGAGGAACATTGCAATGTCAGTTTAGTCTTGGATTCAAAATAGAAACGAATGGATTAACACATTTTTGTACTTACAATACTTTATTAATATAAATGAAATGGAGAATTTTATATGGTGCTCATGGAATGAACAGTACTATTTTTTAAGTTTTATGAGATTTGACTCTTCGTTTCATTGTTTTTATTGTTTTTTTTTAAATTCCAGTTTAAGTTTCCTTTGTGTCACTTCCATGGGGCAGCGTCATTTACTATTATCGGAAATAAACTGTAATTTATTTAAAATTAAATTAAACGCAAATATAGCGTAACAATTTTAGTGAATTATCTGATTACAAAGTTACTCAATTTTATGATTTAATTTACTATTAAATTTCGTTTTGGAAAAGTATTTCACTGAACAACATTGTTTATTCATAGAGTTCTTATTAAATAGAGATTCAATGAGTGAAATATCTATTTTAATAACACTTCAAATCGTTTTTCTTTATTGCACAATTCCGTAATGGCACATAATTTCGCAATGCAATATTGTTCTACACGATTTTTCGGAACATTTATTTAAGGAACAGGAATTACTGAATTGCCACCGGCGATACCTACCCGTGCAGAACGTTGCAGAGCAGTCGGGAGGTCCCGAAAAAGCACTTGACTTCAATGACGGGGCCCTCGTAACGGCAGTGTTCCAGAGCCGCTACCTTCCACACTTCCTGCGTTGTTATATCGCTACATTGCGTTGTTGCGGGAGCGTGTAATAGGTGGTCGACCACACAGCGTCGAGCGTGCTAATCGATTCTCGCAGCGCAGCACAGAGCATACCGGAAAAATTCCAATCACACCGTTGTACACGCCCGCGGCGTGTCCGACAGACAGAGATGCGAGTGCGGCACTCGCGAATGCATTCTGCAATTTAAACTACCTGCGGGCCTCGCGTGCTGCCGCGTGCGCGTTCAAGAGTGTGCTGCCGGACTGACAGGCAGGCGAGATGCTGCACGCGCGGCGGCCGCTCGCTGATATCGGCGAGTTTTATGGATTCCACGCGCTAGTAAGCGTTTGCGGCAGCGGTTGACTGGGAATTGTAACGAATAAGTCTTTGTTATATTCCTCCACTGATACAGTTATTATTTTATTCAAAAGCGGTGTATCATCGAAACGTTCTGGGGAAATTAAATCTACAAGCATCAGTGCAGAGGCGAATAACAGTTTTAGGGTGCTTTTCATGAGATTTTAAAATGACGGTTCTTGATTGTCTTTTTGCAATGTGAATGTTTCATATATTGGTGGGGAATATTCAAATTACAGTTGTCAAGAGAAATCGGAGAGCGATATCAGAAGGTCTTATGAATTCGGGGTAGAGCACGTTTTTGGTGTTGAAACATAAGTAAATATATTTTGAGGAGAAATAGACGCACTTATTCCCGATATTATAATCGATAATATCGTTTATGTAATGCTTTATTGTTTATTACTATTTTTTATTCTGAAGCATGAGACATTTCTTGATTTAGAATTCTCATTCGCATCGTATCTTAATTGCGATAAATAAAAAGATGCAGAGAGAAAGTCTGAAGTAAGCGTTCATAGAAAGTACACATAAAACATTGCACAAAAGCAATTTGCACTAAATGGTAGAACCATTCAATCGAAATGTAAAAAATTCAACGTATGATTACGTCAAAACGTACTTTGCAAAGGATAGCGTACACGAAAATTGAAAAAGAAAAGTATTTTAAAAAATCTAGACGCGTTCACTGCACCTTGACTAATGTTCGAGGGGGTTCGTTATTGATTTATTTACCATTAAACATACACATCATGGCTCAGTAGTCTACGAATTTAAAAGGAGAACGCTTCGCTCGTAAATCGCTGAATTACCCATGGATTGCAACGCCTTTCGCTCCCGCCAGGGCACATGTCGCTCCCTGTTGGTACTTCGCAGGGAAAACTTCCCTGTTTACCGGCGAGAACATATACCTGCGCCCACCCATCACCCCACCCACCCTCTCCGGCGAGCTCGGTGTGCGGCGGCGACGCCGGTGGCAGCGGGCAGCCGCCTCCCCCGCCCCCGCCCTGTGTTTGTACGTCCGCGCCGAACCGGCCGCGACGCGGCATGTTCTTTTTGTCGCCGCCCCGAACCCGTCCAAATATTTGTGGTGCGTCGGGCAAAAACTTACCCCAAGCCGCGCATTTTTACATATCTCCCCGGCCCCCCGAGCCTCTGCGACCCCGCCACGGCCGCGGCGTCGCTACCCTCTCGGCAGAGGCGGAGGCAGTGGGCGGGGCCAGCGGGCGCGGCAATTGCAGTGGATGCTCCGCCACGAGGACAGCACAGGGGTAAACCGGTGTTTGCTAGTGGAAGCAGGTTAGGTGCCGCGGTGTGTTTACGATACGGAGGTCAAGGACGTTAGTTGATGTGAGGTCGAGGAGGGAGGACTGTCAAATGGGATGAGTGTTGTGGAGAAAAGGCAACAGAAAACTTCTGAATCATATTAGTAAAAGGTGCATATCAGAGAGAAAAGAAATGGGGTAATGTTGAAATTGGAAATGAAATATTGCGAGATTGATGATGGATAGTTCACGTAAGGAAATGTAATTCGATAGTAATCAAAGGGTCAGTACAGTAGATTACTATAGGACGGATCAGTAAACTGCCTTTTTTACAATTGAATCGTTTATTTCAGAAACCCGTGAAACGCCAAAATCTAAAAAGCGCTTTAGCGGTGAAGTATTTTTCCATGAGGGTAGACATATCGTTTAGTGTATATTTACCTGAAAAAATTCATTTATTAACTGCTTTAATATTAAAAAATATTTTAAAATCAGAAAAATTGGAACACTTTTTCTCAGTTTTCTCGTAATGAGAAAGTTGGCGTTTGACGGGTTTCTGAAATAAACAATTGACGGGAGGCACCAGAGTGGATGGCTTTGGGACAGTAAGTGAATGTAATATTACATTAAGAAAATACGAAATAGATGATACCAGATCCAGGCCAATTTCACCACAACCGACGAATCTTACGTGGAGTAACGGATCCGCGGTGCCGTGAGAGCAAGTAGGTAGAGACAGCGTATTTTAATGACGACGCGAACGGTTACAGAGGCAACATGGATCCCCGCCGAGGCAGAGCCCATGGAGGCAGCGACGCCGCCAGCTTTGACTGGCTAATGGCGCTAAGTCGTTTGCCGCTTCCCAAACCGCCGCTTCCCGGCGCCGCCGCCACCGCCGCCGCCACCACACGGTCGGTTGTGCGTCGCCGGGCGCGCCGTGTTGCTTTCCGCATCCTATTCAAATCACCGGGCGAAATCTCCATGCCGCCGCGGTCCAGGGCGCGGCCAATCCCCGCACAAAAGCGTTAGCCAGCGAAACACGTTCTCACTCTGTATTTCTTCTCTTTTTTTGGTCCCTTTTCTTCTTCCCCCTTTCCTCCTTCCCTGTGGTCTGTTCGCACGTGGCGTACTTTTATCGCGCCGGTGACTAATTATTCACAGTACGTATCATATTACACGTCTGTCAGATATTATCAACGCAAACATTCCTCCGGGGACGATTGCCGTGGACGGGTAGGCTTATTAATTACAACGGCACCGATAGTATAGACGGGCCCGCCAGCGGAGGCGCGTGCACGTACAGGAGGCCACGCAGGTTGGATGCTGTTTGCTTAACTCCCATGTCTTGAAATTGGGTTGCTGGATTAGTTTTGTTCCAATGAATCTCACCTGGGGTATACAGAGTATAGAGCAAATTTATACAATAGTGTATTCAAACTCCAGAATTAAAATTATTAAGATTTTATTTAATTTTTGTGTAGTAAAATGGTGTTTAAGCGTACATTCTAAGGAATTTCGTTAATCGAGAAATTCCTTGATATAATAATAATAATAATAATAATAATAATAATAATAATAATAATAATAATAATAATAATAATAATAATAATAATAATAATAATAATAATAATAATGTCTTTATTTCTGGCGAGGCTCAGGCCGTAAGGCCTGCTCTTCCGCCTAACCAGGATATGTGGAGCGGAATGTAGTATGAGTTGTCCTTTGGCCCTTGATGCTGATAGGTTTACACACAAATTGAGAATGTGAAGTGGTGTGAATTATTTGGCGTGATACTCGAAATTTATAAGAAGGGATGATGCAAGTGATATTTGCATTATTTTAACAATTCTTTATTTTTGAAATACATAAATGCATTTGCAGTTCACGCGAGTGGCCGGTACATTGGCAATTTCATAAATAAATAGTAGTATTGTGCCAAAAGATGGAAGTGTTGATCCTGTCCATAAAGGAACTTGTTTGGAGTTCGCAACAACTGGCTCAAAGAATCATGAAGAATTATAAAAAAAATGTGAAATTGATTCGTATGCTCAATTCAAGCCAAAACCAATGAACACGACCGAACACTTTAAAAACTTACGATTTAGCTCAATTTCATGTAAAACCTAGGAATAAAAATTGCCTGTAGTGAGAAATATTTTATAAATTATCGCTGCAACATGATCTGCAGATCTAACTCCACCCTTGTCGCATAACTTCCTATTATGTGGCGTTAAAGAATTAGATAAATCGTCAGAGTGTCCTGCGTGAAAATGGTTTTAAATAAACAAGTGAACTAAACTGCATTGCTAAAGACATTCGATGACAATTTAAAATACAACGAGAATGCGTTGAGTAGGATTAGAAAAAAAAATATTTCACATTTTTATTAAGGATGGGCCAATAAGTTTCTTATATAAACAACAAAAATATTCTTTAAAAAAAGAGCATGAGAAATCGAGAGGTCCAACGAAGTCAGTGTGTCTGCCGGGCCTACACGTAACAAGATCAGCAACTTTTGTATTTGCCTTCGACCAAGCAAATGAGGCTGCACACCATTATCAAAAGAAACAGCTTCCCGCCCCCACAACCCTTGGATCCGTATTGATCTATGATCCAACATCCAAGAGCAGGTCTCCGCGTAATACAACCATAAGCCGCCTTCATTCATCGGTCTCCGC
Organism: Teleogryllus occipitalis; assembly: GCA_011170035.1. Taxonomy (NCBI): domain Eukaryota; kingdom Metazoa; phylum Arthropoda; class Insecta; order Orthoptera; family Gryllidae; genus Teleogryllus; species Teleogryllus occipitalis. The sequence goes on along the minus strand of BLKR01000212.1, from coordinate 59,481 downwards.
GTCACCCAAAGTAATACTCTGCTCGGCGTGTCCATTATCGCCACCCCATCATCGCAAACAAATCTCGGGCCACGCGGACCGTCTCTTCCCTTTGTGTACACCGACGGGACCACACGAGACGAGACGAGACGCGGAGAGGGGAGGGGAGGGGAGGGGAGGGGAGGGGAGGAGATGCGAAGAGCGGAGTACGCGTGGCTTGCCCCTCAGACTGTTTGACGACGGGGTCTGTTGCCGGTTGCCGGATGCTGGGGAGACGAACGTAGTACGTCGCGCAGGCCCACAGCAACGGACGGGGACGGTGAGGCGGCGAGAGAGGCGTTCGAGAACAGCGAGGAGACGGAGGAGATCAAAATGGAGGAGAAAGGAAGAAAGAACAAAAAAAAGGAATATTGAGGGAAAATTATGATGTAGTGAAGGAGTGTAAAGAAAGAGATTTTACGGAAGAGAGGATTAAATAAGGTGTTAACAATAGGATTAAAATGGGTTCAAGAAAGATAAGTTGACATGATGGCGCCATTAAGGGTTAATGTGAAGCCCTGAGAGCAACAATGGACAGCCATCTGCCATCATTGCAATTAAGTCCTTCTTGCTGCTAGTTCAATATTGTTCTCGGCGTCTCACGCGCGAAAAGTGAGAGGAAGGGAAGGGGAAAACGGAAATTCGAGAGAACTACACATGGATCAAAGGCGTTGGGGGGATGATAGAGAACTGTAAAGGGGAACAGGTACGACGAGAAGAGGCGTTATGCAAAACAAAAGGAAAGAAATCGCGTGAGGATAAGAGAAATAGACGTTGTGGGTGAGCGGCGATAATGATAAGAACGGTGAGGAGGCGCCGATGTACGGCGCAGTTCCGAGGACGCCGACGGAAGCTGCAGCATTGGCAATGGCAATGGCAATGGCAATGGCAATGGCAATGGCGGTGGCAGTGGCAGGGAGGCAAGCGACTGCGGCGGCGACTGCAGCGTAGTGGAGGCGGCGCCACGTCTATGCCAGCGGAGGATGTTGGGCATATTAATTTCCCGCAGATGCGCTATTAAGCGTGCACGAGCTGCGCGCGGGAGCCCCGGCAATCGACTTATTAGCGGGTTCGCGGCCGGTGGCAAAGTGGGAACAAGCCGAGCCCATTATGAGAGACGCGAGTTGGGGGTCCCCGCCGCCCCAGCCTCTGCCACCGCCGCCGCCGCCGCCGCCTTCTCATCCTCCTCCTCCTCCTCCGACCTCCCCCTTCCCCCTTCCCCTCCGGCCGGCAAGCGACTGGTTTTGAGTCGCGCGCACGTGACCGTGAGCCGCTCAATTTCTCCGGCGCGGTATGGCGCCCACCCGCCCGTGGCCCGTCTTCGCCGCCCCCGCCCCCGTCGTCGCCCATCGCCCGGGAGCTGCACCGCTCCCCGCCCCGTGCCGCTGGCTGCGCCCGCCCTACGCCCAAGTGAGTTACGACCTTGCCCGCTCCCCCGGACCGAAAGATCGCTTGTAGCTGTTAACACTCCGGATTCGGCTCAGGCTCTGCCGCTTTGGAGTTCGCTTCTCGGTTGCACTAAACGCTTTCTCGCATTCTCAACCTACTCCTCTCCCTCTTCCTTTCTATTTTTCTTTCTCCCTCTTTCTCTCTCTCACCAACACATAGTATACCCATTTTCTCTCTTTCTCGCTTGATCTCTTCTCTATTTCCCCCTCCCAAAATTCTGCATTTTTCTGTCCCTCTTACTAATTTGCCCCCATACATTGTCTTATTCTTGTGTTCCTTTTTGTTACAGCTCTATGTGTGTGAGCTTGTCTGTGTGTGTGCGTCTCTCTCTCTGCGTTTCTCTCTCTGTGCCTGTGTGTGTGTCTTTCTCTCTGTCTGTCTCTCTCTCTCTCTGTATATGTGTGTGTCTCTCCGTCTCTCTCCCTTTCTCTCTGTCTCTTCCCTTCCCTTGCCTTCTGCTTTGGCTACTTTGCGCCCGAACGAAGCACACATGACATTGCAGTAAATTATTATTTTTTGGTTCGGTGTTGTAGTCTTCGTGCTGTTGGTACCAGTTTGAACAAGATCAGGTGTCGCGGGAGAAAACTATATTGACCGGTATGTTGGGAAAACAAATGTGAACGGGCATAGTGACAAACCAGCGTTCAAAAAGCAAGAATACATAATCGATTTAATGAGTACACTCTGTTTCGTCGCAATGTTTTAAGATCTTGTGTCACGTAAGGGTAATTGCTATCTCCATTGTAAGTCGGGTTATAATCGTTTCTATCGTAGTTTGTTTTTCAATTATTGCTACAGCATTTGACCAAGAGCTACTTAAAACCTTTTAAGTCACCTGCGCTAATGCAATGCATATCTTTCTTCTGTACCTTCTATGAAATAGTGGTATAAAACTGATGACACTTACTACATGTTTTCATATGTATAAGACTACTACATTTGCGAGAATGGAAAATAACACATGTTCAACTTTCAAGGTGACGAAACATAAAACAGCTGCCCACTCCAAATATTACCACACATTTACAGCCATTACCGAAGCGAATGAATATAATGCGTATATTCAGTGTGGTTTCGAGGAGTTGTTTCTTCGCTGGTGGATAATGAGGCAACGGAAATGAATTATACAGCCGGAGCGTACCTTGAGGCAATGAAAATTCTTCGTACGTCATGCCCTGCAGTTAGATATACCCTCTCCGCCGACTTCTACGAACTGTCAAACGCAGCTTTGTTCCGGAGCGGAGCGCCGCCGCCTCCGCCGCCGCCTCCGCCGCCGCCTCCGCCACCGCCGCCGCGCCGTGCCGCGCCGACGCATTCGCACATGGCCCCGCGCAAGGCGCCGTTAGTTCACAGATCCGTCGGTAGAGGTCAGCTCCTTCTGAGTGGTCGGCGCTAGCGTAGTGAGAGTACTTCGCCAAGTGGCCTCAGCGAATTTCTTGGCGTCGACGAAACGTATTAGAACATGTTGAAATGCTGTCGAAACATTTGTAAATACTACGCCACAAAAGTCTCATAGTTTAAATTAAAATCTATAGTAACAAGTGGTATCTTTACCTCATTTCAACTGAGGTCTTACACCTTGACAGTTGTTTGTGAAAAGCGTGGAATCATTCTATGAGGGTGTGTTTTATTTGAGTGTCCAAAAAATTGAAATAGTCAAATATCTAATAAAGAAAGTAATTGCTCAAATTAATAGTTTAATTAATTTCGAAAATAAACTATTTTTATTTGTATATGATTTCATGAATTACTTTATAAAGTTAAGAGTAAGCTATCAAACTATTCTTTTCAATTAAGGCATATCATTTCTTAGTTTTTCTTAAAATTTCATGCGGTTCTGTGAGAGAATACGAAGTTTGGGGGGCGCGTTTAGAAGAGTAAAATTAAATGTGAGATTTCATTATTCCATGTAAGTTTGCTTCTTCAAGTTTTCTGAATATTAGAATATCACACGCACTGCGCGGAACGGACTTTTCTCGAGGCGAAAATTGAAATACACACGGAGAAAGGTATAGGCACATTTTTAGCGTTGCATATACTGTTTACTGCTCAGAGTTCTGATTTTTAACGGTAAGCGATTATTGTGCCAGATGTAGTTCCTTTTTATTAAACGTGGCTCGAAGAACTTATATTGATAAGATGACGATATGTAGGAGAAAATGAAATAAAAATAATTAAGATTAGTTTCGGTGTTATTGACTTATATTCTCTTAAAGAAATCGATGTAACTGTATCTTAACTGGGAATGGTTTTTGACAAGCTGATCATCTTCCAATCAGGAACTGGGGGACAAGGCGATATTTTTAGCAATTCATGGCTGCGGCTAATGCGGTCACTGCACCAATGGAAGATATTGTTCCCGAGACGGGATATAAGAGGAAAGACATCTAACAGTTATTATTTTCCGAAATGAATAAGTCCAATGGTATAGTTGGATTTGGAAGATAAAAATCTATTTTTTTTAAATTTATTTCTTCCCGTTCGACTTTCGTCTTTCGGGGATTTTGACTGGTACAATGTTACATGCAATGAATTTACTTGGCCATCCTCAGGCAAATGCGGGTCTCGGTATAACCCTTCACTATTTTCAAAATTTCATATTTGTATAACTTGACTTAGGGAGTTTGGATTTATTGTTTAGAAGTGGAGGGGTGTGTATTGTGGGAAATTGTGGCGAATGATTTTTATGAATTAGGGAGGACAAAAGAGGTCTTTGGGGAATCTGGCTCTAATGCGTGAAGGATGATGAGCGTTTTGACCGAGATTGAATATTGGAGTGTTGGGACATGCTGGAAGGAGAGAGTAATATTTTTGAGAGATGAATTCTGAGAGGTATTTGAAGCTCTCGGTGTATTTGTGAGTTTGAAATGAATCAGGAGTCTTTCAAGGTTTGTCTTAGATATTTGTTTTGAACTTTCTGCAAAATGGATAGGTTGGTTGGTGCTGTGTTGCGCCATATTGGGCAAGCATATGTCATTGTGGATCTTATTATCATTTTTAAGATAAAAATCGTCGAAATACGTGTTCTTTTACTGCCCGACTTCCATCGATTACTCTGCACTAATCGCGCGTTAAAACATTTAATACTAGTCTTCGCCTACGAAAAACTTCCAAAGATGCTAATCGCTTGCTTCACTTCAGAAGCAATCGTGCGGCAGGGCCTTGTGGCACACCAGTGCATTTGGATTTGGACTCCCTGGCTGAACAACAGCCCCGTCGCGCGTGCGGCCTACTGCAGCCGCCGGGTTGGAGTAAACCGCTGCGGGAATAAAGAAAGCTCAGCGACCCTCCTTCCCCTCTGCTCCCCCCCACTACTCCCCCTCCCCACCTCACTTCACCTCCCTCCTCCCTCCACCCTTCCGTTCCCTTCCCCGCCCTCCCCACCTTCTCCGGCTGCGCCCGCGGCGTCCTCCATGGCCGCTCTCCGTGCTTTATTACCTTCCTCCGTCTTGCTCTTTTTTTCCCTCCGCTGCAAGGACCGGCGAGTGATTAATATTTTTTTGAGGAAAAAAGAACTGAAAAAGAATTCACCTACGCCAATGGGTAAAGCACCAATTAACAAGTTTAGGGAGCGACTGCAATAAGTTTAGCACTGGAACGGTTCAGCGGGAAGAATCTCGTCCTTACCGAGAACGGTTATGTGGCGACTGCTCACGCGTGCGTGAGCGTGCGTGAACCCGTCGTTGTTTATGCTGTAGGTCACGCACGCAACTCGTCGCTCGAGCAACGAAGTACGCAACGTCGACAGCTGTTTTTGGAAAGGGGACGTTTACAAGGACTGTACAAAAATAGTTACGGCAGACTGCAAAAAGTTCGGGTCCGATTTGCGAAGAATCCTCCCCAAATCGCATTTCCACAATTCAGTCCCGTTTATTAGGATAACAGTTGAGTGGCAATTTTTGCGAGCAAAATGGATATTTTCTTTCAGATACACTTCCTGATTGTTTCGATTTCGCGAGAACAGTTTATTTTTCAGTTATATAAAAAGAATTATAAGCTCTTAAATAGTTGTCTAACGATTGTGTCCATGTAGCTTTTATTTTTTAAGCGCGACCTGTTTCCCAGTAGAACACTAAACATTAAGCATATCATTAAATTTACACTGACAATCTGCAGCCACATTCTGCCCGATTTGGTCGCCCTGTGGTTGTTGAGTAATATTAATTACAAAAATGAATATGAAACTCTAATTATTTGTATCGTCGTGTGCCACAAAGTATAACAGGGCGCATGAACGTTTAAACTCGTCAATTTTGCTTTATAGAAATTAATGACTATTTTAGCAGGTGCGCAGCTGTTAATCAACGCGATGCGAAATTATACAGCGGTAAATGATATAGGGGAGTACAATAAAATGACATGACGTGTCATATATGATTTACCCTTCTGCCAGGCGGTCACTTTGCGCTTTGTTTTGTCAAATTATGAACATGACTTTTACACTCCTGTTCCCACATTGGTCGTTCGAATGATGCCAACTGACGGACGTTATGTTTCGTTCATTTTCGCGTATATGAGCTTCCATTTTTACTAACGTTTATTAATTTTTATTTTTAGAATGTTTGCCATCATTCTGTTTTAGATTATAAGGCGATGAGTAAGCAGATTTATACTAAAAAACGTAAAATAAACACTTTAGCTGCACATAGAAAACTATTATTTGAAGTTTTATAGAAATTATATAGCATCATGTTTTGTTATATTGTTTAAATTGCCCAATAAGTAGATTTAATATTACTTTCTATCCACACTGAAGGGAAACGTGTGCTAATATACGAATTTCTTTCATCTGTTGGGAATTGTTTTTACTGGTTTCTTTAGAAACGAGCATTTCATTTTAAGGATTCCGTTGCTGAAATCAAGAAACGTGAAAGTTGCGACTGAATGCTCCCAGCCAGCTAACAAGTCATATTAACGAATAAACGCCGATTTATGCCTCTATTCAAAGTTGGACAAAAGAAACTTACGACTTTCCCACCACGGACACTTCCCTGAAACCAAAGCATATCACAAGAACAAGCGCGTTTCGACGCAATCTTTTACAAACGAATAAAAGGCATCATATGTCCAAGAGACAAAAGTCCCTCTTATTCACTCGGCGTCGCCTTGCTCTGCGTTCGCTTTCGAACTACATCAGCTACATTCACGGGATGAAAGAGGATATCGCAAGTAGTGTGCGCATGATTTCCATCTTTCGCAATGCCATAACACCCCGATGCCAGTGAAAGCGTACCTGCATGTGCGATGCGTATCTGAAGAGGCCGAGGACCCGAGCGTGTTCTCACTGTCAGTCACTATTATGCGTCAGGCTTTCGAGTCCCGTGAATCGTGACGGGTTATCGGGAACCCCACGTGGGGCCGGGCTATCGGATGGAAACGGGGTGGGGGCGGGGCAGAGCGAATTTCGCGTATTGCACGCAAGGGATACGGGGGAGGATCTAGGATTACGTAGACGTGCGCGGACGCACAAACGCACGCGCCGCAAAGAGAATAATGCATGCATTGTTCTTGGGAGGACGGCACGCGTGCGTGACGCCATTGTGCAGATTTCCGTGCGTTCCGCGGATGGTGGTAATACGAGCGCGGTGTGCAACCTCGCGGACGATTGGATGTCGCGGGGCTTTAGGAGACGTCGCCGGCCTGTGCGCTAAATGGAACGTCGTGCATATGTGCGTGCAACCCTCTCACCTCACAAAGGAGCTTTCAGCGGAAATCCGGTTTTGCTTACTGTTTCCGCCCGCGCGTGCCTAGACATTTTTCTTGCACGTTCAACATTCGTCAATAGCCCGTTGGTATTTTGTTTGACATTCGCATTATACATTTTTCGTGAAGACATAAGATAGACTAAAGTATGTTATTACTAGACCTCCGAGTTAAGGAAACATATCTATTTAGTTCCTTTAGGAAATTGTGGAAAATAATTGCAAATGTTTACGGATCATGAAAAAATAGAACTAGTGAAAGCATCTAATAGTGTCTAAAATGTCCTAAAAGGGCGGTTGAGGCCTACTTTATATTTGTTTTGCGTAAAACTGACTAAAATAAGTAATTTTGAAGAATTATGATAATTTAATTACTCTTTTTTATTTTAAAATTTGTTGTACCAAAACACAAATACTTTCCCGAATTTCCCGAAACACGAATATTTCAATACGCAATCGACAGTACACCGAAATATCTCACCGAACGCTCCGAACATAAAGAGCTCTACAAGTGAATACAAAGAGTAAGTTTCTTACGCTCGCCTCGCAGCACGCAATTCTTAGGCAATTGCACTCATTTCAGGTGCAGTTGCACTGTTGACAGGTTGAGAATGAAAAGTGTATGAGAGAATGAATGAAATGAAATGAACTGAGCCACTCTCAGAAATATGAAAATACTTGACTTTCCCGCATAATAAAAAGTACATGATCTGATCGTTTCTAGATCAGTTTTAGACACCAGAAACATAATTTTTCATGTCTAATGATTTAAATGCCTGGGTTAATAATTTTATAACATATTTTAAGTGCCTAAAACATCACTATTTTGTGCTTGTAATTCCGAGGTCTAGTTATTAGTGTTAGCACACTTACAGTCACGACGAAGAGTTTGAATTTTGTATTTAATGAAATTGCATTTATCGTATAAAAGGAGAAATATTAATTTCAAAGTAATAACTTACAGCTAGGGAATAGTTTTCGAGGTTAGTTGATACGTAAATATTTTTCACGTTTGTATAAATGTCCTGAAGACCTGCAATGCAACCTTCATTAACTCATTCGCCAGAGTCATTCGTATTTTATACAGAAAATATTTTTCTAATAATTTATGCTATCACCGAAACGCGAAAAACGAAACGCATTGACAATTTTCGTTTATTCTTTCAAACAGTATGCACCCCTGTAAGTTTAATTAATAACAATTTACGATAAACAATTGAAGATATATATTTTACAGTAAAGTTCATCCATTCACACCCATTTTATTTCTTAAGCGTAATACGCGTAAATTTTTTCATTTTCTTAATTTGCAGAACGACGTGAACGAGTTGCATTTAAATCGGCCGACTGTATCTCTAAAACCTCAGAAATTTATGAGAAGCTGTGAGCAACTTATAGGCCGTCGGTTGGAGCGACAAGAGAAAATGACGCCATACTCTCATTAAAAGAGAACCCTATATCTCATTAAAGCAGGGGTACCACCTTGACAGGCAGCCGACGCGTAGCAATACCGGTCCAAACGCACCGATGCGAATCCCATCGGCGGCGAGCGAGCCACGCCTTCCCTCCTTCCCACCCACGCCTACGCCTACACCTACGCCCCTCAAATTCCTCTTTCCATCTGCGATGTAGGAAGACCCACATCGTTCAGAATAGGGATGCACAATTCATTAAAAAGTCCCAAGAAAAACATCTCAATTCTCTCTGTAAATAAATGGTAACTAACATAGTTTGTCATACATACAAAAGTTCAAAGGGTTATTAATTATTAATAGGTTATAATATTAATTTTTACAATGGAACATTTTCTTTAGATCTTACAATGACTGCTGCATCACTAACAAGGTGATTCGAAATGTAAATGTGCATGTAAGTATTACATAATGTTTTCTTCATTTCAATTGATTTTTGCCAAATCCTGAACCAATTAAGAAATTAATTGATCGAATGGAAAGAAATGTAAAATTCGCTTGTTTGACTTACTACAATCGATTCAGTTATGCCTGCCTGTAGCTCAAACACGGCGTGAAGGAATTGTGGAGCAGTCCATACATCTGAATGTAGGCGGGGTTGGAAGTATTGGAATGAGTTCAAACTGGAAGACATGCGTCTTAGTTGAAAGGGAGAGATTATGAACTGGGCCGTTAAAATATTAAAAGACTCAAAATATCCTTGGTCTATAACAGTCAATAGTATTGAATATACTTTATTATTTCAATTTGTTACTTTAGTTTGGTTTCAATGATCCTTTCAAACTACTAATTACTTTGAAAAACATTATTTAAGTCACGTTCCCTTGATTAGTCACATTTTGAAAATTAGTTCTTATTCACGGTAATTTGATTGTAATAATGCGGTATCAAATAGGCATTTTTCACATCTCTGCACTACATAATATATATTAGCGAAATTTTTCCTCAGATGTCCCCGCAGTGGAGCGTGTGCATGTTCAGTGACCCGTTCATTGGCAGCACCTCGGTCCCTGGGCGGCGGCGGCCGCGGGGCATGTTGCGTCGTCCCGCCCGGTCCGGCCCGTCCGAGGCCCCGCGTCCTCGGGCACTAATTAAGTAAATCTCCGGAGTGTGCGCAATAGGCTGCATATTTCAAAAGAATCTTGATCTGCCTGGGCGCCTGCACCACCCCCGCCGGCAATCTGCCGCCCCCGTCGCCGCCCACTGCCGCCGTCGCCGTCGCCGCGGTGCCGTGGCAGCAGCCGCCCGCCGAACAAAGAGCACGCCCGCGGTCGCCCTCCGCCCTCACCGCCCGTTCGCGCCCACCGCCCGCCCGCCATCCCGCTCGCCCCTCCCATCGAGTCCGCCTGGGCCCGACCAGTTTCGGGCAGAGCCTGGGGCGATAGGCGGGTCCCGGGGACGGTCGGCTCGCCGCCCGCCGCCGCCGCCTGCCCGGCCGGCCGGCCGGCGCGAAGCGACCCGGCCTAGCCCGCGGACACTCCTCTCCCGATTATAAAGCTCTGTCTGTCTATCCACCTATCCATCTATCGTGGCGTCGGCCGGCCGCGGGTGGACGGGGCGGGACGAGGCAGGGCGGGGCTGGCGGGGGCGGGGCGGTGGGCGGGCAGAAGGCCGCGAGCGCACCTCACCGCCACCATTGCCGCCGCCGCTGCCGCCGCGGCACCGACCCAGTCGCACAGTATATAAATAAACACGGCCGCCGCAGGATTGGGTGGATATACTGGGGGTGCACAGTGGAAATGTGTAATGTTTGTTGCCTAGCCGCAGGCGTAGCCACAGGCTCTGGATTGCCTGCAGGGAGGACATTTCGCTTGTTGTTTGTTGTTCTCCAAATGTTGTTCCTAGCGCTCGGGGCTTTCTGTCCGTGTTGTTTGAACATAGTTCACTTGCTATATAATGTACAGCTGCGCGCGGGCCGGGGAAGGTGCGCCGAGTGCGTTGCGAAGAGAGAGGGAAGAGGGAGACAGAGACAGACAGACAGTCAGACAGACAAGCAGAGAGAGGGGGCGGGGGAAGAGGAGGGGGAGGGAAGCGTGCGCGAGGAGAGAGCCCGAGGCCACGGGGGAGGGCGGGGAGGTGGTTGGGTGAACGGGGTTGTGGGCGGCGCGCGAAAAAGGGTTCGGGCGGTGGGTTTGCGAGACTCGCATCGCCCAAGCCGCTGCCTCCAAACCACCATCGCCGCGCACGCGGTTCGCGCTATTGTTCGCCGTTCGCGCTTACCGATTCATTTATAAGGAGGGCAGATTTTCCGCGTGGCAACGTCTGCCTGCTGATCCCGACGAGTGCGCAGCGGAATAGCGCTGGAGCGAGCTTCAGCGTGTGATAGCCTGGGACTGCAGAGCATCGAGCTTACAGTGTTGTTTTTTATTATTTCAATAATAATAATAAATAATAATAATAATAATAATAATGATAACGAAGAAGTTTTATTTTTCATATATTTGAATCTCTTGTGTTCCTGGAAACTGGTACTTCATTGGTATTTTGGATCAGCAATTTCAAAATATTTAGTCCATATTAACAAAATTAATGGTGTCAATCATACTTACAACACTTGGCAGGTATAATTAATTTGAAAATATAGAGAACTTTAATAATATATAACAAGAAGAATAAATTATAATATTGATGAAATGATACATTTCTCTTGTTATCAGTTTACAATGTGTTTATTTCACAAATTACAATCTAATAAAGTGACGGTCTAATCTTATTACTCCACACAGTTCACTCCGACGGATATGACGTAATAAGAAACCGCAGCACCCTTCCCTCTTGCAATCGACCACCCCTCCTTTGAGCCGCGCCGGCCCGCGCCCTCCCGCCGGGCTCCGGTCCATAGCCGTGCTCCAGTCGCGAACGGCGCCGCGGGCGGGAGAGGCCGTGGAATACTCTTAGCCCAGCCGCGTATCTTTTGCTTCAATTGTGGCCCACTGCAGTCCGAGACGCTCCACGGGGGGCGGCGGGGTGGGACGGGGGCGGGGACGGGGACGCAGGCGCCGGTGAACCGAACCGAGCGCGGCCCGGGGAAGCAGGTTGTATGGAGTGGTGGCCGGTCGCCGGGGATAATATATGAGGCGGCGAAGTGAGGCGGAGGTGGGGCCGGAGAGCATTGTTTTCTCGGGAGGGTCGACTGAAGTTGCGTGTAGCGGGCGCCGAACAATGTGGTACACGGCGGCGCAAGGAAGGCAGCCAGGCTGCCCGGCTGCCCAGCAGCCCAGCGCATAGGCCGACCGGCTGCAGAGGGCTCGCCGGGCAGCGCGGGCGGGCGAGGAGGGGCCGGGGAGGAGAGGGGCGGGGCGAGGGCGCGTGCGCCTCGGACAAGATCCGCCGCGGAAATGAATAGCCCCCGGTGGCCGCACCTACACGGAGGAAGGGGCGAATACACGGATGAGCGCAGGGCGAACCGCCCTTGCACCGCCTCTCCTCCTCCGCCTCTTCTCCCTTCCCCGCCCCGCCCCGTCCCGTCCCCGCCGCCAGCGACTGCCTCGGCGGTAACAGCATCGCCTCTGACCGGCCCCGCCCTCGCCCCGCCCCCTCGCCCCGCCTGCGACTCCCTGCCTGTGCCCTCGGCTGCCCTGCGACCCCGGCGCACCGGCCATCACTTACTCTTGTGAACCACCGCCCACCTGGGTCTCCGGCTCGATCTGACGCCCAGCAAACTTGAATGTTGATAGCAGCAACGGTGCCGTGTTTGACGTGCCCTTTCGATGCATCCCTATGGATTAGGCAAACATATATGTCGCATTAAAATACAATACGGTTGCAGATACTTGAGATCGAGCTGTGGAGAAATAGATACTGTGCAAACGAAAGCAAGAGGTTATTATTTGCGACGCGACCTCGCTAAGAGTGCACGTGGCATATATCAGAATTGGTAACGATAACTGTTAAGTCGAAGCTAGAAAGGACGCAAAAGTTTAAGGCCTGACGCCGCTAGAACCTCGACGCTTCCTCTGTTGGTGTTCGTGCAACTCATGACGTCATCTTCCAAGGCAGGGTTGCTCAAGTGGGCGGTCCAATTCAATTCAATGTTCTGTCCCAGCGCTTATCTGCGGGCTGTTGGCGTGGCTCACTACTTGTCAAGTTAACCCAAGGGAAGCGGGGAGGCGCTCGGGCGTTTTAGGCCCTAGTCTAATGAAATGCGACTCGGAAACCACGGCTGGCTGTCTTGCATTTGAGCAGCCCTGTCATAGGGGACGACGCAGATGCCGCAGATTGGTCATAACTGCCTCCTTCACTGCACCGTCGCCCTCTCGCTCCTTCGCGTTTATCGCTTTTTCCGCCGCGACACATTAGCGTTTCTCTACGAATGACTCCATAGACGTAAATTTTGAGGCAAGAGGCATGTTTTAAGAAGGCAGAGTTAGAATTAAAATGCATAATGAATTAGCCAACTATTTCCATCCAAATATTTTTTTTTATTTTCCTACCTTTGGTGCAAAAAATTTACCAATTTCAGATTAAACTCTCTCCAAATAGTCAAAACATTTCTTTTAATTTTTTATTTAGAAAGAAATACGAAGTTTGGTAACATTTCATTTACTTTGAGGGGCAATTTCCTTGATTTGATTGTCGCTCATAGGGTTCATATTCACCCAGTTACCTAAGAGCACTCCAACCTTTCATCTCTCCCTCATTTACTACCCATTCCGATCGGAATCGTCCATCTGCCCGTAGTAGAGGACCCTCTCCTCACCGGCCGCCCCCTCCACGCCCCCGCCGCCTGGGGAGTTCGCTGTGTCTTAGCACCCCCGCATGGGCTGCTCCCCCGCGGCCCGGCCGCCAGTCCATTCACGCCCGCCTCTTCCATTCGCCAACCCCCCCTCCCCGGGCGCCCCCTCGGACGCCACGCTTTCCCGGCACGCAAGCACCCCTTCCACGCGGCCCTGCTCCCTCGGCCCGCCTCCCTGAGAGGCTCTGTATTCCCTGCCCTGGTCTAGCCGAGTCTTCCGCTTTTGTATTGTACATATTGTTTTCCGTCTCTACCTTCGGTGTATCGCCACGGGCATTAGTGTTTGTCTTCGTCATTCTCCCCCACCCCTTAGTGTTTGCTAGTCGCTAGAGAAGGGCTCGGTTGTTAGATACCTCCGCCGTAGCAAAATTCTACCTACAATCTCCCCTTACACTGCCATCTCCCAGTAACCCACCGTGATATTGTTTCGAGTCCTTACACCAAGTATACCAATGTCCTTTAGACGTACGCCCAACGTGTGCTTCCTCCATCTTGTTGGCGTCGTTGGTTCAGCAGCCTCAATTTCCCCTTCAGCTTAAGCTTGACTACAGGACGCATATTCACTGGAACGCTTCCGACATGCACATGCGATATTTTCCCTGGGGAGCCCATTTAACTACGATCGGTTCCTCCCCGACCAGCAGGCCTATAAGGGACGCTTTCACATTCTCCAACACGACCTTCGCCTTCCCCTGCTGCTGACCCTTTACTTCTCACTCCACTCCACTCCACTCCACTCCACCCACGCCAAAGCCACGCCGCCACCCCCAACCGCCACGCGTTCGTCCCGAGAGCCTGTAGATCAATGGCCCTTGGCTGTGGATGGGGGCGTCCTGCAAGGCAAAGGGGAGGGTTGAATGAACCTGCGACGGACCGTCGTCCCCATTCTCTTGTGCTTTGCCGGCCCTCCTTCCTCGTTACACCTTCGTATTCACCCAATCGCTTGCGGCTAGAGTAAGCGGAGAACAACCTGAGCATAATTCCATGTTCTTAGAACATACTTTACTTTTCGTCGACACTGTAAATTTCCAATTTAAACTGCGAATGTAATATATGCAGACAAATCGTCGGATGCGTTGCTTCGTACAGATTAAAATTGCCTTAATATTAGCAGTGTATTTGTTTCCCTTACGTGTGTCATTAATATCAAGAGCAAGGACAAAGGTGCCACGAATACTATTTATTAATTGCACGGCGCAATGAACGGATGAACGGTTACAGGTGGTTGTTCCGCAGCCGAATGAGTCGCGTCTGTGATAATTTTTTACCTTCCGCGCTGTGGCCACAGTTTGTTGTGTTTGCCCTAACGGGCAAAAGGGATTTAAAATTCATGAATTTTGACAGCGCGCGCGTGTGAATGCTATGCGTGTGTATGTGTGATTGCTATGCGTGTGTGTTCGTGTGCGTGTGTGTTCGTGTGCGTGTGTGTTCGTGTGCGTGTGTGTTCATGTGCGTGTGTTTTCGTTGGAGTGTGTGTTCGTGGGCGTTCGCATGCGGGCATGCGTGAGTGTACGTGCGCGCACGTGCGTGTATGTGCATGAGTTCGAGTATAAGCGTACGTGCGTATGTGTTCGCGCGTGTGTGTGTGCATGCGTGTCTCTTAAGTCGTAGCCACGGCGTCTCGAGGGGGGGGGGGCTCAGGCGTCAATCGAAGGAAGCGCGCGCGAGCGAGTGCTCAATTGATTGGCCCCCGGCTGCACGTCGCACACGCAGCGGTAACGCTGGCCAGGGACCTGCTAACGCCTTGATTAAAGCGCGCCATGGCAAAGGCTAATTAGATTATATCGCGCTTATATCAATATTACATCAACAGCCTCTCCATAAATCTCGGGGCCGTCCTCGCGGAGGTCGACGTGGACGGGGGGAGAGGGCGGGTGGGGAAAGCGTAGAGGGGAGGCGTGGGAGACTCCGGGAGCGGACGATGAAGCCGCTACTCACACTCGCACCCACACTACAAGGAAATGAGCCCCTCTCAGGAGCTGTGAACTTGTGGACAAGGTTCATGAGCGGCAACGTTCATCAAATTGTATGATGGATTTTAGTTACACACGATTTTGACCTCACAACAAAAATTAGATCTTAAATACGAGGGGAAGCAGTACATTCTGAATGGAAATTTTGTAACAATACAGGCCATTCCATTGCAGTAGTTGTGAATAGGCAACTTTTTCTGTCACTTTTTAGGTATACAATGGTTCCCCATTTATTAGCTCTATACAACGTCTTTCTTTTGGCAGAATAATGTATCTAAGGTATCTTTGCCTATGGGCTTATTAGCGTGCATCAACATGCGTTACGTTTTCATGGTTTAAGGGATATTGCTCCTTCAGAGGAGACTTGATATTATATCTGCTTTAATAGAATGGCTACTTGTTGTGCGCATCGAGTATAAATGATCAAAGGGGTATCACAAGCGTGCTTTACGAATAGACAAAAAATGCTAAACGCTGCGTTTTCTACAGGTAGTGTAGCAACAAAAAGTTGAATCTTCCAGCCTCAAGGCTTCATAAAATTTATGATTATAATGTATGTTAATACAATTCATATGTATTCTTGTACATGGATAGTACTTTTAATTGTATTAGGGATGTAAATTCAAATCGTACGTCCAAATATCTCCAAGATATTTCAGAAAGACGTAAGAAAATTTACATTGAAAAACGTGTTCTACTTCGAGATTCAAGATCTCGCGATATAGTTTTATTTTACTCATGAATCACCCTGTACTTTGTATTTTATCTCATTTCTTTTAGTTAATTTAAGCTTATTCCATTAAAAAGAATTGTAACGATGAATATGTGGGATAATGAAAAGAAAAGTCAGCCCGGTGGCCGAGATCGCTAAGGCAGTAGTGTCGTAGTGATCTCGGACCGAAGGGTCGCGGGTTCGAGTTCCGCCTCGGGCATGATTGTATTTGTGTTCGTCATTTCACCCCTTATCATCACCATTTCGTTTCATCCTCATAGTTACCATAACGTTAATGCCAATAGTGGTCGCTCATGACCTAGCTGTTGATACGACCTTAAATAACAAAAAAAAATGAAAAGAAAACGAAATAAATTTTCTTTAAATAGACGTAATTAATTTATTCATTCTTCTCTGCATGTTACGTTTGTCTAGAAACTAGATGATGGTTCAACGAAAATTATAAACGATATAGATACACTTTATATTTTATTTACTTACAATTTATTCACGATATAGAACACAATTATCCATCATTGTACCTCATTGTCAGTATCGCCGCGACGTTCGCTCGCCTCCCACCTTAAGAGGTGAGAAGGCCGAAATCATTTGTTCTACGTGCGCGAGCATCTCCGCAACAAGCCACATGATAAAGCATCGACTCGCGTCCTTCTCGCTTGCTCCCCGTACCCAGTTTCTTCCCCCTCACAGACTCACGGCCTCATTATCAAAGAGCCACAGATAATCATCTCCGATTCCTGCCGACGCCGAACTTCATCATTTAGTGTTAAACGCAATTGAGACAACAGAGCACCGCTGCGAGAAGAATCGAATCGGGAGTCGAGTCACCACTCGTTAAAACCGCTCTCCGTAATGATTCTTCGCGGAGCTCGTGTATCTTCATTGCAAGCTGACCTGACCGGAACCCATCGACGTTAGTTGCTGCTTCGTGCTGTGTTACGAATGTTGCCGAACAGGATTGAGATTTCGTCATTAGTTCAAAAATTGCATTTTTATCAAAATAATTTCTAATAAAATGTAATTAAACGAATATATTAGTTTTACAATGCATTGCGATTCTTTCATTAAGAAACTTAAAATTGTTCTCTCATACAAAAATTTTTCTGTTGTTACACATATAATAATCATACAGATGATAGAATATAAAAAAAGGGCAGTAACCGGTGACAAGTCTAGATCGAAGAAACTTATTGGTATAGGTACTGAATAAAATAGGTGCTACGGTGTATTAAAGAACTGTAACATTTTTAATGAAATGTTTATATTGAGAACATTTTCTGAAAAGTTTATTTTGGTTTGAGTACTTGTTTCACTCAGCTAACTCCTTATACTACATTTTAGAATTGTTAAATAGTTTAAATAGTTACCTGGTATTGCGTCCATAATTTAAATCTCGGCATAAACTTGGATATATTGTACGTAACTCCTTGTGCTGCTGCGATTTCTGCCGCCACTACCACCACCACCACCACCACCATCACCTCCATCAATTCCTCCAGTTCCTCCACACCGGCAATGCTGTCTCAGGGCGTCAATTAATCTCAGTGCAGTGCCTCTGACCGGGAAGTCCTAGGGTGACAGGATTTTCAACAGTAGCTAGACAGCTCGGTCGGAAACAGCCGCTATCTGAAAGAGAACTTTGACGGCCGTCTGCTCTGATCAGTAGTTTTCCGTGGTATCCCCAATTCACATCAGGCGAATACCATGTACATTAAAGGGAGATTAATGTATCTGTACATAAAATTTAATGATTAAATTAAAATCAATGTAGATTTAAAGTAGGACTGTTAACATAACTTAGTTGTCTACATTAAATTTAATGTACGTGTACAATTAAATTAAAGTTACTGTACGTGTACATTAAATTTAATGTACGTACATGAAAATTACTTTCATGTACTTTACATTAAAAGTAATGCAGAAATTTCTGGGCGTGTACCCTAAGAAACGGGGTGAGGACCGCGCGCGATATTTCCTCCCCCTTCCTTGTCCTATCCTCACCTCTTACATACACTCACATGCACTACACGACCTCGCTTGTCTTGAGTCCAGTCGGGAGCTTAGAGGTTTTCCCGGCTGGGGCGGTGCCCCACTGGTGCGAGATATCTAGTTGGTGAAAATCCCCGCAAGCCGACGAAGTTCGGCACCGGATCTCGCCATGCAGCGAGAGATCACCGCCACCTTTCGCGAAGATGGTGACGAGATTTAAGGGACACTTAAGGGACTAATGGCCTTAGCCGTTGACGTGCAATCAATTGATCAGTCCAGCGCCACCGTCGCCATCGCCAGCGCCCTCCCCGCCACACGTGCCCCTCTTTCCACCGCTCCTTTCGTTCCCCGCCGTGCTGTCATGGACCCGGCGCTTTCGATGCCACCGGCGCGGCTTCTAATTGCCTGTTCGGCTGCCGCGTTGCACCCGCGTTGCCTTATCTCCGTGCGGATCGCAAACATCGTTTTCAAACGGGGGCCTTGAAACCGCGTTAATGAAATATCGGCCGAAGGGATCTGCAAACCTCGGTTTAAGTGCGAATTTATCCGCGGGTGGGCACCGTAAGGTAAAGTTTCATAAATTTATATAAATTCGCGTGGCTAATTCTTTTGTTTGGGTGCCGGCGAAAACTAATTCGTCGCGACAACCTGCTGGGTGAAGAATGATTTCGAATTGTGTTCATCGTGGGTGGTGGGAGAAACGAAATATGAATGTAGAGTGATTTCAGTGAAGGATGAATCGATAAAAATATGCGACTTAATAAGAATTATTAAAGGGATATTTTTAAAAATGAATGAAAATACATTTTTATTTTATTTTATGGTAAAATTTATTTACAATATGATCCCCATCCGAACATTGGAGCCAATCATAGATAATTACTTTAAAATAACACTTTGCGTAGAAATAAGTTTTCACAATATCAGAAGAAAATTCTACTATATATTTCAAATTAATAAATTTGTTTAATTCTAAATGGAACAAAACAAAACGATTTTAGATAGTGGTTAGGTACGTTCAGATCAAAGCAAGATTGGAAAAGGAATTTCAAGCATTCGACATTTAATTCGTACTATACAGAGAGATTATTCTAAAAAGGTACAGCTTTGACAACCACTGCTTGGCTATTGCTGGCAAAAAGACGGCAGATTATGCCCATGCACTCAATTCGTCAGTTTCTTCGATAGCAGTCGTCTGACTTACAAGTGGCTTCGACACAATCTCGTGCAAAGCCATTGTCCGACAAGACATGAATTTGTTTTCCGATCTGTCAAAGTGGCCCCTCCTTACAGTCATTTCTCTAAGTAAATCTAACGTCAGTGTCATGTAAGGAATATTAGGGCACATTTATGGGAGATAACGTCCATACTACCGTATTTCCATTTCAAACTATAAAGAAAATTCAAACCGGGGAAAACATTCAAACTGAAAAAATATAAATTTTTGCATTGGATATGGATGTCTGGAGTTCGTTCCCTTTCTGCAGTCTATTTTTATCGACCATTCCAATAACCTTCCTCTGCATAACTTACTTTGTTCCTTGCGCAGCATTAACGGCTCCGTAGCTCAAGTAAGAAACAGTCCAGAGAGAAGAAACTCGTCGACTTTTCTCCGCCCACTCTTCACGTCATTATCCGCTCCCAGTAAACGAAATTACGCTCTCAGAGGCCATCCCGTGCCATTGTCTGGCGGACGCGTGCTGCGAGTTAGACGGGAGGTTGGCGGGGCCACAGAAATAAAACGTACGCACACTTAACCCTATTGTGAACGCAATATTGCGCTCTCTCGCTGCCTTTACAGCCGCGCCTGCGCTTCCTGGTACGAAGTTGACCTTTGCCACGCCGCGGAAAGAGCAGGCCCATGCGGAAGGTTGAACGGCCATTAAGGTGTCGCCCGCGCGAGTCAGTGAGGAAAGAAAAATAAGTGAGAAATTAAAAGTAAAGTAGTGGTGCTACAACATCACATGTTTTATTGTGTCATTCGTAGCTGTTACGCAATATTACAATACTTCTCGAACTTGCCAATGTGTTTCCAAACAGCAAAAAGTTCGCGAACCTAGGCTGTTGTAATGTTCAGCTGGTGTAAATGGATGTTTTTAAATTCCAGAAAAAGAGTTTTCCACAAAAATTGTATCAGCGATATTTTTATATATGTATTTTGCTGTAGATCGAGAGAAAAGTTTAAAGAATAAAATTCGGAGCCTTTTTGAGAAAATTTGTGAGCTTCATGTAAAGTACCCCAAAAAATCAAATATCCGTTCCAAAATTAAGGAGACTCGACATCAGTCAAATCGATCGGAAAATATCAAATTTGATAAAAAATACTGCGTACGGTTTATGCGTTAACGTTGTTCACAGAAAGGCTAAAGGATGTCTTGCCGAAAACCACCTTTTCAGTGGAGGACCCACAAAACGCGACAGCACTGCATTCTGTCTACACAACATATTCGAAAAGGTAGTTTACTACACTTAGAAGGCTGAAATATTCAGTTTTTTTTTATTTCAGGTACTCACAAATCTAGTTTTTCTGTTTAAAACGACATTTAAGCTGGAAAATTATAAAACTTTCCCTACAGCATGGAGTAATATACAAGGTAGTAAAGGCAGATCTTTCTGATGACTGATGAAACTTTGTTAAGAACTGCGCCACATCGTTTTCTTAAACATTTCACAGACTGAGCTACTCAATAAATAGGCCGTGAAGAAGGCGAGGAAAGTGAGCTTCGCTTTTGACGAAATAATTTAATTCCCGGAATCTTCCCTGTCTGCCCAGGGAAATATTTTGATTTTATTTGATATTGTAGCATTTTCTTATCCAGCATTTATATTTATTATTTAAGGCAAGGGGATATTATGATGAATAATTGAAAACTCCAAGACACAATAGATTTATCAAGAGAAAATATTCTTTTTCCTGTATTGTGATCGACATGTGCAAGAATTTACAATCCTTTCGTCTTTTTGAAGTCGGTTAATTGCGTAATGAAGTCGTACTTCAAACACCAATGCGATGAAGGGAATTATTCGTTACGCTACATCAAATGTTACCGCTTCTTATTCTCTCCCCTGTCGCTCTTCTGTTCGTGAAGTTGGAGCAATCTGGTTATTTTGGGACGGCCGCTCACAGTAATTACTCGTCAGTCGGCGGAGAAGTGGAGGCGGGGAAGCTCGCAACTACACAGTGTTTCGCAGAGGAAGAAACTCCGCGCAGACGTGGCGGAGGCTGCACAGCCACTGAAATTCATGTCTGGCGCACGATCTCTTCGGAGGAGGCGAGACGCAATAACAGATCTGTAAGTGAAGTCCAAGCGCATCTGTGGGGTTGCTGGGGCGCAGCTTTACGCAGATGTAACTGCCGCTCTAAGTCGGCTTCAGGAAACCGTCGGTACTTGAAGTGCTCTAAAAATAGAGGCAGGCAGCCAGCCGCTCAGCGTGCGGCGATGGTCGAGAAGTGGGTTCGTTGATAAGAGTGGATGGAGTTAAGCAGACCTAAAGTTCGCGAGAAAAATGTGAAAAGAAAAAATTACACTGGGTCCCAGCGACAATGAGAATACCTGAGATTTAATCATTAGAATCTCTACGTTAACGAAAGTACTGATCAGTATTTTATCACAAATTTTTACAGTCTGGCGTGTGTACATGATCGAAATTTTCAAGCTGAGCCATTTAGTTAAAATTGGAGGGCTTGGAACAGTAACAAGATAATCCACACCAGTCTTTACGAGCGTCGTTTATCGTAAATGTTAATATCTCGATTTTGATGAAAGTGAGTTTTACTTTATTACGATATGTCTTGTTCACATTTATGAAGAACTTGGGACAATGAGAAACTCTTCGACGAAAACCGAACAAAGAAAAGATTAAATGATTGTTGCTGTGGTGCATAATTCGTAAAACGAATTCTTAAAAGTAGCATTTTTTTATTTTAAGGTCGCATCAACATCTAGGGCATTAGCAATCACTATTGGAGTTAACGTTATGGTAAGTGTGGAGAGGAAACGATATGGTGATAATGAGTGATAAGGGGTGAAAGTACGAACACAAATGCAACCATTCCCGAGGTGAGACTCGAACCCGCGATCCTTCGGCCCGAGATCGCTACGACACTACTGCCTTAGCGATCTCGGCCACCAGTAGCATCCATTATTAACATGGAAAAAGGGGAAGAGATCAGACCGTCAGGTGCGCTCCAGATCAGTCCCCAGCTGCTTTCCTGAGCACAGGTCGCTCCCCGCGCTCGGGACGAAGGCCGACGAGAGCGCGAACGACGGTGTCGGGCGGGGCGCGGGGCCGTGGAGGGGGTGGCGGAGGCGGGGGGCGGGGCGGCGTCCGGGAGAACGAGCGAAGGCGGGCGGCGCTTCGCTCGCGGCAGTTTGCCGTTCCGCGCGTATCGACCGGGAATCTAGGGAGATTTGTAGCGAGTCTCTTAACTGCCGGTTACTCGAAACGAGTATTGTGCGCCGTTGCTCCTGTCGCCGCCGCTGCCGCCGCCGTGACCATCTCCCCCCGCGCGGAGGCCAGCTCGCAATTTATTTACATCGATGCGGCCCCCCTGAGACCCTCACCTTCCACTCACTCGCCACCTTTATTTTTCCTCTCCTTTTTTTATTTATTTTTTGTTTCATTTCTGTTTGTGTTACGTCGCCGAAAAG
The DNA here is from genome assembly GCA_011170035.1 of Teleogryllus occipitalis. Classification (NCBI taxonomy): domain Eukaryota; kingdom Metazoa; phylum Arthropoda; class Insecta; order Orthoptera; family Gryllidae; genus Teleogryllus; species Teleogryllus occipitalis. The sequence continues at coordinate 36,758 of BLKR01000212.1, read as the reverse complement.
GTCTGACGCAGTGAGGAGCGGAGCTTAACGACAAGAAATTCGACACGAATATTGGCTGTGTGTGTTTGTGTGTGTGTGTGATGCGATGCGATGCCACAAATTGGTTTTTGTCTTCTTTCCCTTAAGGGTCGCTGGAGAACGGAGGGGGGAGAAAGCGTGTAACGCGGTCCGATTCTCGCCACGAGATACTCCCGTTCCTCTCGTCTTCCTTTCCGGAGACTTCGCCCGTTCTTCCCCACCCCTTCGCCCGTGCCCCCCTGGACCGGTACGCACGCTTGCCGTAATTTCGGCCGGCGTCTAGGGGTTTCTTGGCAGTCGTTCCGAGCATTGTACACAGCGTAGCGCATTCAACGTTGCCGCCGCCCGGGGCGGCAGATGGGAGGGTGAGGGGAGGGGCGTCGATACGCTACGCCAGCGGTGTGGAGGGGTGGCGGGGAGAAGAGGGTTTTAAACTTGGCCCCGCGGCGATATCATTTCTTATGGATTGCCGGAGCGGCTGGTGAGGCCGGGCCAGGCCGGGCTGGCTGGCACGCCGGCGGGCGAGCAGGCCGGCCGCCGATGGGCGGCTGTGCGGCCGGGCGGCCAGCGATTGTCGGCTGCCGTGGAGGGGCCGGGGCGTGGCGAGGAGAGGGCGGGGCGGGGCCGAGGCAAGGGACGCGGATGCCCTAAGGCGCGCCCATGGTCCGCCCAACTGTCACAGTGAGCCTCTCCTGACTCCGCCCCGGTCTACAATCCCGAGTGATCTCAACGTTATATCTGAATGCACAACTGCAATACTTGGGAGTGCTGAGAATCGTGACGATCGTTTTGCGTTAAGTTGGCTGCGGCGAACGTCTACCTACAGAGTTTTTACGCAGTAAATGTGACTTGGTGTTGTTACTGATTCTTAATTTAGCCTCCATCGACGAAAATGCCAATGTATTGCGTAGCATTTGATTGTAAAGAACGCCCACAAAATGGCAATGGGATTCAGTTCCACAAACATGTAAAATATTGTGTCATAAACTCGAAGAGAATGCAGTACTGCCTATTATATTTGTTTTGGGTTTCCTTTTTCACAACGACTATTGTTTGCCATAAGTTGAACTAAAGAAGTTATTAAAAATAAGTAAACCAAAAACAATCCCCAGCGCGAATGTTCAAAAAGTCTCTAAGAAATGAAAGGCTCCAAGCAATGTTATTGCAATTTTAAAGTATTAAATATGGTCCCTTACCATATTTTTATTAAGTTTTCGTGAACATAAGAAAATAAATGTTTTAAATTTTAATAAGGCGCTCATTCCTGACATTTGTTTCCGAGATACCGAGGACAGAAAAGACGTTCACCATCATGGCGGGCTGCCACGATTTCTCAGCACAGAGTGTTATCTCCAGTCTGCACTAGAGCTCACTGACAATCTCAAGGATGAGTGAGGTAATCGCGGATGCCTGTACTTTGAGATGTTTATAATTCATTTTTTTAAAGTGGCTGATGACACTGTGCCATTGTTACACCTCCTGCCTTATAAAATGAATCTTTCTAATTATTTCGCGAACGTCCTCAACGGGGCTCGTAATCTCAGAAATGTGCTCAAAAAGATTAATTTTATACGGTGGGAGGTTTAACAATGATCTAATGTCATCGGTCATTTTAAAATAATCGAAGAATATTCTTTGATCGTGGCTCACGCACCTCTCATCATGCTATTTTTTACACAACACACGAAATGTGAACGATTCACTCATATGACTTGCGGCGACGAAGGTTTATTTCACGAGAATATTGCTTCGACTTGTTTTCCGTTTGCGGGAAGGCTGTTAACTTTCTTGCAACTTTTTCCCAGAGTTTTAAGCATAATGTTATGTTGCATACGAGCGTATCAGATTTGCCGTAAACTAATCTCTGACGATAGCGGTGCTTCAAAAATATTTACCTTTGGTATAACCACTTACTTGAAAACAAACATCTCAGCTGGCAGCGGGGTAGTTCTTGGGACCTGGTTTTCTTCTTGAAGATAAGTATCTGCAAAAGAACGTGACATAATTACTTGTAATTTGACTTATGATACATCCTATCTGTTGAAAATATTATAGAAATTGTTCAAACAATCAGTGACTACATGTCCAATAAAATCTACTTTTGAAATTGTGCTCATACTATTGTAAATAAAACGAGTGATGATGGTCAAAAATTAAGCCAATATACTTGTTGCTAGTCATAGGAGTGTTCATGCTCTGCGAGTTTCTTTTCTACTTTTCAAACAGTGTTGAATGTCGTCGCTGTATTTAACAAAGTTAGCCTCTCTTCAATTTTCAGGAAACGATACTCAAATCTATCGTTCGTTCTCATTATGTTAACAAACCTATTCTTTGGTACTCAAATATATATCCTTCCTGAATAATTTTATGCCCAATTTTATTTCCACAGATTTGTCCTCTGTTTGACCCTTCCTCTCCTACCCATCGACCGTAACTGCGTAGTTCACTACGCAGCAGTACTAGATCGTACCCTACTCGCTGAAATATCTTTTGACGTGTGAGCCTTCACATCTTGACATCACTACCGATCCGTTCTTCTGTGGATTTCTGTCCTAGATCTTCTAATCCCCACTCGCCTCCCCGACATGCCCTCTCACACGCGCTCCCCTGTGCGCCGTTCCCCGCCTCGCGCAGCCTCCCCGCGTTACAAAGCGCCTCCACCCACCAGTTGTCGGCCTCGCATCTTCGACCCCACCCCACCCTCCTCGCGCCACGCGCCACACACGCTCCACGCTCTTCATTCCGAGCCCCGGGCCGTCCTCCCTCGTGCGTTGCCTCTCTCCACTCACTCACTCACACACACACACACACACACACACACACAGGGCGGACAACATACAACGGACGCATGCTAGCCAGCGCGCGCGAGCAGGTGGTGTGTGACGCCGGCTTAGGAAGACTGAGCCGCCGGCGGGCAGGCCGCCGCTCCTCCCCGCCCACCCCCGCCCCGCTCCGCCCCGTCTCGCCGCGGTTTCAGGCTTTTATGGACCTTCCTATACACAAAAGGGGCGCGCGGGCGCGGAGGTGAGCGGAGGCGGCGGCGGGTGGGCGGCAGGTGCGGCGGCGGTGGCGGCGGCGGCGCGGGGCGACCCCACCTGCTCGCGCCGCTGGCGGACCCGCCGCCCCGCGATATCTCTTCTCGTCCACGTAATTCCCCCGGCCGCGGGTCGCGCCGGCGGCGCCGCGGCCCTCGCCTCAACAGGCGCCGCTCGTTCCGCCTCAGCCCGCCTCGCCCAGTGAGCATTGCCCCCGTGCCGCGGAACGAAACACGCCTTTGTTTTCGGCCCGCGTCTCAAGCTCTCTGGGGTTAGGCGCCGACACTACTTACTTGCAATGTATTGGGAATCTATTAATAGAATTCTTTGAAGAGCAAAGGCTTTTTCCCGTTGCAATAGGTCGGTAATAAAGACTTTTTTATAGCGTGATGTACCTTAGCGTGAACCGCTTTGAGCCTCTGTGCATGTGCAACTCGAACTGCGCATGCGCCAAACTCCTTTGTTTTCGGCCGACGATTCAAGCTCTCAGGGGTAAGGCGCCGAGACTACTACATGTAATTTAATGGGAATGTATTAATAGAATTCTTTGAAGAGCAAAGGCATCTTCCCCCTTGTAGTAGCCGGTAATACGTTTGTTATAGCGTGATGTACCTTAGCGTGAACTACTTTTGAGCCTCTGAGCATGTGCAACTCGAACTGCGCATGCGCAAAGACTCCAAAGCCGTATGCGCTAAGATGTTTCATGCTGTGCGAAAGGTCTCTAACGTAGAAAATCACTCATCACAGCAGTTGACCTTAGAACTCAATCTTGGCAGAAACTCACGTGTAACTCGTGAACTAAATGTGAAGTAGCTCACAGGAATAAAATCGCAACCTTTCATCCAGAACTCGAACAAAAGGCGTTATCTTTGTGCTCATCATTACCGATACTGATTTGAGAAAAATATGCTTTAAATATTGTTGTGGGGAATGTTGAAACAGGTACTTGATGGTACAGAGTAGGTATTCTATAATGAAGTTGCTAGTGTATGTCCCAGAAATATTTAATGAAAGCTTATTTACTTAGTAAATAGAAAGTCATATTAGCACTCAACAGCGCTGAGAATTATCTTCAATTGCTGTAGTTTGCAATCGTACATTCTTTTGGACACGCAACTGCACATTCTTTTGGATCCGTGACCCTATCTCAATTTCCTTTTCCGTTAAGTTTCTCTTGATCCATTGAGTAAATGAAACCTAATTTTGCTTTGGAACACTAAAACATGAACTCTACGTGGATACCCCATGTGAACCCTGATATCAAATATTACACCATAGTTCCCATATATTGTATGCTCAAAAAACGTAGTTTCGAGAAAACTAAATGTTTGCTTTCTGGGGGAAAAGCATGATGCCCTTTATATGGACGTACTACAAAGTTTGTACACAACGTAGATATGAACGAGATGTATCCCAAAATGGTATTAAGTGAAACATGACCATAAGTAAACATACAATATTCTTCCATCAAACCACTGATATGACAAATCAGCTCACGTTTAATAGCGCAAATTTTTGCCCACCCCAATAACGACGTCACACTGTGGCCCGCGGTGCCTCGCTCCGGCCCGCTCGCATCGGTCTGCTCCGTACCTCCCGGCACCTCCCCCCCCCCTGCGGGCAGATCATCTTCATCGCCGTCCGCCTCCCCTTCGTTTTTTCGCCTCCTTCTTTCCATCCCACCCATCCATTTTTTCTGCACCCTCCCCCCTCCACCGCCGTCACTGCCGACCGCGTGGTGGCGCGGCGCGCCGCACGCGCCCGTTCGCTCGCATGTTCGCCCCTTGCCCGGGCCGTCGCTCGCGGCCCGGGCTATTTTGGGCCCGCACGATTACTTCCGCCGATTAGTCGCGCCGCACACCCCTCCGCGTACGCAGCCTTCCGCCTCGCCGGAGAGCTTCACTCTCGCTCTCCGGCCGCACTTCGCCTCTCGCGGCCGCTTTCAGCCAGGGGAGGTTTCGTGCGACTCCGGACAAATAGCCAATGTGTAATAGGCGTGGGATACTGTCAAAAATAAGAAACTGAGAAGTAGTTGATTACTATAGGTTTTTTGTCACTCCCGCATTCTTTCTGTCTCAATCTCTCCCCCCTTTCTATCTGTCTGTCTCTCTGTCTGTCTCTCTGTCTGTCTCTCTGTCTGTCTCTCTGTCTGTCTGCCTGACTGTCTGCCTGACTGTCTGCCTGACTGTCTGCCTGACTGTCTGCCTGACTGTCTGCCTGACTGTCTGCCTGACTGTCTGCCTGACTGTCTGCCTGACTGTCTGCCTGACTGTCTGCCTGACTGTCTGCCTGACTGTCTGCCTGACTGTCTGCCTGACTGTCTGCCTGACTGTCTGCCTGTCTGTCTGTCTGTCTGTCTGTCTGTCTGCCTATCTGTCTGCCTGTCTGTCGGCCTGTCTGTCTGCCTGTCTGTTTCTCTGTCTGTCGGCCTGTCTGTTTCTCTGTCTGTCGGCCTGTCTGTTTCTCTGTCTGTCGGCCTGTCTGTTTCTCTGTCTGTCGGCCTGTCTGTTTCTCTGTCTGTCGGCCTGTCTGTCTCTCTGTCTATCTCTGTCTATCTCTCATCGATGGCGCTACAGTCTGGACAGGGCCCCGGCGTGACATCTGCGTGCTCCCAAGACCATCGGAGAATATTCGATATTTTTTGGGTGAGAAATGTTTCTCTCCCGGACTAATGATACGTGTAGGTGGTGGGGGGGCAAGTTGAGGAAGGAAGGAAGGAAGGAAGGATAGCCCACGGTCCATAGACCAATGTTTAAGGCACGCCTCGAGCATCCGATTTTGATCGGAGGAAATCACGGATACGACCGATTATTGCAGTTCGTCTCCACAGTTCTCATGCAAGTAGTTCTCAGCGTCGAAAGAATCATTCAGTTAGTGTGCTATCGCCTGGATTCGACCCCAGGCTTTCCCAGTCCACGAAGGTTCATTGACGAAGTCGCAAGTACATTTCTTTCGTGTGGATGTGTATTCACACGCAATAGCAGCCTTTGCGGGACACTTCGGCGTTCCCAGGAAGGGTTGCAGGACGCAAGATGAGTTAAAATCCTTACGAGGTTTATTTCATTACTCGTCAGAGGTTGAGGTTGATTTTTAATTAATTTTTAGCCATCGCGTGTTAAGACGCAGTTTACCGCTGACTAATTTTTCGTACCTTCCTCCTCCTTTCAATTACAAACCCCCATTTGGGCACCCACGGGACATGAGTGAAGTCACTGCATCGATCTTCAGAAGTATTTGAGGGCTACTACTATTACTGCCTTCGCGATATTATATTCAATCCGTACGCACACAATATTGATTTTATTCCTTCGATCATTTTTTTATCTCTAAGTTCAAAAAATTGGCAATTTTTTCGTTGTCCTTCTACTTTCCTGATTCTTTGAAGCCACTGGTTCAGAATATCAATCATCAGAGCTCATTAGCGAGAAACCAATCTGACTGTAGTAGTATATCAAGAATGGACTATAAAATACTTGTACGAATCAGCAGTGCCCAATCATCGAAGGAAAATAGAAGTCCTGACAGACTGAGGAGCAGTTTTGAAAATAGAGGCAAATCAGACTGTTTTTTCTACAATGAGATAATAATTAGAATTCTTGATCCTTTGTGTTTGTTAAAGTCTTTACACCATTCGTGAGCAATGAAGATTAATGATCTACGGATGGTAATATGAAATTCGCGATTCGTTGTTTTAATAATAACAGTAATGATGATGATAATAATAATAATAATAATAATAATAATAATAATAATAATAAGATAAGATAAATTTATTTAAACTGCAATTGGGTGTGACCCGGTGGCAGTTAATTACATAAGTAAGATATTAATTTTCATGCAAATAACATAATAATGTTGATAATAATGCTAAAATAATAATAATAATAATAATAGTAATAATAATAACAGTAATAATAATAATAATAATAACAGTAATAATAATAGTAATAATAATAACCGTAATAATAATAGTAATAATAATAACCGTAATAATAATAGTAATAATATTAATATTAATAATAATAATAATAATAATAATAATAATATAAAAACTGGTGAATCTTAAAAACAAACATTAAATTACCTAAAAGATAAAAGAAACGTCAATCTAAAACAGCACTGAGTGCTTAAACAATGAAGACCGCACTGCACCTGCCTACACTTCACTTCATTTCACTTCACTATTACACTAAAAAAACACCTTCATTATTTCTCTGCTCTACACTGCACAACACTTCACTTCACTTCACTTCACTTCACTTCACTGTATAACTTAATATTCCTAGTTAACTACCTCAAACTTAGAAATGCCCTAAATTACTTTCCTAAATTGTTGAACGCTTCGAGGAAAGGGTTCAAAGG